>JAKWBJ010000484.1:2880000-3517500 GCA_023159175.1 Wohlfahrtia magnifica | reverse complement strand
CTTTAGGAAGAAAGATCTGTCGAGTAATTGTTGTTGTTTACACAGTTGTAAACAGACAAAGTAATTAAAAATAAAAATTGTTATTGCTTGTAAAAAGATTACAAGCAGTGGTACACAAAACTGTGTTGAATAAAAGATTTTTTTAAATTAAAACCAAATAACATTTATTTTAACTACAATCTACGAACTCATATTTTGTGTTAAAGTTCTTAAAGTTGTTTCAACATGTTACTTTTATGCTTCATAACATCTATGTGAAGGGTTTTGCGGTCTCAAATTTTATTGTGTTTAACTTTTCAAAAATGCGAAACAAATTATATAAATTTAATTTTTTTCATTTTTTTTTTTTTTCGTTTACATAATTTTGAAGAAATTTAAATTTAAACAAAATGCCAAAAAATACAAATACGTTATTCTATTTTTCTTTACACTACAACTGTTATTTGACAGGTAAGAGTTCAAAACACAATAAAAATGCCCGGTTGTTTTTCTTATTATAGATGCGGAGGTACCTTATAGTTATTCTATCATGAAGCAGAATCTATATTTCTGTGTGACACAACATATGAAAAACACAAAATAAAATAAATAAAAATAAAAAATAAAAACAATAATTATGAAAACTCAAACAAAACCACAACAAACAAAAGGGTAATTGAGAAATCGAGTAATTGAAAAATCAGTGGATATTTTCTCTTTTTTTGTATAGGTTATGTCAAATGTAAATTTCTTTTGTACGTGTGAACATAAGACTTAAAATTTATATCGCACTTGATCAACAAAATTTGATATTTAACTTTTTGTAAGAAATCAACTAACAACATCAAGATCAATCTACTGTAAAAATTTAAACATATTCCGATTACTCTTTTCATCTCGAAAACCACATTTATATCACCGAAAAGTTATTATTTTGAGTTAAAACAAAAGAGGCCACTGCAAAATGATATATATATATATATATATATATATATATATATATATATATATATATATATATATATATATATATAAATATATATATATATATATATATATATATATTGTCAAGATGCACTTGGAAACGAAAAAGAAATTTTAATTTTATTTGTAATAAAACTCAAATTGTTCTTTAATTCATTTTTAAAACTAAAGCAGATCCATACTTATATACAAGTAGTTTCTTAAATTATTAAATTGTTAATTATTCATTGTTATTGTTACTTCCATAACACACTACTACATTTTTTTTTTATCAATCGAATAAGAGTTTAATTCATTTGTTTTTTTATCCAGATCTGTACGCATCTCTTATATTAAATTCTCAAAATTCTGTCCATTTTTTATTTTTCCATAATTAAAATTATTAAATAGTATTATTTAACTTACCAGTCTTACATCTTCATCCCAACGTTCGGATTTGATTTCGTTGTTTGATAAATTATTGCTTGTATCCATATTAGAAGTATTATTGTTGTTACTATTATTATTGTTGTTGGCATTAGGTGAATTAGCATTTGTTGTATTAGCTGAGGCAGGATTAGATAAACGTTCAACATATTTCGACCATGTTTTAAGTTTATTAACAGGTTTTTCACGTTCCGGAACATCTTCACTGTCTGTGTCTAATAGTTCAATTGTAACACGACAATCAATTTTGTACTGTAAATAAAAAACGTAAGACGTAAATAATTATTAAAACTTATATATTGGAAGTCCTAAAGAAGAAGGATATACAATAAATACTTACTATGTGAATTTTGAAGCAATTTTCTTCATGTAAAATTTCCTCTGCTTTACGTTGATATTGCATTTCGGCATTAAATGTCTTATGTGCATTACGACATAGACCACCGGCTGCCCCTTTCTTTTGTTCATGATGGAAAAGCTCTACACATTCCAAGGCAGTACGTTCTGTAACACAATTCTGCAGCTGTCTCACCGCATTCGATACAACTTTATCCAATGTAAATGATATGTATGCATGTATGCCAAACATTTCACGCATTTGATCTTCGAATGTATTCGAATCCATGTTGCCATCTAAAACATTTTTAAGCATATCCAAAAATGTCGGATAGTAATCTTCAACGGCAATTTCAGATTTCGGTTTCAGTCTTAAGGCTTGAGCAATGTTTTCACGACGACTTTGTTTATATTTATCATCTTCAGCAGCTATAAGTTGAGCACGCTCATACATGGTACGCAGACGTTCACAAAGTATGGCATGTAAACGGAAAAATAAATACCAATTGTTATTGGCATAAAATAGAGTATAGGCCTCATCCTGTAATTGTAATTTTATGTTTATATATTTTGTAGATGTTTAGACAAAGAAAATCTTTCTAAATATACATACCATATGCTTGCTTATAGCATGTGGTGGTACTGGTATATCCAAACAGGGCATGTCCTCGTCTTCTTGTTTTATTTCGGTTTTAATAATTTCACTTATCTGTGTGCTATTGTTATTTAAACATGATGAAGCAGATGAAATTGTAGTTTGTGGTGTTGTAGCACCTGTAGCAATTGCTGTTGTTGTTGTTGTTATTAATGAAGAAGTCGCCGCTGTCGTTTGAATATTTGTGCTATTTGCATTAGTTGTTGCTGTATCCACAAGATTCGATGACGTTAACAAGCCTTCAGATTTTGTATTTGTTTCTGTGGCTGTATTTAATGTACCTGGAATTTTGCCATCTGTATTTGTCGATGAACAGGATGCTATTGTTGTCAGTGTTGAATTGGTAGTGGTGATGGTCGCCACGGCTATCGATGACACTGTTTCTGCATTTTTTATTTCACTTGCTGTAGAAGTTGATGAAACTGATGCTACAGTTGTGCCTCCTGCTGAAGCTGTTACTGTAGTTGACGGCGTTGGATTTGACGACGTCATGGTTTCCGTTGAAGTATGATTTATAGCAGGTGTTGTTGTTATTAGATTATCTTTTGTTTCTTGTAATTCCATTTCGGTTTTTATTGCCATTGCTGATGCTGTTGATGATATCGTTGTTACTGATGCTGATGACAATGATGTTGGTGTTATTGTAGTCGTAGTATTTGATGTAGCATTGGTAGATTTGCATTTATCCTGCTTACATTGATTCGAATCTACATCCATTTTTTCACTGTCATCTAATAGAAATGGGAACACTTCATAGTATAAAATAAAGGTCAAAGAAAAAGAAGGAAAGAGCATAGAGGAGCAAATGGAAGAATCGGAAAGTAATATTTTTGATAAGGTAGTAGGTAATATAGGGAAAAGTTTAAGGAAGACATTAAATAAAAAAATTTAACATGCATTAAGATATAAGAAATATACATATTCATTAATTTGATTTATATATCAGCATGCATATAACGGCAGGCATAAAAATGGAATAAAAAAAGGAATAAAATAAAAACAAAGTCTAAGTTACTAAGATAACAAACAAATTATATTAACTTTAATTTTTAATAAAAACAAAAATTAGACCATTATGTCACATATCTGCTAAAATGTTCTGTCTTTTAACTAAATTCTAGCTAAAATGTTAATTTTTTAAAGAAAAATTCAAGCACAAATTAAAAAGACAGTGGCAGTAGCAGTATTGTGTGAAATAATGATCAGAACTATAAAACGGGATTTTACATTAAACACTTTTTAAATTCAATAAATAATAAAAGTAAAAGCAAAAGCTTAATTAAGTAATAATATTAAATGTCAAAAAAAAAAAATGTTTTTAAATAATTTTGTTGAAAATAAAAAATGTATTCAATCGCCGTTTTACAATAAGTATAGACATAATTTAAAACAGTACATAATCAACTTATATTATTGTCATTAAATTATCAAATAAAATATACAAAACGTGAATGGTAGTAATAATGACAAGTCCCACTACTTACCATCTTCACGTTCATCATCACTCAGGGGTTGTCTTGTGGAAAAGAATAAATCAGGCACAAACTGTCTTAAAATATGTTTAATTTTGGTTTTTTCTTGTTTTTGTATCCCTGTTTGTCTTTTAACATGATGAATCAATAAATTGGCAGCATCATCTAAAATTGTTTTATCCTTATACGGTAAGATTAGATGTGGACCAGTAATGGGCTCACCATTTTCATCTTCTTGGTCGTGACGCTGAAATTTAAAAGAAAAACGAGTTGAGTTCTCTATTTTCTCAGTAAGTTGGCAAAGTAATACTCTTACCTCATCATAGAGTGTCTCAATTTCATTAAAGAGACTTTTAGAGCGTAAAGCCTTCATATCACTCGGCTTAAAATTGATAGATTGATGATCCAATGATTTAAGATAATACTTTTCATTTTGTTCGCGCCATTGTTTGTTAAAGCCCTTAAAAATTAAATATACAATTAAATATACATCAAAATCAAAAATAGTGTTTGTCATAATTACCTTCTGAGCATTTCTCCATTCCTCTTCTTTAACCTTTAAACGTTTTAAGACTATAGGAACCGCAACGGAGGGATTCTTTTTTAGACCCTGAATAATTTCTCCTGCCTTTTCGCCATATATACGATAAATAGCTCGTTGATGTATTGTTTGAGATGTGCCACCCAAATAGTCATCCAGATGATAACGCGCCAATTCCTCAGGAGATAGACGTGACATTTTCTTTTGTACTCCTTCTAGGACACGTATAGTTGCACTATTTGTTTCAATCACAACATCCAATTCAAAACGTTCATCTTCAGTTCTGTGAATATTCCTTTCGTTTAGAATTTATTGTTTTAATGATTTTTAAGATAAAAAAGAACTCATAAAGAAAATAGTTTTAAAACTAAAAAAGATGAGATTTTCGTCAATGTGTTGCCCTATGCTGATGGTATGTTTGTTCAAATCAAATTTAATTCTTAACAGAACAGTTTTTATGATAATTTTGGAATTTACCATAGTCAACATAAAAACGAAATTTGTTTAATAAAAGAAACAAAATTGTATAAAATAAAATAAAAATAATAAAAATTAAAAAAGAAACAAAAACACTTACCTGTATATGGTCTCTTCGAATTGTGTTTTACGAGAAGTAACAAATGTCGAATCTTCACTTGCCCAAGTCGGGAATGATACCCACTTATCATTTAATACCTCACGACATAATGGTGTACGACCCGAACATTTTTTTGGTATTGTCGATTGGGGCAGTGCACAATAGGATGCACCTAAACGTTTACACGATGATAAATCAATCTCTTGATGGTGATCATTGTTTTGTAAACTGTTTTGGCGGTCATTTATATTGCTAGTATGCGACGATGAACCAGAATTACTATTTGCAGTACTTTGGCGTTGGGCTGCCTGCAAGGGTATACTTTCTAAATGGCCACCGGTTATAACGCATACTGTACCAGACACTTGAGATATAGGCGGCCCGAGAAAATCGGTAAACCATCGGAATAAATCTGGAAACTTACTAAGGAAAGGTGTAACCAGCGTCAAAAGTTCAGTCTTTGAAACAATTTCTTGTGTGTACAGTGTCAGACAACGCAAAAAGTTTTCATAGACTTCAGGATTACGCAGAGACTTTCGCACTTTATCAAAGAAAGCAGCATCTTGAATACTACATTTCCGCGATGCCTCCGAGAATGAAATATCTCTGCAAATGGGTTTGTGACGTTTTGTCGGTGGAACACCTAAACTTCCTACGCCACCGATATCATCAACAGCGTGCCTTCGCGAACCAGTATGGGTGGTTATTTGGTTGTGGTATGCATTTACTTGAGACGATGAATAATTAATACCGCCGCCGCTAGCATTTGTAGAGCCGGTTAGGTGGGGTAGTCCTCCAGATGAGGATATACCTGAAGGTAAACTACTGTAACTAGGAGATTTTTTTGAAATGTGACTACTCATGTTGCTTAAATTAGCACCTATGTTTGCAGCTGCTTGATTGTGAGGATGATGATGATGAGCCATGTATTTTTGCGCACCTGTTACAACCGATGCAACATGATGATTACTACGATGCGAATCTTTTACATCATATGATCTATTAAGATTTGCTCCGGTGGTTCCTCCTGCACCACCGGTGGCGCCACCAGCCAGATGATGTGAACCCACTTGATTATGAACATTGACATGTATACTACCGCTATTATTGCGAAAATCTTTGTCGTAAATATCCGTACCTGGCGGACCACTAGTCGTTGGACCAACGCTACTGCTATCGCGTCCCGAACTTATAATATGATTTTGTTGAGAATTATTGTAAGTGGATTTCAAACTTACACTTGTATTTACGGCTGTTAGATTACCCAAAGATGTAGCATGAGGTGCTGTACTGATTTGTGAGAGTGTAGCACCACTACTTAAATGCAGCGGTGAACCAGTTGCTGTTCCACTGGCTGGTGACATAGTTATGTGGGCACCACCACTTAATGCTGCTGTCGTAGCACGTTTATGGTCGCTATGAGATTTCGTCATATACTGTTGAGCCTGATGATTCGTAGCATCAGGTAAAAACTGTCCGAATTCACGTAGTAAATCCTCATCTTGTCCAAACAATTTGGCTACTTGAGTGTAAACTTCTTGTTCAGTTAGAGTTTTACCCTGATTAATGCCCGTTGCACCTTCTTTAATGACTTTTTGCTCTTTCTGATAAGTGTGTAAAATTTCAAGAAATTTTTTGTACTTTTCTGGTTGATTTTGGAAACGATTCTGAAAAAAAAATGTTTTTAAGAAGAAAAATTAAATACAAATAATTCTCATGTGATATTTTTACCTTGATTTTATTAACATAAGTTATGGCATGATTGAATTCTACTGGCTGCTGTGGGGCAGAACCTGGAGCGGCAGCCGATTCAGCCATCATCATTGATTGATGAGCCTGAGATATATGATGCAGATTATGATGGCCTTGTGCGCTTGTCTGGGAACTAAGTTCATTTATAGAATTTGGAGTTGGTGGACCGGCGACTACCATGCTACTAGCTGTTGAAGCAATATTTGCTGCTGCATTGCGATCACGATCTCGAGAATAATTTTGTGGCATATTTGGTGGTGCGGCATTAACTGATGCTGCCGTTACCTGAACAGTTGCCGGCGAAGCACTTGCATGTGGTACATGTGTAGGTGTATGACCACCTGATCCCACAGCTGCTGCCCCGGATGATTGTACTGCACTCGGCGGCTGTAGAGCATGTATAGTTGTTTGCGAAAGCGATGTACCACCATGTGTCATTAAATTTACGGCTCCACCAGAGCCAGCTGTTTGTAATTGATGTACTGAAGTGGTTGTACCACCAGATGTTTTATGGCTTAAATTGGGTAGAGCCGTACCAGATACCGCATGAACTGTGGTACCACTGCCCGGAGCTGAACCCGGTGGTGAGGGCATTGACACTACTGGTACTGAACACCCCAGCTCGTCAGAATGAATTTCGATTTTATAACCCGGCGGTAGAAACATATTAAAGCCATATATTAACTCTGTATGTCCTTTAAATAGCGTTGACACCCTCTGTATTACTCCAGGTGTATCAATACAGTGTGATTTGAACTCTTTCATAATGTCCAAGAAATTATTATAGATTTGTGGTTGGTCAGAGTACTGATATTTAACTTGATCCAAATAACTGAGGGCGTCCTCTACTTTTAGACGTGGCGGTGCACCTGGTTGACCGGGTTGTGGCGTTGAAACTGGACCACTACCACTTGATATTTGTGCAGTCTGTGCTGGGTTCGTTTGCTGTTGAACAAGCGGCTGTGATGATGACGATATATTACTGCTCTGTGTACCACTTATTGTTCGTTGACGCACAGAATTAGCTGTTTGAGGTACAGCTGAATTGGTAACAATCGGTACTGTTCCGGAACTAACCGTGCCACCCGTTACGTGTATTTGTACACCACCATCAGGTCCAGTTTTAATAGTACCACCGGTCGGTAAGGAAGATACGTTATAGGCTGCAAATAATAAAAAATACGATTTTCAAAATGATGAAGTAATTAAAAAGTTAAACTGAAAAATGATATGAGGATTATGGATGAAAACGATATGATTTTTAAAAAGCATGCCTATATAATTTGGATTAAGGCCACAACAGTGGTTTTGACATTCTGGAGATTTCGACTTAAATTCAAGTTATGAGTGTTTTAATTAAAGTAATTTATTACAAAAAATAAAATTACTTACAGGTTGAATACTGTACAGTTTGAGACTGGACAACAGTGTTAGCATTTCCAGGACCACCACCACCGGGTGTGACCACTGTGTTTGCACTTAATTGTGTAATGCGACCACCGCCAGCACTGCCGCCTGTACCAGTATTACTATCATTATTGCCGGCAACACTGGCATCAGCTACAACACCACTGCCGACAACGCCTGCTTTTAGATTAGTTGCTGTAACAGGAGTGGTGGATGGTAAATAGGCTATGGTTTGAGCACCGCCATGCTGCGGTGTCAATATACGATGATGGGCAACGGAACCAGCCGTTGCTATATTGCCAGTTCCCAATCCAACATTTAAAGCAGTACCACCAGCTGTTGCATGTGCACCGGGTACAACAGTGCCGATGTTTAATCCGCCCGTATTAACATTTGTTGTACCCGTTACAACACCAGCCGCTGATGGACCACCACCTCCTCCTCCTCCACCACTACCGCCTACGCCACCAGGTCCTGGCCGTGCACCATATTGTACTTCTTCACGAGTACGTTTTATCATTTTTAACGGTTTCACTTTTTATACTTTTGCGTAAAACTTTAAATAAAAATTATTTCTTTTTTCTTCCTTACTGTTATTGTTTTTATTATTACTTTATTTATTTTTTTAATCCAAGTAATACTTGTATAACTATTATTTTTAATACAATTTTAGCTTTTAACAGAGTAGTATGTATTATATATTTTTATCTGAGTTAATTTGTTTTATTTATCTTTGTTTATATTCTAACGTTCGTAGTAACGTTTGTCTATATTTGTAACTTCTTTTATTTGTTTTAGTAGTTGTTGTTGCAATTGTTCATAATTTTTTAATTTTTGTATGTTTTTACAATAACGTCGTTTTTTTATTTGATATTTTTGCATTGTACACTTGTTTTAATTAGTGTATCAATTAGAAACTGTTTTCTTTCAATGATTCCTTAATTAATATTTTATTAGATTGGCTGGCTGGCTTTAAAGCAATCCTTAGCCAAATAATGGAATTAAAACAGTCAAAGTTGTAGTAAAATTGAATTAAAATCTATAAAGAGAAAAAAATTATTATCTGTGAAGAAATTATATGAAAAGATTTTTTATAAGAGAGAATGAGAAGTGAATAATACTTTAATATTTTTATATAAGTTCAAAAATGTTTGTGTGATTGTATGTATATATGTATGTGTTTGTGCCTTATAGACAGCTAAACGGCTGAACCGATTTTCTTGTACTTTTTACAGTATCTCTCTCTGTGTCTGAAAGGAACTATAGTCCATACAAATTTAAAAAATTTCAACTGCACGGTCCACGTCCATATAAAGATAATATTTATTTGTCCATAATTTCAAAACGTTAACAGTCAATACAAATCATCAGTCAAAAAGTGAGTGGAATCGAATTGAGCATTGTACCTCCCATACAAAATAAATATTGATTTCGTATTTCTTGAGAACGGTTAAAAAGCTAAAGTTTCTGAATTTGGTCTGAAAGGTTTTGTAGTCAATACAAATCTTCAATCAAAAAGTGAATGGTATCTGATAAGTGGCCAGGGAACCTCCAATAGAAAGTAAATATTAATTTTTATATACCTTGAGAATGGTTATAGCTAAAGTTTCTAATTTTGCTTTGAATGACTTCATAGCCAATACAAATCATTAGCTAAAAAGTGTGCGAAATAGGACAAGTAGGCATGGTACTCCCCATACAAACTAAATATTATATATCTTGAGAACAGTTATATTGTACGTTTCTAAATTTGGTTTAAATGTCTTCGGTGAATACAAATCATCAGACAAGAAATTGGCGAGTTTGGATAAATGGACGTGACATCCCATTCATACTAATTTTTATATGTGGAGAACAAACACAACAATTAAAGCATCGCTATCTATTCACATCAGACCAAATGCGGGAAAGATTGAATAAGCGAAAATTGAACAAAGCACACCGGGTAAAAGCTATCTACATATATACATCTATATATAAGAGGACTATAAAATGCGTTGTAATTGATGTACTCTGAAATGTTTCTAAATTTGGTTTAAATAACATGGCAGTCATTACAGATCATCATTTAAACAAAATATTGAATTTTGCAAGTGTAGAGAATGGTATCATCAACTAAAGCTTTCTTTATCTATCCACATCAGTCAAAAAGCAGGTACAATACTAAATTTTCCAGCAACGCGGGATGGATAACATTAGTATGTACATATATGATATATAAAGGGTCCGCCATCTAACTTTTTTTTCAACTAGTGCTTATTTCGTGAATGATAACACTTTGATTTGACAGATTAGTTTTATCCTTCCGCTGAACGAATATGGTTGTGTATACGCTTGAACAACGCTGGGAATCTGGGCCCGCGATCGACTTACAGAAGATGCCGATTTTGCCAAAAAACACATCTTCTCAGATGAAGCTCATTTCGACCTTGGCGGGTATATAAACAAGCAAAATTGTCGCATTTGGGGCACAGAAAACCCGCTCGCATACATTGAAAAGCTGATACACCCAAGACGAGTCACTCTTTGGTGTGGATTTTGGGCCAGAGGCATAATTGGGCCATTTTTCTTCGAAAATGAGCAAGGAGTGACCGTTACAGTCAATGGCGATCGTTATCGGGCCATGTTGAACGAATTTTTGTTCACAAAAATTGAAGAGGAGGATATTAGCAACATTTGGTTTTAACAGGACGGCGCTACGCGCCACACAGCCGAAGCTACACTCGATGTTTTGCGCCCTGTTTTTGAAGATAGCATTATCAGCCGCAGAGCTAATGTCGTTTGGCCACCTCGGAGCTGCGATTTGACACCGTTGGACTATTATTTGTGGGGTGCCATCAAAGATAAGTGTTACGCCAACAAGCCAGAGACAATTGACGCTTTAAAGGACAATATTCGTGAAGCCATTGGTGAAATACAGCTGCACACAATCGATAATGTGCTTAAAAATTAGACCGATCGTGTAGGCTATTGCATGGCCAGCCGAGTCAGCCATTTGAATGAAATTATTTTCCATTATTAACCGGAAGGATTGTACTTTCAAATAAAAAAAGAAATTTGAGAAAATATTCAGTAGTTTTTTTTATAGCATTTTCAAAAAAAAATATATATATATTTGACGGACCCTTTACTTTATACCAATTAATGTGTGTTTAGTCGAAGACTTTATAGAGCTTAACAGCAGATTATAGTATATAATTAGTTTTTTCTAGAAGGAACTAGGTATATAGTCTATCTTAAATGTTTAGATTTAAATCGGAAGAAAATGAAATGGGAAAAAAATAGTAGAACATTTTACTAGTAATATTAAAATAGTAGTTAAAATAATAATTAATATAAGGGTAGCGAAGCATGCCAGGTTTCAGCTAGAATTAAATAAAACGCTAAAGAAATATGGACCGCATTTTGCTATTCGGAGTATAAACATCAGTTAATATTTTAAATAACAATCTCACTAGTGAGATAAATATTGTATATAAAAGAGCACACAAACGGGTCTAAGGTCAAATAATAACCAATACCTAATTGTACTTTAAACTTAAATTTCAGGTCAATCTACAAAAAAAATAATACAATTTTATATGAAAATTTAAAGTTCACCTTTTTTTAAGAAAATATTAAATTAATGTACCTCACACCACCTATGACATTTTTCAACAAGTAACTATGTTTGAATTAAACCACTAAACTGGTTAACAATGTCATACGGAATAATTTTTCTCTTCTTTCGCTTGAGCTTATAGGACTAAGATACACATTTGATCAAAGTACCACCCACTGCTATACATCGGTGCAAATTTCCTATCGATCAAGAAACAAACATGAAATTTAAAATTATAAAAAAACCATATGTCAAACTTTAGAAAACTTACATTATGCCGCAGGCATTACCATACAGATATAGCAAGCCCTTTAGGAAACAAAATTATTATTATTATTGTTAAAATTAATTCACGAAGAGTGTGAAAGAAAATAAGCGCCAAAACAATCAGAAAAGAACAGTCAAGAAATTTCCGTACACACATATGCGTACATACGGGCAGAGTAATTAATACGCAAGGAATTTTTAAAGCTCTCTTTTAAAAAATAAAAGCAAAGATTAATTGCAAGAGAAACCACAAGTATAAGAAATGCTGAAGAATGGAGAGAATAATTAAAGAGAACACAAAGGAGTAAATACAATTTTCTCCTTAATATGAATTTACAAAATTATCTGTATACCAGAGAGGGAGTTATTATTTAAACTACGGAGAAATAATGAAAACTGCAGTAGGTGTGTGTTATTATTTATAATTACAAAATTTATTACAAAACAATAATTATATTCTAAAGAATATACCTACTGCGAGAGAGATGTTAACAGAAAAAAATGTATATTTTTAAAAGTGTAGATGAATGGTTGAGAGTGTGGTAAAACAAACAGTACCATCAGCAATTGCAAGATTAATATAAATAAACCAAGTTAACAAAAATTACAAACACATAAAAAGAATTAAAAAAGGCGCGCTAAAGAAGAATAATGACTAAATATATTTATGTATACATAGATTTTTGTTGTTTAACATCAATTCTCATGCAAACAGAGCTATATGACTGGTTTTATTTACTGGCCGCGAATTTCATACACATCAAACACATACTCTCGCATATTAAAGTTTATTAAAAAAGAAGAGACGGAAAGCAAGAAATTAGATCAATATTTCGAATGTTCTTACAATAATCATCCAATTGTTTTTTTTTTTTTTTTTTTTGCAACATTTCAATTCAATATTTAGCAGTATAAAAGAGAACACCATTGTCTACGAAATAGTCGTCATTATTATAAAAACACTGTTTTTCTATAAATTTATATGCATATGTAGGTATATATTAAAAATTATCTTTTGTCATTGATTAAAATTTCCATCATCACATACAAAAACAACAACAGCACACATACATTTTTGAAATTTTATTTTTCCCCTCTCATTACACACACGTACATAACACAACACACGACGTAGAAAAAAAATCTTGTTAGTTTTCTTTTTTTGTTATTTATTTTAATCGTGTACTTTTTTATTTATTTATTTTTGTTTTTGTTTTTTTGCTTCGCAGAAGTTTTTGTTTTTGTAAACTGTACCAGTGTTGATAAGGTATGGATGGTTGTTGGTTTGTTGGTATGTGTGTTCCGACCGATGTACGATATCAACCAAACTAATGTGAACAATATGAAAAAATCAGCAGGAATAATTTTACGTATATATGTATGTATATTTAAATTTTAAAAGAAGTTCTTTGCTGTAGTTGTTGTTTTTGTTATTAAATTTTTGTTTTTATTCTCTGCTGTGAGACCCATACACTGCGAAAGATACATATATTATTATGGAGTATACAAATTACTTAAGAGAGCGAAATAAGGAGAATACAAAAGAGAGTTAAATAAATATGCATGTACGAAAGAAAAAGTTACATTATTGTACAAATATTGAGTTAGAAGACAAAAAAAAAAAAAAAAAATAATAATAATAAAATAATTCAAATTATACTTCACTTTACAGTAGAAATCAAAATAATTGTGTTTGTACAAAGTAATTAATTTCTTGTTTTAATCTTTATAAGCACATTTAATCTTTTCTTATGTATTACCCTGTATTTCACGGGAAGTAAAACCTTGATAGAAAAATAAACAAAATATTACAAAGTTGCCATATGCCATAAAATCATACAAAGTTGGTCATTTAAAAAACTAATGAATACAAAAGCGAAAATAATTAAAATTACAGTCTGTAATTAGATAAACACCTTTCAAAAAATTGAGTAGAAGCACATACATAACAATTTAAGCTTAGACCTCAATTAAATGAAGATTCTTTTTATAACAAAATAATATTGAATATTTTGAAATACATTTTATAATACAATGAATTCGCGAAAACAGGAACACTTGAAAGAGTTACGCCTCAGAAATCTAATAAATTTATTTTTACATAGATTATTATAAAACGAAAACAAAACATGGATGCTCTAAAACGTAAACACTTTTCTTTATTTTTTAAATTGTTTACTTTAAACTGGGAAATCACCGACTTAAGAGGTTACTTGTTTCATTATGGTACGTTTTTGTTCTCAGTTGTAGGTATGCCCTGATCTGTTAGTTTTTCTTTAACACTGTTACGAAAAGGTTGATTGATTAAAAAATTGTTTTCGTAAAAGTGATAAAGGTCATCAAAAAAAAAGAACGAAAATTGTTATCTTTGATAAAATTTATATTACTGAATTATTACAAGAAGTTTATAGTGTCAATTGCTTGGTATAAAATATCAATCGTTTGCTTCATTAAAATGAAAAATTAGGAATTAACAAATCATGTAAATAATACTTTTTATGGTATACTTTACATAGTTAGTGAAAAAAAAAAATAAATAAATAAAATAATTTAATAATTTATCTAAGTCAGCTGAATCAGTCAATCATGCACAATTTTTTATGATTGATATCATCTATGTTTTGTTAAAGCGGTACATAAATTTCAAATAAAAATTTAAAAATGAGCTAGCAAACAATTTTGCTGCTATTTTTCTAGTTACAGCACCGTCTTTGTAAACCTCGCAAATTTTTTCAGCAACTTGCAACGTATTTTTACTTTTTCTATAATAGACGGTAATGTTCTGATATTTCAAAACATGACGGTAATGTTCCGATATTTCATTCATTTTTAAAAGTAGATAACTTTTTTTAATAAAATGATACTAGTGACAATACAAACATGCTATACTGCTGCCTGATGCAATTAATTTTACCAGAGATATCATATTTTAGAGCTATCTACCAACAATTTGTAATCGAACTTTTTCGTACACCCAATATATTGCATATACAATAAATTTAATTTTTTGTTATTGCAAGTTAATACAATACATATTTGCTTAGCATTTTTTTATTTAAATACCATTTCTGATACTGAATAAGTGTTATTTTTCCTGAATTCGAAAACTTCAATTGCCTTGGTACAAATTAGTTCACGTTTTCGCGAGTTCACCGTAATACTAGTTCCATGTGAAAGTAACTTATTTCAATTGCTTTTTAACGCATTTAAAGTTAGTTTTCAAAATTAAAATTTTTACATAGCTATTTATTCATGCACACACTAAGGTTTTAAAGAGTTGGTGTGATGCTTATTTGACAAAAAAAAAAAAAATGTAACCATAATAAAGCGGCAAAATAGTTGAAATAGCTTGGGACAAAGTGATAATGGTCGCACCTACGAAAAGAGACGAAAGAAAGTGACATAAAGATAGGCATAAAGTCAAAACTTCTGCACGAAAATGAGGACTTAGACTTCTTCACTCTGTTCACATGTTAACTGTACTTGAATACGCCTATAATTTTTGGTCTATATTTTATGTCTTTGTTCTGTTGACAGTACCATGTATAAATTGGCGAAAAATGAACACAAACTGATGTTAAGTACACATCTATAAATAACCAAAAACTAACGCGGCAACTCTGTTAAAGATTAACGAAATTGCTATTCTCTTAAATAAATGAGCATTTCAATAGCAAATTTTTTATGCTCTTCTACTTGTCTTTTTCTATATACTATCTACGTACATTTTTTGTAATTGTGTATGTGGTGAGTAAATGTTTTTACAATGGCAATGGCAAAGGGGAAAAGTAGAAGACGACGAAAATGAACAAACGACTACGAATACTTCACAAAACGACGTATATTAACCAATTGAATAAAAAACTAAAATAATGAAAAAATGACCTAACCTAAAAATATGTGTATTTTTAAAAAAATATCTATTTTCATAAAAACAATTTTTTTATATGTTTTTATTGCACAATTATGGTAATTTTTTGATTTGTAAAACTCAAATTGGAACCGTTTAATAAATACAAAAACTAAGTCAGAAATGAACTTTTTATTGTATGAATAAAATAAAAATATATATACACCACCTATCTATAAATATAATTGTTTTAACTTACATCAGCAGCAGCAACACCACCACGTCTAATTTATTTAAAGCCAATAAGAAATTTAAAACTATTTTTGATTGTATTTCTTACCATAACGTAAAGACAAGACTTTTTTCACAGAAAAAAATATTTTAAAAAATAAATATTCGCATTTTTCACCAAATTAGTAAAGAATTTCACTTCAATAGATAAAATACTACCCCACCACATACATGCAATGTATGTGAAAATAATTATTTTTTGATCTTCTATCACTTCTATTTGAAGAAACACTTTTATTCTATTAAATATTTAATATTTTCATGTTTTTCTTTCAATTTTTCTATATATATATTTTTACAATAATTTTCTTAATTCTTGGAGAGAAAACAAATTATACACATCCGACTACTACCGCTAATATTTTCGATTAAGACAAATTAAAAAAATACGTACGTACGTCCGTCCGTCTGTTTACGGCGCTGACGACAAATGCAAAACCTTTTAAAAATTCAACTAACGAATACACACGAAGTATATAAATTAAAAAAAACGAATATGTATGATGACTTTCGGCAGCCAACTTAAAATACAAAAACAAAAACTTAAAAAACATATATACATCCATGCAGATAAACACACATATGAACAAAATAATACACTACACGAACAACAACGTATGAATATAGGTAGAGCAACAAAACAAATCGCATATGTGTATATGACACTACAAAACAAGAGAAAAACAAATAAGTAGGAGAAAAAATTAAATAAAATCAGAAAAAGAGAGCTAAAAGCTGGATATAGCAATGAGAGAGAAAAACAAACAGTGTTGCCAATTAGCGTTTTGTTGCTAAAGCTTTTGTCAAATTTTTGATTAGGTAAATTATATTTAAAATAGGAACCAAGCCGTATGTATGAAAATATTGAATTTTTATTATAAAAAGGAGTTATATAATTTCAAAATGCATTTACTACACAACTATAATAGTTGACTGATCACTTTGGTCCGTGTAAAAGGAAAATATGTTTTTAAGCAAATTTTCTTCCTAACCTCAAATTTGCCCACCCTTTATTTGATATAAATTCTTACTCAGTGAGGCCCTGAACTAGCTTTTTTGTTTACCTTTGATGAAGAAATCAAGGAACTTGACATTGCTATTGTATTGGAATCCTGGCAGTGTCTTTTATTACATGAAGATACTAGAGTTAAGTTGTTAGATTCCATGGCAAAATTATATAAAGTTAATCCATAAATGCCAAACAGTGGTCGTGGTGAAATAAAAAAGCAGCTGTCAAAAGTGGAAAAATATAAACAAACGAAAGAAAAACACAAAAAATATACAAATAAAGAATGAAAATTTAATTTTTGTTGAAAAAATGGTAAATAATAATAAAAAATATTTGAAATGATGATGACGACCCATCTGCCATATCAAAAGAGACATACGCTTCAATTTAATTTGGTGATGCTTTTTTTTTGAAAATATGTATAAATGCGCCAATCGATGGTGTTTTGTTTAGCGGAAGCAAATTAGAGGAAAATTTTGTGGAATTATGTTTTATTTATTTATTATTATCTATTATTCAAAAAACATAAATATTCATTATTAAAATCACACAAATTTTCTTAATAGTTGTAAAATGTTCACAAAAGTTATGTAATAAAACAAAAATATATAAAGAAAAACATAAATAAAACCAAAAACTGTTTACAGCTGGTCCTTTAACACCACCTTATAAATAATTTCACTGTGGTTCGATTCCTAGAAACTCTTAAGAAAGGAAAAATGATAACTACGCAAATACATAATATTTTTCAATAAAATTATTTTAGATTTTGGTGATTATGAAAATGTACGTAAACATATGTACAAACTTTCAAAAAGAAAACGAAGTACCGTATTCATTATAAGCTTAAATAAACAAATATTTCTAAAGTACAAGATTTATGCTAAAAACAACGCTTTTAAATTTAAAAGTTGTTAACGCTATTTTCATAATGTAGAACAACTTACAAACAAATATATAAACAAGAAAATGCAAAATTGTTAACATAAATAAATAAATAACACAAGTCCGATTGACATGAAATCGTAAAATTTAACTTAAATTCAAAAAAAATTGTCTTTCTATAAGATAGTGATCCAAAGACAGACCGATAAAATTGTCCAAGAATGACTGTTGCAACAAAAGTTTTAGATAAATTTTAGGCCACTATAAGACTCTAACTCGAATTCAATGGTGAATTTTTGGACAATAGTAAAAAAAGTTTGGAAAAATATAGTTGGGCTTCGGGACCATATTGAAGCTATGCCAACGGGTGTAATACGAATGGGACGACCAGATTTTTCTTACGCTTTTGGGTAATATTTTAGAGTACGTGTAAATGCTTTAAAATCGCCACAATAAACAAAAGTCTCTACGGGTTTCCCTATTTAAGCGAAAAGTACAAACCAAGCAAATGTGGATACTTTTATGTAATTTCCTTTATCTCATTCTAGTATTTGAATACGATACTTTTTGTACATTTTTTTAAAGGACCTAACAATGAATAAATATGTAGAGTTTTGTTTCATTTGATGACGTTTTTAAAGTTTTACAGGTACTTTTTAGTTCAACTTCAAAACTTGTATTGGTTTTGCTCCCCACTTTACTTCAGCATTTTTTTTTTTTAATAAAAATTTAAATTTTAAGTCGTGACATTCTATACCTTTTATTTTCTCAATTTACCTTTATCAAGTTACCTTTCCTACTTTCACGTTCCTGGAAAAGTCCCTGTACTAAGCAAGTCATTTATTCTCCTTAATATTGCACCCCCACAAGATTACAATTATCTGGTATAATTTTGATTGATACTTTATTAAACTCAGGTTTATTATTCATAATGTTGCACACAATATTGGAGCTCGTTTATGCTTATCGCACTAAACCTAAATTTACAATTACTGACAGGTACGTTACCTTTATATTGCACATTCTGTATACTTTTTCTCTTATCTCCTTTACACTAATACAAAAAATTTATTAAATTGCGAAGCAATTTGTTCACTCTCATTATATTTTATTAAATATCGCAGATTGTATCACAGTTTTATTTTTCTTTAGTATTAGGTCTTTAATTTCTCTCCACATTTCCTTTTGTTTTTTGTCATTTTTTACCTTATTTGTCACATATATTTAATTTTTTTCAGAGACGATTTTAGTTTTATAAACATTTCTTACTTTTCTATAACTATTATATGATAACTAAAATCGTCAAAATGACGATAAATCGCCGCATCTGGCATCAGTGTCTACAGCCCACCACCAATGGGGCAGCAGGTGTTATTTAGTTAGTATGTTAAGGGAAAATCAATTTGTTAATCAAATACACACATATATACATACATATAACATAGCACTATAACAAAAAGAGAGAAAAAAGAATTTGCTTTCGAGTTCGATTACCTTGGAGAAAATTAAGAGGTTCAAGACATAATAATTGGCAAACTTACTGCAAAAAGAGAAGACGAATGTTGGAATAACAACAAAATAATATAGTCTGGCTACTTTACCCAATAAAACTAACGAACAGCTGTTTGTCTACAATTAGATTTGTAAAAAAAAAAAAAAAAAAAAAAAAACAATGTAATCAAAATTCAATGTGAAAAATTATAAAATAACTAGCTTTACCTATCCGGATTTGCCCGGAAATCTACACATACATATGTATGTAATCTACATATATGGCGATAAATTTCCTTTATTTCCGATCTTAACCTTTTTTGGCTGTCTTTAAAAAAAATACTATAGACTGTTGAGGCCTCCCGCTGAATATATTTCTTTAGGCGTACGATAAACATTTTTTATGGAAGGTGACACGGCCACTCCTCCTGCGAAGTTATTTTTTTAATTTAAAGTGCAATTTGATAACAGAATAGCATATGAAAAGTTTGAAAACTCAATCTTTCAAAATATACCGTACTAACTACGTGTTTCGTACAAATAGACTATGAACCAAAAATCCTCCTTTTAAAAATATATCTATATCTATCAACATAATTTTCAATTCTACAAACATTTTAGTTACAAGCGAAGGAGTATGTCAAACCTAATTTGGCCTGATTTTAACATCTCCCAGGTCCAAGACATACCCTATACATTTTTTGTTAGCTAGATCTATGAGTTTCAAATTTCTTCAAAATCGGTTCAGTCGTTTACGCGTGATTGAATGACTAACAAAGAAATACATTTTAAGAGAAACTTGTATATGGATTAAAATGAAGCCCTTTATTTAAATAGCCAAGCTGAGTTAGCCAAGCGATAATTGCTTCGATACCTCGTTTATTTTGCAAAAACTTTCTAGCTCCTTAAAATAGCCGTCAACCGCACACCCTATCTCTTCATTGTTGGTAATAGTGGGGGTAGTGAACTGGTACATTGTCTTGATGAAAAATAAGAATTCCTTTTTACGTCAAATTAGAATCAGAATTGTAAATTCCTAGAAATTTGTATTTTTTATGTAAATCTTTGAAAATTAAGACACAAACAGTACAAACTTTCGCACAATAATTTTGTACAACCTTTAACTTGCGCAAATTATTTTATGGTTAAAAGAAGTGGTTTTTGGGTGCTGCTACTCGCCACGAATTATATACGTTTATTATATTTAATTTGATATGTTTGCAATTCTGCACAGAACAAAATAATCTCTTAATTTCCTTAATTTTACAAAAAAAAAAAAAAAAAAAAAAAAAAAAAAAAAAAAAAAATTACAAATAACCTGCAAAATTTTATATTAGCAACCCTTACAAAAAATGTGTGCACGAGACCTTTTAAACGGATATGGTAAACTGGAAAATGCAAGAAAATAGAAAAACAATAGAAACACCAACTAAACTTATAAATGGTATAAGTTCAAGTTAAAAGGCGCATGATTTTTAAATAACTCGAAAGGAAATTGTATAAAAACAAACAAAAAGGAAAAAAAGAACAAAAGAGAAAAAGTGCAAAATTTCCAATCTCTTGCAAAATCTCTCATTTATTTAGTTTAAATATCTAAAGACAAATTAATAATTTAAATTTAAAAATACATTCTGTAGTAGTTATATTCAATTTTTGTTAAAATAACTTTGCTAGTTGTAATAATAATTAAATATTAGTCTAATTTATAAAGCCATTGTATCGATGTATACAGTGTTTCATTGTACTGAAATACAAAGGTTTTACGCTTGTTATTGGTAATTTCCACATAAAAATGTTATACACTCATACAACTTTTTCCATATTTTTCGAAAATGTTGCATTGGTTTCCGTGCTATTAATGTAATATGAATGTCAAATATTGGGAAGAAGAATATAAACACAAACAATTTTTGTTGTCAGCAGCGAATTTGTTTAAAAAAATACATGTGTACATACATATTTAAATAAAAGTTATTTTGAATTTTATATATGAAAATCAATTTATGAAAACGGATTTGCTTCTTATTCGGTTTTCGACGTTTAAAACACAAAAATACTTTCATTCGGAAATTTAAATAATAATTGGTCTGCAAATATTATGAAATAAATGAAACTTTTTTGTACTTAAAATATATGTACACTATGCCACAAAACTCTACGGACGATAATAAAAACTGATTTTTTTTAATATGTATAACCAAAACAACTCCAATGTTTTTATTTTCTTTATTATAATATTTAATAAAAAACTTAAAAAACAATTTTTTCACAATAAAATACAGTATAAGTAAAAAAAATAAAAAAATTAAATACTTAAAATTCTTTAGCTCACAGAAGTCTGCCGACGAATGCACTAAACTATGCTTTATAAATTCTTAATAAGTGATGCAAACTTATTTTAACTTTACAACTTAATTTGGTCTATTAGACATCAAATAAAGCAGTTTTTTTTTTTTTTTTTTTTTTTTTTTTTTTTTTTTTTTTTTTTGTTAATTCTGGAGAAACCTCCCACTCTTCCATTAAAATTGACTTAAGGTGCAGAACAGATGATGACTATTCAGTAACCTTAAGTTTAGTAGATTGAAGCAGCTACTCTAACTATGATTTGACGTTATATGGCAGCCACAACCTCACCAGCATAGAAGAATGCTTGAGGTTAATGCTATGCACATTTGTGTATCCACTATCATGATAAGCTTTTCGGAGCTTAGAAAGAAATTCTTCTTTTAGAATATCAAGGTACATATGCGGATTCCGACTATGAATTTTAACCTACCGACACCATTTGCCGACTGCACTCCATCCCATCACTTATCCGCTACCGTGTTAAACATTTGATCTTAGATTTTTTATAGCTAAAGCAAATTGAGTTTTTAACCAAAGTAAAATCAAAGCAGCTATTTAAAAGAAACCAATAGTGCAGAGAAATAATTAGCTTTTTTCTTTGTTTATTTTATTTGTTTACATAAAAATACACCCCTGATCTAATGAAGTGTGTTTTTAAAATAATTGTAAAAACAAAGAGATCCGTACATCTGCCAATTTTTCTTCCGCATTTTCTCTCAATGCCGTACGCTCTTATTACATATTAAGTTTACACCAGCGTTCGGCAAACTAATATTAATGGATTTTACAATTGTGGTAGTAATTGAGAGTCTCTCACTCAGGCCACTTTGCACTGTGCTTTTCCATTTGTTTTCTCTTTACTTCTCTTTGTTTATTTTTTGTCCATGCATGTCACTACGTACGTGTGAAAACAGAAGAGAAGAGCAGCTTTTTGCCGAAATTTGGTTTACACGATACAATCCGCGCTCTTTTCTACAAAAAACTGACATGCCGACGACTTGTTTTATCGTGTAAGCCCCCCTTTTAGCATGCTCTTTTATCGGAAAATTGTGTTCAGCCGCGAACTTCATTTCTGATGGAATGAATACGTGAGCAAGCAAAATTGGCGTATGTGGTGTGAAAAGCAGCCAGGAGTATTGCAAGAACTGCCAATGCATCCCGAAAAATGCACTGTTTGGTGTGGATAACGGGTCGGTGGCATCATTGGATCGTACTTCTTCAAAGACGACAAAGGCAGGAACCCACTGTGAATGGTGAGCGCTACCGTGCAATGTCTAGTAATTTTTTTTTACCAAAATGATAGAGCTGAACTTGTTTGAAATGTGGTTTCAACAAGACGGTGCCGCATGCCATACAGCACGCGAAACAATGGCCGAACTGAGAAGTGAGTTCGGTAAACAATTTATTTAACGTTTGGTGCCGTTTAGCCGCCTAGATTGTGCGATTTTAAGCCTTTAGAGTATTTTTAAGGGCGTATGTTAAGGCTCATGTCTATAACGGTTGAGGCACTGGAAGCTAATATTGAATAATTTATTCGAGAGATACCGATCGATATGTTGGAGAGAGTATGCCAAAGAGTGACCATTCGTGGCATAGCCGAGTTCAACATTTATACGATATCATCTTTGAACACTGAATTGCATAGATCATTCTATCGATTCAAATAAAGATTAAATACATTTCTCTAAATTGTATGGCCTTTTTTAAATCAAATCAGAATTTTAAAGCAAAGAAACAGGTAAAGATCCTTTTTGTTGTTAGCGTTGTAATGTGTGGATCTATTTTAAGGATTATGATATCTGGAATCCTTAAGTTGTACAGTAACGTGATGTGTACAAAAAATAAATAAATAAAAAATAAAAAATAAAAATAATAAAAATAAAAATAATAATAATAATAATAATAATAATAATAATAATAATAATAATAATAATAATAATAATAATAATAATAATAATAATAATAATAATAATAATAATAATAATAATAATAATAATAATAATAATAATAATAATAATAATAATAATAATAATAATAATAATAAATAATAAATAATAAATAATAAATAATAAATAATAAATAATAAATAATAAATAATAAATAATAAACAATAAATAATAAATAATAAACAATAAACAATAAATAATAAATAATAAATAATAAATAATAAATAATAAATAATAAATAATAAATAATAAATAATAAATAATAAATAATAAATAATAAATAATAAATAATAAATAATAAATAATAAATAATAAATAATAAATAATAATAATATATAATAAATAATAATAATAAATAATAAATAATAATAATATATAATAATAATAAATAATAATAATAAATAATAAAAAATAAAAATAAACCTGTTGAGAATTTGTTGCTAGAATACTTAAATGAAAAAAGAATTTAACTTTTTTCTACTTTAAAAACATTTAGTTTACAAACTGTATATGGATTTTTTCATTTTGACATTTGTATTCTAAATTTTCTTAACAATCTACGTACAATCAAACAATCTCAATAAACATATACATTTTATTTTCATAAACAAAATTGGATGGCTAAATGATAAATAAAAATTAAACTTTCATATTCATTTAAATGCGACCACCGAGAGTGACCACAAACATTTTTTGTTTTTAATATTTTTTTTATTTTTTGGCCACCTTCTGATCATTGATATTTAGTATTTGTGAGCGGCGTATAACAGACAAACAAATCCAAAATTATGTAGTAAGCAGAACAAAATTGCCTGCCTATAGCTGTTGCAGAGCCAAAAGAAGTATAATAAGATGTCAAACTTGTTAAACAAGTTCTTCTCACAATACTCACAAACTTTTATCAGGAAAAAAAAAACAATAACAACAACAACAACAACAAAACAATAACAATAATAATAACAACAACAACAACAAAACAATATATGAGTGTTGGTTAGATAGGCAATATTCCGTCTTTATCTCTGCTATATTTGCAATTTGTGTTGCCCCTCATGTTTTTTTAATTTTATTTCTGAATACACTCTTTTTTAAATTGGCAGAAAACGCGGCCGACATTCTTTTCAGTTTTTCAAACTTTTTAATAAAATCGAATTATAAAAAATTCGTGTTTTCTTATGGCAAGATTGTTTTTCATTATTTTTAAATTATTTTTATTATTATACCAAAAAGAAATGTTAATAACTGTGCTAATGCCATGCAGCGTAATGGAAGTATTCAGTTGAAAATTATCAGTTTTGAAAGTTTTTTGTTTTTAAGTAAAAAATTCAATTTAAAACAATAACAAATTTTAAAACACCTGAAGTTTGAATTTCGTTTACTCTAAATGCTTTTTTCTTTTTTTTTTGCGTTTCTATTTTAAAAATTACACATTTTTGTTACTCATCATTATTTTGTTCACAATCAGTGTTGCCAATTAGTTTTTTGTTTTAATTTTATTGAGGCTACTTTTTATCTAAATGTTTAAAAGTACAATTTTGAAATAATGCAGTAATTTAATGGTTTTTAAATGAAAATTAATTACCCTCTCTTTTTCCCAAAAATTTTAATATTGATTAACTTTTCTCTAAGAATAAGTTTCCTTTATCTGATAATTCAATTGTGAATGATAGCTCTGATAAACTTGTATTCAAACGCAAAACCGTTCATCGAATAGAATATTCACTTTTGTAATGTCCAAAGGCCTCGTTCGTCTTTACTTTCTGTTGCTGTTCTGTTCTGTGCTTTTCCTTACTTACACCAATATGACACAATTTGTGCTGTGCTTTTTATTGCTACAGATTGTTAAATTCTTCCTTTTTTATTTTACGAAAGTAAAAATAAAAAAATTAATATTGGTATGTATTGTCCACTTCGATTGTCGCACAATAACACATTAAAATGGGTAATTTTTGATATTTTTGTTGCATGATTGTCTATCGAGCCGTCATAAAATTTGTTACAAATAATTAGTGCATTGTGCCGATCGTGTGCGCCCAGCGAAAGAAATAAAATACACCTAATTCTATTATTACGCGAAAGATACGTTTCTAAAAAATTCGCGCGAAATATTATCCAATATTAAAAAATTCTCTCAAGAATTTTTCTCTCAAGAATATTTTCGTCAAAAAATATCGCTCAATGAGATTCGCGAAAAACGTATGGACTATTAAAATAGCATAAAATAAATTCTTAACAAGTTTTTAATATTGCTTTATTTATTTATTTTTTTTTGTCGTCGGCTGAAAAGGGAATTCAGTGTATATTATTTGTTTTCTTAGTTTTTCAAAACAGCTGATATTTTATCACAGAACAACAAACTACATCAAGTAACGGAGCGGTACGGAACAGAACAGCAACAGAAAATAAAGACTAACGAGACCTTAACAAATTCGTCCGTAACAGAACAGAACGGAACAGAAAAACTAACTCTTTATATATGTTTTTAATG
This sequence comes from Wohlfahrtia magnifica, assembly GCA_023159175.1. Lineage (NCBI taxonomy): Eukaryota > Metazoa > Arthropoda > Insecta > Diptera > Sarcophagidae > Wohlfahrtia > Wohlfahrtia magnifica. The sequence goes on along the minus strand of JAKWBJ010000484.1, from coordinate 3,491,197 downwards.
TTCAAAACGGAAACAACTGATTCGGAACGTAACAAAACAGAACAGATTTATTCTACCTTTAAGTTATATTAGGACTAGATGTGTTAACAACAAAGTGGAAATTGATATTCATGCTCTATAATATATAAAGTGACAGATCTAAGGACTGTACCCAGTAGTACAAAAGTTATTACAAATGAAACACATCCGATTGTATACTATTAGATCAATAGGAAAAAAAATTTAAATAAAATTTTTATGCACATACAACTAGCATCCGATTTGGAGGAAGGATAATATTGTGGCATTACATTTTAAATATGATTTCTGGCATATGACCGCCACGGCTGGCGCGGATGTAGTCCAATCTGGACGTCCAATTTTCGATAACTTTTTCCAACACTTGTGGCCGTATATCGACAATAACATGGCGAATATTGTCTTCCAAATGGTCAAGCATTTGTGGCTTTACCGCATTGACCTATATATATATATATATATATATATATATATATATATATATATATATATATATATACCACATATATATATATATACCTATATATATATACCATATATAGACCCAATAGAAAGTAGTCTAGCGGTGTTAAATCACAAGATCTTAGAGGCCAATTCACAGGCCAAAACGTGAAATTAGGCGGTCACCAAACGTGTCTTTCAATAAATCTATTGTGGCACGAGCTGTGTGACATGTTGCGCCGTCTTGTTGTTGCGTCTCCTGGACATCATGGTTATTCAATTCAGGAATGAAAAAGTTAGTAATCATGGCTCTATACCGATCAGCATTGACTGTAACGTTCTGGCCACTATCGTTTTTGAAAAAGTACGGACCAATGATTCCACCAGCCCATAAGGCGCACCAAACAGTCAGTTTTTCTGGATGTAACGGTGTTTCCACATACACTTGAGGATTACCTTCACTCCAAATGCGGCAGTTTTGTTTGTTGACGTAGCCATGCAACCAGAAGTGCGCTTCAATTCGCAATACATTGTAAAATTAAATGTACATTATTACATTATACATTACATTATATATATTAGTTTCGATTATGATTTTTTTTGCTGCTATTTTTTCAATTGTTCTTTATAATTTTTCCGAATTAAAATGGAATAAAAGTGTTTTTAAAAGTGCAAGTGGACTAACCGCATGTGTGGTGTATGCCAGTCTATATGGAAGCGATTATGTCCTATAGACTGGATTTTCATTATTGAATTTGCGAAAAATATATATAATTAAAACAAATATTTGACAATAAAAACCATTCCGACTTTCACTTACAATGTCTGTAGCAATGGACACATCCAACCTTCACTTACAAGGTCTGCAGTATTTGACCCATGCAATTTTCATATGCAATATCTGTAACGTCGAACCCATCCAACCTTTGCTTACAATGTCCCATCTGATGGCCTAGACCAACGCTGTGTAAATGTAAATAGGAATTATACACAGGCATTAGATGGATCCTACTTACATTGTATGTGATCTCGGATCGATGATGTATGTGGTACAAATTTTGCTGGGTAGTTTTGAAAAAATTTCAAGAGACATGGTGGTATTGAATGAATTGTGGAATTCACTCAAAGAAGAAGAATGTAACCGTTAAACTTTGCGACAACTTTCTTAAAATTACCGTATCTCTCTGTGTCTGAAAGGAACTATAACTATAGAAATCCCAAAATTTCCAACTGGGCGGTACCATGCCATAAAAAGTAAATATTTGTTTGTCTAAATCTAAACAGCTAAAGGTCTGGACTGAATTTCTTGAAGTTTATACAATATCTTTCTGTGTTTCGAAGGAAATAGAAATATCAAAAATTCCAACTGGGCAGTGCCACGCCTATAAAAAGTAAATATTTGTCTACATCTTTAGTGTTAAAAGAGCCTCTAAATTTAATCCAAATTACTTCATAATCAATACAAATCATCAGTCAAAAAGTGGGAGGAATTGGAAAAGCATGGTACCTCCCACACAAGTTAAATATTGATTTTTATTTCTTAAGAACCGTTAAAGCTAATGTTTCTGAATTTGGTCTGAACGACTTCATAGTCAATATAAATCATGAGTCAAAAATTGAGCGAAATCGGATAAGTGGGCATGGTACTTCCCATACAAATAAAATATTGATTTTTGTTTAACTTGAAAAAGTTTAAAGCTAGATTTTCTGAATTTGGTCTGAATGACATCATAGTCAATGCAAATCAGTCAAAAAATGGGCAGAATTGGACAAGTGAGCAGGGTACTTCCCATACAAATTAAATATCAATTTTTCTATACCTATCTTGAGAACGGTTAAAGTCTAAGTTTCTGAATTTGGTCTAATGACCAAAAATCGGGAAAAAACAACCTTACTTTTTTCGACGTTTAAATAAAAATTCAAACATAATTTCTAATGACACCAAAATGAACGAAATAGTAATTTATTTGGTGTTAAAAGTTCCTTATTTTCCAAAACGATTCGGTTTACATAACAGGGACGAATATATCGTTTTACTAAGAATTTAATAAAATTATCGGTCTTTTTTTATTATTTCCAAAACTACCTTTGCTTGACAGCAATGGAAATTCGGCAGCCCTGTTTGTGTAGTGTGAGGTTGTGTAGAAAAACAGAAAAACAGAGAAAACTAACTGGTGTAAAATCTCAAATGGTACCCGAAGAAAATATAGGAGGAAAAAAGATGGAAACATCTACACATATACACATATACGATAAACTAGCCAACAACAAACAGATACACTTTTTTCATAAGTTGTTGCTTTTTTAAATAATCACAAGAAAAAAATAAAATATTTTCTTTTTGTAAAATTTAATAGATACCTATTTATTAAGTGTTTTTCAAATAAACTTTATTTATTCACATAAATATGTACATACATAGATTCTTTGACTTAAATTCAACCAGCAGCAACCAATAGCTGCAGTAACAAACACTCAAAAAGAGGTCATGTCTGTTTTTTTTTTTATAAAATGGTTAAATACAAAACATTAGAAAGAATTTTTACGGCGCTTGTCTGTTTATTTGACTTTTTTTACTGTTCTGCAGAATATATTGATAACTTTTTCCTTCCATAAATTTTAAAAATATGTATTTATGTATGTGTTTGTACTAGCAAAATAAGCAAAATTATAACCTCAAAGCGAATTGCAGAAAAACAGAAAGAATAGGGTGCAAATGTTCAATAAAATAATTATATATAGTGATTTACAAAAAATGTGCTATTTTTTAACAAAAACAGAGTTTCGGAGTACCTTTCTCTATAATATTGCGACATTTTTATACATTTTATTTACTAGCATAATGTCAATAGGCTATTAGTTTTTAGAAATAGTACATTTATAAAAACAGTGTTGACAAAACTACAAAAATTGATGTCCATGTTTTTCTAGTCTTAGCGGATATTAACAAAAAAAGGTTTCTTAACCCAACAGTTGAATAAGAATAAGAATAAAATAGTCTAGAATAGCCTATCATGTAATATAGTATTTTAAAAAATATACCGCTTAAAGACAAGGCTAACATGTTCAATATATTAGGAATTTAGCTCTCTTTTGATGAATGTCAGATCTAACAATATTGTCAGAATGTACAGAAGATTTATAACAATGCGTGAACTTACAATTTTTGTCTTTCGACATTGTCAGAGAAAGCATTGTTAAATGATTTTCAGATGTCAGAATTTTTAACATCTGACATCATAGGCAGAAAAAACATATAGTTTGAGTTACCAGATTTTCTGACGTCTTACAATCTTGTGAACCAACAACATATATGTTGGTAGCAATTTCCCAATTGCCTGGTCGTTGCCAGCAAATTGTTAGGTCTGACATTGTTAGATCTCACAATAGTCTGTACAGAACTTTTAGTTCAAAATACGTGCATATGACATAGGAAAAGTTTTATTTAAAGCATAGCCATAAAGTTAACTGTTATTGGTCGATGTAAGTATAATTTATCACATCATAAACATTAATTAAAAAAAGACTAATAAAAGTAAATTCAGATTTGAGCATTTTGAAAAACAAACAAAAATCGACATCGATTCTATACTTTGAATAATACCGTTTGAATTATCTGCATTACGCACATATTTAATATGGTATGTATATACCGATTTTAATTAAAATTAGCTTAGAATATCCTACTTCATACAAATTAATTTCATTGATCTTTTTCAGAACTTTACTTTTTTCTGCGATTTTTTGGTGCTATCTTGCTGAACAACAAAAACAAACCTTTGGTAACACTGTACGAAAATCAAAAGCATAACAAAAAAAAAAAAAACTTCAGAGAATAATTGAGGTTACGTTAACCCCATAAAATAAAATTATTTATAAAAAAAAAATATTTATTTGGCATTCACTTCAAATACTAAAAAACATCAAATATTTGTAAATTTTACTTACCTTTGCACGACATATGAGTTAAAAAACTCTAATAATTATACGATTTTATTGCATAAAGTATATTTTTAATAATAACTTGATAAGTTTTTAATTATTTATTCACCTTTAAAACACTAAACATTTTTTATAATAGAAACTATTTTTCTAATATATATCACTGCTTTTTTTGTTATTTAAAGACAACGTATGGGGGTTGTCTCCCCTACGTCACTACTGTATGCTGTGCTTCGTGATTATGGCTGTGATGAGGCCTGCTATGTAGACTGTTTCAAATGTGAAACTCGTGGCATACGGATGAATTCCATACGAGCACACTTTAAGCTGTCTTCTTGTAGTATATTCCTCACTAGTATATATAATTTTGGACAAAATTTCTTACTTTCCTTATTTGCAAAAAAAATAGCCTAAAACTAGAGAGTTCCTAATGCACTTTAATTTTTTCGTCACTTTCGCCATTTTGTTAAGCAACACCTTTTGTAGATATTTTTCTTTTCATATAAATTTTCGTTAAACAGGTATTTTTCTTACATTTCCCAAAGTTTTTCGTACATAGCCTGTTTAAAGATAATTAATCTAATGACACAGAACTTTCAAAAATTTTTAAATATGAAAATATTTTTTTTTATTTTTTCCAATTAACACAAACAGATAATCACTTTAGCAAGAACTTTTTTTCTTTTAAAATTTTTCAATGAACAGAGGATAGTACTGAAAACGTCTCATAACGCAGCTGACCGGATCCTGACTGAACGAAGTTTAGCAATATGGCGCGCACCTTTAACTGAACGAATGAAATAATAGCAACAACATCAAGCGTACAAAGCACTGTGGTGTACTACAGGCATATAGAAAGATTGTCTATTTACACCCTTTTTAGTAACTTGCTACTATAAACTATATTTTTTGAACAATTAATACTCTATTACATATAACTATATTTATCATGTGCAAAAAGATTATAACTTTTTTAATGTAAATTCTAGTGATTTCCTTCATATATGGATTTATATTTAGTCGTGTTTTCGTTGAGTTCAGGGTTGTTTTTTAAGCATAATTAAACAAAATAAAGTTGCCAACTTTATAGAACCCCATAGAAATGAACAAAAAACCATGAAATAACTCGTGCATTTGTATCTTTTAATAATTTAATTTGTATATATTTTTATTGTTTTGCTATTAACTGTTTAAAATGTTAATTTAAAAAATATAAAACTGAGCTGATTTTTCTCACTTCTTATGAATTAACTGAAAACTTAATTCTTTTTCATCCAAGTTAACTGGTAACACTGTACACAACACTCTGGGGGGGATAATGAAATTTTGACGAAATCATTAAATATTTAACGAATTGCATACACAATAATCAAAAAACACAGAAACAATTGTTTTTTGATGTTAAGGGGGGTTAAAGAAAAAATAAACACGGCGAAAGTAGTGGGTATTCTCCTGTTAATACACTATAATTTTTCTTCAAGTCTCCAGAAATTATAAATACAAAATCAAAATAAAATGTAATCAACTTACGTGAATTTTAAAGGAGTATGCAACAGCAATAACAAAATTTTTTGGCCATATGCTTTATCACTTCTTAAATCATTGCTTTTCATCAATTATTTTTTTAATATACGCTTTTTTATGAAAGTTTTAGTAACAACAAAAATCTTTGCTTTTTAGTAAAATTTTTTATTTATATGTTTTAAAATCCAAAGCTCATTCGATATTTCACACTTTTTCATATAATTATTTCTTCTTTAATATGCAAAGCAGGTATTTCTTTTATGTTCTATGGCACTTTTTTCAAAGCATTTTTTCCCTTAATTTTTGTTAACAAATTACATTTTATGCTGTTCACGTCTTTAAAATAAATGATTTTATATAAATACTTATGTATTATATTTCGTTACATCTATATGTAAGTACGTACATTTACATGAATACCGTACACAATTGTTTTTCCTATGTAAATACATATGGTGAATTTATTTATGAGGTGCTGTTTAATAACCAGCTGGTTTGCTAATTTTGTCACGCCATAGCTGTCAACAGTTTTGTTTTTATTCAGGTTTTTTTTTATTTTTTTCTTATTTTCTTATTAAAAAAGATACATAACTTTTGTGAAAATTTACAATTATTGCGAAAATTTGTGAATTTATGCGTTATTTCTACTGAATTTTTGTATTTTTTAAATATTAAATAATTCCGCAAACGTTTCATCTTATTTGCTGCCGCTAAACAAAACACCAAATATTGGCGCATAAGAAAAGCATCACCAAATTGAAACGTAGGTCTCTTTTGATGTAGTAGTAGCAGCCATCATCATTATTTCAAATATTTTTTTATTATTCATTATTTTTTCCAATAAAACTTAAAATTTCATATATTATTTGTATGTTCCTTGTGTTTATATTCTCGTTTGCTTATTTTTTTTTTGCTTTTGACAGCTGCTTTTTTATTTCACCACGGTCACTTTTTGACATTTATATAGTAAATAATGCCTTGTTGTTTTCGTATTGTTGTTGGCTGCCACCACCTTATATAAAATCACTATGGTACGTATGTATGTATGTATCAGCATAGTTGAACAAAAAGACACAGAACAGCTGATTTTCTTTTAGATGCTGTCCTTTTTCCATGTGAGAACAAAGCAAACTTTTTAGCCAATTCTTAATTCTGATGATATTTTTACATTTATTCCAACAAAACAAAAAAGATACACAAATGTGACCAATTTAAATTAATTAATTAATATTGTTATATATAATAAATGAACCTCCTTCTTAAAAATGTTGTTCATTATTTATGCCGAAATTTTTTTGACTTGTATCAATATGCCGCAAAAATTCGAAATAAAATAGATCATTTCAGAAAGTTAAAGTTTTGGATATAAGTACCAAAAAAAGTTTCAAAAGTAATAAAATTCATATATTAATTTGGTAGCATGGATCTATAGGCCAAACAAATTCGAAATGCTATAAATCATTCTTGAAGAAACTTCACTTAATCTTAACAATCTTTTCAAAATTAGGAAAATTTCAAATGTCACCATAATTTTTGGTATCTTTATGTGTAAACTATTTGTTCCGCCTAAATCTTGGTAGTAGGGATCAATAGGCCATACACATACGAACTAGAAATGGTATTAATCATTTCCAAAATAATTGCAGTCTAGGAGCTTAAAAATATTTTCGATATAAGGAAAATTTGATATGTCATTATAGCTCGTTACATATTTAAAAATAGAATTTTGGGAATTAACATAATCGATTGGAATTTGTAGGAGATAAAGCAAATTAATCGGAATTATATTTTTTGTTTGTTTTGTTTACGCTGATAACTTTTCCCTTGATTTATTTTTCTATCATGTGGTGTAATTGGTACACTTATGTTAAATTTTTCCCCAACTAATTGTACCTCACACTCAGTGTTGTATTTGCAGTAGTGACCTATACAAAAGCTACTATTTACAAAAAGTTGTTTCTAGTTAACTTGGCAGCATTTTGCAGTATATTGACGAGGTTATGAAGAACTGATTACTTATACGAACTTTATTTTACACCACTAGGTTTTATTTCACTTGATATTTGTCTTTGGAATTTCGTCTTTGTGCATCGATTCTGCAGCAAAATATATTTAACATAGAGGTAAGTTTAGAAAAAATTATTGAAAAATGTCAAGAATTATCCTTAGTTTTACAAAGAATTAAATAAAGTAGTTAGAATGTGTGAAATTAAAAGAAGTAGAAAATAAGATTTAAAAAAACTTATATTGTGAACTTGTGTGAATGTGTATTGTGCATGTATATTAGAAAGAAAATGAGACAGCGACGACGATGTGAAAAGAAAAATATGTACTCGGGGCTTGGCTAATCAGCGGAAACAGCCTTGAAATATAATAAATAAATAGCAAAATCAATAAGCATACATTTTTTTAACAATCGAATTGTTTTATACAATTCAAAAAGAAAATTGTCATACAAAAGTCTAACGGTAATGCTGAGTTAGATAAATGCGTTGTTTAAACCATTTCTTAATCAAGATGGCGGCCATACTGCTTTAATAGAAATTGATTTTTTTTTTTCTCTTCAAGCATATATACACAGCAAAAGAATGAAAAAAGAGACTGCCGGACTACGTTTACAAAACAAATGGCGTTTTTGTGAGTGTGAGAATAGCCCAGAAGAAATACTCGTCACTTTGAATTTAGCGCGGGGGGTGGCACAGCTTCCCTTTACTTTGTTCATAAAAAAGAAATTTCACTGTCTTTTGTGTGGTCGGAGAACATTTTTTTAAATTATGTTTTAGATTTTTCAATAATTTTCATATCATCCCTTCGCTCTCTTTTCTACAATCAACCAGCAAAAAAGAACTTTGACCTCTAAAAAGTTTTAAGAAAAAGCAATATTTTTCTCTTAAATCAGACCCTTTTATGTATAGTAAAGTTTTTGTAATTTTAGAAAAATCGTTAAATCATTGTTCTTTTGCTTTATTTCAGCTCTCATCAGAGACAGCAAAAAATGAGGTCAAAATAATATAGATGATTTAGGTTGTTGTTTTAAAATTCATTGCTGTTGTGTTATTTAAATACAGGGGATGCCACCATAAATATAACCTCAAAATTGACTAAAAGGAATAAAGAAATATCTACTAAAACTTCAACCCCCTATTTATGTACGGAGTGATTTTTTTTACACCCTCATAAGGTATGACGAAGAAAATACACTCTTAATCTTAGCAAGAAAATGAAAACGGAATAAAAAGTTCACTACAAATCCAAGAATTGAATTCAATGACCTGTTTAGGTTATACAGGCACAAACGATAAATACCACATCATGTGTGTTTAGAAGTAAAGGATTTTTTTGTTCTTTTTCACTCTTTCTCTTTTGTGGTTTATCGACTTTTTCTTTGTGTACATACTGATCACAAAAAATTTGTGTTTTCCTCTATTGTTAATTGTGTATGTATCATCAGTTTTTTTTCGTGTTGTTTTCTCAAAAATGTTTGTTAACTTGTCTTGCATGTTTATTTACTTTTTTCTTTGTATATAATTCTTTATACTCTGCTGGAAGAAAACAAAGAAAGTTCCCTCAGTCAGTCAGTTTAACAAACGCATCATATACATAAGCATGCATGCATGTACTTGGTAATATGCAAATGCATACACAGCAATAATAAAATAGTCTGTACACAAATACATTTATTTTTTCAGCTATTAATTGTGATGAATTGAATGATTCATTAAAACAAACAACCACTAGTAAATTCTACTAACCTCAAATTTAAATTAAATAAATAAAAAAACATGATTATTTTTGAGTGAGTGTGTAAGAGTTGAATACGGTTTATTTATTTATTTATTTATTTTTGTTAAACTTTGTTATTGTAGCTGGTCTTGAGATATTTGGTTATAAAAAATTAATTGTTAATTGCACTTTTTTCTTATTGTTGTTAAATTTTGTATGAGAAAGAAAAATATAGTAGTCATATATGTTTCATAGAACACAACAATGAAATTTGCAATTTTTTTTTTTTTTTTGCTTCCCCCTTTCACATTTAACCGTATTAACAAGTGAAATTTTTCGTAAACGGGTTTTGTTTCTGTTGTTTAACATGAAATATCTACCAACCTTGGCTAGAAAGTCGAAGTAATTATAACGTAATCGTAGCGAAATTCTTAATTTTAGAATATGATTAATTAAAAAGTATAATTAATTTTCTTATTATAACTGCCTTAATTGTGTATCTTTAGTCAGTCCCAAAAATTATAGATTCTATTTTATTTGATTAAATTTCAACATTTTTCAAATATCTTAATTTTCTTTTTCTCTTCTATTTTCAGGACTTCAAGACATCTATCTATATAAATAGACATTAAAAATTGGGGATTTTTTAATTCCACTTTAAATTTTAGATAAAATTAAAATCTTTATTTTAAAGAACAATTAATTCCAATTTTCGGTACATAATTAATTGCATATTGTCAACGCCATTATAAAGATTTTTTTAAATAGTCATATTTGTTGAAATCTGATACTATTTTTTTAAAATCGCAAGATAAAATTCCAAACGGTTTTCGCCCTCTCGTGTAACTAATTGTGTAAAAGAAATAAATTTTTTTTTTCTTCATTAAGTGTAAATTTGTGTTTTTAAAAAGTTATTAAACTGTCTAAGCACAAAAACAAAAAAGCTTAAAATTTAACTCAGTTTAGAAAGAAAAAAAAAATATATATAAAAAGCCCCAGCAACCGAACCTTGTAGTATCGTGTTGCACAGGACTGTTGTATAAAAACAAAGCAAAAAAAAAAAAAAAAAAAAAAAAACATTTATTTGCCCCTGTGTTCTTTTAAAAGTTTCCATCATTCCTCATTCAACGTTAAATACTCATTTCTCTCAGTCTTACGACGATCCACGACAGCGTTGGAATTCAACCAACACTGTAGCGCTATCAACAGCAGCAATTTCTAGTAATTTCACGTTGCAGAACCGCAATTTTAAAACAAGCACCATTGAGGGAGGCAACAGTACCGGTGATCCAAGCATCGGAGGCAGCAATTTGAAGCTAGCAATAACGGCTAATTACAACGATTCTGAGCGTTTTAACGAGAGCTTTTCCAATCGAGGAGGAGGCGGAGGCCAATCCCCGCCGACACCTACTGTCGGGAAAACCCTTCTTAATACAAGTGCCAATCTTTTGCCAATAACAACAGCATCGGATACTTTTAATAACTTAAAAAATATCTTGAAGATTGATAAGGGCTCCTCGCCGACTAATAACGGCGGTAACGGCGGCGGCATCGGCAAGCGTTTAAACGAAGGAGGTAATAGCGGCGGCTACAAACGTTCTCCTCCTATTCCCGGTGAAGTCCGTAATAGCTTGAACGGTGGTGGCAGATCTGGAGCTTCGATTGCTTCGGGACACTTTTCGACTGGTTATAGCAAGAATTCCGCCAAAATTCGTCAACACGATTCTGACGTAAGCCCACGGCCTCGACGATCTTTCCAGAGTGATTCGTCGTCGTCGCGTTACTATAACAAAAATAGTGACATTTTGGGAGGCTCTCAATCTAGTGGTATTGGCAGCAACGCTAACACTGGACACGGCAACCCTTACAATAACAACAACAACACTGGAGGACGCGGCGGTTCATTAAACGCTAATAACGATAACGGTAGTGGACGCAGCGGTAATACAGGAGGAGGTGGTTATAACAATCACAACAACTCTATTCATAACGAGAGCGGTCGACGAAATTATCAACCGCATAACTCGCAGTCAGATGGCGGCTATTCGCGCAATTTAAGTACGGGCTCTGGCAGCAACTATCGCTCGCACCAGGGCTCACGTTACGAAAACGGCAATGGAAACGGACAACAGCGTCAGTACGGTTCATCAACTAACGCTGGCTACAACAATAATTACAACAATAGCAAATCATACGGACCCCGATCAACCGCCAATGATGGCAATCTAAACGGCAATAGTTATCGTTCAATACAAAGAGAAAGAGGTGGAGACCGCGACAGAGAAAGAGACGAGTATATAAGCAATAAATATCGGGATTACGAAGATTCTTCTTCCCGTGGGGGAGGCGGCAACGGACGTTATAATAATAACGCAAATCAAAACGATTCGGTTCAAAACGGTTCTACGGGTAGTAACACCAATAGCTTAGAACGTCGTTTACCCCCCTCTGCATTACGCCAACCGGGCGGAGCAGGTGGTTACACTGATCACCGCGATCGTTCGTCAACCGATAACAGTAATTTGAATAATAACAACAATAATAATAATAATAGAACATTGAACAATCGCTCATCACCCATACGCGGAGGAGATAGAGATAATGCTTTGGGTGGTCATACATCTTCTGCACCATCATCGACCGTAAATTCGTCATCATCTTCAAGAGGCATCTCGCCTAATTCGCCAGCTTTAGCAACAGCTAGCCAGCAACCTACACCGGCTCCTACGCCTCCACCATCAGCTGGACGTTGGGTGCCACCATCTCTACGTCCCCAGCATGGACTTACACAAGCAGAAAAAAATGATGCAGTTTTTAGAAAGGTATGACTGACTTAACATTATACATATCGCGCCTTTTAACATTTTTTAAATCCGAAAATTTTCAATTAAATTATAGGTTCGCGGTATTCTTAATAAATTGACTCCAGAAAAGTTTCAAGAACTTAGCGACGAATTATTAAAGCTTGATTTAAATTCAATTGTTATTTTGAACGGTGTTATTTTACTTATTTTCGATAAGGCATTGGATGAGCCTAAGTACTCGTCTATGTATGCACAATTGTGCAAACGTCTATCAGAAGAAGCTCCATCATTTGAAAAAGATCCTAGCGGATCGTGTACATTCTTAAGACTACTGATCGCTGTTTGTCGTGACAAATTCAATAATCGCTTAAAGCGCGACGGCGCCGAAGGAGATTCTCAATTTAAAAAAGTTCATCGGCCACAACAGGCTGCAGCTGAAAATGATGCCGACGAAGAGGAACGTCGCCACTTGGCGAAACAACGCATGCTTGGCAATGTTAAATTCATCGGTGAACTACATAAGCTGGACATGCTTTCAAAGAATGTGCTTCATCAGTGTATCATGGAGTTATTGGATAAGAAAAAAAAGCGTACGGCCTCGAAGGAAGAAATGTGCGAGGACATGGAGTGCTTGGCACAGTTGCTCAAGACGTGCGGCAAGAACTTGGATTCAGAACAGGGCAAAGAGCTGATGAACCAATACTTTGAGACATTGGAACGTCGATCTAAATCTACTGACTATCCACCCAGGATACGCTTTATGCTCAAAGACGTCATCGAATTGCGTGAAAACAACTGGGTGCCTCGCAAGGTGGTGAACACTGAGGGACCAGTACCTATAAAGCAAATTCGCAGCGATGATGAACCATTAATTCGCACTCCTTTCACTAATCGCAACCGTGACTTGCGCAACAATCGTGACGATCGTGATAGTGACAGTTGGATGAATCGTTTAACAATTAACCTGCAACCAGGAGGTCTGACTGATATGTTTTCTGGATTAAGTGTTACTGGACCATCACCAATGATTTCACCGTAAGTTTTCTTTTTCTCTCCCTCCAACAAATCATAATAAATTTTTTATTTAAACAGATTTTCCACTCCTGTTGGTAACAATAGATCATTTAACAACAACAGAGAACATCGTAATAATCAAAACGGAAACAATAATTACAATAACCGTTACAACAAACACAATAACCAAAATGGTTCTGGAAATGGTAGCGGAAATCGCGAGGAACGCCAACACCAAAGAAATGTTGGAGATCAATCCAGTTCCCAAAATAATAGGGATAATAATCAGATAAACAATAAGGAGTTGGCACCGCGCTTCAAGCGAAATCTCATCACGGCAAACCAAGATTCCGTTGAAAATTTGCAGATGCGGCCAGGTGCTAATTCGTTGCTATTCAAGGCAGCTTCTCAAAATCAAAAACTTCCATCCATGCTGCCAATATCTACGCCACCCAATGGAAGCACTAACAATATCAACACACCTTCAACAGGTGCATTTGGTGGAGGATTTAACCAAAATAAGGATTCACAGTTATCGAATACTCAATATCCACTTTTGGGTACTCCAACTTCTCACTTAAGCACGTACCAACAGCAAAATGTTAGACCCTCTTCCACACCATCAGCTGAAGCAGAACATCATAAGTTATCGCAAAACCCAAGCCACATCGAGAAAACATTGAAAAATACTTCTTCGAATCCCAACTTTTCAAGCAGCTCCTCCATTAATCAAAGAACCGCAGGCGGCTTGGAACAGCCAGAGGAAGGTAGTGATAAGAAATCTCTTCCCAATACACCGCAGGTGCAGTTAGTAACAAAACAGGGATCAACAGAAAAAGCTGCTGGTGGTGCTAGCGGCTCTGCTCAACCGAAAAAGAAGGAAAAAGCCTTTAACAAAGAAGAGGTGCTAAAGAAAACTGCCGCCTATATAAAAGAGAAATTTTTCTACACTGAAATTAAGGATGATTTAATTGAAAATTTTGAAAACGAAATAAACGGAAACACTGAAACAGAAACACCCGCTAAAAAACAATTAACCGATGTTGTTGAAGGCTTCTTAGAATTGAAAGTACCAGAAAAGTGTATGAAAGACGTTTGCATTAATATTGTGTTGGATGTTTTAGAAAAAGCTGATGAACAATATTTGGATCGCGTTTTGGAATTTTTGCGAGCTCTTAAGAAACAAGCCAATCTAAAGCCGAACATTCTGCTTGAAGTTTTTAAACAGGTTGTCAAGAAAATGAATGAACGTGAAGCACTAAATCCACGTATAACAACATTTGTGGCTAATTTATTAGCAAGGGCAACTATTGGTGAGGCATGCCTTCTTAAACTTAATGATATTGCCAACTATACAGATAATGGCCAACATTATCCGCTATTCCTATTGGTGCTCCAACAGTTACACAAATCCATTGGTAAGGATCAATTGGAGGAGAAATTCCGTGCTAGCAAAATTGATTTAATGAACTGTTTGCCGGAAGCCGATCGCAACAAAACTCGTCTGGCTGAAATTCTTGATGATCGTTCGTTAACATTCCTCTATCCATTACTAAAAGTTCAAGCTGAAATGAGCAAACAACTAGCAGCCGATCCAGATCCTACCAATTTCTATAAGTGGATCAAGTCTAATGTCGATGCCAAATATTATAAAGAAGAAGGATTCATAAATGCACTAATGACAGTAATAGTCAAATATGTAACATCGCAAACCAGCTTCCCCGAAGGAACAGATGTCAAACACTGTCCAGATAAAGCTACCATACAAAAGGAAGAAAGTCTATTACACAAATACTGCCAATTATTGAAATCCTTTTTGGGCCATAGCATCGAACTACAATTGATAGCAATTTATGCTCTACAAGTATTTTGTGTGAATGAGAACTTTCCAAAAGGTAAATAATATTCACATTTGTATATAAATCTTCATTAATAGACATATAATAACACATTTTTAATTACAACTACAGGTATGCTATGTCGTTGGTTCACATATCTATACGAAGCTGAAGTTATTTATGAAGACACATTTATATACTGGAAAGAGGAAATTTCAGACAAGTATCCCGGCAAGGGCACCGCTCTATTCCAGGTTAACAACTGGTTGACTTGGTTGCAAGAAGCTGAATCGGAAGATGATGAAGATTAAGAAAACTAAAGAAATCGAAAGTAGCAATTCCCTGTGCGAGAAGAATATGCAACCATTAGAATTAAGATTTTAAACAATTAATAATACCAATAATTTTTACATAATTCTTAAAACAACAACAAGTCTACTCCCTTTCATCCTCCGCTTCCTCTTCACTTAACATAATAATATTGAATTTATTTTTTCCATGCTCCTTATTTAGTCAAATTGAAAGAAAGTTTAAAAAATTGAGAGTAAGGAACTTACCAACTTCATATTCTTCTTTTCTCATTCAAACACTTTGTCCTCTTTTTAAAAATGTGAGTTTTGAGCTCAATAAAATAAGTGTAGATGATGATGCAACTATAGGCAATGTCCACAAATTATGTTGTTTGTTGCCATTTTTTTAAACAAAACAAAAAAAATAATAATAAACTGACTCAAATTATTTTTCATTAATTTCTTATTACATTTTCCCACATATATTTCTATTTCCAAACTGTTTTTTTTCACATCTGAAAATATAAATATACCCGTTTCTCCCCTTATATAATATATATTTTCTTCTTAATATTATAACAAAAAATAATTGACAAAATTTCGAAAAAAGAAACAATATAAAAATTATAAATAGATGCAAATAAAAACGAAATTAAAATTTACTCTTCAATATAAAAAAAAAGAATTTTAATTAAAAGAGTAGAATATAACAATCAAGATTTAATTGATGATTTTAAATTGGATTTAAGAAATTATATACTACGGGTATATAAGCATGTATATAAGGAGAAAAAATAAATAAAGCGAAAATAACAGCCAATCGCATTTCGAATTGTTTTTATTCAAAATTGATGTAAACAAATCTTTGGAAATACGTGCATCATTTTCATATGTCGGTATGTTTAAAGATACGGAATGAATACAAAGATGGGACCTGTTCGTAAATGCATCATTGCGCTGCATAACGATGGCAAACTTTTAAATTAAAATGATGAACTGTTAATACATATAAATTTGGGTCAGTACTACCTTCGATTTGCATTAACAACTTTTTTAATAATATAGTGAATTTAGCTTGCTTTAAACCGCTAAATGTGATGATGTGCTTTGATATATTTGCGAACCTTCCTTTACTTCAGCGATAACGGGAAGTTCAAAAACCATTATAGATTATATAATTACGAATAATAGGAACATAACAGCCAAAATCAATGACTCAAATAAAATTGCTGATCATGAATCAATTGATATAATAATTAATGACTGCGATAAGTACCTGGATGTGGGTAAAAGGAATAGGGAAGTTAAAATATTTAAATACAACAGCACCCAATATAATAGAGAAATTGAAGGTATAAGACAAATAAGTGAATATGAGAACCTTGATGGCAAAGTTTACGTCTTTGACGGATATTTGGAGAATGCAGTGGAAAATATGACTATTAAAAGAACTATCAACGGAAACAACTCAAATAAATGGTTTAACAATGAACTAAGGCAATTAAAAAAGGAAAAAATTAATAAATACCAAATAGCGAAGATAGATAATAGTCACGAAGCATGGAATAACTACAAAGTCGTTCGAAATTTATATAAGGTGAAAATTGAAAACGAAAAGAGAAATTTTATAAATAACAAAATAATTAATGCTAGAAATCAAAGGGATATGTGGAGAGAGATAAAGAATCTAATACTTAAGAAAAGCCAGAATACAATTCAATCTGTGATATTTAACCAAATAGAATATAAGGAAAATTTGCAGATGGCTGATAAATTTAACGAATTTTTTGTTGATAGTATAAGATCTATAAGAGATACAATACCTTACGTGCAATACTCAAACCGAATTCCTGTGATAAACTCTAAATTTAAATTCAGTGCTATAACTCTGGATAAACTAAAAATTATATGTAAAAATTTAAAGAATAAGGCGGACTACAACAAAATATCAATTAAAATTATACTTAATAGTTGGAATGTGATAGGAAGAACGATGTTGGATATAATAAATGAATCTCTGAGAACAGGAATATTTCCTGATAATTGGAAAAAGTCAATGATAACGCCCATTGAGAAGATTGCTAAGACAAAACTTTGTGAAGAATTTCGCCCAATTAATACCTTGAAGACGTGTGAAAAGGTAATGGAAAAAGTAGTAAAGGAACAATTGGAGCAATATATGGAATCGAATGCTTTATTATCTAAGTATCAATCTGATTTCCGAAAACATTTCTCTTGCGAAACAGCGGTTAATTTTCTTATAAACAGGCGGAAAAAATCGGAAAGAGACAAAAGGATTGTTGCAATTTTTCTAGACTTTAAACGAGCGTTTGAAACAATTGATAGAGGTATATTACTGCAGAAACTTTGCAAGTACGGCATTCAAGGAACTGAATTAAAATGGTTTGAATCATATTTGACGAATAGGAGACAAATAACAAAGGTAAATAATATTAAATCCAGGACAGTTAATAACGAATATGGAGTACCACAGGGATCAATTTTGGAGGCATTGCTTTTTATTATATATATAAACGATATGCCAAATATAATAAGTCATTGTGAGATAAATTTATATGCGGACGATACACTTATATATATTGAGGGTGGTACAGATGAACAATGTTATGAAGGACTCGGTAAAGATATTGAAAACTTAAACAAATGGCTGCGGATGAATAAACTTAAATTAAACGGGAATAAAACTAAAATAATGGAAATTAAAACTAAGACCAACATTACCTTCAGAATCAATAACGAAGAAATAGAAAAAGTAAATAAAATGAAATACTTGGGCTTTGTAATAGACAATACTTTGAATTTAAAAGGTCATATTGACTATATTTGCAAGAAAATTGGAAAAAAATTAATTTCTTCAGAAGATTAAGAAAACAAATAAACACGTTAACAGCAATTACAATCTACAACACAATGGTTAAACCTCATTTTGAGTTCGGTTCAACAATTCTTTTTTCATGCTGCACGAGTCAACAAATTGATAGATTGCAGAAATTACAAAATAAATCAATGCGCATTATATTGAAATACAACAGATATACACCGATAAACTATATGCTTGACTCTCTGAAATGGCTAGATATAGGGCAAAGACTGAAATTAAATACCGTAAACTTTATTCAGAAAATTAAAATTGGAATGGCACCACAATATATAATAGAGCAAATAATGTACGTCGGGGAAACACACCCATACCAATTGAGGAATAATGATGACTTCATTGTTTTACAAAGGACTACAGCTCTTCAACAGATAACCCAGTGACGTTAAAAATGAACGCAATCCGAACATATTTCGAAAAAATGTTATATTTTTTGTTAGAAACAATGTATTTTAAAGCTAAAGCTTGTTATTTAAACTATTGTAAATGTAAATTCAAAGTATTATTGATACTAATAAAGAAAGATAATAATAATAATAAGTTGTGGAGGGTTTTCGCAGTATTTCCACTTAATCCACCTGCTCTGCCTTCTTCTATTACTAAAGAACCACACTGTTTTATTGAACCCAACTTGAGTTGCACGCTTTACTCTCCTCTTCGACTCAAAGTTCAACTGGCAGGCCATCTCTAATCGAATGACTTCTCTCCATGAGTAGGCTGATTACGGGCGTCATTACCACTGCGGCATACGTTACATGAATTGTAAGTGGGAGAATAGTAACACCAATTTTTGTAGACTGTGTGAGGATGAGGAAGAAATGGAGACGATAAAAAAGTACTAAATTGCTGCCTTAAACTTTTTGATAGAAGGCGTTGATATTTAGGTGGGCACAGAGCATACCACGATTTTCCAATTTGCTAAAGGCTTTAAATGGCTTTTGTTTTTGAATTGATCTGGACTTGGGGTGCTTTGGACATTCTCCTCTTGCTGAAATGGTCGTATCTCGGCTATTCTCTTTCTTTCTATCTTCATAGTCTTTCCGTTAATCTTCTATCTCTTCTTTTTACAGGAATAACACAATGGACCACATCGTCTTCGAGTGATGCAACCATAGATTCTCCTGGTGGTTGCACATACTCAAACCTAACCTTACTTTACTCTATGGCCTTTGTGGGAGTCAGTGACCTATGATCCCAGTCTTTTGTAGTTCTAATGTTTTCGGCACTAACTTCAAATACTTCAGTCGAAAAATTATTTAAAATTTTAATAAGTACAAAGAGCAATTTATTTCAGTGTATTTTTTTATGAAATACAACCATGTGAATAATGTAGCTGACAGATTTTGTCCCAACAATGACAGAACTCGAAAACAATTGTATTTGAACAAAATTATTACAACCATTATATTTAAAACAACAGAATAACTTTTAAACCGAATAAACATTGATTTTGCAAAAGATCGCCGGAAAAAGATTATTTCTCAAACAAATCTTATAGAATAGAGAATAGATTTTTAACGCAACGCCGCAATTTGCTGCGAATCTTGGGTGAATGAATTGCTAAAAAAAATTTGAGACAAAACACAGAGAATTACAAAAATAATGACTACCACAGTTAACAGTACCAACAAATGTGTGGACTCGAAACTGGCAACTGTGGATTATGAAGTCTTTACCTCCAGTCAAGGTCACTTCTTGGTGGGTGAACAAAAATACACTATACGCGCATTAAAGATGAATGGCTCAACAATGGTTTTCTTAAGTTTAGCTGAACCTGAATGCTTAGATGAGATGGCTTTGGCTATGAAAATGCCGCAAGACAACCAAGTGGTTGGCACTTCAGTGTTAGGACCTCAAATCGCAACTGATTCCCAACGAATGGCTGAAAAATTGTGTAAACGTTTCAATCGCCAGTTCATAGTCAGCTATAATGTTAATGTTGATCGCATGACAGCACCCATGTTGGAGAAGCAACTTAGTGAATATATACGAACACATGAAAATGATTTTGTATAGCATATCTATTACTTTTTTTCATTAAAACATATGCACTTTACATACATATGCTTATACATATTTTTAAAATAGATTTTATTAATAAAGTTGAACATAATTTATTACTGCGTTTTGGCATTAAACATTTTTAGGAAATTCAAGTTTTTCCTACGTGGGCGTATTGTTAATACTGTGACGAGTTACAAAACGGTGCATAAAATTGGTCTGAAAAACTTTTTCACATCCAAACGTTCATGCAAATTGTGCTGTACCCGTTCGGCTAGGAAACCTGCGGTGTCAGCTTCCAATATTATTTTACGGATTTTATCATAAACTTCTTACGTAATGATCTCTCTTGGGTTATCTAAACGTATAGTGTAATTTGTGCTGGTGTGATCACAGCAGAGGTTTTTAACCATTAGAATTAATGTTGAGGTGTTTCCATGGTATTTATCAACGTTTGACAAATTTAAAACGAAGAGGAAAGTACAGTGTGACCTCAAGTTGCGTACAACAAAACGGTTGTTCTATAGTGATATCTGAAAAGAACATACATAGGAAAGTGAGAAAGCAGAGCAGTTGGATTAGGTGGAAATGCTCACCCCTATTCTGCGTTTCGATTCGAATCGAAATTTTCTTCGTTTGGTACACTATGGTATTCTATTTCGTTTCCGTTTAGTTTTGTTCTATATGAAGTACACTTGTCCATTTATGTAAAACACACAAACAAAAATTATGTTTTCTTATTGAACCCTTTTGTGTACACAACAAATATTGAATTTTTATTAAAATGTTTGCAAATTGGCTTATTTTTCTGTTTCTGTTTGATACGTTCCTAGGTAGTCTTCATCCTTTTCTTTCTATTCATTTTTATTTTTTTTCATACAAATTGTAAAACCTGAACGCGGACACGTAATCGATACACAGAATAGGGGTGAGTAACAATCGCAACTATTTTTTGACTGAAGTTTTTGCTTATTATTATTTAAGGACCGGAGAGGTCCAACTAGCCATGGCACTGCGTCTAGGGATGCCAAATTCTGGAGAGGTAAGGAGAGTACATTCAAAGACAAAGAGTTCATTTTAATTTTTTTATTTAAAATACATATATTAAATACATAATAATATATAAGTTAAATTGAATTTGTATTACACCTAATATACACGATGATTTTCCATAAGTTGTCCTATCTTCCTAATTTTATAACTCGAGAACCACTAAATCGATTTACGATGGTTTAGCTTGAATTGGGGGTGCCATGCCTATATGAAATTTTTATTAATATGTTTTTATCTTTAAAACGGTAATAGTAAGAGTTTCGAAATTTGGCTAAAATAACTTTGTAGTCAATACAAATCATCAGCCAAAAAGTGGACGGATTTGGATAAGTGGGAGTAACACCTCCCATGCAATCTAAATACTGATTTTTGTATATCGTTGGAATAGTAATAGTGGATAATAGTGGAAAAGAGTGACACCTCCTATACAAAGTAAATATTAATTTGTGAATATATTTTTAACGATAGTAGTGGAAGGTTATGAATTTGGTCTAAATAATTTCTTAGTTATATATGAAATATGAGTAAAATTTAATAAATTTAATGGGTGTGGCACCTTCAAACATTAGGTTTTGTATATAGTATCTAGAGAATGGTTAGAATGGCAGTTTCTGAACTTGGTCTTTATGACTTGGTAGTTAATACAAATAATAATTTTAAAGCATTCTTTTAAATTTTTTTATGAGGAATGCATTTTATACAACACAAAGGCTCCCAGCAACGTATGAATGGTTACTCTAGTTATTAATTACAATATTATTATTAAAAATAATTCAAAGACGATGAAGGCAGGAACGTAACTGCAAATGGCGTGAGCTACAGTGTGATGATTGCAAATTTTTTTTGCCCAAAATGGAAGAGGTGGACTTGGCTGAGAGGTGATTTCAACAAGACGGTGCCACATGCCACATGCCACATGCCACACATCACGCGAAACAATGACCCAATTGAGAGGCGAGTTCGGCGAACAGTTTCACGTTTGGGCCGGTCAATTGGCCGCCTAGATTGTGCGACTTGGCCATTAGACTATTTTTTAAGCGCTATGTTAAGGCTCATGTCTATAGAGACAAGCCCGCAATGGTCAAAGCACTGGAAGCCAGTATTGACGAAATTATTCGTTAGATACCGGCCAAAATTGGACCTAGCGTATGACCCATTTGAAGCGTAGCCGCGGTCAACTTTTACATGTAATCATCTTTAAACATTAAATTATATAGACCGTTCTGTTGACTCAAAAAGATATCATACATTGCTCTAAATTGTATGTGATTTTTTAAAATCATCAAATCCGAAAGCTCTTAAAAAATTACTCTTTATAACCGTTTTAATTTTTATTTCATTATATATTCACTCGTATATATTTATTATATATGCCTATATTGCCACTCAACTTCTACTTCTGGTGAAATAAAATATTCATTCGTAAAAAAGCAAACTTCCGCTAGCTATACTCACATTGTGTGTAAACACGTCTGCAATTTCTTGCAGCAAGTTCGTCGCAAGAACTTACAGAAACTACTTCTGTAAGTTAACTTCCGCAAGTTTCGGTTTGAGTGTAAACACTTCAGCAAAAACTTGCAGAAGTTCTTCTGCAAGTTACGTGTGTACAATATCACACGGCTTTAAAATTTAATTAAAAATTTGAACTCAAAAATTATATTTTGTAAATAGAAATTAAATGATGTTATTAGTATCCCCTATAATTGCCAATATTTTTGAGGACAGTTTCTAAATTACGGCAAACCTCTACCGGAATATTGTATCACACATTTTGAATATTTTTCCATAATTGATCCTTATTACTGCAAGGAAGTTTGGAAACCCGTCTCTTTAATTCTCACCAGAGGTTATTAATTGGCTTTAAGTCTGGGGACTACCGTGGTCATATAATAATGTTAATCTTTCGTTGACGAAACCATGCATTTACCAACTTTGAAGAGTGTTTTGGATCGTTATCATGTTGAAATTTCCAGGGCGAAAGGGTAGCATGACTTTCTCCAATAAATCTTTGAATACAAATTGTTTGTCCATTGTTTGCTCTATTCAATGAATTGGACCTACACCATACAAGGAAAAGCAAGCCCATACCTGACATTGCCTCCTGACTGATGTTTTTTGTGAATCTATTATCAAATTCCTTACCTTTTACCCGAGGAACATTTCTTTCATTGTCGTTCCCAAATAAATAGATTTTGGTTTCGTCGCTCGAAGGATATCTCGCCACATTTTTTCTCTCGCTAATCCACCGATTTAAAGTTTCTGCAATAGATTTATAGATTTCAACTTGCTCGCGAAATTCAAGAACAAGGCGTCTTTCTTCAGTATTGCAATGTTGGTCACGACCCATCTTAAAAATAAATTATGTCTGATGTAATGTTTAATTTATCTTCCATTAATCCTATTTCACTTATTCTCTCAATTTTTTAACCATAAATCAAATAACTTTTAATTTTAACAAGATTAAAATTTACACACCTATTATTTTGTCCAAGTTAAATTCGCACTTAAAGAAAAAAAATCACACTATCTTTCTGAGACGAGTCTTTCTCAGCGGGATTCCCTTTTTTCTATTAAAAACAATAATGCCACACTATTTGGATTTTTTTTTGCATGGTTATGATTCATTACATTTTCTAAGTTAAATAAACAGTTTTTACACTTATTTTTTGGCCATATGTGTACATTTATACATAATTCCCTTGACATCCCAAGCGGAATAAGGGGAGGAACTCTGTCAATCAATTAACTGCACCCGATTCTATTTTAGACTCGTTGAAAGAGATCTACAGTTTTACGCCGGCTCCGAATGAGATGCATTAATTAGAGAAGTTGTTCATAGCTTAAATATTCACAACCAGTCGCTAGCAATGTTATGAGATGATACCGCTGTTGAAAGTTGTCAGATAGTCTGGCCTAGGATTGAACCGAGAACCTCTTAATTGGTAGGCGGGCGTCTTATCTACCATACCACAGCGGCACACCATTTATATAGTCTCTTTTAATAATCTCTACATAAACAAGTACATTTACATCGCTGCACAAATGAGGTGGGTTATTTTAAGAAAAAATTATTTTTCTTTATCAAAAGCATAAAAAGTAAGAAAGAGTAAAGTGTGATTTATCAGATGATTAGAACACCACATATGCAAGCATAAGCCGATCAAATAATTTCATCAAATAAAGCATATGTGTGATTGTCGGAAGACGTATAAATAAATTCGTCAATCATCATTTATATTTTAATTTCGCAGTGCTTGCTTGCTAAAATGTCTTAATCGCATGAAGATTTATTGCTATTGACATCGTGTTACTTTTTATCCGCATACTTGTTCATTACTACAATATCGAGGCAACTGAGATAATGCTTGTCAATCACAATTGTAGACGATTAAATAAAGTCATTAAAAAAATCAAAATTTTTTGCTTTTCATCAATCAATGTCGACAACGTCTAAGTGTAGCCGAAAAACTACAACAGCAGGCACACATATAAGGCATCAACGCCGTCACCAGACAGCTTAAGCGTCATGGTCACGCATCAAACCATTTGATCAAATTCTCATTTTTGTGCTGGTTTAGTGAAAAAATACTCACACGATTGATTGTTTAGTGAAAAAATACTTGACGAAAATCAAAATACTTTTGATTTTCACTACCGTCGCTACAGTGTTGAGAGTCTCAAAGTAACAAACGCGCTAAACGACCTACGCGTGATATGTAGCTTCACCTTTTTTGACAGAAGCATGCAACAAACAACGTTCGTAACGCGAGTTATGTACTTCCACCTTAAGCGTGGATGAGTAGATTCATTTTAATGAATTGAATGAATTTTATTGTACGACCGACCTTCTATAATATCGCTATTACTATCGATTTGGATACAAAATTTTGATGTTGTTTGATGGATTTAATTAAAAAATATAAGGAACAGAAAAAAAAACAGTGATAAAAACAGTAAACAGTAATATTATATACCCATACTAATAAAAATTAACAACACAAAAATACCTAATCGATAAGAAATTGATTTTTTTTAGGAATACAAGCATAACAATTTTATTTGGCTTGAGGCGAATGCGTCTCTCATTTAATATTTCACCGGCAGCTGAAAATCTTTTTCAGAAGGCATTGAAGTAGCATGGTTTTTAAGATATTTCAAAGCCACGTTTGATAGGGATATAAATTTATCTTTATTATTTACCCAAAAAGATATTGGGTTGGTTGATTTGCTGCTTATTGGCTTCTCAATGTGTTTTATTCTTTTAATTGCATCTGTTATAGATATTCGAATAATAGGTGCTTGGGTGCCTTTTCTACGCTTTTGGACGACGTTTGCTTTTCTACAAGCTCATCACCTAAACTGTTAAAACCTTCCGATAGCTCCACAGATTGGCTTATTTTATATGATGAAACTCCATCTGTTAAATATTTCTGATCATTAACAGCATTTTTAGATGTTCTAAAGGCTGGTTTTTTAAGCCGTGGATCTCTTAATGATTGATTGTTTTATTTCTGTTAATATTTGTTTGCCAATTTGTGTTTTAATAGTTAAACTCTCCAGTTTTTATATGATACCATAGATTAATAGAATAACCAGAAACATCGTAACATACTGATCTCTTGATATTGCATTCGTTGCATCTTCAAAAGGCTCCAATATATCCATAATTTTAAATGTTATTTTTTATTATCGCTAGTTTTAATGACTCTTGATATTTTCTATATTTATATCCTATAAAAAATACCATCGATCACTTCCAATGATTAGTTAATTTCATAAAAAACTTAAAAAAATATGTATTTGGTAAGGACATTTCGTTCATAATACAACTTTGATCAAAAAGTTTCCGGAATAACCCCGTGTGGCGGTTCCATAGTTCTGATTTGAGCTTTTTTTTCAATTTTGTGCATCTGTTGCTGATATTTCCGCTAAATCTTAGCTTCATAGCTTGACATTTGCATTTTTTATATTCGGTTTTGGGTATGTCCATCAGTGCTTCCTGCAATTTTGCATTATTTCCTCTCGGCTGCTGAAACGCGTTGCCTGTAAAGGTTTTTTACCTAGATAGAAAAGAAAGAAGTCACAGGGAGCCAAAGCAGGTGAATTCGGATGGTATTTGTTGCATTTTTCGCCCAAAAATTTCGAATAATGATGGCACTGTGCGACGGTGCGTTATCATTGTGCAAAATCCACGAGTTTTCTGCTCGCAGTTCTGGTTTCTTTCAGCGAATTGCTTCACGCAAACGTCTCATAACGCCCAAATAATACTCTTTATTTACTGTCTAGCCTTCTGGCAAAAATTCATGATGCACTACACCGTTGTAATCTGTGTCATACTCATAAATCCACGTCTCGTCTACAGTAATGATTCCTTTGATGAATGTGGGATCGGGTTCACCCTTGCAAATCATGCCTTTTGCGACCTCAACACGGTCAATATTGTAAAAAATCGTCAACACACATATGATAGATGTACTCTTGACTACATAGCTTTTGCAAATGTCAAGCTACGACGCTAAGACTTAGCGGGAATATCAACAACGGGAATATCGGAACGATGGGAACGCCACACGGCAGTCATTCCGGAACTAAATAACAAAAATAACAAAAATTATTTATGAATCTCAAACTACATTTTCTTTATTTCTATGTCAGCTTTTAACATACATATGTATGTATGTATGTATGTATGTATGTATGTATGTATGTATGTATGTATGTATGTATGCATGTATGTATGTATGTATATACATAGTTACTTTATCTTTCATAAGTTGGACTAATTTTAGTATCAATACTAAGAGCCGTTGCACTCAATATTTATTTTAGGCAACATACATGCTCCGTGGAGGGTCAACAACTATTGATTGTACAAAGACACTGGAATCTCATAGAGTGTTTGTGCGTAAAAAATATTATTGTTTTTCCAAAATAAAATAGCTCTAATGATAAAGGTGGACCCCATGGACGGACCTATTCTCCGTTCTACTGTGTAGCACATGCCTGCCTTAAGTGCACATCCAATTATGATAAACAGCCAATACCAGTGGTGATGATCGTTTTGAATCAAGCACATCACGTGTTTAATTTATTATTCGCAAAAAAAAAAACGTTTTTTTTCTTTGAGATTGTTTGAATTTTTTGAAACTAATAATTAGTAAATTAGTAATTAGAGATAAATAAAAAATTTTGTGTGTTTATGGTACGTTAATAATTAAATAAAATAATTAAATTTGGCATTTCTTTTTATCATTAACATCAAATTGCGCTACAGTAACTGTGTCCGTTCAATAATATTAATGACGTAAAAAACAATATCATTTTTTTGGTGTCTGGACGACTGGTATCTTAAATCTGATCGAAATTATAAAAAAAGAAAGTAACATAAAGATAACAAACATGTGTGCTCGTTAAAAATGGCAATAAATCGTTTTGATTTATTTATTCAAAAATCAAAGACACATAAACAAGTAAAATAGTAATTGTTCTAAAGCGTTATATTAGTATAAGCTTAATCCATCCGGTGCTGCACAGGGGTATTTATTTGCCTTTAAAAGAAAATCCTAAAACAGCGTTTAGAGTTTCTCGCTGATATATTTATTGAGATGTAAGATATTATTTTTTTATAAGAGATGCCACGTCCACTCTATCTGAGAAGTTATTTTTTAACTTTATGTGCAGCTTAATAATATAATACCACGCGGAATACCATATAATTCCCAAGATATACCACTCCCCTTTTACTCCTTATAACCCCTCAAAGTGCATAATTTGAAAATGTACTCTTGTACAACATATTTTATTGAATGATGAATGTTAGCAAATGAAAACTTCGCATAAAAAGAATAAAACATATTGTTAGAAGGTACTAATTTAATCCATTTTGCCCGATTTGAAGCTCTCCCAGGAGCAATTTTGGAAAAACCATACCCTATACGCTTTCGTTAGCTGAATCTATCTGTGTTTCCAACTTTAACAAAATTGGTTCAGTCGCTTACGCGTGATTGACGGACAAACAAATAAGACGGGGAATTTATAATGCACAGTGGGGAGCAAATCAAGTGCATGTTATGAAGTTGAAATGAAAAGTGCCTGTAAAATTCTTAAAACAAAACAACACATTTATTCATTGTTAAGTTCTTTGAACAAACATTAACAAAAAGTATCATATTCAAATACTGGAATTAGAGAAAGGCAATTACATAAAAGAATCCGCATTCACTTAGTATTACCATTTTATCTTAAATAAGGGGAACTCACTTCTTAGAACTCCTTTTATATTGTGGCATTTTTAGAGCATTTAGACGTACTCTCTACAATATTACCCAAAAACGTAAAAGAAATCTGGTCCAATCGTAATATAATCGCTATCATAGCTCTAACATGTTCCTCGAGCCCAATTATATTTTTCTAAGCGTTTTTTTATTACTGTGCAAAACTTTTCCGTTTGATTGGAATTAATGATTTCTGGTGGCCAATAATTTATCTTAAATTTTTGTTGCATCAGTCATTCTTTGACAATTTTACCAGTCTGTCTTGTATCACAATCTTACGGAAATACGATTTTTTCTGTTGGGTAAAGTCTCATGAGTTCGAACTTTGACATATTGGCTTGTAAAACATTTAAATGGTCTACTGTCTTAATAATAGCGACAAGTGGGCCATCCGTCGCCGTGTAAAGCATTCCCACATCATGAGTTCGAACTTTGACATATTGGCTTGTAAAACATTTAAATGGTCTACTGTCTTAATAATAGCGACAAGTGCGCCATCCGTGGCCGTGTAAAGCATTCCCACATCATCGAACTAACTTTTCTGTATTTAATAGTTGGCCTTACGTGATGCTTTTGGAAGCTTTCTGTAAGTCCGTACCAGCAAAAACTTATTATGTTCAACTGAGAACGACTATTTCTTATGCATGACTTGATATTTTTAAAAAAATGAAATTCGTTTTTTGGTATCAAGGAACTTAAAAGAAGTCGTCTTACAGTGAAACGGTGATACAAAACAGACCGCTAAAATTGTCAAAGAATGACTGTTTCAACAAAATTATTATTAAGCCCTAATTCTAATCCAATGGAGAAAATTTCAACAATAATAAATAAACGCCTGGGCTTCGAAGAATATGTTGGAGCTATGGCAACGAATATAAAACGAATGGAAAGATTTCTCTTACGTTTTTAGGTAATATTGTAGAGAGAACGTTTAGGATGCTTTAAAAACCCTACAATAAATAAGGAGTTCTAAGTCTATTAAAAATATGAGTTCCCTTCTATTTTAGTAAAAAGTGCAAAACCAAGTGAATGCAGAGGCAAATTGCTTTTGTCTCATTCTAGTATTTGAATATGATACTTTTTGTTAATGTTTTTTTCAAAGAACTTAACAATTAATAAATGCGTTGTTTTGTTTTATTTGATTGTGTATTTAGTTTTTTACATTAACTTTTCTGTTCAACTTCAAAACATGCCCTTGGTTTTGCTCCTTAATGTACATACATATGTATGTACACTGTGAGCGTTGAAATAAAGTGCACAACCTTATTCTCTAGTATTTAATTTTTATTTCAGTCTTTTAAAATATGACTAGTGTATTCAGCGGCTGATATAATCAGCCGCATTCTAGCATCTAACATTTATTTTAATTATGTATGTATGTACATATGTTTATAAATTAGAGTTTTAAAATTAAAAATAAAATTTAAAATGGGTTTTAAATGTATTTTATTCAAAACTTAGCATACAAAATTTTTTTAGATTTCAAATACATAAGCCTTAAAATATAAAATAATTTTTTCCAAAAAATTTCTTTAAAAAAATAATAATTTTTAAATGACAAATAAAAAATATATATATGTACATACACACATACATTTTTTCTTGTATTTTTTTTATTACACACAAAATGTGTTTTCTTTCTACGTGTTAGTAAGAAATTTATAGTCGTATCACTCACAAAATAATGGGCCGATTTAAATAAAATTTATATTGTGCACATCTGCACAGAAAAAGCTTTAAACTCATGTATATTTTTTCAAAATCGGGCGTAAAAGGTATACAAAGGAATGTGTTAGCATCATTCATGGACACACTGCATTATATTTTTAATGCAGTATTTATAGCAGTAACCAGTTAAAATTTACTCGTTACTGAAAAAAATTGCAGTAACCAGTAAAATTTTACTCATAACTGAAAAAATTTCAGTAACCAGTAAATTTTTACTGATTACTGAAAAAATTGCAGTATGGGCATGTATGGTTAGCATATTAATTATATACATAGATATACTCGTATTTAAATATTTTATACTTTTTAAAACTCTAGTTTTACAAAATTTTTAAAAAACAACAAAAAACATTCTTACAACAACTAAAGTTATACAATGAAAACGAAAGGTACTCTATGTTTCACGCGTCAAAAAAAGTTTACAAGAAGAAAATCATACCACAAAAAAGAATGAAGTAGAAACACCTGGGATGTGATGCAATTTTTCTTAAAGATGCTATCGAGTACAACAAGAATCTGATTTATACATTTTCGTAACATCTCCAAAATTTTGAGTTAGATAAAAAACCAATATTTTGTAACAGTTAACAGTATAGGTATAGGGTATATTATACAGTATAGGTTAAAAATTTAACTAAATATTAACCGATTTCAAAAATCTTGGTGGATTTGGAAAGAATAGAAACAGACCTATTAACTCATTGTGTGCGGGTACATTTCGCGGCGGAGTTGTGTAGGGCACGGGGGTTTTGCGCGAAAATTTAGTTATTCAGCTAAATCTCAATAAATTGAAAATTATATAATTTTTTAACCTAAACTTTTCGTATTTCATATTGAAGTTTATAATATTTGATTGTTGTAAATAAAAAATAACGCCTGATTTAAAGTAGCGCTCTGGGCCGTTTGTTGTGTGTGTGTGAAATGTGTTTACCAGCCTACTACTTCTTTCTCTAAAAGCGGTGCAAAGAAACCATGCCGTTACATTAACCCGTACTAGTACGTACCCGCGCCCAAGTATCAATCGTCAAAAAAACGTACTAGTACTTGCCACGCACACAATTTGTTAATGATGTATACTTTACTAAAGTAAACTTAAGAAATCTGTATATATTTATTAAGCACATATTTTTATACAATTCATTCTAATTTTTCAATGTTTAAGGAGGTTTATACACGCTATTTTATATAAGAATCTATTTTTGGATTTATTAAAGTAGAATTTTTAGTTATGATTTTTAAAAATCGGATAGAAATTGATGGAGTTATTGAGTTATTCTTCTTGTACACTTGATGACAAGATAAGCAACATAGAATGTCTTTCTTGCATATTGTCCTCGATTAGGCAGTTTTTGTACATGTGATTCCGAAATTGGTATCGCCTATAGAACGAATGACTCTGTTGCTCTTAGTGTCGATCATTTATTTTAAATTCGAGTCCAACTGATAAACAATCAAACATGCGTACATATTATGTATGCACATACAAGAAATCTCATACAACTTAATTAATAATTAATCGTTGTCCTTCTGTAAGATAATTTATTTATACATTTAATATATTATTTTTAACTACTTTTTGTCATGAGTTTCTATATACAATTTAGCATATTTAACTCAAGCGTTAGAAAAACGTTTAGCGTCTAGACGAGATATTCTCAAAACATTATTTATTATTAATTCCCATAACATTCCATGAAGGAACATAGGGACTTCTTTCAGTCAATGAGACTCTATTTTTAAACTCATTGAAAGGGACTTATAGTTTAACGTCGGCTCCGAACAGCAAATGCATTTAGATAAGACTTCAATAGTAGTAATACTCAATAATAACCAGTTACTAGCTAATGTTATGAGGTGATACCGCTGTTGAAAAACTTTTTTTTAAGATGGTCTGGCCTGGTATTGAACCGACGATCTTCTGATTGGTAGGCGGGTGTCTTACCTACCATACCACAGCGGCAAAACATAAATTGAATAATCTAATATAAGCTTTATATGTTTCTTTACTGTTTTTTTATTTTTCTGCTTTTTTGGTAATAATTTTGAAATACATATCACAACAATAAGAACTTAAAAAAATTACTCCCCCCTTGCACTTAAACACACCCCATCGTACATTATACATATGTACATATATATGTGGCAAATTTAAGAAACGTGATGATGGAGTTTATGGGGTGTGGTGGGGTGACTTATGGCTTCTAATAAGTATTTTTTTTATTCCAAAACAATAACAGTAGCATTTTATTTTTGGAAAAGTACCCATAAGTTCATTAGGAAGCTAATAAAAATAGTTAACCTACATGGACTTTGTACGTCTGCTGTATACTTGTTCCAAGGAAGGTTTTTCTTTTATTGCGTTTAATGCATACACACGACAAAACAAAACAAAAATGGAAACAAGTACAA
This sequence comes from Wohlfahrtia magnifica, assembly GCA_023159175.1. Lineage (NCBI taxonomy): Eukaryota > Metazoa > Arthropoda > Insecta > Diptera > Sarcophagidae > Wohlfahrtia > Wohlfahrtia magnifica. The sequence goes on along the minus strand of JAKWBJ010000484.1, from coordinate 3,458,239 downwards.
AGTCTGGTCATCATCAACATCATCATTGTTAATAATATTTATATATAACATACATACATACATACATACTGTACATATTATATATATAAACAGATAACACCCACAGAGAATCGTATTGAGTTTATATGTCTGGCCTCCAGGCTTGTTTTCTTTTAAAATAGATGATGCGTTTAATCAGAATCTGTAGAACTGTAACTGGAAAAAGACATAAACATATCTGGAAGAAAAAAAAGATCTACAGTATGGGAACTTAAACACCCTGTGTTGAACTATTAACCAAACATATATACATACATACATACTGTACATACATACATACACATACTCACACACACATGTTGGCTATTTAAATATATATTGTCCCTTATCAGCTCAAGCAAACGACTGGCTGGTGCGCTAGCTAGTGCTAAATTATTGAGTGAATTTTACATTTTTTATTATTTATTTTTTTCATTTTTTTTATACTTGCTTTTGTTTTATAATAATTAAATGTCCGATTGGTTCGATTCAATTGTCTAGCCGGTTTTAGCCGGTTCGACCAACTGTGGACTTAACATCGCGGGAACTTTTAAGAGATTAAAAGATTTAATTTTTTGTTTTGGTTTTTCTTTCATATGTGTATGTACATATATTCGCAGTTTGTTGTTTAAAAATAAGTCGACTTTTTGAAAAAAAAAAAAAATCGAGAGATGTAAATTGAGCAGCCCTTATCAGTTTTTTTATATTTTGTTAAGGGAGGGATTTCTTAAGGCAAGATTTGAATGGCTTAAAAAGTGAATCAACGATCATAGCTTTGCTCTCTATGAAAACACAAAATACATATACCAGTAGTTGTCAATCTTATCGTGAAAATAGTGAATAGAAGGTGAAAGTTCAGTTGAGATTTTAGATTTGCAAAAATCTAGTTTTTAGTAGAAATATCAAAATGAAATCATACACAAAATTATTTACATTTTTTTAAAAACATTCCTAGGAATTTAATCTGTTATACATATTTACTAAAATTGTTAAATTATTAAAACTGTACAAAAACAATAGCATGTTACCAAAAGCATGACTGTCTTACAATGCCATAGATTTTGATTTAGCAGTCCCATATATAAATATACTGTATGTACGTACACTAAGGTGCATAAATATGCGTACTGACTATTCAGTATACTTTAACGTCTAATTGTGGTGCTAAGGAGTAACGGTATTATTTTGAATTTGGTTTCATTTTACAGATAAATTTCTGAAATATAATACTGGCAATGATAAACAACCTTAAAACAATGGGATGACAGTCTTTTAAGATTTTTTTAAATTCAAACTGTGTTACCCCTGACTAATAGGAACTTCATTAAGCTGATTTGGCATTAGTATTTGGATCTAATTAGTAGTTAGAGCTAATTATTTAAATTAGTAATTATTTCCCATTTTCAATTAAGTATTGATTGGAAAATCTTTTTTGATGCTTTTACCAGAGTTCACATTCTACTTTATAGTGAATTCCATCAATTTTCCACGGGACTTAAGTCCGGTAAATGCGTTGGACTAATTCAATTGTTTTTTACAATATGCAACAATCAAAATATTTGTATTGTGTCAATATGTTTTATCACGTTGTGTTGCTGGAATAAGTAAGTAATCATGTTTTATGCCAAATTTTCTAATACTTTCAGTAAGACTTGTTTCCAGTACGTCTTTGTAGAGTTTATGATTCATTGTCAATGGAATAAGTCCACATTACCTACGTCTTTACTTGCCACACAGCCCCACACCATTATATCTCTGTTAGTATAGTAAGCAGTTGATTTCAAGTTTTTAGCAAACAACGCTTTCGGGGCTTCTTAAGAAGGCTTTCTCTATAGAGGGTAGAGTTATTTTATGCCAAAAATATAGTACTTATACTTAAATAGATGCTTTTTCCACAACTCCATTGACTTGTTACACTAGTGACTTCTTCCGTGCTTTCTGTAGTGTACCTACTTCAAAACTCTGTGCATAGTATCTTTAAACACTTGTTTATCAAATTATTTATTTATGCATTTAACATATTTTGACGTTGCTAGTCTTTTCTTTACTAATTGCACTAAAACACTTCTTTTGAGTTCAGATAATTTCGTTGGGGGACCAGAACGAAGCTTTCAGATTAAAACTACCGAATTTTTAACATTTTTTAATCACTCTCTGGATAGAAGAGTGTGACCCTTCAACTACTTGACCGATTTCGCTTCAAGTTTTTACTTGCCTCCATAAATGTACTATAATTTCACGTTCAGCAATATTAATTTCTTTTCTGGTTGCCTTTGTACTTTGAACCAAAAAATTTCTAAAACCTTCTATATTGATGTCTTTAATAAGCTTGGAACTAAAACTTCAGTATTATGGTGCCACAAAAAACAATTACGAACACCGTTTAGTTTCGTGAACTCATACTTTTGTGTATGTATATACTTTCCATACCATTGTTTTATGGTTGATAATCATTACCAAACTATCAAATGCAAAAGGAAAACACCTAACATCATATTTCGGAAGTTTATCTGTAAAATAAAACCAATTTCGAAAATATACCGTTACTCATTACCATCACAATTAGACCTTAAAGTATAATAAATAGTCTGTACGCATATTTATGCACCCTAGTGTACATATACATATGTATATACCATAGATACAAAATGTGAAAATCATTGTGGAAAATTTAATTTAACATTTGGACTTAGGCGGCTCACATGATTTTGAAATCGTATTCTTAAATTGACTTAAATAACTTTGAGCTTTCTGTTGTTGTTTTTGTACATACAACAAAACTGGATTTAAATTATCATCTTTTAAAGCAGATTCAGTATAAGAAGTCAACCAGGTTCAAAGGTTTATAAGTCGCTACTAATACATTTTTTGCTTTGTCATTTGCCACCAAGAACAACAATCATTAGACATGCTTTTGGATTAGACTTTGATACATTAAATAACACGAGTATGATATGATCCTAAAAAAACCAAAAACAGTTAATTTACTTAATAATAACAAACATTTTTCAAATTGTTAACCAACAGCAGTAGAAAGAATGAAAAGTGAAACTCTTGATACAGTTGAAATATTTTTATTGCATGATTATTACTTGTACGTACATACATACATACTTACAGACATAGTGTGTGTGTATGATTTTATTTGAATACCTTCACTTGCCAATGTGTCCCACTCAACTCAACATACCCCTCTCCATGATCGTCTCTTAAGTAGTAATAACAGAAATAATTATTCAATTTTGTTATTACCCACTTTTAGAAATCATTCTAAGAAAACTTTTCATACATCATTTCCAAAACAAAAAACAGAAAAAAAATGTTTTTAACGTCTCGGTACGAAGTACAGCAGACGAAAATCCAAGGAATACACATATGTTTTGTTATCAAAATGCCCCCCCAAAGCTTGTTCAGCTGGCTGAGTGTGTGTGGTTACGTGTTTCTCGGTATGAGTATGCACGTGTGTATGTGTGTGTGTGTGTGTTTTAAAAAGTTGTCAAAAGTGAGTAAATTACCCTGAGTTTGTGATTTTTCGTTTTATTTATTTGGCCAAATGATAACAATAGATAAGAGCCCGTCTTAGTTTAAATATAAAAAAACAACGACATACGACTAAAGGTACACAAAAATAGAATTGAATTTTATAGCACGTATTGAATGGGCCAAGAAATTTATATTATATATCATTTCTGTAGCCAATTATCCCATTAAAAACTTTTGATACAATTCTGAAACTTTTTCATTTTAATAAATGGAAAAAATATCTGGATAATTAAAAAAAAACAACATTGTCCGAAAACAAAAATTTTTGAATGCCTTAGTACTGCTGCTAAATTTGAAATTAATACTATTAACTGATACTCTTACTCGTAAACTTTGTAAATAGTAATTCCCTTTCAAAAATATAATTTTTTTTGTCATATTTTTTGCTCGTTTCCTAAATGGTTAATTTAATGATCTTAAAAATGTGTTCTACCATTGGTAAATAAATGATTAAATACATATGCCGCCCCCGTTGCCGCATACTTTAGCCAAAATAAAAACACAAAACATTACGCAGCTAAAACACAGTCATTATTAAAAGAAAAATAAGTGGAACTACCCACTAAATTTCTCCAAACCGAGACTCCTCTAGCCTGTCTGTGACATGCTTAAAAGGCCCAATAGATAAGAAACCTTATCGCACAATTCGCATACAATATTACACTAGCACCGAGACTTTAACATTTCAGTCGTTCATATAACGAGCTACAGAAAACGTTCAATCTTTTAGTTGAATAAAAAAATAACTCAAATTTTACGTTATAGTGAAAAAGAAACAGAATTAAATTACTTACTTTTACATATAAGTTTGCAAAAAAAATAATAATAATAATTAGTCAAAAGCAAAAAAGATTCTCCCTCAATTTTAAAATGGATAATCAAACAATGATTTTTACCGACAGTCCGTATACAACACCGCCTATACCGTTCTATGCATCTTATCACACACCACCATACTCATTTAATTACGGCGGCTGGCAGGAGGCAATATACCAGCCGTTTAGCATGAACGAGGATGTTTTACAAATGCAACAACAATTAAGATTTCCCACACCTCCCATTACCCCTCCTAAAGGCTATAATAGTACAACAACACCAACAACACTAACAACACCAACGACAACAACTGAACCTGTTCAGGAACAAAACGAGCTGTTACATACAATAAACCATCTACGAACACAATCGGTTATTATGAAAGTCGGACATGATCAAAATCCACAATATCTTCCAACTGATTTATCACTTGATATTTTATCTGAAGATAATAACCTTTTACACCGTAGTCTTAGCCTTCATCAACAACAACAAAAAATACAACAACCACACAATGACAGCGCTAGCAGTGGCACATCTTCTCCCACTTCGCACAATGAATTTATTTGCGATTGGGTGGATTGTGGAAGGTAAGGTGACATCATTAATTCTAGCAATAACTTCTCTTCCACCCCCAAAAAAATGTCTACAATCGAAATACTTAAAAACAATTTTACTTATCAATTTGTTATTTCCGCTCTTATTGATTGCAGGTATTTTGAAAGCTTGGAATTACTTGCTCACCATGTAACCCTTATACACGCAGTTGCGTCATTAACTGATGGTCTTTATTACTGCCGTTGGAGTGGTTGCCAGCGTACTGAACGTGGCTTTAATGCTCGTTACAAAATGTTAGTTCATGTACGAACTCATACTAAAGAGAAACCACACCAGTGTCATTTGTGTGATAAACGCTTTTCAAGAGCCGAAAACCTTAAGATTCACATACGCTCGCATTCTGGAGAGAAACCCTATATCTGTACATTTGAGGGCTGCAATAAGGCCTACTCGAATTCTTCGGATCGTTTTAAGCACACACGTACACACTCAATGGAAAAACCATATATGTGCAAAGTTCCTGGATGTCAGAAACGATATACAGATCCATCTTCATTACGTAAGCATGTAAAAACATTTAAGCACTCTGTGCAAATTTTGGATTCAAAGACAGCGCCCACGATGCAGCAGCACCAGCAACAACAACAACAATCTAAACAATCAACACACCTAAAACACACAGAAGAAGAATCTCATTTGTCTCCTTCTCAGAAACAAAGCCATAAGTATACCACATATCTAATGAGTTCAACAACAGTGGCTCCAGTAGCTCTTTCAAATCAAGATTCTTTCTGCACGGCCATGGAAGAGATGTGTCACATTAAAGCGACTTTAAATTGTTACTCCGCCACATCGACACCTGTCGATCATGAATCTTATTGGTTTTCAGAAGAAAAAGATACAAAATCAACAGATGCTCTCCATTATCGTTCTCTCAATTATAATCATTTTTCATCGTGCCAGAGAACCACTACCGACTATACTATGCAACTAGATTTAACAACAGATAAACCTCTTGATCTAAGAGTTAAACGTTGCTAAACAATCGCTTAAAAAGATGAAGAAGAAAATATTATTTAACACGCTTTAGAAGTATTATTAAGAATTTGAATATAAGGAGCATTACAAATTTCTAGTCAGACTATAGTCTTCCAAATAGATTTACTATAAATTTTTTAATCAAAATTGATTTTAATTTTTGTTTTTTATGTATAACGTTAAAGACCTTTCTTTTTCTTTATTTAACAAAAATATGAGTATGTACGAATATATTTATTGTTTATTCATTTAAAAAAACTACTTGGAATATATTAATTGTACACTTTTTGTAATTAATTCAACTACTTTTTAATAAAAGGTAGAACAGTTTTTTGGCCTTTAGAATATAAAAAGAGTTATTCCGAGTTTTACCTAACCATGGAAACCATTAAGTGTTCGTTTTTGTATCCCATTCACTAATAGGCACGGTTTTTTCAATCATATAACCCTTTACGATCGGGTATGTTCTGTAAACCGAAAACGAGTGAAATTGAATCGAATAACTTTTCAAAAACAAATAAAACCTAAATGTGAGAATTATTTATAAGATTTGTTAATCAAAGAAGTTATTTTAAAGGCAATTAAGCGAATTAATAAAAAAGTATCAAAATTATGTCAAATTTGAAATTTTGGAATTTTCATTCGTTTTCAATTTCACTCGATTTCGGTTTACAGAACATAAGCGAATATCTCTGTCTATAGAGTTAGAAAATAAAGTGATACATAAAATAATAAAATGGCAAATCATACAATTGTATAATTTCTATATCATTTTATCAAATTTTTTATATTTAAAATACAATAAAAAAATTTTAACATGTTTCGAATTTTAAAACAATTTTAACTAAATTATAGCCCACAAAGAAATTTTATACTAGCTTTCATTTAAAGCAAGTTATACCACATCAACTGTATTGCACCTTTTTTGGTTCGCAAATCATTAACAGTACTGGGAAAAGTAATAAGAGAAATGAAACCAAACTGTATCATTACGGGCTACTACAACATACGTTCAATGACTTGCCAATGGGAGAACGGTAACTCCGATTAGTGCAGATTATGCAAGAAAAGAAGAAAAGCAGACGATCGAACACCTACTATGCCACTACCCTATGCTTTCCAATAGAAGAGATTGATTCTTAGTGGTCGGATGATTCAATCTCTTACCTCCTTTTCGAGCCTAGAGCCTACCAACGGAATGCAAATTGAAATGGGCCTGGAGCGTTTACGGACCTATATACCACCTTAACTGTCCTCTGGACTGGCCGGATGTTCTCAGCTGTCCTAGTGATATCTCTTTCTCTTTTCTATCATTTTTCTTTGTGTGTCTTTACAAGCTTTTTTCCTTTATTCAGGGTCTCCGAATGATGAAGCTGTTTGTTTTCCAACAGCTATATATCCCTTAACCTAAGCTATCCTAGCGAAATTCTGAAACAATTTTCTTCACAATCTGAAAGATAAATACAATTTCCTCCAAAAAATACTGCCAAAAATATTGTCAATATTAACGCTGCGTCATAACAGTTGAACGTCGACAAGAATAGAGAATTCAATAATTTGAACGTGTTATTCTGTACTGAATGGTTCCATAATAAATTTCCATAAATTCAATTATGTATAACTTAACATACATAGGTATATGCACAAAAATAAAAAAAAAAACAATCATATAGAAAAATAAAAAAAGTTATTTGTGTTTAACATTGGAAGGTCTCATTGAATCCACATTGTTTTATGCAATGTATGTATGTATATTATTTATTTTTCCAGAATAGAAGATAAAGTTCAAGTCGACTTCAGTCGTATAAAACCATAATTTAGTAATAATGTAACATCTAGTGTATACATTTTGCTATCTAAGAAGTATATTAGAGAAAAATAGTAATTACAGCCGAATAAATAAAGCTCGATGAGAATTCGGCTGAATCAAAACAATGTGGAACTCGTCATAGTATATATAAAGACCAACAGAGTTCAAAATGTTCAACTCAAACATCAGATCTCCATTGCTGACTTAGTTCCAATAAGGACGACTAAGGTATCCAATATACAGTAAACTGAAATTGGAATGTGTACATAAATAGAGCTAAACTTATCATACATATACTAAGCAGTAGACAAAGTGGATGACCGGTACAGACGTTACGCCCATTACGAAACGATATAACACGTCTTTCAGATCAATTTTTTCATATAAAAAATTAATTAACTAATTTTACTGCTTAACCGTACTTTTAACTTTTTCCCGTACTGTAAAGCAATAATTTAAAAATAAGATAAGCAATTGTGTTAAGGAACAGAGATTTATTGGAAGAAACTATTACAAAAGTATAAAATTTATAAATTGCTAATTACATTTTTTTAAAATTTTTATCCAAAAATTATTTTACTAAAATAGCTTTGCTGACTTATCATAGGCTCCTTCCTCTTTTTGCTGCAAAAAGCTTATTATTTGATAGATTATTATATGTACATATTTCACTACTATGAATTTAAAGTTAAAAAAGTAGTTGTAAATCCCTCCCATGTGTAGTGTTTAGTATTTTTTCTCTCAAGGCAACAAGGAATTCCCAAAGTAATCAAATAGTAAATTTTAAATAAATATTTTTTTTCAGAGAATAACAAAAAGTTACTTATTGAAAACTAGAGGGTTAAGAGGATAGGTACTTTTTTACTTTTTTATTAAAAACTCAATACCATTATCACTTATTTCAATAGGACAGTCATTTAAAAAGCGTCGGCCATCATTATTTTCGCTCATTTTTATCTTATAGTCTATAGCTGAGTTTGGAATGAATGCGTTCATCTTACACAGAAAACTAGAATCTACTGTATAGGCACAACAAATGTTATGCATTTCACACATATGCTTTAAACGCTGAACAAGTTTTTTATAATGGGTTATCATACGTTGGAGCTGATTATGACAATCATCCCAGTAAAATGCTTCCAAACCATGAATAGCTAAAAGAGCAATTCTTTTGTTGTCCCATAGCAAATCTTCGATTTCCACAAAGGCTAGCTCAAATTGATCCAACGAATAACATGGTAAATGTATAATATCATCCATACATTCCATGATTGTAGGTTCAGACGATTCGCGCTGCTCAATTGATTGTTTTAGATGTTCCATTAAGGAGTTTAAGTCGAATTTGTGTACTAAGTCTAAAAAGATAACATGGCTATACTTGCCACCATATTTGTGTGGTGATGATGCACGCGCCATCAGTTGACACAGCAATATTCTCTTTCCCGTTCCTTGATAACCAGAAATTTCAATTATGGATTTTGCTCGAGGTCCATCTGATGGAAAAACTTCTTTCCATAGATTGTCCAAAGAAGGTCTTTGGTTGGCAAAATATTTAACCATTAATTGATATCCTGATAGTATCATTATCTTCTTCTGGGAAGAATAAAAAGATTCTTAAAAATTTGTTTACTTGTTGTTCCAATTGTACTACAAGAAACCGCATAAAGTTTTTCAATTGTTTTACTATATAGGCGACAATCACTGTGAAATGATAACACATTATAAAATCAATAACGGGTGCAAAAGCAATAGTGGATTTGACTCAGTAAAGTTGGGGAAATATTTTAGTTCTATAGTCCATCACGTTTGTAACGAACATATTTCGCTGTACTCAAAATATATACTTAAAAAATTGAAAAAATCAAAATCAAAAGAAAATAATTTATTGCGCAACATACAATAAAGTTATTGTATTCCTATGGTATCTAATCTAGTTACAAGTTTTTTATTTTTATTTTAAATAGATATTCAAACCTTTATTTTTTAAGGTACAAACAAATTTCATTTTCATTTTGCTTGTTTTTACTTTTTAATGTTGGAATGGAAATCTCAAATAATTATCACTTTTGATTTCTATAAATATTTACTCTCTAGTTCTAAATATAATATATATTAACCATACATTGTTATAATTATTAAAATATTAATTCATATAGAATATAAATAGAAAAATAAATAAAATAAACACTAGTAATTTTATTTTTCTGCATTGTTTTCAAGTGTTAACGCACTAGTAAACATTTTGAATTTTTTATATATATTTCTTTGATATATGTAAATACGTTTAAATATTTTCATTAGTTATTATATAATACGAAAAACAAGAATATAAGAAAATTTTATAAAAAGTTGTTTCAAAGGATATACTACAAGTGTTACTTTAGTATCTTTTAGTTCCCTACTTAAGTAGACCTTAAGTTAAGCACGGAAAAAGCGTACAACTCTAACGATATATTGACGACAAATGGGACATTCACTTAAAACTTTACCGCAATTGGTACAAGTGGCCATATGACCACATTCTAAAATCACACATTCAATAGGAGCATCCATGCAAATCTTACACAACTCATCGGTAGGTAGTTTTTCAACAGCTGAAAAAATGCATTCAAATTGACATTTCGTTATGAATTTGAATTAAACTTACATGGTGTTGATTTTAAATTTTTCCATAAGCGTTCGACACGATCTAGAAGTTCCTGTTTTTCGCAGCAACCTTTGTAATCGACTCTATGCAACATTAAAATTTCCTTTAGTTGCTTAACTGTTAAACATTCCAGTTGTTTGCTGTAAAAATATTAAGACATAAGTTTAGAGGTATAGACGATTTTTATCTCTTTTGTTTTATCATTGATACTTACATCGACTCAATGTCATCCAGGTTGATGAAACGAGAATCTTTATCGTATAGATGAGTAACTGCACTACTATCGTTTTTGTTTGCAGCTGTTGCATTTTCGTTACTCATCGTCTCATTTTCAATTTGATTATTTATCTGACGTTCCAATGTAATTTCTTCATCCTCTTCTATTTCATTTGCATTTCTGCTGGCACTAGCTGATGAAATACCAGCATCTGAGTCTGAATATTCAGCAGATTTTGTTCGTTGTTCCAAATACCTAAGAAACTCTGACAGTTCCTGCTTGATTTCAGTCTCAGACATTTGTGAACTTTCTAAATGTTGACGCATTTTTTCAACTTGCTGTCGTATGTTTGCTTTATTTTTGCCACAACGTGTGCAACACCGTTTTTCTATTGACTTTTTGCTTCCAGATGCAGAAGATGTTTGAATTTCTTCGTCGATGCGATTTTGCACGACAGCAGTTGAATCATCTTCATCATCATCTTCACTCGCTTGATGTCGTCTTCTGTTTAAATAGCTTTCCGATCGTCGACGTGTTACTTTTTTGACCCGCGGCGTTGGGTGAACATGTGTAGGAGTAGGTGGAGGCTGGATGCTGACTTTACTCTCCACATTATTTTCTGTGTTGGTTTTCTGTGCATTATATAACAAATCGTGTTGAGTTTGTTGCTGTGCGTTTGTTGTAGTAAACGTATCTGTTTCACTAGTTTTCAAGTCTAATATTTGCCAATGCTCCGTAGTGTTGCTAGTAGTATCTGTTGTTGTCTTACTATCATCGGAGATACCTCCTATTGCACCTAATTCCTCAAAGGAAGAATGGGAGGATTCTTCTTCAACGTTTACATAAATTTCTAGTTTAGAATAAAGTGAAGGGGCTTTTGAGATACCTGTAGAATTTTGGGGAGCACAAGTGGTGGTGGTTGAAGTAGGGGTAGAATTGATAACCGTATTGAAATTATTTTCAGTTGCTGTTATACTGGGTGATTGCATTTCATATTTTGTGGAACGAGTACGGTCATTGAAAGACGCTATAATTTCATCCTCATCCGAACAATTGCATTCTTCATGTCTTTCAAGGTCCTCACAAACTATATGCTCCTCCCGAGGAGGAGGCAGATTAACCACTAAAGTTTCATTATTGTAGTTGGCACCAACTGGACTCACAATTGGATTTTCTGGGGAATTTTGTTGACTGCTGGCATACGTTGGAATAGTTCGTGTCGCTACTCTTGGCTGTTTTGTCACATTAGTTGACTCTGTTGCTGTCATAGTATTTGTTGGTCTATTTTTCGAACAGGCTCTACTTTCTAAATTCGCCAAGGAATCACTTATATTATCACTTAAGCTACTAAAAAAGTTTTGGCACGTTTGCTTCAAACTATCAAATGAATTATTTCCACCTTGACCATAGTCTGTTGATCGGTTTTGCTGTTGCCCTTGACCAACACCACTTGTATTACCACTACCATCGCTATGCTGCGGAGTAGTCTGATGACTGCTACTACCACTGCTACTGCCACTACCACCTGAAAATGTTTGATTGTTTATATCTGTTCTATTTACATACTGTAACACCAAATCGATCAATTCCTCCTTTTCTACACAGCCAGCTGTGGAAATGTGTTTTGATTGTAGATAGAATATCAGATCTTTTGGTTTCAATTTTATCAAATCCGAACGGTCCAGTGGTCTCTTGTTGAAAAGCAAACACCTTTCGCACAAAGCATTCTTGTGATTATTGTTGCTGCTGTTGGCCAAACAATTGTGGCAGTAGTACCGCTTGCAGTCGTGACAACTGCGTTTACGTTTGAAAACCGTAAACTGTACATGGCATCCTTCGCAAGGCATTTCGAATATTCGTTTAATAAATACTGTCTATTCTAGAAAACTTTATCTTAAAATATTTCGTCACAAAATCAATGAATCACTTTCTTTTTTTCTTGGCTATCGAATTTGTCCAATAGTTAATTTTCATTGCCAACAATTGGTTGAACTTGCAGTCTTTGCTCATATTCGTCGCCTTCTTTTTTTGTTATTCCAAAACAGTTTTATCTCATACTAACACTTACAGACCTTATCATATTGATGAAATCAAATATTTTTTCTTTATTATTTATTTGATTTTAATCTGTGCTTATTTTCTTCCCAATTTATTTATTTTGTACACAACGCAAAAGCAAAGCAGAAGAATTTTGCAGTAGTCGGGGGATTTTCTCCAACTTATTACCTTTTCACGGTTATTGTTTTTATTGACATAAAAGTATGATCCGCACTCACCATGGGCTGGTAGCATACACAGAGAACTGTCAACAATAATGACAAGAACATTAAATGTTGTCAGATTATCAAAAAATATTGTCAATTGTAACGGTTTTTTAAATCAAAGACCCCATTAAAGCTCTGCATGCCCGAAAAGAATACCTAATTGAAAATAAGAGCTTCTTTAAAATATTTTAGCAATTATCTTTTTATATCTTATAAACACCTATTTTTTATAATTCGTTATGATTATTATATATCAAGAAGGATTTGAGATAAAAAACTAAACAAAATCACTCTACGGAAAACAAAAGATAAATTGTTAGTTGGTATAGGCTGTCACTCTTTAAGAGTAGCGACTTTCCTTTATAAATAGAATAAAATAATTTCAACTGGACCGAGGTCAGGACTTGTCCAAAGGTATCTTCAATCTTTGAAACGAATTTTCTTAGATCAGCTGTGCCATTTGACTGATGGTTTCGTTTTCTGACGATGATATTTTGCTTCAAAATAATATGCTTAATCGAATGGTAAAAAAATAATTATTAAGCATTGTCTATATAATCTAACTTGTTAATTGGGAAAGGACACGATTGTTTTTACCACAGCTTTTTTACTTTTTCAAAATGCAAACAAATTTAGTTTTTCCTTTTCTTTTTTAATGTATTTATGTATGTTGTATGTATATATTATGTAAAATGTTTTTAAAATTTTTCTTTTGTTTTTTGTAAATGAATGAAATTTCATGAACATGAATAATGTTAATGATTATATATATTTTATATATGCCTAGTAGTGTACGTATATAAACGTATGTACTATGTATAAAATAAATACATAATTACGATAATTCTTTATACCATGAATAACAAAAACTTTTGGAAAATGTTTATGTACAATATAAAAAAAGAAATAATCGAAATTAATAAAACATATCAAAATAATTAGTTTTCTCTTCAGCGGTTTAATGTAAAAAGAGATCGTTTTTCAGAGATGAGGCTACCAGCACCAAAAAAATACGTCTCTTTTATGTCAAAAAGAGTAAATTTTAAAAGCAAAAAAATATGTGTGAATTGTAAAAAGAACGAAAAATAAAGAAACAAAATGGGAATGTTTAATATTAGCTATTAAGAAAAAAAAAAAACAATTAATTTAAAATTATTTTCATAGAACACAGTCGCATTAGAATGATTTTTTTAATTTACAATTTTACACATTTAGTTCTTCTTTCTTCAAATTTCGAAATAAGCTAACAATAAGCTTGCATGTGTCTTGTATTTATGTCTGTCTGTATGTTGATTAAATGCTAATTATTGGTTTTTATTCATTTTCGAAAATGACATTTTCTTTTTTGTTTTGTTTAATACTATAATACGTTCATTGAGCTTGTATTATCATCATGAGTTTGTTTTTGTTGCAGAGGATCATCATTGTTATTATCGTCGTCGTTTATTAATGTTGTTGCTGTTGTGGCAAATGCATCTGTATCACCCAGTTCTAAACGTGACTTTTCGTAATCAACGAAATCATCAAATAGACTGGGCCAAGCTTCAGTATCATCGTAATTATTGATATCACACTGTTCACAAAAATTTAAGAACATATTCCATGTGTCCTTTGGAATGCCTCTTATACTAGGATGTTGCTCCAAGAAATGTATCCATTTGGAGAGTAATTCGGGTGTATGCACAGTAAAAACTAATTTCCATAATGAAATGGCCATATCTAAAGACAATATACGTTGATCTGGTTCTAAACCAAACCTAAGAAGGTTTGAAAAATCCATTAAAAGAAAACAGATATAAAAATGATATGCTGGTATTTTACACTCACCTAAACGTAAATCGATACAATTGCTTAAATAACTCAGCATCTAATTTTAATGTTTCGATTTTTTGCTCCAGTCTTATACGTATTGTTTTTATGGTATCAGCACGCATTTTGTGTAGACCTTCTATAAACTCGGTACGAGTAAAGCGACACATTTGAGAGGCGTCTAAGCACCAAGCTAGCACCAAAATGGCAAATTCATCTGGTTGATAATTGAGATCACGACATAAACGTTCAATACCCTCGGCCAATATCATGTCCTCGTCTGGTTCCTTATATTCCTCAAATAATTTATTCAAAGTATTATCGGATACTTCAGACGTTTCTTTTACTGTAAGATAGATAGCATGTGTAAAAAAATTAAAACTGAAATAATTTATTTTAAGAAATGAAATAAAAATTTACCCGTTGTAATTATATCGCTCATAGCTGTGGCATTTCCATTAAGCAGTACTAATGATTTCTTAAAGCTACTTTGTTTTGTATCACAATGGTTTGCTGGTTTGAGAGGACTTCTTGTGGAGAGCAATTCGTCAGTTTCTTAAATGTATTGAAATTTCAAATTGAAAATAATATCGAAATAACAATAACAAAAAAATGTCAAAATGCAATAGGAATTGTAAAATTTAGTGTTGTTTTAATTTTTGGAAAAAGTGTTCCCAATTTAATAAAAGAAAAAAATAATATTTACCATGAGATCTTTCCTTGTAGAAAGCTCCTCTTGCTGTCGTGTACGTTTGATGATGTGGCAAATGGTGATGGAGATGACCTTCGTTGGCATTTAAATTTCCCGAAATACCGGTGTAACGACCATCCATTAGATACGCAATATGACCAACAGACTGTACAGATGAGGAAGTGGCTATAGCAGCGCCACTAGCCAATGTAGCCGACGTATGCTCTTGTGTTGTTTGAAAGCATTTCAGGCAGTTTCCCATAGCGGGAAAGCTAAAAACTTGAACGATTACAAGACACGATCTAAACGTTAGATCGATCGTTCGCTTCGTTTTTTCTATTTTGTTAAGATAATTTTTACAGTTCGATTTCAAATTTTATTCTACGACTGATTTAGCATGAAAATCAGATGGCAGTTATTAAAAAAAAAAAAAAAAATTGTTTTATTTTTACGTTTAATGTGCTTTTAAAGTGATTTAAAACTTTTCTCAGATTTATCAAAAAATTTCCATAATGCTAATGACGATAATAAAGGAGACATCGATGCAAATATTTTTTTATTTTTCTAGGTAAAATTTAAAATTCGTTTTGTTTTTTATATCAATTGTTTAATATTGTGTAGCTGTTACATTTGTATTTAATTGGCACTACGTTCCTAAAGTCTGGACACATTATCCTAAAAAACAAAGAAAAGTACTGGTATAGTGCCCATGTCATTTAAGAAGAAATTGAATAGAATTTCCATATTTAACCATATGTTTATCATTTTGTTATTGTTGCTATAGTACAGCGATTATTACCATTGTATTGGTGAGTATATGTTATATTTCCGTGTGTAAGTGGTTGGGGATGGTTTAGTTTTTCTTCTTCTTTAAGTCGCTACTTCTTCTCTACAATTTTTTGCTGCTGCTTCTTGTTTTTGATTACTGTGTTGTGCTGATGATTTCCATTGAAATATATCTGTTGACACTTGATCTACAAATCCTTTGCAGCATTATTTTAAATATTTGCATGCGTGTATGTGCGAGGGGGTTTATGTGTAAAAATAATCTATCTTAATACATAATTCTTTTCAAGGATTTTATACTCTTTTGTTGTTTTTCTCATAAAAAAATTTGCACTCAAACTGGCACCATCACTTCTCAATATTATGTTTTTCTTTTGCTCTTTACAATTACAAGTTTTTCGGGTTCTTTGTTCTTGGCTTTTTTATTTTCATATTTTTCAATGGAATAGCATTATTTTCATTACTACTGTTTTAAAATTTTGTCTTTTTTTATGAACTCAATCAACAGCAGCAAATATTTTTATTTTTTATCTACAAATTAATATTAGTTTTTTTAATAGTGTTGTGAAAATAAAACAAAAAATATGTATTTAACCTTTTCACGTATACTACTAAGTCACATAACTGAAATAGTTACGCCGTTAGCTATAATAGTTAAGGTAACGGTTGTCATCTGATATTTTCTAGATATCATATGCTTGTTCATATGAAAATAATATATCTTTATTAAATAAATATTGTCAAAAATAAAATTATTGGCCAAAAATAATTTCATTTAAATTATTTTATAATAATTTTGATATTATTATTTCTTTTGCCTATAACGCCGTTGTTTGCATGAATGATTGTTGACTTGGTAGTCTTCGTTATACTTCATTCTCATCTTTTGACATTTATTGCAAGCCTGTGCTGCAAACATATGTACACTTTAACAAAATGTTGTATGCTAAGTTGCTTAAGGACAACATGATATAATATATGCCTGTAATAAAATTTAATAAAAACTAGTGACTTAACATAACGCCATAGTTGCAACGGAACCAGTCCACCTTATGGGCAGCACCGTGTTCGATTAGTGGTAACATATCATAACATCGTAACCAATCAATTTAATTTTGATTGTGTAGACTATGGTTACGGTAATGGCGTTATGTTAAGTCATGTCTAACTGATCCTTTAACACTGATCAATATATAACCTTATGGATAAGGATAACATAGGGCTTCACAAGGATTAATATGCTATTAACATGTACGATACCTACCATTCGTACTAATGACGTAAATTAAATTGAGACTTTTGATAGATTTATTTAAATTCGAACTCTAATTGCCATTTTTTAGAGTAATATTGTCACAATAAATACACAGAATACATTGTACATACTTACATAAATATTTGTAAATAATTTGCGATATATTTTCTCATTGAATCCATTTTAAACATTGAAATCATCATAAATGGAACTAGAAAAACATCTTCTGATTCATTATTCAGTCCGAACTTGATAAGATAACAATTTCAAACACAACCGGAATGTGATATAAAAAAGAGAGTTTTAAATTCGTTTAATAACTTTTTACTCTCCCAAACTTTGGTTTTTACTTATAAGTATGCATGCCATTTTCTTTCTATTGTAAACTCACACTTCATAGCGTTTGTTTGTATAAAACATCAAAAACTTGGTAGAAATAACTATATTTGGCTAAAACACACTCTCTCTCATGCTTTAAGCCAACTCTAAATTTAGTTAAGTTCTTGCACTCTAACTTTAAAGAAGTTCGACCGGGAAAAAGCGATTTTAATACTTAAAAGCAATACGTTCGCGTAAGTGAAAATAATTATTCATTCAGTTAGTGATCGTTTACATACATTTGTTCCATACATAAGTATTTTGTGGCATCGAGTACAAGTTTTGCTAAAATTAAATGCTTACGCTCACACACACAGACATGTTGTAAAATAAAACCTAATAAAATCTACAGAAGTTTTAAAAGAAATTTGTAATTCCATGAAATAAATAGATTTTATTATTATGGTGACACTTTGAACTTGTTTCATCAAACAAATCACTAGGAATGCTATAGTGGGGTAATGATATGATATCAACCGAACAACCAACCAACCATTGTAATGCTTGAGTAAAATTCTATGTGTGCAATTATAGAAAACGCTACTTATGTATGTACATGCTCGTATGTACATTTGTATGTAGAGACAGATGTTGAATTGTATCAGTTGTTCCTAAATGTTTTAAAATAACGAAATTGTTTTCCATTCTGTAAACGATTTCCTAAGTTTGAATACCAAAAATTTTATTGATTTGTGTACAAATTAGGTGTATTGTTGTGTATATAGGTAATATGCAATATGACAGGCTTTAACGCTTGAACCTAACTTACTTGGATTCATTCGAAAAAGTAATGGAAACAATTTAAGAATCAGTGATTTCAGCACATGAATATGACATTTTATACACTCGCATACAAATGCAAACTATGATTATTGTGTTGGTTGAACTTTTGCTCATAACAATACACAGTTCACTGAACATTTAAATATATTTAAAGAAACAAAAAATAACCAATAAGAATTACTAAGATCAGTCAAGCCCGACGTTTTGATACCTTACACCAAAGTTCCATAGCAACATAATCTTAATTATCCAAACGCATCAATTAAATAATTATCTATTGTGAGTGTGAGTGTTAGTATGCAAAATAGGCCTGGTTTATGTTAGGTTAGGTTAAGTTTAAAAGGCTGTACTTACGCATCACACCCAGAGACTAAGCTGATGTCCGTTGTTGATCCTTTATATAAAAAAGTAGGAAAGAGAAATAGGTAAAAGAAAACAGGAAAGAAAAGACAAGACCTGGAGATCTTACAGAGTTTTTCTTGCCCCTCCACAACTCTCCACTCTGCGAAGGGCCCATTTGTCCATTATGCCAACAAAGAACCCTAGCGGAAGTCTGACAGATAAATCTGCCAGTTAAGCACGTTTAGCTGCGTCCGCTCTCCCCAGATCATCAGCAATCTTGTTTCCCAATACGTTGCAGTATCCAGGAAACCAGCACAGCTTGACGCCGCACACATACTGGACTGACGCGAAGGTCCCTCTGCATAGTGAAACCAGCCTCGAGCTGGCGCAGCGCCAAGTTAGCTCCTTAATAGCGGCCCGACTGTCAACATAGATGACCACACTCTGCCCACCAGCGATAAAGTCGCGAATTACCTCAGCTGCCAGGCCTGGTTTATGTATGTGTAAAAACAGTTTAATTTCATTGTATTTAAGCTTTAACACAGATGTCGTATGTTTGTTAAGTACTAAAAGTAGTTAGCGAAGCAGGATTACTCAAAGTTACCAGTTATATTTAAAGCAGCAATAGCAGTTACACACAGATAGAGGGAATAGCCGCAATAGTATAGGGTACGAAAACAAAGCCATGGCAGCAACATAGCTATAATATTTAAATGCAACATGTTTGAATAACTTTTAATGGTTGAATGTTGGATTAGACACACGACAGAAAAAAGAAATATAAAAACAAAACAATTGACATGCTTTATATGCTATTATTGTTATTGTTGTTATAAAGAGAACTCATTTGTTTTAGCTACTTCTTTTTCTAATGGTTGTATTTATTATTACTTATTCTGCGTTTGTGTGAGTGTGTGTATGTTTTCATGACAACTTCACGGCTCAGTGATAATTTTGTTGTTGTTATCAATGAAACCTTTTTTACACTTGCACACATACGCACAGTCAAAACGCAAAACAATAAATAAGAAAAACCTACAATGGTATGAATAAAACAAAAACAAATTTCATTACATGAAAACATAGCAAAGGCGAACGAAAGAAGAAAAACGTGCATGTGGTATAAAAATTTACAAATAAATAGTGTTTTATGTATGCATGACTGTATGTTTGCCTGTATGCATACATATGTGACTAGCTGACTGGCTGAGTTCAATGAAAGTAACAAAACTTTGTTTTGGGCTTATATGATACGTTGTTGTTGTTCCTTCTTTTTGTTATTAATGTCAAACAAACTGATTTGTTGTTGTTTTTTTTCTTTGTAGACTGGAAAAAAGGAAAGTGTTACTTCAATACTTAAGCAATAAATTGTTACAGGTTTTCTTTTCAACTTTTGTCATTGTCGTCAACATTGTTGTCCGTTATTGGTTTTCATTCCATCCCTATTATATGTAGTTTTATGTTGGTGCTGTGACTCTTGTTGTTATTTAGGCGTTACATGTTCTAAGAACCATGTCATCCGATCGTTTTCACAAGTAAGTTTTAAATTTTATTAGCAAAGATCGATATTTTATTAAAAAAATTAAACATTTTTAAAGGGCAGCAAAAGATGGCCTTTTGGATGTATTAAAGGAAGCTACACGTAAAGATGCCAACTCGAAAGATGACGATTCTATGACTCCAGTATTGTGGGCTGCTTTTGAAGGACACTTGGAGGCTTTACGTCTTTTATGTGGTAGAGGGTAAGTATTAAATCTCTTTAAATAGCTTTTAAAAACTTACAAATAGGCCTGCATTCAAAAAATAAATTATTGTCACTAATTAATACTATACTTTTTTTTAGTGGTGATCCCGATAAATGCGATCAGTTTGGTAACACGGCCCTACACTTATCATCGGCCAAGGGTCATTTGCGTTGCGTGGATTTTCTGGTAAAGTTTGGTGTCAACATCTATGCTTTAGACATCGATAAACACAGTGCAAAGGATTTGGCCGCAATTAACAATCGTGATGAAATTTTACGCTACTTGGATGCAGCCACTGCCAATTTTGAGGCCACCGATAGGTATGATTTAAATACATCAAACTGACCTATAACTGTTATTGTATTGTCAATTATTGCAGAAAGAAGGCTAAAGCTATGAAAGACTTGGCCGAAAAGAACTGTGAGAAACGTATTAAAGAATACATGAAACGACAGCAGAAACAGGACCAAGATTTTAAGGAGCTAAAGACAAACGTTTCAGCTACCAACGGCGGTAAATCTAGTAAAATGTTATCAACGCTTAAACAAAAAATTTGGTCAAGTCAGGGCAACTTGCACAAAGTCACCAAAGAAGGCTCTCCGGGTTCCACTAATAGCTCTGGAAATTGTAATCTTGGTGGGGTTAAGTTTAGCGAATTAGTGCACACTGGCTCAGGTAGTTGCGGTGGTTCTATAGCCAGTCGTAAGGGCAACAACACTATATCTAAAATGAAAGGCTGCAGCGCAGTAGACAGTGGCTTTAAAATCGGTGAAATTGAACCCGATGGTAGGCGTACGGTCACCTCCTTAAGTGGTGTGCAAAGAGATTCAGAGGTGCTTTATGTGGGCACATTTAGTTCGAACGAAGATAACGGAAAACGTGGTAAAATCAGCGGCCTATTCGAGGAAAACGGTAGTTCTGACACAGAACACACAAACACCAAAACGGCATATGGTACTTTATCCAGATCATTTTCTCAGCCAGATATATTGGCGGATAATGAATCTAGCGAACATTTGCGGTCTGAAATGACTTTACAGCGGCCTACAGGACTCTTTGATCGCCCTATGTTAGGTAGCATTGCTTTTCGTAGATCTGTTACGGCTGCTTTAAGTCAACTCAACAACAACGATGCCTACAATATGGATCTGGATACAACGACGACGACGCAAGCTTCAACCCGCACCAATTCAGTTAGCTCTAAATCACGTTCAGGCAAACAACGTTCATTTTTAAATCTTACCGATTCCGATTCAGACGGTGCCGAGGCATACAGCGATGAAGATGATGAGCAAGATGTGGCTGGTGGTCCCATACAACGCTTTCTTAGTGTCTGGGGCTTAGAGGAATATTTACCTATGTATGTTTATCTAGATTAGGGCTTCTTTAATAAATCTTAACTAATTTGTCTTTGTTTTTTAGTTTTCAAAAGCAACAAATCGACTTGGATACTTTATTGCTGCTAACCGAAGCAGATTTAAAATCCCTTGGCCTACCTTTGGGTCCATTTCGTAAACTGAGTTTTGCTATACAAGAACGTAAAAATGCTTTAGCTAATCCAGGCGTAATGAAGGATTCGCATTTATAGGTTAAGCTTTGTTATAACTTAAAACTTATGTTAGTGCAGCTCGCAGCTTGACCCACTTCAGTAAAGTAAAACATGTTGGAATTATTTTTTTACATTTTTTCAGTATTAAATATTAAATTTTATTTAAGCAAATACTACGTATGTATGTATATACAATATTACATAAGTTTTTATTTGTTCTTTGCAATAAGAAAATTTATCACAACTTATACAATAACTTTAGTCTACTTGTTGCATCATGTACAGATCATAATACATGCCTCTCATTGACATAAGTTCATCATGAGTGCCCTGCTCAACAAGAATACCCTTCTTAAGTACGCATATTAAATCGGCATCACGAACAGTAGTCAGACGGTGAGCAATAGTTACGCAAGTACGGCCACTTCGTGCAGCGTCTAAAGCTTCCTGTACGACTTTTTCACTTTCCATGTCCAAAGCCGACGTTGCCTCATCTAAAATGAGGATCTTAGGATTTCGTACCATAGCTCTGGCTATGGCAATACGTTGCTTTTGACCGCCCGACAGTTGAGTACCTTTATTGCCCAACGAAGTCGCATAACCCTGTGGCAATGAAGTGATGAAATTATGGATATTTGATTTCTTGGCAGCTTCAATGATCTCAGCCATCGGTATATCTTCTCGGAAATTGTTGCCATAGGCAATATTTTCGGCTATAGTGCGGTCGAACAGTACTGGCTCCTGTGATACCAAACCCATTTTAGAGCGTAATGTATCGAACGAGAATTCCGTTGTTGGAGTATTACTTAAATTGACACTGCCAACAACAGGATCATAGTATCTAAGCAGCAATTGTACGCAAGTGGACTTGCCCGATCCCGAAGGCCCCACTAAAGCCACGGTCTTTCCCTTTTCTATTACCAAATTGAAGTTTTGCAATATCGGTATACCTTTTCTAGTGGGATACTCAAAATCAACATTTTCGTAAGTAATGTTGCCCTCAGTTTTCTAAAATGCAATACAAAAAAATTATTTCGTTTTTACAAAATTTCAAGTTGCCAGCTATTAAGACTTACACCAGGCGTATTGAAAGGTCTATCTCGTGGATTATGCATGGTCGGTACACGTTTGAACAATTTCATTAGACGTCCAGCCGATATAATAGCTTCATTAACGTTGGGTGCATAAGCCAAAGCCTGGCCCAACATCCACGAACCGAAAATTAAGGCTTCAGAAACTCTAAATTTATTTGGAATAAAAAGAAAATGTAAAAAAAAAATTAAACCAAATCAGAATTTTAATTCACTTGATTATGTTCTCATAGCTGACTTCACCGTTGGCTACCAAGATACCACCATAATACAATGACAGACCATAGGCTAATAGGGGAGCTGCTTGACCTAGACCAAATACAAAACCTCTAAATCTTTGCTTCTTCACGCAGGCCCTCTCCACAAGATCAATTTGTGTGGCATAACGTTCCATAACATATATCTCCTGGCCCAAACTGGTGACGGTACGTATGTTGGCAATAGCTTCTACAGCTACTTGTGAAGCCTTTTCAATGGCTACTTTTTCAGCCAAAGCACTTGATTCCATAATTCTGGCTTCCAAGTAAATCGAAAGACATACAAACGGTACAGTTACTAGAGTAACTAAGGTCATGTTCCAGGAAAATACGAAAGCTACAGCCATACCGACAAGCAAAGTTGATATGGCTTGAACGATAATACCAATACGAGCTCCAGTAGCCTAATAAAATTACAACATTAAAGCTATTTTTTTAAATAACACACGAGTATCTTGTATTTTCTTCACTTACTCCCTGAACATTGGAACAATCGCCAGCCAGACGTGAGCATAAGGCACCCACTGAATTCTTTTCATCATCAAAATAGGCCACCTCTTGTTTAAGTAAAGTGCTAAAGGCTGTACTTCTAAGACGAGAAGTCATCTTAACACCGGCCGTATTAAAGCAATACGTCTGTATTAAAGTGCCCAAACCGGCAATTATGCCAACAACAAGAAACATGTACGAAAAGAATATCGATTCAGATTGTACATATTCATCATCCTCATCGGATAAAATCTGCAAAAGGATACCATTACTAGAAGCACTACTATCGTATGTCTCTGATTACACTTACACCAAAGAAATCACCAAATAGAACAGCCCATATTGGAAATGTGGCACCATGCAACATGGCTGCTATGCAACCCATTAAAATATAACGCCATTCGGGAGCATTCAATTTCATCAATTGCATCAATGATATGTCGTATTTTTCCTCAACATATTTTTTGCTAGATTTTTTTTCTCTGCGTATTTCTAAAATTCCAAGTGTCAAATATTACTCTAAATTGTTTCGAAAGTACTTACTTTTCTTGTTAATTTCGTTATTTTTCGCGTTTACATCGTCGATACCTTGTTTTATATCATCATGTTCTTCTTCTTTCAATTCACTAACTACATCATCGTCATCATCTTCACTTTCGCTATCATTGTTTTCTTTTTTGTTGTGAATTCGTTTGTTGTGTTTATGTGTCTTAGCCTCTTCCGAGTCGTCCTCAGTTCGTTTTGATATCTGAACTAGCTGATAGTATAACCCACCTTTAGCAATTAATTCGTCATGTGTACCCTGTTCGGCTACGACGCCATCTTTAACGAAAACTATATTGTCGGCATTTGTAATGGTCGACAAACGATGTGATACTACGAGCGTGGTTCTGCCTTTGCTAGCCACCTCCAGGGCATCTTGTACACGCTTTTCTGAAGTTGGATCCAAAGCTGAAGTGGCCTCATCTAAAAGTAAAATCTTAGGATCTCTAACTATGGCCCTAGCTATGGCAATGCGCTGCTTTTGACCTCCTGACATTTGAGCGCCTCTTTCGCCCACCATCGTCTTATAGCCACTGGGTAGTTTTATAATGAAATCATGACAGTTTGCCGTACGTGCAGCATTTTCTATTTCAGCCATAGTGCAGTCCGGCTTGCCATAACGTATGTTTTCTTCTATAGTGGTGGCGAATAGTACTGGTTCTTGACCTACCACCCCTATTTGGGAACGTAGCCACGCCACATTTAAGTCACGCAAATCACGACCATCTAATTTAACCTTTCCTTCTAGTGGATCATAAAACCGTTGCATCAGCTGTAGGGTAGTAGATTTGCCACAACCTGAGGGCCCAACAAAAGCAACTGTTTGTCCTGGTTTTATTGTTAGGTTAAGACCTTTTAGAACTTCCACATCTGGACGGGCTGGATAACGAAAGCGTATGCTTTCAAGCTCTATAGTGCCATGTACATCAGCAGGCTTTTCACCCTTATGGTCTAAAGGATCTATATTGGATTTTCGATCAATAATAGAGAATATGTTGTGCCCAGCACCACGAGCTGTGGCAAATGATTCGATGTGCGGTGAAGAGAAACCCAAATTCTGGGCACCCATTACAACGCCAAACAATATAACCACCAACACAGCTGGCGTATAGTGACGATCCTCATCATAACGTTCGGCAACAATCAATTTTACGCCGTACCACATAGCTATCGCATAACAGCAATAGATAATAAACCACATGGTACCGGCTCCAATACCCGAATATAAACCTTTCTTAAGACCAGTCTTTTCCGCGGGTAACAATAGTTTGGAGAATCTTTGCTCCTCTTTACGTTCACCGCTAAATGCAAATACAGTACGTATGCCGGCAAACACTTCTTCGGCAACTGAGCCCGCACCTGCGTAGGCCTGCAGTTCTTTTTGCGTTAAGGTGCTTTGTATTTTTGCTACCATGGCTGTTGAGATTATGATGAACGGGCAACAGGTCAAAACGACCAGTGTTAGTTTCCAGCCGTACAAAAATGAGGCGATAATTGCAAAGACGAACGTCATTATCAGGAATACAAATATAACGATCTTCTCATTAAGGCCCTCCTTCATTTTATCCAAATCCTCTGTCATCTTACTGGCAAAATTGTTACCCGACGATGTATCATACCAGGACATGTCTTGTCTGAGTATGGCTTCTAAAAAGCGTTTACGTACGCGACCGATCTAAAAAGAGAGAGAAAAAAACGAAATAAAAAATTATGGATTTTTGCATGAACTAAATAGAAAGAGCAGAGCTTTACCTGATTCAAAGCTACGCGATTCAAAATATTTACAGCTATTCCTATCAAAAGTAATTCCACTAATGCTCCAGCTAAGCTGCCTAGACCAAAGGCAGCCGAATCATCTCTTATGGCCTGCATATTATCTTCATACGAAGCATTTGTTCTGTAAACGACACAAAAATAAATTCGATTTTCGAAATTCGAGGTTCCGAAAATTTCAAAGTTACATACAATCGCTTGCCACCGCCAAATAACTGTAAAATAAATGTATTCGATGATGTGCCAACACCCATGGTGCGATCTATCAACAAAGATGAGAATTCTCCATATATAACTATGGAATAAGGTATACCCACAGCGGATAACGATGCTAAAATTATGCCCACAACTATTAAAAAACGCTCTCCACGTGTCGAGTAATGAAACTGTTTAATAGATTTATTATTTCAAGAACGAGTATTTGTTTTCTGTTTTTTTTTTCTGCAACTTACCAATTGAAAATAGGAGAGTTTGTTTTGATTTCCATCGGTATCTGTTGGAAGCGTTAGGGTTGGTGCTTCATCCCCTGGCTTTTGAAAATCTGTTGGTTGTGGTAGAACATTTTCATTTTTCTTTGTTGGTGCTGTTTTTGCTGTCGGTAAATTTATGTTTAAATGTGTACTAGAATTTGAAGAAGTTCCGTTTCCTGTTCCCTCCATTGCCATTTTATCGGCTAAGACGTCAGTCTATACGTTGCTATCTTTAGGTTCGTTTTATATTGTCGTCTAATACATCTAGATCTAATCAAGATTCGTAAAAAACAAGTATTATTAAAAAATGTTATCTCATGATCATTAAAAAGCTTTTGTACAAGCGTGGGTGAGGAGTGATTACTCCTACCACGAAGAATGAGATGGTGTGCTAGCGTATAATATAAATCTTATATGGGTCGTCTATCTATTAAAAATTTAATGGCGCATTATTTAAATATTTAGTGTGTGTTATCTTTATAATTTTATAATAAAATTAGTGCTCATTGAATGACAGCAAGTTTTTTTCCATGGGTTTCTTAAAATATTGCCAGTCACTCTGAATTAGAGTATTAAAGAGGGGGGTTGGAGTGTTAAAGAGGGAACTTAATCGTTGAATTGCTATATTCGCACATAATTTTTTCTGATATGTAGAGTTTTTGCAACCGTTTTAAATAAAAGCTTATTTCAATTTGCCCTTAACCTTTCCCAATTTCTTCTAAACAGCTTCGACAATGTTGTCCTATGAGTGCTAAAGTCCACTCTGTTTTAATTTCGATTAATTGTTTATGATTTAATCAAAACTTAAGTACATACCATATTATGAAATTCATCCGCCATCTAACGTTTTCTTTCAACTAGTGCTTATTTCGTGAATGGTAACATTAGCTCATGTCTGATTTGACAGATAATTAGTTTTATCTTTCCGCTGAACGAATATGGTTGTGTATACGCTTGAACAACGCTGGGAGTCTGGGCCTGCGATCGACTTACACAAGATGCCGATTTTGCCAAAAAAATCATCTTTTCAGATAAAGCTAATTTTGATCTTGGCGGGTATGTAAACAAGCAAAATTGTCGCATTTGAGGCACAGAAAACTCGCACGCATACATTGAAAAGCCGATACACCCAAGACGAGTCACCGTTTGGTGCGGATTCTGGCCCAGAGGCACAATTGGACCATTTTTCTTCTAAAATGAGCAAGGAGTGGCCGTTACAGTCAATGGTGATCGTCATCGAGCCATGTTGAACGAATTTTTGTTCACAAACATTGAAGAGGAGGATATTAGCAACATTTGGTTTCAACAGGACGGCGCTACGTGCCACACAGCCGAAGCTACGATGTTTTGCACCCTGTTTTTGAAGATCGCATTATCAGCCGCAGAGCTGATGTCGTTTGGACACCTCGGAGCTGCGATTTGACACCGTTGGACTATTATTTGTGGGGTGCCGTCAAAGATAAGTATTATGCCAACAAGCCAGAGACAATTGACGCTTTAAAGGACAATATTCGTGAAGCCATTGGTGAAATATAGCTGCACACAATCGATAATGCGCTTAAAAATTGGACCGATCGTGTAGGCTACTGCATGGCCAGCCGAGACAAGCGTTTGAATGGAATTATTTTCCATTATTAACCGGAAGGATTGTACTTTCAAATGAAAAAAGAAATTTGAGAAAATATTCAGTAGTTTTTTTTACAGTATTTTCAAAAAAAAAAAAAATTATTTAGCGGACCCTTTAGTTTAATATCGAAATTAAAAATTTGTTTTATATTTTAGAAGAGCAAACGTCCAGCACGCTTACGTTCGAAAGAGCCCATTATGATAGCTATAGCTTCCCTCTGACAGACACTGGTTAGTCAACTAACCAGTTCGCCCTTTCTATGAATTTGCTAATCAGCTCATGACTCAACCTAAGTTTAATTCTCCCAATTGGAAGTTGTCTCGTAAGTGCTTCTAGTACTGCAAATATCCTGCCTCTCGGTAAATTAAGTAGCTGCCTAGACCTATTCTCGTCCACTCTGTCTACAAGTCGCAATTTGTCTCCACTTCTCAGCGAATTCATTATCAGCCAGGGTTGGCGAAACCCGGGTTTAAAAAAACCCAGTCAGGATTTTATTGAATTTTCTGATGGAGTTTTTTTTTTTTATTTTATTGCTGCTTCCTAATTTCACTCAATTCGACAATATTTTCTATTTGTTAGTAAAATTAAGTTGTTTTAGTATCTATAATGCAATTTTACACTCTACTATGGTCTGCTAAACCTGAATGCAATTACTTGAGAGAAACGGCCGGAATACAAACACATGATTAAGTTTTTCTTTTGCATGACAACGCTCGGCCTCATATTGCAAAAGTTGCCAAAAAATTGTCAGAAACGCCCAAATACTGCACCGAATTCTCCGCACATTGATTCCGCTGACTGTTGGCTGTTTCACGGATACAATATCTTTTACCATTTCACCAAATCACTTCCTTTCAAGAAATGTAAAATCGGCTTAAAATTTGGGGCACCTCAAAAGATGATAAGCTTTTCTGAAACGGGATTCGGAAATTGGCTCAGAGGTGGGGAAATGATGTAAACAGTTATTTGACAATTTTTTTTTTTTTTTGAATGATTTGTTATTTCATTATCATTTTTGAGTTAAAAATAACGGACCAAAATAATTTGTACTCCCAACACATAAATTATACATATTTTTGTTGTTAGCCACCCAGGGTTTTTTAAATATAATATCCAATAAAACCCGGGTGGGTTTAATTGGGTTACCCAGTCGGTTGCCAACCCTGTTATCAACCCATTGTCCTATACGCAGATGGCGGTAGAGATCGGTATACTAAACCTCTCCCTCATCCTCACGGAAGACAAGCCAATTCGGTGCAGTAGCCTAGCAGAATACTCCTATAATCTAAGACCACATTCCATGATTCTTAGCAGAGACATGGAAGCAGTCTATTCGGTCATTATATCAGGAGTCCAGATATTCTAATGCGCACTAAGTGCCATACATGGCATTGTGACCATTGTCCCACCAACACCAATCAGTGGCGACCTTTCTTCTCTCATCAAAGAGTATAAATTCACATTGTGACCTTAGAAGATAGTCCCCAACGTTTGCCTATAGCCCCCTTGCAACAGTACAAAGCAACAGACGCCTTCTTCACTCCTTTATTTTAGTAAGCTGAACTAAAATGAAAGCTTACTTTAGTGAGCACTCTGAGCAGTATGTTTGCAAGTTCAATTTTATTATTACAGTATTAATTGTTTTAACAATCCACACAATCCAATAGCAGCGTCAAAACAAATATTATTCCAGCAATGTATGTCTAAAGCTAATGCTTCGAATTCTTAGACTTCCTTGTAGATTTCATTCTATGGCTGCTTCCGTAATGTCATCAGCATGTGTGGGCAATCCATTTCGATTGATAGCTTATTATGTATAACATTTGGGTGCTCCTTATTATGTGGGCGAATTTTTTTTGTAAAGGTTTGGGTAGTAATTCTACTCAGAAATGTTTTCTGTACCAAAAATATACGTTGTGAAAAATTATAGGCAGAAATGAGGAAGGCGTTCCGAATCCGCCCACAAGCTGTCAAAATTTTGTTTTATATGAAATATGTTGATAGCTTGTGGACGGATGCGGTACGCCTTCCCCTTTTCGTTGGGGGATATTCTGGACGCCAATATAAAATCTCGAAATAGTACAAATATGAAATTTCCTTTAAATTTTGGTTTCTGATTTGGAAATTTATATATATTCGCATAGGTCGCCAATAATAGCAGACCACGATTTTGTGCGATTTATCTTAGTTCATACCAGGATACGCCGAATCTCTCCATTTCACGTGCGGTTGCATGAAGCACTAGGTCTGCAACTCTTTAATCAGACGAGAGAAAAGGGTTCCATTGAAAAGCTCGCTTGGCTACGTTGTCATCGTTTTATCTAAAAGTGTGGCTAATCAACTGCCACTTCCCCTTACGAATTTCCGTATTGATAACAGTATTTGTCAGAGGCATTGGATTACAATAATTTTAAACTGCTGGGTGATGCTACTAGTGATCCTCCAGATTTACAAATTAAATATTTGTTTCAAATGAGAAGCCGATACTCTTCTCTGGCCAAACGGGCTTGAGACAATCTAAACTTTTGTTAGGCAACTATAAGTTAGGTTAGATGGGTAGGCCGCAGCCTGCGAGTACACTTTGAGGTTCTATGGCATATTGTGATACCCTCAGAGAAAAGCTCGAAAAGGCATAAAGCTTTCTTAAACCTGAATGTCCAAACCGTTTGGTCCTCACTATAGCCAACCGATACCCCTGAAAGAATTGACAAGATTTGTCAGTGATACATCCCTAAGACAGTCCAGATTACACTGGCCTACAAAATACAAACATTTTATGGGCGTGGCAAATTTTACGCGCAAAATATGGTAGTTATGTCAATATATTTCATCATAACTTGAAAACGACTTGTACCACCAAATGTTTAGGAATAAAATTTCCTATAAATCACCTGAACAATATTATTTTGTATTTTGAACAGTTTCAGAGTTATTCATGATTTTTTTCTCCGTCACTCCTCTAGGGAGTCTCCCCACAGGTAAGACGATTTGCTACAACATACCTATACACCCCTCCTCTATCCGCCACCTGGGGATGCGCCAGTTAGGAGTAGGCATCTCCCAATATACATACTAGTCACTAATGCACTGGGTGCCTATCTGCTTTGAGTAGCGAGTTAGCACAGTTGGCACTAACCGACATCTAAAAAGTTCGTCAAAGCGACGAAGTTTGAAGTTATAGGGAAAAACCTATATCGGTTGGGGTCTGTACCTTGTTAAATGCTTATAGACAAACTAATGAATGCTGGTGTGTATCTGAACACGTTAGAAATAATTGGGATTAAAAGATTGTGTTTAAAATATTTAACTAAATATTATGGACAATGTTTGAAAAAAGAATACTTAATCTTTCGCTTCAAGTCTAGTAATTCATTGTGAAGCCTTCAAAAGTACTTAAAATATCGTTGAGAGTTTGAAAGTTTTATTGACAAGAAGCCACAAATAAATAACAACAACAATAACAAAAACGTTTCACTGTGAAAAGTTTATCATACTCCAATAGGTTTATTTTTGAAATATTGTTCCTTTTTCAAATGAGACAATTTATTGTTTTTTATGGGTGTAATCACACGAGAACAATTGTGCTGGCATAAAATGATTGTTTATAGGCAAGAGAGGTGAAGAGAATGGTTTTTTGGTGGCGTAAAGTTATAGCCAGCTACAACCCCGCATTACCAGCACAAAACTATAACATGCACAATTTTAAAAATCTGGGGCAACTTTTTTTCAACGTGAACAAACAAGAAGGGGGATGCAGATAATTTGCTTTTTTTGAAACTTGCTTCAATCTGAAGGCTGCAGCCAATTTCTTCTCAACGGTAATATATTTTCTCAAAGATGTATAAGACCGTTCAATATTTTTGAAAAAAACTCTTGGTCCACGCGTATGAACGAGGTATACGCTTTTGCATCGTCGTACAAATTGTATTCCTTGAGGAGAAACAGGATGTTACCACCAGAATTACGAAATTCCCGCCATGAATTAACCCAACAAGATCTGGGTCTGCTTTCTGACTGTTCCTCTAGCAGTAATGCTGCAGCTTCCAAATTGTAGGCACTTGAAATTCCGCATAAAATAATTGCCAGTGTTTCATTATTTATTTCCGCCATATTTGCATTTATTTTAAAATTATTTTTTTACTTGTGTACACTTAAAAAGCCAAACATCAAATGAATGCAAAGACACTAATATATACAAAGCGTATACATTTCATGCCAAAATTGTGCGACTAAAAACTGTTTTCGTCTGATTACAGCCTATGAAAAACAGATTTGTGTTAAATTATTTCACTTTGCAATTCATGCCATAAGAAGCCCTCGTTATAAAGCAATACTAATTCTAATTTAATTCACTCTATTTCTTTATAATTAATTCATCTAATATGTCACCGCATCGCCGTTTAGTCGCGGTTTAGGTACTTGCATAGTTTTTAGTGACGTTACTAATCTGGCGGCCACAATTTATTTATACCACGCCGAGGCTATGACATATCTCAACACTTTGCACATGGCATTCTAAAATGTATGATAATTTGTTTAGACTCCTGCCTCTCTGCCAGTAAATAATGACCAAATATTCGTTTTGTTTTTTTTTTATTAATGAATATTAACCACAGCGATTAACGTATTCCGAAAATAGAAAACGGAGTCAAACGGTACCGATTTCAAAGATTCTTACACTAGCAATAATTGCGATCGACTAGACTTGATGTTGGGCCAAACGTTTCTATTTAAACTTTTACGATTTGCAATCGCTCATAAAGCACATTCATTTCATCAGATTGTTTTTCTTTTTATTACATATTCTTTTCGAAAGAGTCATATAATAATTTGACCAATAAATACGATAATAAGGTTTTGATACCGTTATTATTTTAGTTATTTAGGTTTATAAGTATGTGTATATGTACTAACAACGAGTCAATTAAAAACGAGACAAAACGTTCTACTTTTATATTCCACAACACACTTCTTCTACCTTTTCAATTATTATTCGTAAATATTTATTTTAAAATGTTGATTGTTGTTGATGTTACTGCTGCTGCTTTAAATTTATAAACAAATTTAACTGAAGAGTTAAAACACTCTAACCGACGGGGATATTCACACTTAAACATTCGAAAGATTTCTTATCTTGATTGTAAACGAAACAATGAAATTGTATAAAATTTAGAAAAAGTGTCGGTTCTACCTATGTATGTAAGTATATGGATCTATATATACATAATTATTATCTCATATTATCGGTTGTGCAAATAAAGGAAAAATATAAAAAATAAAAAATGATGTAAAACGTGCATGTATTTATCGCTGATCATTAGGGTGGCGCAGTTATTAATGTTTTTACTTAGAAAAGTAAATTAAAATTGTTTACAAAATGTTATAGCATTTTGGTTTACGTGAACTAACTATGTGTGTTATATTGGTTATGATTATCATTATTTGTTTTGATTTCTTATTATTTCATACAGTGGAGAGCTAAATTGTATTTTTAATAAACTAATATATCATATTTACTAGATAGAATGATACATTTCCTATAAAAGTCACTATGTTTTATTACAAATATTTTTTCATATTGTTCGTTTTTACCTTATTAAAATCGTGTATTTATGATTTCGTTAACTACAGTTCAAATAAAATAATTAATTTTAATTATTAATTCTTTATTAATACAGTTTTGTGTTCCACTTTTTGTAACCTTTTTACCAACAATAACAATTTCTAATCTTTGTTACTCGCTCTGTTTACAACTTTGTAAACAACAACAATTACTCGGTAGATCTTTTTACCCGATCGTAGTTACAACTTAGGTTCGATCACAACTTTTTCAACCAGAGTCATCCACACTTACGATAACTCTCTTTCAGTGTTGCCCTTTTGGTTATTTTTAACCAAAATTGTTTTTTTTTTTCTTTGATGTATAAATGTGTAGGTACTTTTTTCCATTTTGATTACTTTTTTTCTCGAAGTAAAAAAATTAAGATGATGATTTCTTTTAACATTTAATACCCATTTTCTTATTCTTTGGCCCTTATACTATATGGATTTCGTGCTAAAAGACTGAAAATTTTTTGAAACCAAAAACGAATCGAGCCAATTTCTTATACTCTGTTCTAAAGTGAAAGGTAATCCGATCGAAACAAATGGTAGTCTGACGGGCAAGGTCTGGATTGTAAGGCGGCTTGAACTATTTAGAAAATAGTGTCAACTGATCTTTGAATATTTGGCCGAGCGATGCCGCTACAAATTTTTCCACCTTGAGTAGTTTTTTGAGCTTGAAAATAATCTTCATAGAGAAATGCCCTCAATACATCATCTTCGAACATTTTTGCCTGACCTTGGATATCTTCCTTTTTCATGTCAAAACGTTTACTTCGCAACTACATAAGTAATCTCTCGCATGTTGAGGTTGGTGGAACATATTCAGGATAAGTTTTGCCAAGTAATCAAAGCAATAAAACCTCGTTGTTTATACTATTTCGTTCAGTGGCCAAGTGAGAATAAATATTAGACATATGGTATTTCACTGCAACGCTATTGTTTGGTTCGGGTATTTAGCGATTCATTAAGATATCTGTTAGTAAAGGCTATTAAGCTAAAATTTTTCATAAATACATTTTAAAACCTCATCATAACTAAACATGTGAGAGAACGATATTTTTTATTGTGCGAAGTTTGTTAATATATAGTTAACATGTTTAGAACAAGTAGGAGAATATGCCTCATCAATTGTTGTACCTAATTTTTTGACCAGTCCATATTCAGTCAATATTGCTATAAATTCCATATTTAAAATGAAATTTTATATCGAAAGCTCTCGAACCTCTATTTCTATTTGTGTTGTTGTTGTCGATTTAATTATCTGTACACAGGCACATAGTTGTTTTTGTTACTTCGTTTATTTATTTTAGCGATGTAACAAACGACAGTTGTTCCCAAACTTGACTTTCGTCACAATATTATTTATTAATAAAAAAAGAAAAAAGCTACATTTGAAAAATTTCTTGGATTTGCCAAATTTATTTCGAAAAAAGTAATTTAGTCCACTTCCTAATTGTAGATTATGTTTTTATACATCGAAAGTGTACGGCTTACAGGCCGATGTAAGTCTTTAAGCAGTCGTGATTGCAGCCAGATAGTCAGAAAAGTCAAAGTGATTTTGAAAATAATCCCAACACAAATCTGTGCTGAGAAAAAAATAAGCTTAACCCTTACGGTCCGAAGCATATTGCATAAAGCAAAATAAAATTATATTGTAGATACACGAAAACCTTCTATCTCATTAGCGAACCAAAAGAAGCGCTTGGCAAAGTTAAAGTGCGTATGCTAATAAAAATAGCAGTTTGGCGGCTAACTGATATTTTTAGATGATAACAAGTTCAAAATCTTTCACTCTGATGACTACTAAATTCCGTAGTAAAAATCAAATACTTAGCTGCAACGGTAAAACATTGTCGTTAAGGAGTGATTGTGTGGAGATATGTGACCACTGCATTAATAGGCGAGCTGGTATTCATTGTCAAAATTATGGGGAAAAAAATTGGACTTTACTAAAAGAAAACCTCAAAAAGTGGAACTTACCATCCTCGTTCCATTTCTATCGCGGTAATGACTACCCTTTGACACACATTAGATGTGTGGAACTATATGCAACGTTTTAAACGGTCCAGCACATTCGCCACAATCGCTAGGTCTAAATCCGATGAAGAATTTGTGGGAAGATTTGGATAGGCGAGTAAAAAATCGGGCTATAACCAAAATTATGATATGAAGCAGGTATTTGTCTAAAAAATCTAAAATATTGAGTCAGCGGTCGCAAAAATATATTTGAATTATATTTCAAAATGACTGGATGCAGTTATAAAACAAAAAGGATGAACAATTTAATATAAATTTTCGATCTACGAGTATAACCAAAATCTTGCATATTCTATGAAGTGTGCCAATAATTTTGTTCAGCGAAATTTGGTATTTTTTTTTTTTTACTTTATTAATAACGAGCTGGGAATCTTTATATGTATGTACAGTGGTGGTCAGATATTTAGGAACAACAATTGTTTGTATACTGTCTTAGAATGATTATTTATCGATTTAAAGCTTCAATAAGAAACAAAAATTTCTTACTATGTGTGAGAGATGGCACGCCCACTTATCAAATTCCGCCCACTTTTAAACTGATGATTTGTATTGACGGCCAAGTCATTTAGACCAAATCCAGAAACTTCCTCTTTTACCGTTCTGAAGTATCACTACTTATTTGTATGGGAGGTATCAGTCCCACTTTTGTGATTTCGGCCCCTTATTGGCTAACAATTTGTATTTACTATAATCTTAAAAAAATTCACAAACTTCCACAATATGTACAAAAATCAATATTTACTTTGTATTGGAGGTACAATAGCCACTTTTCCAATCCCATTTATATTTGCTGCAGAATTTAGAATATGTGTGCTGAATGGACGTGCCAAGTCTTATTCAAATACCTTTAACAGGATCAGAGATAAAGAAATGACATACTACAACGCCAAATGTTAAAAATTGTTGGAATTTTCTTCTTTCCTGAACCGTCGCGTAACAATTACGAACAAAATCGCAGAAGGAAGTATCCAATTTGGTTCAGTCGTTTTCAAGTTTTAAGCATCCGAACGAACGACAATCCATATATACATATATATAGATTTATCATTCTATCTAGTAAATACATTAGTTTATCAAAAATCTCTTTAATAAGACCATTTAATCATCCATGAAGTTGAAAGAGCTTACTACGTCACTGTATAATTTAACGTCACATTACATATCAATATTTCGCATGGAGTGGTTATCTGAACTTCTCTTCGGTCAAAGGGCACATAAAGAATAAAGAATATTTTGTTGTCGCACAATTTTGCCACATCACCACTTTTGAAAGGAGTTGCGATAACGGCATTAGACGGAAACGTATCAGCGGGTGTATATGGTATGTAAGCAATGCATAAATATCGCCCACTAAATACTCGTATTTGTTTTAAATAATCTCTAGGCTATTGTACGGAATCAATGCTACGTTGTGTATTTGGGACATCAAAGGCTAATACCCAAGTATTTGTGAGTGATGCTGGAGATAGAGATGAAGCTGTTGATATTTGGTGTCGGATTAGAAGCTGATATTGGTGGTGCTAATGCTTGATTCGATGCTGGTGTAGTTGATTATTAGACATAATTTGGTTCGTTGAACATAAAAGCTCTCGTTAATTTGCAATGCTGGTTTGGGTAATAATTTTTAGAACTCCAATTGGCTGCTAAAAGAAGTCCAAATTTTCAAATAAACTAAAATCTCGTAGAACATTGACAATGTTCAACTACTTCGGTTATTAAATTGTTAGCAAACCATGCTTGCCCTAAACTGAATTGCTTCACCCTTGACAGTCTCTCCAATGCTAATGGCGTTTTCCTTAAAATCCTGTATTTATTCTTGCGAAAATGTTGCCCATTTGCAATTATCGTCCACCAACAGCTCACACTCTGTCTTTAGCCAGTCTTTGCTATTGCATGAAACAAGTGCATATTTTTGACTGGGTACTATTTTTGCTGGCAAATACTTGCCATCATGTATAGCACATCCCACATATGCAGGAGTAACACCGTTGATGTCAATGCTCCACAAGATTAAAACCATTTAAGAACTGACATAAACAAATAAACGTACATTTATGTGAATGTATGATACATACAATATGCATGTTTAGAGTAGTCGTGTAATATATAGATAAAGTGAAATAAAGCTGTACTACATTCAATGTCATGATTAATTATCAATATATTACAAGTGGTTATAAACTAATAAAACTCGACCATTAAGTAATACAGAAAACTAGGTATTATCAATCTAAGGTAAAAGAAAAATTATAAATTTTTGTAAAATGATCCAACAAGCCAAATTGATAACACTGTTTTAGAGAAAGATATTCGAAAAGGGAAATTAAGAAAAGACCCTGTTTGCTAAGGGAAATGTCCATATGTATATTTTCATATGTTATATGCATATATATATATATATATATATATATATATATATATATATATATATATATATGAGTTAATTCATTCCACCCTGGTTGTAGGTGGAAAAATTCCTTTTTCGGTCTGTCGCCTTGTGAGATAGAACGTGTGGCCTGTTTGGCGAAATCGTTCTGATGTTTACGTAAAAGGGGGCGAATCCAATTTCACTTATGTTTGCGGATTTGATTGGTTTTCGACCTTAAAATTGTCCTTGTGACCAGAAAACGATCTTTCTTAAGCAGTTGTTTACAAATATCTGTATGATATACAATTCGCGTAACGATGTATTTCATATCTCACATGCATACACAACAAAGTGAATTTTATGTTTGTATTGAATATGTTCAGTTTCGATCGTCTGGACATATGCGATTCGTTCCATACCCTGGTTACTGTCAAACTTATTCTTCTTGATTAATTGCATAGTTTTTTTTTGGCCGGTATTTATTTTTAATCACCGAGTCGTAATTCACTTGCATACCTGTGAAAGTATGAGCAAGCAAGAAGATATCGTCAACATTGTCGCCTTTCTCCAGTCTGCCTTGAAGACTTCCGGTAATTCCTCTTCTGTGGGATGTTGCTCTAGTCATTATAACATCGAGTACGCACTTAAAAAGCAGAGGCATATAGGATCCTGATAAGCCTTTTAATTTTGAAATATACGCCTTTACATTCAAACAGTGCGACCCATATGGCAGAGGGTGTTAAAAACGTTTTGAATGGTTAGGTAAGGCGACGAGTCTACCATACAGGCTGTTAGCATGATCAACACATGATATATGTATGAGCTTGGAAAATGGCTTGTTTCCTCCTGAGTTCTGCCATAAGCTTGATTGACAGTTTTTTGTTTGGGATCACTTTTTGGTTTCACAAAACCTTTTTAATTATTTTGGTCTATAGCAAAAATTCCTATAAATAAAACTGCGCTGAATTCAAATCAGATTTCAGTTTTTTCCAATGGGCTCAAATTTTTTTTATGGGCGTAGCAAATTTTTCGCCCAAAATATGGTAGTTATGTCAATATATTTCATCATAACTACAAAACTACTTGACCGATTTTAATGCAAGGAATACAATTTCCTATAAATCACCTGATTTTTTTTTTGTATTTTCAACAGTTTCGGATATATTCATAACTTAGTTGCGAAAAAAATTTTTTTCGTGTAAAATTAGTCATGGGTAAAGCATCTTCTTGTTAAAGATCTACCATCATGACTGAATGGCTGCAGCAGTTCAACAGAAAAATGAGATTTCAGAAACGTAAAATTATCTTCTTCTTGGATAATGCAACATCTCATCCTAGGGAATTAAATTTAACGAATATAATCATCTTGTTTTTGCTCTAAATACAACTGCAGTATGCCAATCTATTGATCAAGGTATAATCCAAAATTTTAAGGATTATAACAGAGACTTAATATTAAAGTACTTACTACCAAAACTCAATACAGCTAGTTCAGCAGCAGATTTTGAAAAACCTATTGATGTTCTTGAAGCTTTATACTTCATAAAAGCCTCTTGGGATAAAGTCGAATCAGCAACAATACAAAACTGCTTTCGGAAAGCTGGATTCTCAGCAGCTATTGATGACCTTCCGGATTTCGATACCGAGGATGATATCCCACTTGCAAGGTACGCAAATTTAGTACAACTGTTCGGTCAATTAAATGGATTTGATGAGTTTTTAAAAATATATTAAAGCGACTAAACTGAAGATGACTGTATTGAAACATTAAATTCAAGTGCTGTTGTGTATCCTGAAGATGAGGTACATGCAGGAATACCTGATTCTATAAATTCTTATGATGAAACATTAAAACAAATTGCTCGTTTGAAGCATTTTGCGAGAGACGACTTTGTCCCGTTCCAACAGATCAAAAACATTGAAAGTCATTTTGAAACTCAATAACTTAAATTGAATCGATCTAAATTAAAGCAGTCAAATCTGAATCAATTTTTTCAATCACAATAGACTAGACTAGCATTGCTCTAATAGAATGTAACATTATAAAATAAACGCGGTCTCCGTAATGGTTTTTTAACTCGAATGAACAAAAATAAGTCACAGGGAGCCAAATCAGGTGAATTCGATGGCTGTTTGATGGCATTATGCGATGGTGCGTTATCATAATGCAAAATCCACGAGCTTTCTGCCCACAATTATGGTCCTTTTCAGCGAAAATAGTTCTCCGACAACCCTGCGTACAATGGACAGGCTTCCCGACGCATTTCGGGACCTTTTGCCTGATTCAAGCAAAAGGTAATGTTGCGTATCTTCGCAATAGCCAACAACAGCCTTTGAATCCCATTTCTTTCTTTCTCATAGGGTATATAGGGGCCAGTTCGACAATCAAAAACACGGAGATGCGATAGATCAATTTTGGTCCATACTCCACTAGAATTTTTTTTGCTATTGCGGCAGAAGCAGAGAAATTCGGGACCTAAATGGTATTTGCAACGGTCTCGGCCCGAAATTTCTTCGGCTGTACAGCATGAAGTAGTATACGGCGTGCTTTTTCTACAATAGAACGCCGTTTAGCGACGTCATTTTGTTAGGGGCTCATGATTGATCTTAATCAATATCGAGGATAACTCTTTGTTGAAAAATTCTGCGCCGTTGTCTGTACGCAAGCATTTTTTTATAAGACCAGCACGCCTACTCATTCTGTGCGTTGCCCTGGTACTAGGAAAATATTAGCAAAATAGGTTGTGGGAAGGAGGATAGAGAGAGTGTTTATGGACATTAGATTTAAATTTTCTCATGTCGTAACTGGAAGGGAAGACTTTCGGTGGAAAATTGTTACAACAAAGAACAATGCGACTAAAGAACGAATTCTTTCTATAAAGCGTTGTGAAATACGGGAACTACGTATGTGATTGTCGGGAATCAATCCCCATATTTCGTCAGAATAATTCCGTCACAGTATCGATAGAACAATGAAACACACGCCACATAGCGAAAATGCTTTAATGAATCGTCATTACATACATGAGAATTATTTTCCATTTTGGGTCGGATATAGGTCTTAAAATATTAAGGAAACAGATGGAGTGAAATATTTCTTGCACCGTCTTAAAAAACCGAGGCACTTAAATGCTTCTTTCGCCACTTGAAATATGTGATCATTTCAACGAACGTCACAGTGACTTCTGATGCCCAGAACGTCAAGAGAATCTAATTCCACAATATCTACATTAGACACAGGTGACACCACACCACCACTTGTGTGTTTAAAAAACAAAATTGGATTTTGAATGCATTTATATCAACCCCACTCGGAGATTTTCACTATGTGTGAGTATGTCGTTCATGTTCATCCTTTTAGTTACAATCTCCAAGAGGCTCGGCCTACGGTCAAAAGAATATGATGACAAATGTTGCTGTCATTCGCAAAAGTGGAGATAGGATTTGACGTGAGAAGAAGAAAGTCATTAAGAAATATTTGAAAAAGAGTAGGGAAAAGAGCAGAGTCTTGCGGTACCCCTGAGTTTATCCTGAACTCGTCGGATGAGGACCATCGATAACCATTCTTATAGAGCGATTTCTGAGAAAGTTCGATATAAACTGAGAGAACTCGATATAAATGAGATCTTCATGCCAAACTCTATCAAACGTCTTGGAAATATCCAGAGCCACAATCGTGCTCTCGCCAAAATCATGATTGGACCTGTTCCACTTCTACGAGAGCAACGCAAACATCTCTTTCGGGAACATAACTGATGATCGCTTAGCAAATTGTTGGACTCCAAATATCTCAATATAAAGGCGATTAATTATATTCTCCATAACTTTAGAGTGTGCGGAACAAACTGCACTTGGGCGGTAGTTTTCAGGGTTACTAGCATCGCTTTTTTAGGGATTGACGTTACATTAGCAACTGGAATGGAATAATACTGACGCCATATGATGCACTGAAAAGTTGAGCTAATGAACGCACTAGCGTCGAAGATCAATGCTTTAGGACCAGTGATGGAATGTTATCCGGCCCAGATGAATTGTTAATGTTAAGATTTGTTATTTTGACGTCGGTCTCATTTTCGACGCTTGTCTTAAATTGAGCAAATAATACTGGTACCTCCGTTTTTGTCTGCAAAAAATAAATAAATAAAATACATACTTAGCTCCACTTATAAAGGGTGGTTCATCCATAATGCACGATGTTAATTGTGAGTCACACCTTAACGTCAAGCTCTTTGCCAAACTTAATTTGACATTTCTTTGTTTCAGTGTTTGACATATTTAACCATGGAGAGGTACATAATTAAGCAACACGTTAAGATTGTTGAAGCCTTTTATGAAAATGGGCGTTAAAATCAAAATGCATTTCGTGTACTTCGTGATTTTGGTCATCGTAATCGACCAAATGTGTCCACAAATGGAAGAATTGTGCGTCTGTAGGAAATGTGGAAACACCTGTGCATGCTCGCCCTGGGCTGGTGGCATCATCGGGCCGTACTTCTTCGAAAATGAGATCGGCCAAGCAGTTACCGTAAATGAACACAAATGAACAACTCGCTATCGCGAGATGATAATAAACTTCTTGTCTACAGAAATTGAGGATATGGAACTGGACGATATGTGGTTCCAACTGGATAGTGCCGCTTGCTACACGACTATCAAAACAATGGCTTTTTTGTGCGAGAAATTCAATGTCCGTGTATCTCATGTCGTGGCGATGTTAATTGGTCGCCACGATCATGGGATTTGACATCATTAGACTTCTTTCTTTGGTGATATTTAAAAGAAAAAGTGTACGTCAAAAGCCAAAAACAATTCAAGAGCTAAAGAATGAGATAATTCGGCACATTAATGACATTGAATCTCAACTATGTCTCAAAGTCATTGAGAATATGGACTGATGGATAGAGGTATACCACCCAAGCCGTTGCGAGCATTTGGACGATATTTTGTTTGTCATAAATCCTTCTATTTTAATTAAAAATATTATGATATTTCTCTGAAAGCTGTTTGTTTTATTTATAATAAACATCGTGCGTTTTGGTTGGACTACCCTTCAGATGATTCCTCCATTGGTTCACAAAGGTCAGAGTGCACAAGCACAAGTACACTTGTCGTGAGAGGAAAAGACGATTTAAAGGGTTTTATTGACATTTTGGTCTTAAAACATAACTACCAATTTTCCGCTGGGATTTTTTAAATTTCATCCCTTTAAAAAGCTGTTGTGTCTTAATCAGATCTGAATACAAATTCAAATGACTCATGAGAGCGTGCCAGGTAACGATTTTCACATTTGTTGGCGCCATGCTTATATGATTTCCGTTGCCATTAAGCTTAATCATGTTGCCTTGTAGACTGGCTGCAGATATTATTTTATCATCCATTTTGATTATACATTCGACATCTAAAAATATTACCGTGTAACCCTTTTGTGTAGGAGATTTCGGGAGAAAACTAAAAAATACGACGTGTTGCAGAGCTGAATTATGACAATGATGGTGATGATGCTAAAATGGATAACCATATTAATTGTAAGCCATTTCAAGCAGTTCTACCACTGAAAGCTATTTTTGTTTTTTGATTGGCATCATGTGACACATCTATGGATGATGTGAATTACTACATCAATTCTGAACTTTAATCAGGAAGTAAGACATCTACTTCTTACTACTTATAAATTAACATTTTCTGTTGCCAAACCAAAAATGTTACCTCTCCTGACCATTTCCTCCATACATATTTTTGAATAATAATAGTAATCAACTATTTAATATCGCAAGAACTGCATCCCAAATAAAAAGGTTTGGCCAAATTTAGATAACTGAAGGACAGAATAAGTGTTGAAACTACCTAGCCTTTATAAGACGAATCTTGCATAAGCTTTAACAGCCCATTAAGCGCTTATGGTCTAGTGCAGGCAAAACCATGATAATACCATTCACTAGGGGAAGAAAACTTCCTGGGTGAGGAAATGCCACCAAGGAAGGAAGTAAAAAATATCTGGGAATAATACTGGATAGTAAGCTGCCGTGGAAATCTCAAGTGGACTCTGTCTCAAGAAAAGCCATGCATGCGCTAATGTCGTGTA
Organism: Wohlfahrtia magnifica; assembly: GCA_023159175.1. Taxonomy (NCBI): domain Eukaryota; kingdom Metazoa; phylum Arthropoda; class Insecta; order Diptera; family Sarcophagidae; genus Wohlfahrtia; species Wohlfahrtia magnifica. The sequence continues at coordinate 3,413,649 of JAKWBJ010000484.1, read as the reverse complement.
GGAGGTTTGCAAGGAGATCTTGGTGCTGTAATCCAAGAGTATTCTATGCACGTATAAAGTGATGGTCAGACCGATTGTGACACTTGGGGCCGTTGCATGGGTGGTAAGAACGAGTTTAGGAACAACCCAGGCAGAGCTGAATAAGGTACAAAGATAAGCGTGCATAAGCATAACTGTGGCAATCAGAACTTGTTCCACAGCTGCATTCGAGGTTCTATTGGACTCTAGTCCGCTGCATTTGGAAGTGTAAAATAGAGCCATAGAAGGTTATGTGGGGGTCATGTTAACCCAGTTGGCCGAGTGGACGATTGCTCCCTACTTTGCCATCCCTTGTCAAATACTTCAGGGCAAGACGGGGTAATAGGAGTGAGTGGAGAGGCTTGGAGACTGCATTTTGTGGTAAACGGATAAATCAAAGATGGAAAGTGGTACAGGCGCGGGAGTGTTTGGCTATGGGAGGGAATATTCGGAATATCCGGGTCATGTAGGAATTCTGGGGAATGAAACCGTCAATAAATTGGCCCAAAAGGGAACTTCCACTCCACTGGTGGGGCCAGAACCCTTTGTGGACTGGGAAGTATGGCTGAAAGGGCATACTCAACAAAAATGAGGGTTATGAGAGGCGGGTATTCTTCTCTGGCCGTGCGGGTCTGAGACAATCTAAGCTTTTGTTGGAAGGATATTTGAATCCTGCATGAGAATGTCCAGAGACAACCTGAGGATACTGACTGCGCAGGCGAAATGAACATATGAGTAAAGTGGGAATAGTCTCAAGACCGATGTGCAGATTCTGTGATAAGGAGATCGAGTCACCAGAGCACATATTGGGTACATGTGGGGCATAAATGAATTCTAGGAGGAAGTATATATGTAGGTGCTTATCAGATACTAGGTAGGGAGTTGGTACCAACAGACATCCTGAATTTCGTTTAATCGTTGAAGTTTGGGGAGATATTATACGGAAACCCTATATAGATAGAGGGCTGTACAATAGATGGAGAGTCGCAATGATAATAATCATAATAAGCGCTTATGGTAACCATCTCCAAAAGCTTCAAAGATTTCTGAGGAGGAGGATCCGACTCAACATTTCTTCTCTCATTGCCCTTTATTTAAGGATTTTAGCCCGACTTTTTTTCGAAGAGAAGATTCTACGAAAGCACAGTCTTACAACGAGCGCTATTGACAAAATTTACGTCGTCAGAAAAATGAGTGGGTGGCTGACGAACGAAGTGGACAGCGCAATGAGTGAATTGGACATAAACAAATAAAGCTTCGAACTCGTTCAAGTTATTTAGTACAAGAAAAAGAGTACATATATATATTCTTGTGGACTATTATTTTTATTTTATTATTCTTATCTATAATTTCAAATGAATTAACTTTAAATTGATAATTAATTATGTATGTATGTACATACGTACAATTTACGTACGATTATACATACATACTCGTAAGTACTTTAGAATATTTTATAAAGATTAAATATTTTGTATTTGTCATAATTTTTTACTCAATATATGTATGTATGAATATATACATACATATGTACATAAACATCTCTTTATGAAACCAGTTGCAGTACTTAGAACTGAGTATGCCTGTGTTTATGCACCAAAATTTCATAGCAACGGTCGATTCTTATCTCTCGACCACCGAATGGTATGTAGAGACAGTTATGAGAGGGATGTATTTTGCCACAGGTTAAGCTGCCATTATATTGAGCACGGCCCACATATAATGTTTCTCCACCGGCAGTGCGGCCAGCTTCAACTGCTCCCTTTGCAAAGCAATTCACGGCTGGCACCCACTTATAGTTGTCACCCAGCAAAATTTCATGATCAGGTTTTGAAATTTCTTGTCCATGATAGGAAACATAGGCACAGGAACGACTGGGTATGGCCTTGCCTGGCAAAAGGTCACCATTGTGAAAGGCTCGGCACACATAAATTGTGTACATGTCTATATCATAGCCAGCCTGTACGGCATTGCAAGGTGTATAGCCCGGTTGCGCGGACATCCATATATCGGACGATGGACACTCAGAAGGTATGCAAGAAGCAGGCGGTTGTGATGGACCCGGATAAGTTTCAGCTGGTATTGGACAAGGATAGTTAGAGTGTGGTTTTGGAAAGCTGCAGGCTGGTTTGACTGGTGTGTAACATGGCGCTGGACTTGGTACTGGCATTGGCATTGGCATTGGCATGGGCATGGTAGAGCCAACGGCTGCATAAGGTGGTGGGGGATCGATAGGTAATGGCATAGGCATTGTAGGTTTTACTTCTGCATAAGGATATAACGGAAAAGGTGCTTGTGCAGCTGGTGAATATGTTAAAGGTTTCTCCGGTTTTATTGGAACAGTTGGTGCAGTTGGCGTTGCTGGTAATATGTCTGTAGAAGCAGGAACTTGCCAACCGGGAGTTAATTTTTCTGTGACTAAAATTTCATAAGTCTCTAAACGTCTCTCTACGCCTCGAAAAGGTATAAATAAGGCCTTGTGCACAGAGGATATTTTGCCAACAGTCAAACTGCCCTCATAATGACCACGCCCGATATAGACTGGTTGACCGAGAGATGTTTTACCGCAGAGCACAGCATTCTCGGGTATAATATGATTATAGCAGTGGCGCCAAATCATATTACGGCCACATAACACTTCATAATGGTCTTTGGGTATTTCGGCACCCCTAAAGGAAACAAAAGCTATTTGTTTGGCTGGCACAACTTTAGCTACCAGCATATCACCCTCATGCAAAGCTCGACCCACATATATAATATCACCGTCCGTATCGTTACCACCTACTACAGCTTCAGGTGGTATATTGGCATAGGCTGACGAATGAATCCATTTATGATCTATTAAAGACGAAAGTTATAAGAAGAAAGAACTAAACCAAAGAACTGCCGAAAAGAACACAGTTATCTACCTTCAAATTTAATCAAATCTGAGCCTTCTTCGCCTACAGCTCCTCCATACACAAGTATTTCATATTTTTCCAATTTAACTTCCTTACCGCCAAAGGGTATATATAGGCAGGCATGTGATGGTTGTATTTTACCCACCACTAAACTGCTTTCATAGTGTCCACGACCTATAAATAGAGGCTCACCTGCATTGCTCGACTCACCAACACGTATAGCATTTGGCGGTATGTTTGCTCCGAAACATGGCTGCCAACTGTAATTCTCACCTACCAAAAGTTCATAATGAGTCTTGGAGTGTTCAGCACCGGCCCACGAAACATAAGCTACCCTTTTGCTGGGTACCACCTTCACTGGCAAATGATTACCTTCATGATAAGATCGGCCAACATAGATAGGACTACCATCACAATCGTAACCACCTACAATAGCATTTGGAGGCAATGGTGCATATGGAGAAGAGTGTAACCATTTGGCTGCTGAAAAAGGCATTTATTTATTTTCTTTATTTCTTATTTTTGATTTCACCAGTAACTTACCCATATTGATATTTCGGAAAGTCTTTGTTCTGTTAAGAGTTCAATTTAAAATGTAAAAAAATTTATTTACGAACAGTACCCGGTCTCTTATTTATTCGTTATCGACTGCTTGACTTCTTAACTTGTTATCATTTGGCTATAAACTGCTCAAGCTGATTCATGTGTAAATGATCGAATGGCAAGTTAGTACATTGTGTTTTATAAGCATTAAAAACAAAAACAGCAACAATAAAACAAAACAAAAATACTCTTCCAGTGCGTATAAAGAGAAAGCTTTATGATACAAAGGCTTTAAAAAAAACTGATAAAATGGAAACAAATCATGAGTCAATAAAAAAGCTGTTTCATGTGTAAATGATAGAATGGCAAGTTCATTGTGTTTTATCGGGTGATTTTTAAGAGCTTTCGGATTTGATTTAAAAAGAAACATAAAATTTAGAACCGATAGAACGATCTTTATAATTCAATGTTTAAAGATGATTTCACGTAAATTTTAACCGCCGTTACGCCTGGTTTATACGCTGGGTCCAATTTTGGCATACTCTCTCCAGCATATCGGCCGGTATCTTACGATTAAATTCCTCGATATTGACTTCCAGGGTGTCAACCGTTACGGACTTGTCCCTATAGATATGAGTCTTAACATAGCCCCACAAAAAAAGTCTAAAGACGTTAAATCACATCTAGGCGGCCAATTGACCGACCACCAAAGTAAAATAGACTGTTCACCGAACACGCCTCTCTTTGGGGCTATTGATTCGCGTGCTGTGTTGCAAATCACATGTCAGCAAAGTCCAGCTTTTCTATTTTGGGCCAAAAAAAATTTGGAATTATCGCACTGTTGCGCTCACCACTTCACCGGTCACCAGTTCGGAGAGAGTCGTTATCGGGCTGCCTGACTTCCTGACTTCCTGACTTCCTGACTTTTGGGTAGGCCCCTTGTGGTAGCTTTGAGGTGGCTATGGTTTTAAGCCTAAAACGCAGGCAGAGTGTGAGCTCGGTAAGGTGTTTCATCTACTCAACCGAGTGCCGTGATCCATATTACGGCAGGAGTTGATATAGTCTCCAATACTTCACCTAAGTGTGAAGGTTAGTGTCCTATCAACGCGCCTTTGAATTTGGTACTTAGTTGTGATTATCTTGGGTGCGGCGCGTTGGTGGACGTTAATTCATTGGATGTCGTGGGGTTTCTCAGGACAAGCATCCACGTTAAACACTAACTCATTGTAGCGCTCGCCATTCACAGTAACATCCCTGCCTTCGTAGTCGTTGAAAAAGTACGATCCAATGATGCCACCGGACCATAACTTACAGCAAAACAGTGCATTTTTCGGGATGCATTGACAGTTCTTGCAATGCTTCTGGCTGCTCTTCTCACCAAATACGACAATTATGCTTGTTCACGTATTCATTCAACAATAAATGAAGTTCGCTGTTGAACACAATTTTCCGATAAAAATTTTGAACATTGTTGGCAAAAAGAAAGTTGCTAAAAAAATCACCCTATATAAGCATTAACAACAAAAACAACGACAAAAAACAAATGAAAACAAGATAAAAATAGTCTTGCAGTATAATATAAAGAAGGCTTTGTGATAGAAAAAGCTTTTAAAAAAACGGATAAAAATAAACAAAAAATAAACCTTAACGTTCTGGAAGCCTTAAAATAAAACAACCAAAAGGGAATTATACATAAAGTTATTCAGATGACCTACGGGATCAGCAGGTTGCTCGCTTGGCCAAAATAGGGCTTAGGGAGAACACCTCAACTTTGTTTGAGTGTGAAACGTAAGGATGCTGGCAGGGTGGCAGCGGTGATAACCGGTTTCTGGGCTATTGCAGAATAGGCGAACAGGACGAACATTCCTTACATACATTACATACATACTGTCATAGTTTTAATAACCCAAATTAAAGAGAAACTACATTCCACTTCTTCTGCGAATGTCCTGTTCGGGAATCTCAGTTCATTCAGTACATTATCGCTTGGTAGCGCGTAAGTGCTATTTGGATTCATCTTATCACCACTCAAACCAACACGATCCATACATACATATATCTTCACTGTTATTGTTCTGCAATAAAGGACAAAAGGCTTACATTACTTAGTCAAAGGAGATTTTATGACAGAAAGTCAATCTTATCATGGCTGATGTAGATAAGGCTTATGAATTTATACTGATGAAAAGTTGCCAGGCCGTGTATTACTGTGGCAAGAAAGTAACATAAGCTAACACAAAGGGTCCTGCTTATTATACTCAAATGAGCTGTGGAGCGGGTAGATGCCTATTTAACCTAAACTAACCTATATAGCAAGCGGTGGCGAGATTGGAGAGGTTAGTAAATTCGCCCAGCATGGTTATTCGTATAGATGGCGGGGCTGATGACTATGAAACGAATAAAATGAACCGCACACGATGTAAAATTTTCAATTCTTCACGAATATCTAAGCGGAATAAAGTTAATATCTTCAATTCCAATGTAAAGTCGGTTCTCCTTTACTGAGGTGAAACGTGGAAGGATTTGTGAATAAGTGTTTCCAAAAAATAAACTCAATATTTTGGCTCAAACGTATTAAAAACGCTGACCTTTTATTAACTCCCATCGTTCATGAAATCTATCGTCACCAGTGGACTTGGATTGCGCACAAACTGCGTAAGGACATCACCAACATAGCAAAGCCTACTTTGCAATGGAATCCTCAAGGAGGAAGGAATGTTGAGCGTCGATATACAACATGCAAAAGATCAGTAGAGATAGAGTGTTAACAATGAGCGCTCACGTGGCCACAAATTCGTCATGTTACGCAAGATAGGAATGGATGGAGAGATATCATTAATATGTTTCCTTGACGACGAACTTATTACAATTATTTGTGTTTTATGCAGTTATTGTCAAAATAATAGCACCACTATAAGGATTCACTTTCATCCTTCAATTTTGTTACTGTACACGTACATATATTTTTCTCAATAATTTTACAGACCTGTTACACAAGTTCAAACAAAATATTTTTTTTTACATGAAATGAAACATATATTTTTAAGTAGGGCTATCAGTGGTAGCTAATTACCACTTTTTGTTTGTTCACCTATACGTCACAGTTCTATGATAGACAAGTTTTCAATTTTAACCTACATACTGTACTATAGTATTACTTAAGTAGTTGATATCAAGTAAATTCGACTTCGAATCGAGTTCTTAAAACACAGAAACCTAAAATTTATTGTTTAAGGTTAGGAAGTAAATTGGCTTAGAAACACATATTTTTTGACACATTCAGTTTTATTCATACCAATATAAAATAGAAATATGGGAATTAATAATGGAATATGGTGTCGGGCAAATGTCCACCTCTAGCACGTTGACAGACGTCCGATCTTTTCACAAAACTTTGAACCACATTTTGCAACAAACCTTTGCTTATTTCGTAAATGCAGCGCCCAATTTCATCTTTCAGAATGTCAGTAGTTTGTGCTTTGTTCACGTAAGCCCGGTCTTTCAAATGGCCCTAGAGAAAATAATCCAGCGGCGTTAAATCACAAGAACGAAGCGGCCAATTGACGTCGCCAAACCGAGAAATTACTCGACCGGGAAATTTCTCATGCAATAACTGAATTGTTTGGTTGGCTGTGTGCCTTATGGCGCCGTCCTGCTGAAACCAAAGGTCATTGATGTCAACATTAGCCAATTGTGACCACAAAAAATTGGATATCATGGTTTGATAGCACAGAGAATTCACGGTGTCGGCGTTTCCTTGCTCATGATGCCGCCTAACCACAAACCGCACCATACGGTCACTTTCTTTCGAGGACTGTTTGTGGATTTTGTGAGCCCTATATGCGACAATTTTGTTTGTTTACATAATCGTCTAATTGAAAATGGGCTGGGAAAAATCTGCTCGAATTTTACGAAGTGATACCAATTTGATAGTAAATTTTCACAATTAAAATTCTGTGTTCAAGAGTGTATCGTTCCATAATTAATATTTCCAAATTTTTTGTTGAATAAGTGTCGAAGGTTGACAGCTCAGTTCTAAACACTTCATCGTTTGACAAACAATCTACTTCCTAACCTCAAATTTGCCCACCCTGTATTTTTTGTTGTTAAAACAATTGCATAAAATTAAAATTTGGTTTATTCAATAATATGTCGTGTAAAGTTAACACAAATCGGTTATGCTATGTTTACGGTAAAGTTGTTTATAAAAATGTTCAAAGTGCTTATTTTCATTAGTTAGGTGTAGTAGTTTTCGGTGTAGCATCAACATAAATGGTGGACTCATGTGACTTGTACAAATTCTAGCCTAATTGTTAGCTCCTAGTATACCGGTAAAAATAGATCTCTGAAGTTTGGTAAACCAATGATCTGGAGAGAATCTACTAACTACTAAAGATATAAAAAGTTTTATAGATTTATTGAAAAGTATTCCACTACAGCAGGGTAAGACAGGGTATTCACTAAACTTTCTGAATCTAAATTAAAAGGAGGAGTATTTGTTGTCCTCAAATTAATAAAATCATCATCATTAGATAATTATTAAATAATGATTCGCAAATTGTGAGTCTTTTAGTCAGCGATAAACGGCCGCTTGTTGTTAACGAATTTTTAAGAAATAAAAAAATAAAGATTACAATATTAGGGGTAGGGGGATGTCTTATATACAATGCAAAAGCGGCAAGTTTTCGTATTTAATAAATACCTCAAAAGTTTGACGTCTAGAATTTTTAGGATTTTTCCTATAGTTAGAGGTCTAAACAAACACCCCTATGCATGTTTTAATTTATGTACAAAAATCGTGTAAGCTAGTGTTATAAAAAGTATGCTTCTTAAGAAAATTAATAATTTGTTGTTAAAAGAATACACTGGTGCATATTCCTATAAGCGCACTTAATTTTTTTCTGTATTTTTGTTATATCTTTGTTGCTCTCATCCAAAAGCAAAATTTAACTATTTTAATAAGAGACAACTTAACGGTACATTTTAAAAGTAAACAATTTTTTTTTCTTATTTTTGTTGTTTGCCTTAATTATGCGATCAAATGTTCTTGGTGCTATTTTAAGTGGAAGATTCGTATAAACGCACACCGAAATTTGTTTTTAAAAAAGTGACCAAAAATAAAATATTATCAATTTTATTTTTTTTTTTCAACCAAAGGTACGTTTCTAATAGTAATATCTCAATTTACTGTAACTTTTCCTATTTTAATCAATAAATTTCATCACTTTTAAAGATGCCTAAGGGAACTTTTTTGTCCGATCAAAAAAAGATTCAAATTAAATTTTTTCACGACCAAGGATGCTCTAATAGAGAAATTGGACGTAAAATCGGTCGTTCGGAAAGTGTGGTGCGAAATTTCTTTAAGAAAGGTCAAAATTATGGAGTTCGCAAATCAACAAAGGGTAATACAAAACTAACAAGAAGACAACTTAATCTAATAAAACAAGAAGCAACCCGCAACAAATTGAATTCCACACAAATAAGGAATAAATTAAATCTTCCTGTGACTTCCAAACACGTTGCACACATTTTACGAAACGATGAAAACATAAAATGGAAAAAGCCGAAATGTAAACCAATGCTAAAAAAACACCATAAAGAAAATCGTCTAAAATTCGCAAGAAAATATATGAAATGGACAGATGAGTGGAAATAAGTAATTTTCTCTGACGAAAAAAAATTTAATTTAGACAGTCCAGACTCATACTCATGCTATTGGCACGATTTGAGATCTAAAGATGTTCGGATGTCAAAACGTAATTTCGGTGGTGGCAGTGTTATGGTTTGGGCAGCGTTTTCTGCAGTTGGCAAGTCGAAAATTTGTTTTGTTCCGACAAAAATGAATAGTTCGATTTATAACGAACTGTTGGAAGATGCTCTTCTCTCTTTTATGGGCGAAAAAATGGATGAAGATTGCATTTTCCAACAAGATAATGCTGCAATCCATGTTTCTAAGCAATCGAAATCTTGGTTCAATGAACATGGCATTCCTTTGTTGGACTGGCCGGCTTGTAGTCCGGACTTAAACCCAATGGAAACCTGTGGGGATACATGGCCCGTAAAGTTTATGCAAATAATGCCCAGAATGAAGGCATAAAGACTGTGACAGAGCTGAAACTAAGAATTAAACAAGTCTGGGAGTAAATTGATTCCGATCTGCTTAAAAAATTAGTGGAATCAATGCCAGACCGTATTTTTGAAACAATCCATAACAAAGGATCATCCACACATTATTAATAATGCTACAATGGCCAAAACATTAAAGTGCGTTTATAGGAAAATACCCTTAAAAATGGCTGTTACTATCGAAAATTAAGTAAAAAAAAAAAAATAATTAAAGTACAAATGAATTTTTTTTGTAACAATATTTTAAGTGAAGTCTTAACTAATTTAATACACAAATTTATAGCCCCCTAAATATTTTCTTGTTTAATTTTTACCTTTTTTTTAAAAAAAAGTAGTATGCGGTTATAGGAATATGCTCCAGTGTAGGTGTATTAAAAAAGTACATAAACAGTACATATAACAGATAAACAGATTTCGACCTGTCAAAATAATAGCATCATTATTCTTATTTCTCAAAAAAGTCAAAGTGGTGCGTACAATTTTTGCCTAAACAACTTAAAACGGTAAATTGCATTTGTCTTTTTTAATAAGACATTCAGTTTTCAAGAATTTTGGGATTGGAATTTTTGCAAAGGGTCGTGCTACGCTCAGTTCAGAACAAAAAAGTGAAATCATTAAAAAAAAAACTGATTTCGGATGGAAAAACCTATCCCCAGGCACGAAAAATTGTTGACTTTTACATAAAATGATACGAAATGCAATTGCATACGTATGTAACGACATAAAAGCAAAATAAAACGTTTAACGGTCCACCGCATTCCACGGCAAATCAAAACATCGTCATTTATATCGGCTGCAAAAATCAAAAGAGTACTGAAACTACATTCAGTAGATTTAAGGAAAATAACTTTAAAGCCCACAGTCCAAAAAAGTTTTAATCTTAGCAAATAACCACGTAGTTAAAATATTACAATTATTCAAAAAAAGAAAATTGTTTTATTTGGTTTAAGGGTTTATCGATCTGACGTTAAAAGACCCGTTAAAAACACCGTCAAGCACGGCGGTTCCAGTATTATGGCATAGGAATGTATTTCTTACTATGGTTTTGGATCCATTCATCGTATAAATACCGTCAAGGTTGCATCAGAGCATGTAAAAATAAGTGAAAAAGTAATTCTGCCCTATGCGTAATAGTATGACGACCCAAAGTTGGTTTAAGGGCAATAGAATCAAAGTGATGGGATGGCTAGTGCAGTCCTCTGATCTAAACCATATTGAAAATTTATGGATAATTGTTAAGGAGAAAGTATCTGAGGTTAAACCAACCAATAATAATCATCTCTGGAGCAATGTCAAACAGACATGACACTCCATGTCTATTGAAAGGTGCCAGATTTTGGTGAATTCTATGGAAGGCGATGCTCAGCCGTTATTGCTAAAAAAGGCAATGCAACTAAGTAACAGTTATAATTTGAAAGAATAATTCAACACAACTCTGCCTTAATATATATAATTATTATTAAAAATTTATTTTTTATAGTGGAACCTAAGCGGTGCTGTTATTTTGACAAACACTTTTCACACTTTTTTGAAAAAAAAAAAAAATTATTTCTTTCTAGCAACAGGAGTTTAATGTTTTTAAATATTTTAAAAAAAATTTTTTATTTATTTTTTATTATTTTAATAAAAAATTTAACACTGGTAATAAATAATACTAGACGACCCGTGCGAATATTTCGCACCCCTAGTGATTATTTTGGTAACATAAGGAAGTGAAAATATAAAATGCGAATATTAGTGACTTCAATATATTTTATTTTATAGAAAACATTATTACTTTTTAACCTTTTTAAAACATGTGAGTTCGTTTAAATTGCGTTAAAATAAAATAAGCACCGCTTTATTTTGTTGTTTTACAGTTTTTATTTATTCCACTATAACTTTTGTACAGCTTGTCTTAATACAACACTTTTACTTCCGATTTTACAACACTTTTATTTCCGCTTTAATACAACTTTATTTATTGACAGCCAAACGATAACTAAACTAACTTGGAGGTAAAGCAGACTTTTTTATATATGTACCTAATTGCCTACACTTTAGAAGGTTCCGGAAATATCGACCATCTTCTATTTTCATATCCGTTAATTCAAATGTAACGTAAAGATGGTTGATTTGGCAGTGCTGCCAAATTGTCAAGGTGACACAAAATATACCAAAATCCCACATTACAGTTTTAAAGCGCTGATGTGTTGTATTTTTATTTTTGTAATCGTAACAATATATAAAAATGGATTGTATTTTGTTCGGATGCTTAAAACTTGAAAACGACTGGACCAGATTGCATACTTCCTTCTACGATTTTGTTTGTAATTGCTACGAGAAGGTTTAGGAAAACAGAAAAGTAGAAAAATTTTTAACAGGTGGCGCTGTAGGCGGTTAGTCCTTTATCTCTGCTCCTGTTAAAGGTATTTGAATTATATTTGGCATGTCGATTCAGTGCACATATTCTAAGGTCTGTACCAAATACAAACGGGATTGAACAAGTGGACATAGTACCTCCAAAGTAAACATTAGTTATTGTATAACTTGAGAGCGGCTAAAGTGTAAGTTTCTGAATTTGATATAAATGACTTCATAGTTACTGCAACTCATCAGCCAATAACCCCATAAGTGATATTGATTTTTTGTCTCGAGAACGATAAAAGAGGAAGTTGCTAAATTTGGTCTAAATGACTTGGCAGTCAATACAAATCATCAGTTTAAAAGTGGACGTGACATGTTTTATACATAGTAACAAGTCGTTGTCTTTATTGACTCTTTAAGTTAATAATCACTCTGAGACAGAATACAAGCAATTGTTATCCCTAAATAGCTGGCCACTACTGTACATATGTATATTGATTCCCGGGCAAAGCCGGATCTGTAAAGCTAGTTTTATTATAGAAAAGAGCAACAAAGTCTATCGTTTTAAATGATATCAATTCCTATTACTTGTTAAATAATTTAAAAATATTTTTTTTTTTTAACAAACTTTAAGGTTATGATATGATAATTGTTTACTTTCTGTCCGCACGAATCTTTAACATAAAAAAATACCTTTAAGCGCATATGTATACTCGTTAAAATCTTCGCATTACTGTCCATAAGAAAAAACAAGTTTAGGTAAATACAATACTGCTTTTTGACGAGTTTAACCTTATGCCTTGTTAATACTCATAGCGTAAGCAATTTTAATAGAAATTTTTTTTTTCATCCCAAAAGACACAGTTGGATCAAAAGTAGTACAATTTTAACGGAATGAATAATTTTTGTAGTGGTGATGTACTCAGCCAAGTGTGTTTAGGTTAGCCAGTACCATTTATTAATTTATTAAGGTTTCTAATTTACATTTAATATATTCAAAAATTCTTTCCTCCTGTTGAACACAATCAAAACTAAAGTAAATTTTTTCCTCTCCAAGTAACAAACTGGAACTAATATGTTAATTAATTTTAGTATACTCATCAATTTTTGAACACAGAATTGACGTTGAGTAAAGTTGAGAACATTTTGGCAATGGTGGCAATTATTGTATCATAACAAAAATAACGATGTCTCGGGACTTAAGATGCTCCGTTATTGTAACTTATTGGAGGTTTTAAATCACAGATACACAATTTAAGCAACCATTCCATTAGAGGGGATCATTCGAACTCTTATTTTGAGTCAACTTATGAGATTTAACATAAGGGAAATTTTTTACGGTATTTTGTTGTTGTATTGGGGTTTCTCACAATGGATAATACCTGGCGCAAATGTTCACAAAACAGGTTATTATTTCTAACGCCCTTTAAAAGGCAATCGGCAACGCTTAGTGTACGTTTGGGACCATTGAAATTTCATCCTAAAGGATGATATCTATTTTAAGAAGAAGTTGTGCATCCTTTGTGTGAGAGCGAGGCAATGAGACCGATGTGTCTAAGATAGATACACGTATTTAAATAACCGAATGTGATGTTCAGCACCTTGGTAAGATATTAGCTGCAAAGGCGAGTAAAAGTACACACTTGTTTTAATCTGAAATACACGTTGTTTTTACGTTATTTGTGCACTTATTTCTAGAAATCAATTTAACTGTTAAAGTTGAACAACACCCGACACTATATCTTAAACAACCCTGTATTAATACACTTGATAAAACAAATACTGCATTGCCGACAACATGCAGTAGGGAAGAATGTACTTGCAACCGACAAAAAAACACTTTTCAGAAATAATACATATGTTGATAATACGTTGCAAAATGTTGACGTTGTGTTAGAAAACGAAGCCTAAAAGCATTTACCTGTCTTAATCTAAATAATACATTGTTGATTTATTTGTTATTTATTCTTCTTGACAGCTCTTTAACTGGTAAACACATTCAAATCCTATCAACTTTCAGCTCAACTTTCAACGATTTTTTCATGCAAGTGATTTTTTGACACTTGCTGAAAGTAAATTGACAAGTGAAGTGATAAAGAATAATTGGAGATTAAGATTTTTATACATATATAGTATATATATAAAGAATTATAGTAATTTTTCTTCAAACATAGAAAAAAAATTATTGATGTCCTTTTAAAGCAGGCATTCCACAAACAAAAAATGAAATAACTATCTTTAAATTTTGCCCCATGAATGAGTATAGGTGGAGTTATTAGTAGTGGTAACTTTAAATTAAAAAAAAAAAAAAACAATAGAAATGGAAGTACTTTCATGTGTAAAGGCAATGTTAAACGACCCTGTACTAATACACTTCAAAAAAACACTGCATAGCCTACAACATTCATTAGCGAGAAACGTATTTGCAACCAACAAAAAACACTTTTTCGAAATACTAAAGCGTGTTTTTATAGAGGCATATAACTTTATAGAGGTATATAACATTACTTTTCAAGATGGCGACCGATTTAACAGCTGTTAAGTGATTTATTCTCAGTTTGGCTTGGCCATTCATCATGAATAGACTCACGCCTGAACAACGCTGCAAATAGTGCAAATTTCATTAGTAATTTTTTTTTCATAAGTGAAATTTTTTTAATTTTTTCAATTTTCATAAGCGAATTTTGTTTAGCGATGAAGCCCACTTCTGGTTGAATGGCTACGTCAACAAACAAAACTGCCGCATTTGGAGTGAAGGTAATCCTCAAGTGTATGTGGAAACACCGTTACATCCAGAAAAACTGACTGTTTGGTGCGCTTTATGGGATGGTGGAATCATTGGTCCGTACTTTTTCAAAAACGATGGTGGCCAGAACGTTACAGTCAATGGTGATCGGAATAGAGCCATGATTACTAAATTTTTCATTCCTGAATTGAATAACCATGATGTCCAGGAGATGTGGTTTCAACAAGACGGCGCAACATGTCACAATTGGCCTCCAAGATCTTGAGATTTAACACCGCTAGACTACTTTCTGTGGGGCTATGTAAAGTCATTGGTCTATACAGTAACAACAAGCAACAAACACTTGACCAACTAGAAGACAACATTCGCCGTGTTATTGCCGATATACGGCCACAAATGTTGGGAAAAGTCATTGAAAATTGGATGTCCAGATTGGACTACATCCGTGCCAGCCGTGGCGGTCATATGCCAGAAATCATATTTAAAACGTAATGCCACAAGATTATCTTTCGGATAAATAAAATTCATGTCAATCGAATAATCCATCGTTGTTTTATTACAACTTAAAGTTCTATACCTCTATAAACACACCCTTTATATACAATATACAGACATACTCGCGTGTTAAGATGATAGTTATGACAGAAAAAGACGTTTAAAAACAATTACTTGTTTTATTGTAAATGACACGTTGTTTATTTGTTCAAATTTTTCTTGAAATTACACTATTGTTTAACGAACCTGTATTATTACACTTGACAAAACAAACACTGTTACCTGACAACAGTATTACCTAGAACGGATTTTGCAACAACAATATATATTATGTTAAACTGTAATACAGAAAACTAAGAACCTTAAGACTTTAAATTGTATTTTTTTAAACGTAAACATTAACTTCAAGACTTCTCACTCTTTTTCGTCATTAGAGTAGAAATTTGTTTTTAAAATGAGTCATCAATCGTGCATTTTTAAATTAATTTAAAAAATATTATCCAAGTGGTGTTATAATTTTGACGACAGCTGTGTTATTAACATACATTTTTCACGGTTACATTGTTAAATATTTTTGACTGTTCGCTAGCAGTATCTCCACTTCGGAAACATTGCGTAAACTACATAAAGAAAAAGATAGATTCGATTTGTTTTTTCGTAAAACATTTATTTCTGTCTTATATAGGGTGACCCATTTAAAGGTTTAAATTTAAAAATGCAATAAAACAAAAACGGTTTGAAATATTGTCAAATTTATTTGTGTTGTTGTGAAGTACAAATGTTACGGTTGGAAATGAAATATTATTTCATTCAAATGGCTGACGCAGCTGGCCCCACAGTACCCCATTCGGTCGGACCAATTTTCGAGAACTTTTTCGAGTGTATGTGGTCTTATCACGGTAATGGCTTCAAGAATGTTGGCCTTCAAATGCTCATTTGTCTCTGGTTTGTCGGCATAACACTTACCTTTAACGGCGCCATACAGAAAATAGTCCAACGGTGTCAAATCGCAGCTTCTTGGCGGCCAACTGACATCACCATTTCGGCAAATTAAACGGCCATCTAACTTTTGATGCAATTCATTGATTTGTGGCATGAGATGTGTGGCAAGTTGCACCATCCTGTTGAAACCAAACATGGTTCACATCAACACCATGAAGAGCGGGCATAAAAAAATCGATTATCATATTGCTATAGGTGTTTCCATTGACCATAATGGGTGCGAAGTCCTCATTTTTAAATAAATATGGGCCAATGATGCCTCCGTTCCACAAGCCGCACCAAACAGTCACTCGTAATGGGTGCATTGGTTTTCTGAGCCACAAATACGGCAATTTTGCTTATTAACGTAACCACCAAGATGAAAATGAGCTTCATCCGAAAAGATGATTTTTGCAATTTTTTGATTTTTGTTTTGATTTTTTTAGCAATTACCGACCAATTGGCTTTGTTCAGTGGAGATAATATACAGAATTTTGTGACAGAATAGAATGACATAAGTATTGACAGATTCAAAATAATCGCTGGTTCAAATATAAACCGATTGATGGCCCACGATATATGCAAACTATTACCCTATCACAATACTGTCGACCATAACCCTTAAAAGCCTCATTTAGAGCACGTTCAACCAAACGTGAATGCAATGCTTGTTCTCGCAAACAGAGAAATGTTCCATGAATTCTCTTTTCACGCACTGGAAAGTATTTGTAACGATCGTTTCTTTTTTTATTTTTATTTTAATCGATAAAGTTTTCCAATTGCCAATTATTTATGAAACAATAATATTAAAGGGACTTCCCGTCAAAATTTTCATTGGATACTATTTTCTTGACTATTAGTCACACACATTGGTCTGGTCTGGTGTAATAAAAATAGATTGATAAATACTACAACAAACAAACACGAAATCGAATTTTTTTGAAACAATTCTGTTTAACCATAAAATTCAGTCTACGAATAGTTTGTATTTCAAAAAACATACAAAAAAAAAGATAAGATAAAAATTTTGAGATATTATACAGGGTGTTGTAGAAGAAATTTATTATACGAGGTCGGGTTTATAATTTTGTGATACTAGGTCTCACTCGAATATGTTTAAGTTGGCTTAAGCAACGTTTCTATTACATTTATATAAACGTGTGTAACCATTATGTACTTAACCAACTTTTCGTCAACTTTCAATTATTTAAATAGACAGAGAAGCTGGCCACACTCTGCTTAAGTAAACAACTGTTTATGTAAAACAATAACACTATGCAACAAATGCAGCAAATATTTACCTGTTTCAGTATTTATTCATAAAGCATATAATAGAAATAAAATAGACCAGAAGTCATGATAATCGATGCGTAAATACTTATTTTATTCCCAATAAAGTGAAAGTACATAGTTTTGAAAAAAAAAATTTTTTTTTGCTGTAATTGTCGAAAATTCCAAGAACCGTTCATGTGAGTAGCATGCAGTAGATATCTTTTAAAAAAAGAACTTATAAATAGAATCTAAAATGCTGATGATTTTTGAAGTTAAGCGACCATAACGCATCAAAATATACTATATATTTAATATCAAAGATATTTTTGCTTGTTGCATAGTGTAATAAAAGCAAAATTTTTTAGTACTATATTCTATTTATAAATTATACTCTGGGTGTTTTTTAAGTCCGATAGGACTTTAAACTGTCAAAAAATAAGCAATACTTGGCATTAACATTTGAAAATGATTGTTCTCGACAAAGCGCATTCTTGATGTTCAAATTTCGGTCACTTATTTGAACATTGCTGGCCGTACATCACGAATAACACGAACAATGTTTTGGTCGTCAAGACATCAACTACTGCCGGTTTATCAGCATAAGTCAGTAATTTCACGTAGCCCCATACGAAATAGTCGAGAGCTGTCAAATTACATGACCATGACCATGTCCAGTTAACTGGTGCATTTTTCGAAATTAACTTATGGCCAAACTTAGATTTCGTCATTAATTTTTTGAAATAAAAAATCATTGGTCATTCATTATTGGTGTGGTAACGATCACCATTGACAGTAAGGAAAGCTTTGCACTAATTTTTGAAGAAATAACATCCAGTGAGGCCAGTACAATAATCCCTCGATTTACATCGCGGTTGGTTGCGAAAAATGGCGATATAAATCGAAACGACGTAAATCAAATTTAAAATTGCTCATAGTACAAAAGGAGCTTAAAAAAGTTATATAAATTCGACCTTATAAAATAGAAATAATATTAAATCTTTACATTTTAAGTAAGATAAGTTAAAAGTAAAATAAACCATAAAGGCAGGTGCCTAACTTTTACAAAAATCTGTAATACATTACTAGGCAACACGCAAAACTATATTCTTAGAATTTTTTATTTATAACTTTTTGGAAATAAAAAAAATCCCAATTATTTTGCAAGACAAAATTTGTTCGCTAATTTTAAACTTTAATTTACGTGCTTAGCATGTAAAATTTTCCTTCTAAAAAATTTTGTGACTTTGAAAAAATGCTCTTATTTTGCACGAAAATTGTTTTTTCGCAACTAAGTAACAAATAACTCCGAAACTGTTGAAAATACAAAAAAGTTTTATTCAGTTGATTTATGGGAAATTTTGTTACTAAACATCTGGTGGTAATCGTATTAAAATCGGTCAAGTCGTTTTCAAGTTACGATGAAATATATTGACATAAATACCATATTTTGGATGAAAAATAGGCAACGCCCATAGAAAAAATTTTAGCCCGATGGAAAAAAACTGAAAACGGACTGTAGACCAGTGTTATTATAGCAAGTATGTGCTCTGTAAAAAAAGAAAATATATATGCGTGTTTTTTATAGAGGTATAGAACTTTAAGTTGGCATTACTTTTCAAGATAGCGACCGATTTAACAGCTGTCAAGTGATTTATTCTCAGTTTGGCTTGGCAATTCATCATGAATAGACTCACGCCTGAACAACGCTGCAAATAGTGCAATTTTTATTTTTTATAAGTGATTTTTTTTTACATTTTTTCAATTTTCATAAGCGAATTTTGTTTAGCGATGAAGCGCACTTCTGGTTGAATGGCTACGTCAACAAACAAAACTGCCGCATTTGGAGTGAAGGTAATCCTCAAGTGTATGTGGAAACACCGTTACATCCAGAAAAACTGACTGTTTGGTGCGCTTTATGGGCTGGTGGAATCATTGGTCCGTACTTTTTCAAAAACGATGGTGGCCAGAACGTTACAGTCAATGCTGATCGGTATAGAGCCATGATTACTAACTTTTTCATTCCTGAATTGAATAACCATGATGTCCAGGAGATGTGGCTTCAACAAGACGGCGTAACATGTCACACAGCTCGTGCCACAATAGATTAATTGAAAGACACGTTTGGTGACCGCCTAATTTCACGTTTTGGACCTGTGAATTGGCCTCCAAGATTTTGTGATTTAACGCCGCTAGACTACTTTCAGTGGGGCTATGTGAAGTCATTGGTCTATGCAGTAAAGCCACAAACGCTTGACCATTTGGAAGACAACATTCGCCCTGTTATTGCCGATATACGGCCACATATGTTGGAAAAAGTCATTGAAAATTGGACGTCCAGATTGGACTACATCCGCGCCAGCTGTGGCGGTCACATGACAGAAATCATATTTAAAATGTTATGCCACTAGATTATCTTTCGGATAAATAAAATACATGTCAATCGAATAATCCATCGTTGTTTTATTGCAACTTAAAGTTCTATACCTCTATAAAAAACACCCCTTACTACTTATGCTTTAAACAAATTATTTGTTAACATTAAATTATATACCACTTTCTTTTTCTGCTTTAGTTCTACTAGTAGACAACACAGCCTAGTATAGCATTTATTTTACTCTGTTTGATCTTGTAAAAAATATGTCTGAACAAATAAATTTTTATCCAAAAACGAAGAAATTATTTGACACTGCGTGATCACATTTAAAACATTTTTGTTCGGCGGAAAATAATTGCATTTTCCCAAATATTTTTCGTCAAATATTTGCTTAAGGGGTAATGGAATTGATTCTTACGTTAAAACAGATGCCAATTTCAAGAAAATTTGAACGTAAAACCATCCTCGTATTTATGAAAATAATAACTAAACACCTGTTATATACCGGTAAATATGTTTTATCAGGTGTTATGATAAGTATGAAGTCACTTGATAAGCGACAAATACAAAAACAAATAAATTTAAAAAAACAGTTGATGGAAATTAAAAGTTCTTTAACACTTTCCTACAAAGTTCAGTTACAGTTAAAAGCTAAAACGCTCAAGAACATTCGAAATTATTAAAGAAAAAGGAAAATATTTGTAATTTAAATAAAAATAAATAAAATAAAAT
Source organism: Wohlfahrtia magnifica (assembly GCA_023159175.1). NCBI lineage: Eukaryota > Metazoa > Arthropoda > Insecta > Diptera > Sarcophagidae > Wohlfahrtia > Wohlfahrtia magnifica. The sequence goes on along the minus strand of JAKWBJ010000484.1, from coordinate 3,393,116 downwards.
GGGTGAGTGAATATTATTCATTAATAAATAAATAGATACTTATGTATGCGTATTAAATTAAAAAAAAAGAAATTACAAAATACAAAGCGTGTTCAAAATTTAAGTGAAAAATGGTTGAAAAAAGTTAAAGTGTAACTTGTGTTTACTCGTGCATTTAAAGCCCGTTTTAAAATTTGTTTAAAAAAACATTTTTTAGTTTTTTTTTTTTAATAACTGTACTAAAATAGAGCAGGATTATATTATTAAAAAATATTATTTAACTCAACTCATCCATTTAGTATCTCGTAAAAGGACGTTTTATGTATGTAAAAAACTATTAAGTTCTCTTTGGGTCCGTATGTGCTTAATGTCAATTTTTCTTCTTAAAAGTAACTTATTGACATGATTCAAGTAACTCTGTGGATTATCTTAATCGTTTTTTTTTTTCTATTTTAATTTGATCTTGTTAGCAATACTCGATTTAATCTTCCCAGCCATTAGTAATAGTACCATAATAATATTTCCTTTGTGGTTAATTTTTTTCATTTTGTATTTTAAACCTGACAATAATGATTATTTTAGCAATTTATTGCAACTTATTTTTACGATAGTGATAAAATAATACAAGTGTGTATATGAGTACAGACATATATTGTATTATAAATATTTATTGGTAATTGTTGCAATTTCACTTATTGAAGTAAATACTTCAGTTGCTAGTGAAAGCTTAAACGCTTAAGAACATACAAAAATTAAATTCTCTAAAAAGAAGTTTATTCAAATGGGTGAGTGTTTTAAACATCATATGCAGCATACTGAATATGAACGACGCGCTTACGAACGACCTGACGAAAATCTCTGAGTGGGGTCATGCGCACAGGGTTGCTTTCTGACACACAGATGTGGTGGGGTGTTGTCATTTGTATCTATGGGTAATGTAGATATTGAGGAATCAGATGCTTTTGATGTTCTGGGCGTGAGAATTCATTCAGACGTTCGTTGGAACGAGCACATATTTCGAGTTTCGAAAGAAGCATTCAAGTGTCTCAGCTTCTTAAGACGGTGTAAGAATTACTTCACTCCATCTGATCTTCTTAATATTTAAAAGACCTATATCCGACCCAAATTGGAATACAACTCTCATGTATGGGCCGGTGCTGCACAGTCTTTTTTGGGGCTTCTCACCGCGTACAAGAGAGGGCGAAGGTTCTTATTAATGACGGTAGGGTAGCCAATTCTATCGATTCATTAGAGCATCGTCGCAATGTGGCGTGTGTTTCATTGTTCTGTCGGTACTATAAGGGAATGTGTTCTGCCGAAATTAAGGAACTAATTTCTAGTAATCATATATTCTTACGTAGTACTCGTATTTCTCGTAGAGCTCATCCATTTGTAGTTGATTGTCCAGTAAATCGGACAACGCATTATAGGGAGAATTCGTTCTTTGATCGCACTATTCGTTTGTGGAACAATCTTCCTGCCACTTACGACATGAGCAAATTTAAATCGAACATCCACCGACACTACTCTATTTGTCCTCCTTCCCACAACCTATTTTCCTAGTACCAGCACAATGCACTGCATGAGTAGGAATTATCCCCTGAGTGCTGTTGTTATTGAAAAAAAAAGAAAAAAAAACATACTGAATTGCTAATACAACACATACACACACACAATATAAAGGGTCCGCAAATAAATTTGTTTTTCTTGAAATGCTATAAAAAAACTACCGAATATTTTCTCAAATTTCTTTTTTTTATTTGAAAGTACAATCCTTCCGGTTAATAGTGGAAAATAATTTCATTCAAATGGCTGCCTCGGCTGGCCATGCAGTAGCCTACACGATCGGTCCAATTTTTAAGCACATTATCGATTGTGTTCAGCTGTATTTCACCAATGGCTTCACGAATATTGTCCTTTAAAGCGTCAATTGCCTCTGGCTTGTTAGCATAACACTTATCTTTGACGTCACTCAACAAATAATAGTCCGACAGTGTCAAATCTCAGCTCCGAGGTGGTCAAAAAACATTAGCTCTGCGGCTGATAATGCGATCTTCAAAAACAGGGCGCAAAATATGGAGTATAGCTTCGGTTGTGTGGCACGTAACCAAATGTTGCTAATATCCACCTCCTCAATTTTTGTGAACAAAAAATCGTTCAACATGGCCCGATAACGATCGCCATTGACTGTAATGGCCACTCCTTGCTCATTTTCGAAAAAAATGGCCCAATTATGCCTCTGGACCAAAATCCGCACCAAACAGTGACTCGTCTTGGGTGTATCGGCTTTTCAATGTATGCGTGCGAGTTTTCTGTGCCCCAAATGCGACAATTTTGCTTGTGTACCCGCCAAGATCAAAATGAGCTTCATCTGAAAAGATGATTTTTTTTTGGCAAAATCGGCATTTTCTCTAAATCTTTTGCAGGCCCACTTAGGGAAACGTATACACAACCATATTCGTTCAGCGGAAGGATAAAACTAATTATCTGTCAATTCAGACATGAGCTAAGTGTGACCGACCATTCACGAAATAAGCACTAGTTGAAAAAAAAAAAACGTTAGATGGCGGACCCTTTACTTGTATACTGATTAGTAATGTACAGTTAAACAGGCCCCCTGCAATATTGCATATCCGAAATGTATAGTTCTCAAGAAAGTCACACAGTGCTACTATTTTTTCTTTGCACAGAAACAACCGGTAGTAGTCAATTGGATACATTAACCTGAACCATTCTAATGCTCTTTAGTTGTCTAATAAATGGTTAAATGTCTTATATTTTTGCATATCTCGACAATTTATACTTTCATGCAGCCTCAAGATGCATGTAAGAGATAACCTTTACTTATGTAGTGTTAACGCCCAACTACTTTATTTTAATTTACTTAAGCTTCTATCAAAAATCAACGATAAGTCTGTCATATACTTAATCAACTTTTAGGTGGCCATAATGTACTTTTTGAACTTAAAAGCAAGCTGTTCTTAGTTGGCTTCATATTTTCTAAATATTCCGCTTGACCTGAGATTTGCAATAAGCGATTGGTCACTATTAGTGAAGAATTTGCGCAACAAAAAATTATTTGTTTTTGTCGAACAAAAATGCTACACAGAGCGCAGAACATTGCGATAGCATTTTCTATTACGAAATGTTGTGTTTATGTTTATTATTAATATTAATATTTATTTTACTATAAAGGTGTTAATTTTATTATTTATTTTATTATACCGAACATGCGGTCTTCCGGACACTTCTTGAAACCGGATAGTTTTACTTTTTTTACTCTATAATTCGAACAGTTGATATATTTTCTTTAGTTATGTGATGCTCTTTTGCTCTTTGTAAAATAACGTACTTTTTATATAAATTTTTTTCAGTTGATACATACGTATGCATATACACATACACAAATGTAAAACTTATTGTATGAATATGTATTGCTATTGGTATCAAGACTGAATAAATAGCTGTAAAATTGATTGCAATGTTATTTTTAAAATACAAAGTATTTATTCAGGTTTTTTACATAATAAATGTAAGTATAAAAGTAGATTTTTAAACAAAAAAAAAATAACAAAACAAAATAAACATCTATAATCCGGACACTCCGGTAATTCGGATATGCTCAGGAATTAGGGTGTCCGGATTATCAAGTTAGTACTGTTGTAAAAAAAAAAAATACATAAACTGCTTTTAGCTTTTCATTGCATAATATGTTTATTTTATTATTGCTTTGCTTATAAAGTACAAACAGCGTGCAATGCGATCAGCTTCGTAAACAAATGAAACTGAACGAAACTTGACGAAAAGTTAGTTAAGTAAATTATAGTTACACACATTTGATTGTGTGTATGCGCACAGTTGCTTAAACTAGCCTACGCATATTATGGTTGGCCCTTTAGTTGTAGTGATTGTGCTGTTAACAGAAAATTAAGAAAAACATTTGCGATCAGATTGTTCCACAAACTAAAGGTGAAAGTGCATAACTCACGTTATGAACGTGGTGCGTTGCAAGCTTCTGTCAAGAAAAGTTGAAACAGTGTATTTTCATAAAGCAAGTTACAAGCAGAGCGTGCAATACCTCTAACGCGAAAACGTTGGCAACTTTCAACTTTTAGAGGCGTTGACAGTAAAACAGTTGACTTGCGTTTTTTGTGATATGTTAAATTGTTTTAAAAAACGAAATTAATTCAATGAATTCAAAAACAAAACTGGAATTAAATATATTTCACTCTCAATTTTGATATTAAAAAAATATGAGCAAAAAATAATAATAATCAATTAGCTAATTCAAGTGTCGTCTCTAAAGCATGTTGTGTAAATTGCCGTCCTTAAAGCATTGAAAGTGTTGAAAGCGTTTATTCGTCGTCAACTATCGTGTGCTTAAAAATTTACGTGCATGAAAAATTGCAAGTTACACAACACACTTTAAAAACACATTTTCTGTCAGCTGTTTTTTATATATTTTCCTATTAGTACATAGAAAATAACTCACATTCCTTTAATTTATTATCAGCTGATGAATGTCAAAACTCCACAACGCGTTAAAAAGTTTATCTACTTTCTGCTGCCAACGCGTTAAAATGTTTCTTATGTAACTCATTCTATGCAAACACTCTAGTTTAAATTTTTTTGACAGAAGTCTAGAGTTCATACGAGCGCTGACGCGTGGTATGTGCTTCTATCTTTAAAGTACCAAACGCGCAAACGCCCAACGCGTGCTATGTAAAGCTAGAAGTACATACCATTATCATTACGATGTCTGTGATTGCTAGAGAAAAAATTAATTTTCTTCCACACAATAATCCTTCATTCGTCACTGGGTCTTGCAATCTCTCTCCAATCATCTGTACGTACGTTTAGCGTCTTAAGATCGAACAGCATCCCTTCGATTCGCAAACTTCTAGGACGTCGTCCTATTGATCTCTTAACTGCCGGATTACCAAAACATATTTTCCTGATTTAGAATTTATGTATGCTGATAGTAATGAGTATAAGCCGTTGTGATGTGGTAGGTAAGGCACCCGTCTACCAAACAAAGACGTACTGGGTTTTGGTGGTGTAGGTTCCTTTCAATGAGTCTGAAAATAGAATCGGGAGCAGCTCATTAATTAAGAGAAGTATGTAGTACCTATACGTATATATATGATATTGATGAGTCATATAATGTACTCATTAAATCGTCATTTATTCGAATTTTATATTGATTCACTGCTATTTTGACGGGTACGAGTATTTTTTAGGAAATTTATTTCCGCACTGTCAATGGCATCGCTGCCCGCTTTTTCTAGTGTCCAGGCTTCTCATCCATATGTAAAAACAGTTCTGATAATGGTTTTATATAATTTAATTTGGAACATACCAGCCGATCTGAAGTATTGTATTATTGCATAAATGAAAATGCAAGCTATTAACTATTTCGAAGCTGTAGTTTTCTATGTTTGTTTCAGTTCAGAAGTGTGCCAGATAATTTGGATTACCAGAAAGCATTACTTTGGTTTTGTCCCCGCTTATCCAGTGCTTCATTGCCGGAAATCTTGTTTCATAGCTTTTTCCTTTCAGATATTTATCATTTGCAAAAACTAGAAGTTAAGAGTCGGAGTACGATATTGTATTCAGTGATTTAATTGAGGCATTTTTTATCATTTTCTCTAAAAGAAATTGCTCTATGATGTTCAAGGATTTAATAATGTATAAATTATTCTCTTTTCCGATCTTGACAGTTTCTACAAAAGTCATTTGCTCGATTATGAAGAGGCTTTAGTCGTTCTTATATTGAATATAGAACCACATTATAGAACGTGAAATCAACAGCACTTCGATAAATATGTATTCTGATAACCAGGCGGCGTTGAGAGCCCTTTGTTTAGAGTATATAAGCTCGAACCCTAGCATTGGGAAAGAGAGAGACACTTTGTTGGGTCCCTGGATATAGAGGTATTACGGCAAATCACATCGTTGATGGCCACTAGACTTGTGGGACCAGAACCGCGATATTAACTGATCCAAGGCCAGGGGAACAATCGATGAGTGGGAACAGAAAGTCCGCTCTTCTTTTGGGCACAATGCTTGGGTCTGAGGCAGCTAAATAGGCACCTGTGCCACATTGGCAGGGCGATTATGAGGAAACTTATTAGTTTCCCGGACGGGCCACTACTATCTTAAATATCTCCTCTTCAACGTAAATATAGTATCTAGGTACTAGGGAGGAGGATTTGGAGGAGACGACAAAGTATATTATTCATTCGTAGGCGAACGTTTGTGGAACTCTTTATTGGGCCTTAATTGTTTCGTCGGCTAACCGCTGAGGATATTGTGGCCTTCATTAATAAAGCTAAAGGTATTTTTCTGACGTTCCGGGTGGTGTATCCGAACCGCGCGACAGTTGTAGGCATATTTGGAGGATTGAATGGGTTTTCTACTGAGTGGTTACAACTCGTTGCAGCTTGTGCATTAACGGGACTGGCAGCGGAGTGTTTGGCACAATAGATCTTTTTGATCGCAATGCTTGTGCTAGTTGAGCCTCTCCGTTACTGGCTACTGCTAGTATTGATGGTACGACAATGGTGTTATCAACATTCCATCGGAGGTCCAATTAAAGAAATGTTAATATTTCCCCGATACTTTAATACCCCCAAAGTCCTTGCAATTTTACGACTTTGAGTTAAGATATGGTTCACACTGTAGTAAATACAGCCAGGTTATCGATACGTTTTTACGCTATTACCTCTTTCAATAACGTATTGTCTTAGCTCAGCAAAACTTTATTTACTAAATAGGGAAATTTTCTATTGCCATGTTCACACGACAATTTTTTTTCGTTATTCACTTTCCCATCCATAATTAAAAGCCCATACAAAATTTTAAAAGCCAATCACCCAAGTTGTAAGTAATTCATTTCAATTACCCTGTGGATCACTACAAAATCGATGTAATCTCTCGGTTTTATCGTTATTTTGTCGAATCTCAATGCGTTTATTTAAATTGTTAACCATTTTTTTTACTGCTAAAATATAATTTACCAGCAAATAACAATAAATAAAATAAAAAGCAGGAAAATCATCAGAACGAACTACATATGTATCATGAGAACGCCGTAATTCCTATAAGTACTCCAATTAGAGAACAAATATCATGTGAACATGTTTTAAAAAACAGAAAAAATCAAATTGTTCCCAGATCTCAATATGTATATCGAAATACAAAAAAAAAAAAAAAGTTTTTATCGCCGGTATTCTATTGTCTAGACTCTAGACAAAGCTATACCGTTAAACATTTGTTTTAGTTTGTTTAATTAAACTATATTTTTAAAAAATCAAAAACAAATAAATAAATTGTGTAAATAAGTAACAATGAAATGGTTTCTCAATAATGTGCATGGGTAGGGTCTGCAGGTATGACAACAGTTTCTTAAAATAGCATTTCCGACAAGCGAAATACAAATATAATCGTAGTTAACAAAATGTACAATGACGTAGAGGTTGTAAGTTGGTACTATAACGACATATATTTTTTTTAATCCCCACTGCATTAAGTCAATTGAAATTAATAATAATTGAGCCTTTAAATATTGAAATTTAGAGCTTAAGAGTTTTGCGAAAAGCTCATTAATCAATTAATAAAAAAAATGTCATTGTTAACAGTATCAATTATAAAGAATCGATAACAAAACATTTTCAGAGACATGCAAAAATAAATAAATGTGACTTGACTGTATGGGAATTTATGAAGCAGAAGTTATTTATTAAATAAAAACAGATAACGATACGAATACGAGTGAGTATTGACAATAAATATTTAATTTCAATAGATAAAACTAATAAATAGAAATAGAGTAGGACAGAGTGCAACAAAATTCAAAAAATAATACAACACACTCATCATATGAGACTTAGAAGATTACTACATATGTACACATACAGTATATCTTCCTCTTCTTCTGATGTCCTTCGGTTCCCAGTGGAGTAAATGGCCTCAACAAAATTTCTCCACTTACTTTTGTCCTTCGCTATGTTCCTAGACGTTGTATATGCCTTTTGTGGTTCCACTGGAAGGCGGCTTATTTACAAATTTCGGTTGGTTGTTTCCGAAAAGTGTGCCCAATCTAATTCCACCTTCTCTTTTTGATCCACAGATGTATCGGGATTTGTTTACATTTGGTCCACAAGTCAGAGTTTAATATTGTATTTGGCCACCAGATCTTGAAGATCCATATCAGGCTTCTGCTGATAAAAGTTTGGAGCTTTGTATATGCGTTTTATATACGTTTTGCACCCGTACAGCGTAATCGTTTTTGTATTTGAGTTAAACAATAGAATTTTCGTACCAGTTGATATAGAGGATGATCTCCAAATTTTTCAGAGCGAGAGATATTCTACTCAGGATATCACTGGAAGCGCCGCCTTCTGTCGGGATTACACTACCAAGGTAGCTGAAGATGTAGACATTCTCTATTATGTCGTCAACGGCTTTAAATTACCGTCAGGGTCGAGCGAATTTATCTTCAGAACTTTCATCTTCATGGAGTTGATCGTTAAGCCAACTGTACGCATAGACATACATATGTCATCGGCATATACAAGATCTTCCAGGTGATGTTGAAAGTTCCATCTGATTCCACGGTTTTCACCAATACCGACTGCCCGCGTAAGGACATCATACAGAACTATCAGTAACAATATGTGCAAAGTAAGACAACCTTGACGTACTCCAGAGATGGTGTTAAATGTGTCTGATAGTTTACTATAGTAGAGAGCCCTGCAGCTAAAATCGTCCTATTGAGCCTTTATAACAGATTCAGGCAAGGAGCTGCTCGTCTCTTTTATTTTCACACGTACGTAGTCACACGTACAGGCAAAAAATAAGCAAAAGATAAATAAAGAGAAGTAAAGAGAAAACAAGTGGAAAAATACAGTGCAAAGTGGCCTGAGTGAGAAACTCTCAAATTACTAACACATTGTAAAATGATACTATTATTGTTTTGCCTAACGCTGCTTTATAACCCTTATCAGCTTAGGCGCTATTGCCCTCCGCCGTAATGCATCCCAGATATAGCCTCTATCAATGTTATCAAATGCTGTAATGTAGTTTAAAAATTCGAGTTGTTAGGCTGTTTTCACTCGACTGACTGCTCAATGAAGATTCTTACAAGAGCGGTTGGGCCAAAAACCCAACTTGCTGTCTTCGTATGGTCGACTCCAGCTTACTATTTATAAGATTAAGCAGAATCCTAGTGAGCATTTTTGATGGAATTGGCAACAACATGATACCTCTGTAGGTTTCACATTGGCTTAGATAGCCCTTTTTTGGAACTATTCTCTCGGTAATTTCTCGGTTTCCCATATTTTTGAGAACAGCTGGAATAACAGATAAGCGGTGATTCTGGGACAGGCCTCTAGCACCTCGACCGATATATTACCACCTCCCGAGATTTCCTAAGTCTTCATTGTCCCTATTGCTTTCGTAATTTCATCTATTATTGGTCGCTGTGAAGCGTTGTGTTCCGCCTGGCCAACCGAACGTCGGCTGTGATCAAGGGTGACCTGGATGGTAAATTATATCCCCAATTTAAAATTTTCGAAAAATTATTTTTGAATAGCTAACACCATGTTCATACATACGGTTTAATTGAGTCAAATAACTTTACACAAATAGCATTTGACAGCTAAAAATGCTAAGACATATTTTGTCCATAAAAACTGAAATTTGTGAATTTGGAATATGAAACTTGGAATTTATAAAACTTTAGCGTTAAAACGAATATATAATTTAATGAAAAAACTCAAATTTTTATTAAAATCTAATGATCGTTATCACTCCTCCTCCTCACTGAACATACTTTACACAGAGCTGCCATATTCTACATTCATTGTACATTCTTCACACAGAGTTGTATTTTGTACTTTATTTAAATAATTGAAAAATTAAGTACTAATTGGGCAATTTATGAGTTGCGGATTTTTATGGTAAATTGAGTTCAATTAAGGACTTAATTGCATAAAATCTCTTAATTGCCAAATAAAGCTTATGTGTGAACATGACATAAAGTTGCTCGTCTATATTAGTTGTAATATTGCCCCGCTCATCATCAAGTGACCGAGATGGGTGATATTTTCTTCCAGCAATTTCTCTAGTAATGTCGTACAGACGTTTCAGGTTCTTGTTTTTGCTGCAGATTCTGTTTTTCCTGCAAAGTTCTCATGCCATTTGCATTTATACTTTTATACATGATCGCAGTGCACTACTAATTTAAACAAAAAAATTAACCGCAGATTTTGCTTAAATGCTTTCGATTGCAAATATAAAAAAAATAATGAAATTGATTTTCGCTCTCTTTTTTTCTATTTACAGATCACACTTGGTTTACTACAAATGTTTACGATGATTTGCCACCTCATGCCATTCATGCTGGTCATGATTCAGATGGTGATGCAATTTATATTGGTCGTGCCTATCACAATGGCGATTTGTTGCCAGCCAAAGTAATTCCCGCTAAAAAACAGGCTTATGTTTCTTGGGGCGGTGAGGAAATCAACAAGCATGATATCGAAATCCTAACTGGCCATCATTATGGTGAGGAAGCCACTGATTAAATTTTCTTTTTAAAACCTTTTTCGTGATTTGTGATAAAAATTCTTTTTCAATAGTTTGGATTCCTAGCAGTGGTGGTGATGTACCTCCTCATGCCGTACGTGCTGGACAAACAAGTGATGGTGAGCCATTGTATATAGGTCGTGGCCATTATGCTGGCAGCTTGACACCTGGAAAGATTCATCCTTCGTGCGGTTGTTTGTACATACCCTACGGCGGTGCTGAGCACAAGTTGGAACAATACGAAGTGTTGGTTCAGCCAGAAACATGGGTTTCATCTACTGGCTGTAATATAGTTCCTGGTACTGTTCTAGCCGGCCATGATGCTGATGGCGATGCCATCTATGTTGGTCGTGCTTACCACGAGGGTGATCTGTTGCCCTGCAAAGTTGTACCCAGCAAAGGCTGTGCCTATGTTGCCTACGGCGGTCAGGAACACACCAAATACGATTTCGAGTTATTGGCTGGTTACGGCTACGGTTGGGTGCCTGATTCTAATGGCAGCGTACCACCAGGTGCTATTGTGTGTGGTCATACCTCTGGTGGTGAACCTCTATACATTGGCCGTGGCCATTGGTGTGGTAGTTTGACTCCTGGCAAAATTCATCCCTCTCACGGCTGTTTGTATATTCCATTTGGTGGTCAAGAAGTGCGTATTCATGATTATGAAGTTCTAGTAAGAGCCTAAATCTGTTCAATTCCATGATTTTTAAATTTGTATACAATTGTTTTTGTAATTTCTGTTTTTTAATTTTAATAAAAAAAAATTTTAGTTTTCCATAATGGAAAATTTATTAATTAAACATTCAGAGCCGCCGCTCATTGAAAAGTAATGCCGCTCTTGCTGTGAGCGAGTAAAACGGAAGATTTAATAATACCAGAGACATTTCAGCCAATTAAAGCTTAATGCACGTAACTTGTTTGGAAGTGATTACTTAATTAACTATAAATATAAGATTTGAACACTCTTATAATCATCGTATCTGTATCCAAAAGAGAACATTCTTAGGGAGTTGTCGTCTTATTTTTCCTCCGATCTAAGACAATGAGTACTTAAGGCAAATGACAAATATGGAGCGATTGCGATCATCGGTGCCAGTGACATTCATCCATAAAGATTTCCAGTAAAGTTTACCGTTACATCCGCCATCGTCTCACAATTATCAAATGCTTGGAATTTTCGCTTATCGAAAGTGACACAAGTTAAGCTACTTAGTTAGCCAGACACGTGTCCAATTCACTTCGCTGTGCTGGTTCCACTGTGATGCCTAGAGAAAGGCGTTTTTTAGAGGTTCATAACTTTGAGTTGGCAACACTGCTTTATTTGGCAACCGATTTAACAGCTGATAGTTGCTTTTTGCTTAATTTGGTTTGCCATTTCATTGTGGATAGACTTACACCAGAGCAACCGCTTGCAAATTGTTGAAATTTCTTTTTCAAAATTATGGTTCAAAATTTTGTTCATTGATGAAGCCCATTTTTGGTTGAATGGGTACGTAAACAAGCAGAATTGTCGGATTTGAAGTGAGGATAATCAACAAGCTTTTGTCGAAACAGAATTACATTCATAGAAAGTTATTGTTTGGGGCGCTTTATGGTCTGGCGGCTGGGTTGGCAACCCACTGGGTAACCCAATTAAACCCACCCGGGTTTTATTGGGTTTTATATTTCTAAAAATCCCGGGTGGGTTCTTATATTTAAAGGTTTTTGGTAGTTTATTTACAACAAAAATAGGTGTAATTTACATATTGGGACTAGAAATTTATTTGTTCCGTTTTTGTACCGTTTTTGACCTCAAGCAGATAATAAAATAACATCTTTAACAAATCACTGCTTACATCTCCACTTCTGAGACAACTTCCAAATCCCGTCTCAGAAAAACTTTTCGCTTTTAAGGTTTTTTTGATATCTCCTTATACGTCCTAGATAGTTCTGAAAATGTAGGCCGTAAATCGAAATGCTTTAAACGAGATATGTGTTGCGTTTGCTTCCCTTACACTTTTTAAAAAAAAACGAAGAATTCACATTTTTTTAAACGTAGAAAGAGGTAAATTGCGCTTAAAGCGAATGTGTTCCATAATATAAACAGGTCGTTATAGCGAAATGCCATGTAAAGAAAGCCTGTTGTATAAAGAGGTGTGAGTATATTCTATTCGTCGCAATAGCCGACAGAACAATGTTCAGAGAATACGGCGGTTGCGGCAACTGATCGTTTCTAATAATTGTTTGTTCCGACCTCTTATCTCATGAAGCACCATTCAAACGAAGTAATTGCAGTCTGCTTCGATCACCCCGTTTAGCAGCCCATTATACACAATGACGCCTTGATCCCACCAAGAGTGCAAAATTGCATCATAAATACTAAAATAACGTGATTGCATGTATAAAGAAGCAAAAAATATTGTCGACTTGAAAGAAATTTGGAAGCATTTATAAAACCCAATAAAACCCAAAAAAAAAACCATCAAAAACCCCAATAAAACCCGGCGGGTTTTTGTCAACCCTGTCTGGCGGAGTCTTTGTCCATATGCTTTCAAAAACAATGCTGTTACTGTCGATGGTGAGTGGCGTGGAGACATGATTGGAAGTTTTTTCGTGCCTCAATTAGCGGGAATTAATCTTGCTGACCAGTGGTTCCAAATGCCACATAAAATTGATTTACTCAAAGAAACTTTTGTGAAAAGTTATTTAACGTAATGGGTCAATTAATTGGCCACCAAGATCGTGTGATTTAAGCACATTGGATAATTTCCTTTAGAATTATGCAGTCACTTGTGTACGTCAATTGACCAAAGACAATTGAACACCTGGACATCAACATTCAAAGAGTTATAGGCAAAATACGGTTTGTGAAAATTAGTGTTCTAGATTGCTCCTTGTATCCTTCCAAGGCCGTTTCATTGATATTACAAATATTTTTCTTCGTTTTATTATGATTTAAAGTTGTGTAACTTGTGTAATTGCAACCACGTGGACTTACATGCCTGCAACGGACCAACCAGATATATGCATAAAAGAAGATAACTCGCTGACATTATAATAGCCAGAATATAGCCAGAATAGCAGAAACGGACTGCCCGATACAGAGCAAATGGTTTCATCCTCCCGCCATCGCTGTCCCCTGCTCAACAAGTCGTATCCCAACCAGGTGGTCAAACTCTTCATCGCCAAAAAGTAAACCAATCCTACTCAGCTCTCATCTGCCACTCAATTTCTCTAGCTGCCCCACAACCAGGTCTGAAAGTCACCTGCAGTACATCAACCAGTCCACTGCCTTCTTTATCGCCGACTCCTCCGCTTTACAAAACTTCAGTGGATCGAAAGTCTAAAGACTGTTCCAATCTTGCTTAATATTGGGTATCTCTCCGCGTATTAACTGTTTGATAGGGTTTAATGCTATTCAAATATATATGTATTTATGCTCCCTTCAAAAATACATCCAAGTTGCAATTAGGAGATGCCAATTTAGCCAGTTTCCGACTATATCTAGCGGTATTTTTTCATTTATCGGTAAAAAAATGACTAAATTTTATCTAGACGGAAGATCTAGCCATTTTTTATTTTAATTTTGTATTATATTTTGAGGACAATTTTTTAGCGGTTTTCTTAATAAATGTGTTGTTATTACTTTGATGTAGATTTGGGAAATACGCCGCACAGTGCGTTGTCCCATTCATTTTTGTCACTCATCACGGATATATATATTTTAAAATATATATTTTTTAAAAAGTTCAAACTCTGATGAATAATATACTGAACATTTTTTGTTTCGGCTACTTCTCTATATTGTCGCATGAGGGCGTTAAACTCAACTAATTTATAATAAAAACTTCTATGTAAAAATTAGATTTTAGGTGCTTCAAAAATAGCTGTAAAAATTTTATTAGTTAAAGAAATTTTTGGAAGTTTGGTTTTTAATTACTTTACAACATTATAAACAAAATGGAGTAAAGTTTTCAATTTTTTGTATTGTTTTTATTGATTTTTTCACTTTAAAAAACGCACTTATTTTAATAAAAAGTTGAAATCTACTACATTTTGAATGAGTATTAAAAAACCATATATATATATGTATAGATATTTTTTATTTGGGTTTTCGAAACTATATAATATGTTTTATCAAATAAAAAGATTAGAACCAACTTTGTCCTACAACTTCAAAAATTGTTCATAATAAAAAATGTGTAATTTAGGGAATTTTTCATAAATTTTACTAAATTTAATTTTGGTTTATCACTTTATATGTACTCGTATATAATACAGTAACCCTGAAATAATTAAATTTATTATGCAAATTCAAAATGTGCATAACATCGAAATTTCGCCAGATTGCCATAAATTTTAAATTTTTTTAAATCCACAAAATTGCACGCGACCCATTTCAAAAAAACTAGTTTTTTTTAAAAAAAAAAAAAAAACTATCGATACTATCGGATTATTTAAAGTGTTACTTGTGGCAACAATATTAGAATTTAAGTTAAAGGGAAAGAATAATAATAATAAATAAACAGTGTTGAAAGAAAGAATAGGGACATTTTATTTTTTTCCAGTATGTCATAAAATTTGATGTAGAAAAAGTAATCCTTATATACAGCGAAAATTGTTCAGGCCATGAAGTGCTCCAACTAAAGTAATTAATGCGATCCAGTGAAAGAAAACTACATAGACTATGGGAAGAAACGTGAAATAACTATCAGTTTTCAAGTCATCAAAAAGCCCCAAAAATGAACTTATTCTCCTGTTTCAAGTCGCACAATAAGAAAAAAAAAACTTATGGTAGTTAGACTTATGGGTACGAGTCCTCGAAATGTATTCTCAGCAAACGGAAGCAACACCTGTACCGTAATAGTTAGAACAACTTGAGAACAATGTGCTATGGTCTGACGAAATGAAGATTAATTTGGTTGCGTCAAATGCAATATCGAATGTACGAACATAGTTTAGTTACAATTCATACTGTATTTGAGTTTAATAAATAAAAATTTACGAAAGTGTTACTGTGCCCTTATATGTAACTATAGAAGATTACCGACGGCTAACACCTGTATCGAGCAAATTTTTGTAAATGTGACTTTAACTACATTTAGTGGCCTACGTATTTACACTTAGAAATTGACGATAGTATCGATAGTGAAGAAAAAACTATCGATACTATCGATAGTACTATCGATTGTTTTGCAATTCTAGCGTTTGCTCTTCTTAGAATCCAATTTATTCCCGTCATTATCATGTTGGGAAACCAAAACCGCGCTCATATATTTTTCTGCATAGAGCTATAGGTATTACGTTTTCCAACACATCTCTCTATATAGAAATCGTTTCATTTTTTCAGTTACTTGATAACTTGGTCCAACTTCAGGCGTATCAAAATAACACGCGACTCACACTTCGATTTAAGAAACATGTTTATCAAACATGTCTTTCGTGCTTGACGGCGTGAGGAGTAGGGCCGAAGGAGGGGTAGAAAAAAAGACACGGTTTCTGTTTTTCATGATTTTATGTGTATTCTCTTTTATGTTTATTTTTGTTATTGTGCTTTGTTCTTCAAAGCCTGCGAGAAAAAATCATGATTTTACAATCATGGTATAAATGCAAGAGGTTTTTAAAATCAGATTTAAAACAGAATGAATTGGGTGTGAATTGGGTGTAGGTATCACATCATCATTGAGCTTCCACCATATTTTAGTATGCCTTTACATTATTGAGGTTTATGGTGTTCATTTTTGGTTCTTCTACCGTGAAATTCCTTATGTCAGATCATTAAGAGATGGCACAGAAATGGGGCTTAACGATTTTTGCCATATAAAATGACATACAAAATCGTAGCCAAAAGTAGTCGTGAGGTAGAATCTATTTTATTTTGATAGCGTTTTTTCTTACTCTCTAAGTTGTGCTCTCAAAATCTGTATGTAGTGTTGCCGTTCTTTCACCAAATCTTAAGGATTTTGTAAACAAAAAACATATGTTTTCGTTAGGAGCGGAAAAAAAAACAAAAAGGGGAATTGACAGTATTTGAAGTTGCGGCTGTCTATTTTATTATGGCCCATCTTTTTTTTTGACAGCGTTTTTGCTTGATGTTGCGGACTTTTTCTGTTTTATCGCTTAATATTACAACAATATGTATCGCCACTTGACAGTACACCAACCAATATGATCCTTTGCCAAAAGTAATAGGGCCCTACGACTTTTTTCTGAAACAAACGGCTTCTTTGATGTTGTCAAAGCAGCTGAAGTGGATCAAAGAACAAAAGGTACTTTAGAGTTGGATGGAATTCGTTAGAAAACTCGAAAAACTAGTCAATGTACTTATTTAAAGAAATGTGTTGGAAAATATTATGTTGCCTTATGCGTCTGATTTCGGTTTTCCAACATGATAATGACCCGCCACATGCCCTTAAACTTGTCAATGAATGGTTGGGTAATTCACTAGTAAGAGTTCTTGCTTAACCTTCACCCTATTTAAAATCTATGGAACATTACAGATCGCAAAAAAAGGATTCTAAAAAGAAGAAAACCACCATTGAGGTATTTTTTGATGCGATGCCTTACTGACGTGCTGCCATCTTTAAAAATAAAGGTTGCGATATGACTACTAATTTGATTTTGAAGTTTTTTGACAGAAACACAAAAGTTACTTCAGTTTTGACCAGGCTTATTATCGATTTATTTCAGTATTTTGATAACAAAATATCTGTTAGAAAAGTAAATGATAAAATCTTTTATTTATATTTTTGTGAATAGATTGTTAATTTATAAACAGACAAATATTCCGTCTAAGCTGTTTCTAAGCCATTATACCTGTTTGCCAAAATGTCGCTGTGTAACATCATTTGCTTTAGTTATGGCCACCAGTGTAGTACATACATACAGTTTGTCAAGAAAATTGTTGCACATAGTGAAAAAGTTTACTTTTCAATTTTTATCATTAAAAAACGGATTTTCATATTTATTTTTATTTTCTTGAATATTTTTTTCATTAATTCAAAATGATTTACTTATTAACTAAAAAATAACAGCGTAAGAAAACAATAATTAAAAATTGGGATAAGGAAATACGATAAAAATTTAAAGAAAGTCAAAAATTTGATTGCCAAGAAAAGGTTTTTACAATTTGTTATTTTTTTAATCTGATAGATTTTTCGGTCCAAATATTTGATTTTTTGGGGTTTTGTTTCAGTAGTCAAGTAACTATTGGAACGTTTAAATTAAAGTTTTTGTTTTCATTATCAAATAAATGCTGAATATATGGGACTTTTAAATGTCTCACAACAAAAGAGTTTTTTTTTCTCCACAAAGTATCTATTGCTTGAATCAATTTTATATTTCAAGCTAAGCTTCCTCCATATTTTTGTTTTGTTTGTAGTGATGAAGATCCTTGCTAATTGGTGGTGATCTATACTTTAGCATTGTAAATTTTTCCCAGTAGGTGGCGTGTTTTGCCTGACCATTCGTCTGATGTCTGTCATCATCGCCAGAGGTATGCGAGAAGGGTCAGGAGGGCATTTTTTTGTGACAGTTGTCGAAAGAAGTTGAAGCCTTTTTGTATTATTAAACATTCGAAACCATAATTCAATTTTTTCTTCGTCATGTCCTCTGCTGAGGCTCGAACCTGGGTCGTTTGTGTTGCTATGCGTGCGCTCTAACCACTACACCACGCCACCCCCCACCAATAAAACAGTGTCGGATGTAAATTAGTTTATTTGTTATAGTCACCCGGTCGTGTAAACGGTTCAAGCATTATCTGAAATAAGATTATTAGTATATTAACCAAAGCGTTGCGTTGCGAAATAAAGTGGACAAAAATCCATTGGTATCCACAGGAATACTTTCTGGTGAGTTCAGAGAGGAATGTTGAGTGACATTTTCCCACGAAACAGTAAGCCAGGTCTTGAAAAACCACGACTGTTTTATACAGAGTAACGCTAAAAAACACTGCTTACTATTGAACACAAAGAAAGCCAGTGTCTTGATCTGTAGCTTATTTCCCAACATGGCAACTATTGCGATCAAATTATATTTTGTGACGGTACCATAAAGGTGTTTCTTTATAATGACGACCATAATGAAGTATAAAAGAAACCCCTGAAAGCGTTGGAAGGTCGAAACACAATTCAAACTGTAATATATGAATAACTTTCGGTAATGGCTTGGTGGTACATATCTACTAAGGGAGTAGGAGAAATTTGTTTCATTGAGAACAATATTTATGCGAATTAATACCTGGACATATTAAAGTGGCATTTAATTAACAGTGCTAAAAAATTAGGCTTTATGCTAATATAGGGTCCGCCATCTAACGTTTTTTTTTTTTCAACTAGTGCTTATTTCGTGAATGGTAACAATTAGCTCATGTCTGATTTGGCAGATAATTAGGTTTATCCTTCCGCTGAACGAATATGGTTGTGTATACTCTTGAACAATGCTGGGAAATATTGCGACATTACTTTGAAAATCATGGTAATGTTGCAGAATGTGTGATGCCGATTTTGCCAAAAAAATCATCTTTTCACATGAAGCTCATTTTGATCTTGGCGGGTATGTAAACAAGCAAAATTGTCGCATTTGGGGCACAGAAAACCCGCACGCATACATTGAAAAGCCGATACACCCAAGACGAGTCACTGTTTGGTGCGGATTGTAGTCCAGAGGCATAATTGGGCCATTCTTCTTCGAAAATGAGCAAGGAGTGGCCGTTATAGTCAATGGCGATCGTTAACGGGCCATGTTGAACGAATTTTTGTTCACAATAATTGAAGAGGAGGATATTAGCAACATTTGGTTTCATACGACAATTTTGCTTGTTTACATACCCGCCAAGATCAAAATGAGCTTCATGTGAAAAGATGATTTTTTTTGGCAAAATCGGCATCACACATTCCGCAACATTACCATGATTTTCAAAGTAATGTCGCAATATTTCCCAGCGTTGTTCAAGCATATACACAACCATATTCGTTCAGCGGAAGGATAAAACTAATTATCTGTCAAATCAGAGTGTTAACCATTCACGAAATGAGCACTATTTGAAAAAAAAACGTTAGATGGCGGACCCTTTATATTAAGCTATTAAGAATAGAAAACAAAATTGAAATTCAGTAGTTGTAAGTAGAAATAAACTAAAAACATTCCAATTTGTTAGAAAAAGTTACACAAGCGAAACTCGGACGGCTACATTAATGCCTGAGAATATTACTTATTGTTATAAAATTAATATTTTGTGCGCAGACCCTTTTTTTAATCATTTTGAAGACTCTTGGGAATAGATTCGACAAATTTTTGGCAGTAACCAGCTGGTATTTTTTCCCATTCTTCTAATAAATCCCTCCTTCGCTCAGATTTGCTGGAAACCGAATGATGCTGAACTTTTTTATTGAGATAATCCCAGAAATTTTCAATAGGATTTATGTCGAGGCCATGGGGTGGTGTATCCATAACGTGTGGCACATTATATAGCAGCCAAGATCTTAATTTGTAGGCCAACCGTTATCCAGAGCAAGCTTATCCACACTTTTTGGCAAGTTTTCTTTTAAACTGTTGAAATAAACATTTTGTTCCATGATAGTGTCAATAAAATGCAAAGATCCTGGACCTGATGCAGAAAATGAGCCATAGGCAAGCGCTGAACCACCACCATGCTTTACTGTCGGTTTCAAGTTATTTAAACGTAGTTCCTGATTTTGTCCACTCCATACTATTGGTTTACCATCCGACCCAAATACCTTAAATTTGCTTTTGTTGGTGAACATAACGTTGCTCCGAAAAGAAAAACCCTTATTTTGGTACTCTTTTGCAAATTTAAGTCTTTGTCTAGCTCTTCTATCATTAAGACCAACTCTGTAAAGCAAGTTTCTTATTGTTGATGGGCTTGCTTTCTTACCAAGGTGACTTTCAGCAAATAACAGCAAGTTTTGGAGCACTTAGGAAGGGATTTGCTTTAATTTTTCGGACAAAAAACGTTCTTCTGCCTCAGAAAATATTTTGTTTTGGGCATGTTTTGATCCATTTTGAAACGTTTTATTATGTCGTGCACAGTTGAATGATTTCTGTCAAAAATTTTTAAAATTTCGTGACACTTTTTCCCTTTCTTACTTCGATACTAGTTTGTCTCCGTTGTCTAGCCATCTTCTTGATTTTA
Source organism: Wohlfahrtia magnifica (assembly GCA_023159175.1). Classification (NCBI taxonomy): domain Eukaryota; kingdom Metazoa; phylum Arthropoda; class Insecta; order Diptera; family Sarcophagidae; genus Wohlfahrtia; species Wohlfahrtia magnifica. The sequence continues at coordinate 3,372,415 of JAKWBJ010000484.1, read as the reverse complement.
GCTCTGTTTATTCTGTATAATTTTCGAAAACTAAACTAAAGGGTTTTCCGCATAGAAATTACAAAGTTGCAGGTATTAACTCATAAAAGTTGCTGTCCGAGTTTGGCTTGTGGAAGTCATTTTGACTTTTAAGGCGTTTTCAACTTCAATTTTACGTACAATTATTAAATATCTGGGTTGGTTTTTTCTTTTGTACGTGGAAGATATATAGACAAATAAGAAAATAACTGCATTTTTTAATAATTAAAATGTAAGATTTTTAAGCGATCGAAAATATTTTGGTATAGTGTCCGAGTCTGGATGGGAGGCACTGCATATGTCGTAAAAGAAGTACTGCCAAGAGGTAGAGCTGCAAAACAATCGATAGTATTATCGATAGTATCGATAGTTTTGTTTTTGGCTGACCATCGATAGCTTTTTCTTCACTATCGATACTATCGTCAATTTCTAAGTGTAAATACGGAGGCCACTAGATGTAGTTAAAGTCACATTTGCAAAAATTTGTTCGATGCAGGTTGTTAGCCGTCTGTAATCTTCTATAGTTACATATAAGGGCACAGTAACACTTTCGTAAATTTTTATTTGTTAAACTCAAATACAGTATGAATTGTAACTAAACCATGTTCGTACATTCGATATTGCATTTGACGCAACCAAATCAATCTTCATTTCGTCAGACTATAGCACATTGTTCTCAAGTTGTTCTAACTATTACGGTACAGGTGTTGCTTCCGTTTGCTGAGAATACATTTCGAGGACTCTTACCCATAAGTCTAACTCCCATAAGTTTTTTTTTCTTATTGTGCGACTTGAAACAGGAGAATACGTTAATTTTTAAGGCTTTTTGATGACTTGAAAACTGATAGTTATTCCACGTTTCTTCCCATAGTCTCTGCAGTTTTCTTTCACTGGATCGCATTAATTGCTTTAGTTGGAACACTTCATGGATTACTCTTTCTACATCAAATTTTATGACATACTGGAAAAAAATAAAATGTCCCTATTCTTTCTCTCAACACTGTATATTTATTATTATTATTCTTTCGCTTGCACTTAAATTTTAATATTGTTGCCACAAGTAGCACCTTAAATAATCCGATCTATCGAATGGGTAAACTATCGATAGTTTTGCAGCTCTACCAAGAGGCGTCTAAAAAACAAAAGTGAATTAGGGGCTGTAATTGTTTAAGAACAGGTTAGATTTCCAACTGAATGTGTGATTGATTATCTTGCAACTCAATGTTTTCATCCCATTTATTAATATTATTGTATGATGTAAAAACATTTTCTTGGCAACAAAATTGAAGAGTTTTTTTGTTTTTTATCTTATTTTTCAATTAAAATTTATTGTTTTTTTCTTTTTTGCTGTTATTTGTTACCTAATATCTAAAATATGAAATTGAATTAACACCAAAATTTCAAAAAATAAAACAAAAAACCTATTCCCTCTAACGATAAAAGTCAAGCCCAGCGCTTTTTTCACTATGTAAAGGGATTCTCTTGACAACCTGTATATTTTAAATGAATTTTAATTTAAATAAACAACCATATTTGTAATATTTTTAATTAAAAATGATATTTCAAGTAAAAAAATATGTATGTTTTCCTATTTTTATATCCATCATTAACTACTTTACTCTGTCGCCACATTTAATTTTTATCATTATTTTTTTGCTTCTCTCGCTCTCTCTCTCTCTCTCTCTGTTTTTATGCTCCCCATTTGTTCTGCCTTTATTTTCTATTTTTGTTGCTTTTAATTACGCTCTTAGTTACTAAACTTTAATTTGCTTTTTTCGCCGTAATTTTAAATTTTACTCTCTTAGCAAGTTTCAAAAGAAACTCTCTTGTACTCTTATTATTTAGGCTTACTTTTCTACTCTTTTAACGGAAGGCGCTCTTCTAAATAAAAAGAAGAACACGTTTGACTAAAAAAGGCAAAAAAACCACACGCAGAGAAACTCCACCCTTAAAACAATGCAGTATTCAGCACAACTTGGGCAGTATTTTCGCCTTAACCAATCAAAATTAAGAAAATATCCGAAGTAACTTCGTGTCTGCTATAGTCAAGAGCACACAAGCCAAATCCATATAGGCCGACGATGTTTATCGTTAAAATACAAGAAACGTAAACATTTTTTACATGCATACATACGTACATACATATTTAATTGAAAATACAAGTGTTTTTGATTTATGGCCGTAAATTGTAAAAATTAGGAAAATATATTGAATTTTTTTATTTAACAATTGCTGTATTCATTTAATTTTTTTTTTAATATCTTTTATTAAATTTTTCTTTTTATTGACTAGCAGTCCATTGGCGCCAAACGAAATTTAATATTTTAATGGTTCTGGTTGAATGTCGCCATTCTCCGTCGGCATATGGTATTGGTAGAAGAAGAAGAAAACAAAAAGAAGCGAACAACAACAAAATAATAATAATAAACAGGTTGCCATATGAACTTTTTTATCTTTTTTTATGTTGTTCTGTTATTGCAGCCATATTGCTTAAGAAGTTGAGGTTATTTTAAGTTTCATTTGCAATGCGCTTTCAGTCATCAAAATAGGTTTTTTTTGTGTGATTTGTAGCATAAAAGTTCATCTACTCTGATTTAACAAAGAATTCAGGTAAATATGTTAGAAAGTAGATCTGTTTTCTTTTACATAAAAAAATAATTTAATTTGCACTTAAGCAGCCGTCAAGAAACTGCCGTTTGTGTTGGCAACAAAATTCCGTCGGCATTTTCAACTCTATGCGTTGTTCGCATGAACAGTGTGCATAGGCATGTTTTGTCAAACACTTTTAGATTAGACACTCCAAGAAAAAATTTTGCCCGAGAAAATGCCTTTCAAACCAACCTTAACATTCAAAGTCTGATTTTGACAAAGAGCTAAGGTGTAAAGTAGGACTTATCTATGTGGCAAGATAGGGGAAGCAAAATTCCCCGCTGGCTTCCTTATATATACTTTACCAGCTCTTAAAATTAGTTTAGAGATCAGCGCGTAACTCGAGCTAATTTTGTTTGAACAAAACTTATAATGGCTCTTATACTATATGGCCATGTTCATGTTAATTAAGTTATCCTTGGAAAATTATTCTCGATTAGTCTTCTTGCGGTTATCGTAAAGACAACAGGTAAGAATTTGATTCTCAGTCTAGTTTCTAGACTTTCTACGCTCTAGTTTTCCAGTTCTAGTCTTAAATTGAAGGCTTTTTAAGACTTTCTGAAATTTTATGTTATATAGGTATGTGTGTACTACCTTGAACAAAAAGTTTCCGGAATAATCCCGGTGTGACGATCCAATCGTTCCGATCTAACTTGTTTTGTTAAGTTGGTACATTTGTTGTTGATATCACCGCTAAATCTTAGCGTCATAGCTTGACATTTGCATTTTTTATATTCGGTTATCGGTATGTCTATCAGTGCTTCCTGCGACTTTTCCATTATTTCTTCTCGGCTGCTGAAATTCGTTCCCCGTAATGGTCTTTTAACTCGATTGAATAGAAAGAAGTAACAAGGAGTCAAATCAGCTGAATTCGGTGGCTGTTGGATGGTATTTGTTGCATTCGTCGTCAAAAAATTTCAAATAATGTCGGCACAGTACGACGGTGCGTTATCATGGTGCAAAGTCCACGAATTTTCTGCACACAACGTAACGCCCAAATAATTCTCTTTGTTTACTGTCTGGCCTTCTGGCAATAATTCATGATGCACTACACCGTTGTAATCCATGAAAAGCGTGAGCATTGCCTTCTTTTTTGACTGAAAATGGTTTCGGCTCATTCGGTGAACACCATTCACTTGCCTGATCATGTGTTTTGCGACTTCAATACGACAAATAGCTGAGATGATTAAAAAAGCGACCAAAACTTCGCCATCAAAAATTGCTGCACCGGTGAAGGAAAGCACTGGTATGATTTTTTATCTCCATGCTGTACGCAGAGCGCTAAATAATGCTCGTTATAATGCCAGAGTTTGTAGAAAGAAACCACATATTAGCAAGGTGAACCAAATGAAGCCATTTTCCTTTGCAAAAATCACTGAAGCAATGATACACAGTTTTGGGAGAAAGTCACTTTCTCAGGTGAAAGTAAATTTTGGTTTTACACATCGGACAGACGTGTTTTAATTTGAAGGCGAAAGAGCGATGCTCTATTAGAGAAGTGTATGCAGGCAACTGTTAAACATGGAGGTGCTGTAATCATAGTATGGAAGTGTATGTCGGCGGCTGGTGTCGGGGAGCTCGTATTTATGGAAGAAAGAATGGGCTAAACACTTTATCTTAATATTTCTAAAGGTAATTTAAAGAAAAGTGGGCATTGAATCCGACCACTACTTCTAATATGACAATGACTCTAGCGGTGGTCTGCCATCATATGTGAGTCCCACCTTCCCTGATAACGTTCTGCCATTGTCCGCAGATCCTGATGAAATTTTTCACATGCTCCTCGCTAAATTCACCCAGATTTTGTGGAAAGCTGTCTAAATGCAAGTGCAGGAAGTGGAGTTTTACGTTCATGTTGCACCCTAACTTGTGCAAGTTCGTTAGCATGTAAACAACAAGCTCGACATGGTCGTAAGATATATTTTTGCATTACACATTACTCATAGACAAAACAAATGAAAACCAAGCTTTGGATTCGACTTCAGTCATTGATTTGACAAAATTAGGATATTTCACGAGTTGCCTAATCTGTGGCCCATCAGAAATACCCATGGCTTGTCCTAATTACGCAATTTTATTATAAAATTTAAAGTACATATTAAAGTATTAGTATTACGCAGGTTTCACAAAGTCTGATATAGGCTTTTTCAACACAAAAATAGGTACCAAAACCAATCTGGATTAAGCAGAGAACATCTTTTTAAAGAAGCCATATCTAAAAAATCACGAAAATCTAAGTAAAATTCGTAAATGAGGGAAGTTAGCTTAGTTCACACAAAAATAAAAGCTGTTGGAGAAAAACTGTTGCTATATTTAAAAAATTCGCATCAATTTGATACACAAAACAAACAGAAAATCCCAGGAAATACACAATTTTATTTGTTCTGTAGAGCAGTGTAACTTTTCTTTTTTCAATTATCATTTCATTCCTTTTTTGACTAATCTTTAGTATGCACGAGGTGTTAGCACATTTCTTAAAGCAAGTACCGTTATTGAATTTGTACAGAAATTAAATTTGTACATGAATTCATTGAAAAAATAGTTAAGAGTGGTAAAATGGCTTTAATTTAATCAAACATTTCTATTATAACCCCTTTTTGTCCACAAAAAATGTGTACTATGTACCATGAACATTAAATATTTTTTTTGTACATGTATAAAAGCCTAAGGAAAAAAATTGTTGTTTAAACTATAGTTAAATTATAGTTTTTTTTTTTTTTTTTTTGAAAATCCAAAATCTGTTTCAATTATATTTATAGCGTGGCAGCCCTTCAAATCTTCTAGAGATGAAATGACGGTGACTTTTGTCCACCTGTGTATGTATTTGAGTTGTGGGTTTTGTTGTTGCTAAACAAGAAAAATCACCGTAAAAGAAACAACTCTAATTACTTATCATATGAATATGAGTGAGGATGCCGAAAATGTTCGCCTCCCAGTGACAGCTTTGCGGACCGTTGATTAAAATACATACATATGTATGTATGTCAATGGAGAGAGTCAATTAGTGCAGTTTATTTAGGGAGAGATAAGCAATGTGTGATTTTTTATATTAAAAAATAAAAAAACGCGTCTACAACAAAAATAAACGAGAACTCAAAAATAAATGGAACGAAGCAATAGGAAAATATTAAAATAATTCCTAAATAAATAAAAAATAAAAATAAAAGAAAAACGTGAATGAGTGAATATTTTGTTATTCAAATGGGTACAACGGTTTTGCGTAGTGTTTTTCTCAATTTCGCCGCTCAATTTTAACTCGTTTTGCTGTTATACCTACAAAAGAAAAAACAAAGAGAGAAAATATGTAAGTAAATAAGGCGATAGATAAACTACGTATATACATAGGTGCGATATAGATAAACACATCCATATGTATGTATGCATGCATATACAAAATTTATTTGTATATAGGAGTACTCTGTCGTGTATACATACTATACTTGTAAGTTTTTTTATTTTTTTCTATTTGTATGCCTATTCATTTCATCGTTTATTCTTTTTTGCTCTCTCTGTATTTATCACACAAATATTTACCTCATCATCTCTCGTATGCAACGAAATATTACTGTGAGCATAGGGGTAATAATATAAATGTTTGTTGTTGTAGTTGCTGTATTTGAAATGTTTATTTTTCTACATACGTTTTTCGTTTTTTCGTTCACTTCTATCTTGTTTTGCCATTCTCTCATGAGCTAAAAAAACAAACGAAATGAATACAAAAACAACAACAACATCAAAAATGTTAAACCATTTAAACTAACCAGTCAGCCAGCAATTTTCGTTGTATAAAATTAATGCTATAGCGTTTGTATTGTATACCAAGGCACAGTGGGCTTAAACGTGAAACTAGTTTACTAGTTTTCTTCCGATTTGAACAATAGGTACATATATCTTAATTTATAGTTAGTTAAAGTTGATATTAGTCGTTTTAACTAACAATGCACCTAAAAAGGGTAAAAGCCGACGCTCTTCTAGGCTTAAAGAATGTATATTTACTTCCTTATTAATTTTTTTTACTAAGTTAAAAGGTTCGCCATCTAACGTTTTTTTCAACTAGTGCTTATTTCGTGAATGGTAACACTTAGCTCATGTCTGATATGACAGATAATTAGTTTTATCCTTCTGCTGAACGAATATGGTTGTGTATACGCTTGAACTTCGCTTCGCTAAGTGGGTCTGCGATCGACTTACAGAAGATGCCGATTTTGCCAAAAAAAAATCATCTTTTCAGATGAAGCTCATTTTGATCTTGGCGGGTATGTAAACAAGCAAAATTGTCGCATTTGGGGCACAGAAAACCCTCACGCATACATTGAAAAGCCGATACACCCAAGGCGAGTCACTGTTTGGTGCGGATTTTGGTCCAGAGGCATAATTGGGCCAATTTTCTTCGAAAATGAGCAAGGAGTGGCCGTGACAGTCAATGGCGATCGTTATCGGGCCATGTTGAACGAATTTTTGTTCACAAAAATTGAAGAGGAGGATATTAGCAACATTTGGTTTCAACAGGACGGCGCTACGTGCCACACAGCCGAAGATACACTCGAAGCTGCGATTTGACACCGTTGAACTATTGTTTGTCAGGTGCTGTCAACAAGCCAGAGACAATTGACGCTTTAAAGGACAATATTCGTGAAGCCATTGGTGAAATACAGCTGCACACAATCGATAATGTGCTTAAAAATTGGACCGATCCTGTGGGCTACTGCATGGCCAGCCGAGGCAGCCATTTGAATGAAATTATTTTTCATTATTAACCGAAAGAATTCTACTTTTACATAAAAAAAGAAATTTGAGAAAATATTCAGTATTTTTTTTATAGCATTTTCAAAAAAAAAAAAATTATTTGGCTAACCCTTTATTTTTTATTTTCGTCAAAATCGATAATAAATACAATTTTAGCAATATTTCCAATAAAGCATTTCTTTATTGTTAATTTTTTATTAAAAAAAAAAAAAACACAATAAAATAAAATATGAACATAATTTTCCTTTCTTTAAGACACTGTGCACTGCATTGACTCTGTGCTATTGTACATGTTTAGTTATTGCGACAGCATTTCATGCATTTCGATTTTATTTGTTGTTGTTCCCTTTAAATGTTTATATATCAGCAGGGGTATGTGTGTGCGAGTTTGTGTTGTATATTTACATGACTGTGTAAAATTTACACTGTAAATGAAGACTTGACTAAAATAAAATATTGCTGCTTTAGCACGTCCAAAGCCAAACTCACTCATTCACACACACACACATATGTATATACACAAACACCACTTATTCGTTTACTTACAAGCATTCCATGTTTTATAAATGGGCTATAGTTACACTTGACAAATTTACTTTGTAAAGTAAAATATATTAAAAACAGATGAAAATAATGAGATTTATTTTATTATAAAACTTAATTAATTATTTTTTTTTTTTTATAAATACAAAACTTTTCAATATAAAAAATCATTATCACATATCGTCGGTAGTATACAGTTACCATTGCGTATTTTGCTTTAACAAAAAAATTAATTTTCCATAAAGTTAAGCCACGAAGTGCTACAGCACTCATGAAATATTTTAAGTATTTCAATAAACTGCAAACAAATAACAATCCATTTGTTGTGTGTATGTATTTTCTGCTGGATATAGAGAATAGTAAATAGCAGCAGACAAACAAATATTTCATAGCTTTTTATCGCAGTCGTTATGAATGTGTGTACAATGTACAGTGTACATACAGAACGTTATTAAACAACGACCCCTGTGCAATGAGATGAGTTGAGAGTGCAAGAGAATCACATGAAATCGTTACACATACACTTTGAAATACAAAGAGTCAGCATATTGATGGTAAATATAACGGTGTGATGTTAATGAAAATGATTGTGTGGAGGGCAAGAGCAAAAATGTTTCAAATATAGAAGTTTTTCACATGGTATGGTGTAGCTACTATTATATACTAAAGTGAATATGTATTTATATGTGTGTGTATACAGTTATAATCATAAGCACGATTGCTTATAAAAATAGATGATTTTAACCCCCATGCAAGCAAAACAACAATAAGAAAACAAAGAAAAACATTTCTGGGTGCCCTCATTGAGATTTTTTCTTTTTAATCGTTCTTATAAAAGTCTTGGGTGTCGTTTTTTTGTGGTGGTGGTGGTAGAAGTTACATTATAATTTACTGATTTTTCTCTTCATCTAAATCCAATCCTTCAATTCAGTTATTTGTTGAAAAAATATGCCACTCACTCCACTCACTCTCTAAGTTTTCAGGGTTTTAATTTTAAAAAAATTAAGTAAATAAAAAAAACAGTTACACACATACATATGCTGTTAATAACATTGTTACCACCACCACCACCATCAGCAATTGTAATTCGTATTTAAAATATGCAAATACTCAAACAACAGCAAGTAGGTTTTTTTGTTATACGTACATACATTTGTATGTATAAGTATATAGGAACTTATTGATGTATTTGTTAAAAACTGCTGTAGTAGTACATAGACTACGTTATTTCCCTTAATTTAAATAAAATTGTATGCTTATGTATAATTTTTCCTTCAACAGCACAATCGTTTCGCATTAAAAGCAGTAAAATGAAAGCGGCATTTTAAAAAAAGGAGTATAAGGAGATACTGTTTCATAAAATATTCAATTACACATAATTAGAGACAAATTCATGAAATTCAGCATTTTTCCAGTGTTTTTTTTATCCTATTGCCTCTTAAAACCCTCAAAATCGCTTTTGGTTTCCCTTAAAAGAGAAAAACTTGCAAAGGACCCTTTTTCTAGAGTATGTTATATGGTGTAGCAATTTGTAGCCCAATTTACTTTCCTTTTTTGGTGCACGTTTGCCTGAAGAAACCTTCCGAATGTTCTTTGGTCAATAATACGTTTTGATGACAGTTTAGGACAAAATATTTGCACATACCCACACCGACACTTTCCAATATTCTTTAGAAACATATACATATGTATGGATTTGTAATATGAAAATTTTTTAATTTTATTTATAACTAATGTAACCATTCCCGCGTTACTGGGAGCATTTGTGATGTAAGGAAAATTTAAAGTTCCAAGTTCAGAAACTGCCATTCTAACCGTTCTCTAGTCGATATATAAAAATACAATATCTTCTATGGGAGGTGTCACACCCACTTATTTAATTTGGCCCATATTTCAATTGATGATGTGCAATACCTACGAATTTCTTTAGGCCAAATTCAAAAGCTTTCGCTATTGCCGTTCCAAAGATATACAAACATTAATGTATTGTCCCCGACGTTATTTGCACCAAGTTAAGAAATTACTATTAAAACCGTACTCGTATACTATTAAATAAAAATAATTGCTTACTATGTATGTGTGCTGTCACGCCCACTTATCGAATACCGCCCGCTTTTTGACTGATAATTTATATTGACTTCGAAGTTACTTAGACAAAATTCAGAAACTTTAGCTATAAACGTTTTCAAGATAGACAAAAATCCATATTCACTTTGCTTGGGTGATGCCATTCCCAGTTATCTGATTCTGCCCACTTTTTGACTTATTATTTATTTTGATCACAAAGTTATTTGAATAACTCAGAACCTTAAAAAAGATACACCAAAATCAGTGTTTACTTTGTAAACCACTTTTTGACCGATGATTTGTTTTGACCACAAAGTTGCTTGGCTCAATTTTAAAAATATTTTCTATTTCACAGAAAGCTTAAATGCTTTTCGTTTTGAGGTACAACTTATGCAATACAAAGGACTTCACTCTAACGTCAATAACTTGCGAACTAATGGACCTACAAAAATCGCATATACATAAAAACCTTGGTATTGACTTCACCTTTCGTTTAATCGGTTAGCGCAATTCAGAGAACATCAATTATAACGCATTATATAGTCTTTTATATACGGTGAGCGTCAAAAAAAGTAAACACCCCCATTATCAAGAATTTAGTTCAAATTTTAGTCTTTAAAAATATGATGAATAAAAACAAAATTCGTACAACAGCAAAAACGAAAAAACATATATATTTTTAACGCGTCAAAAATAAGTGTACAAAACAAAAACTTATGCGATAAGAAGTAATAGAATAGAAATATCCGGGAAATATTAATATTTTTCCGATACGTACTATCGAGCACAACAAGAAACTATTTTAATAAGTCCAAATATAAAACGGTTCTTATATAAAATAGCGTGTAAGAACATCCCTAAAATTGGAAAATTTAGAATGAATTAGATAAACAAATAGGTTTGCTTGTTAAATACGCACAGATTCCTAAAGTTTACTTAAGTAAAGTATATACCATTTAATAGATCTGTTCTTCCTCTTTCTAAATCCTCCAAAAATCTTAAAAATCAGTTAGCATTCAGCAAAGGTATTTGGTTATACGTCTACCTAGGTACAAAAACCGGTTTTTTACGAGGGGTACTATTTATATTTCGGGAACTGGCAACACTAATGTCAATATCTAAAATCTGGCAACATCATAGTAAAGTTTGACATTTTTTTAGCATAAACGTACTCACAATGTTTTGACATACGAGTGTTGTTTCGTTTACAGTGAGTTAAGAAAAATTAAATCAAATCAATTTGGCCAAAATATTTAAATTTCAAGAGAAGATTTTCGTTGGATTATTTTTCACAACTTTTGACATTGATTATCTCAACAAGAATCTGTCGATGAACTTAGTTCATCGGTTGTTGTGCCAAAAAACATCGATGCAGTGCATGAACTGATATCATGAGACCGTCTTGTGCCATACGAGGTAGGTGAGGTAGAGGCAACCTTGCACATTAGTTCTACTACGATTTTGCATGAATACTTAGTTATAAAAAAAATTCGTTATCGTTGGATAGCCCATATAAATTATCAATCGCTCAAAAAAAGGCTCGCTTCGATTGGTGTAAGAATATTGTTGCAAAGTTCGACTGTGGTGCTATCATGGATATATGCGTATGAGCCGGAAGCAAAACAGCAATCAAGACAAGCTAAATCCAACAATAGTTGTTCGTGGAAAGACCACAGCGAAGCAATTGGTCGCCTGGTCATGTGGAAACGTAGAACGGTCAATTCTGAGTGGTACACGACCATTTGTTTGCCGGAAGTCTTCGAAGAAATACGTAAAACCAACCGCCGAAGACGAATCATTCTCCACCATGACAATGCGAGCTCTTACACATTTCGTCAAACAGTGAATTTTTGAGCAGTTAGAACATCGAATGACTTTTACTTGTTCCCGAATAACAGAGGTAAGCAGCGTGGTCAACGACTTACGTGCGCCGAAGAAGTAGTTCGAAGAATTCAAAAACCATCTGTTGGAAATGTCTTAAGAGGAATGGAACAGCTGCTTTTAGAAATGGTTTGAACGAATGCAAACGTGTATTGATTATCAAGGGAATATTTTGAAAAACAATTAAGCCAATTTCATTTAAAAATATTCGTTATTTGCTATTCCCGAAATATAAATAGTGCCCCTCGTATTTTGAATTTTTTAATAACGGGTCCGCCATCTAACGTTTTTTTGCTTATTTCGTGAATGGTAACACTTAGCTCATGTCTGATTTGACAGATAATTAGTTTTATCCTTCCGCTGAATGAATATAGTTGTTTATACGCTTGAACAACGCTGGGAAATATTGTGACATTACTTTGAAAATCATGCTAATGCTGCAGAATGTGTGCGAAAATTGCGTACGGATTTTTTTCAATCTTGGCGGGTATGTAAAAAAGCAAAATTGTCGCATTTGGGGCACAGAAAACCGAAAACAGCCGATACACCTAAGACGAGTCACTGTTTGATGCGGATTTTGGTCCAGAGGCATAATTGGGCCATTTTTCTTCGAAAATGAGCAAGGAGTGGCCGTTACAGTCAATGGCGATCTTTATCCGGCCATGTTGAACGAATTTTTGTTCACAGAAATTGAAGAGGAGGCTATTGGCTACATTTGGTTTCAACAGGACGGCGCTACGTGCCACACAGCCGAAGCTACACTCAATGTTTTGCGCCCTGTTTTTGAAGATCGCATTATCAGCCGCAGAGCTGACGTCGTTTGGCCACCTCGGAGCTGCGATTTGACACCATTGGACTATTATTTATGGTGTGCCGTCAAAGATAAGTGTTACTCAAACGAGCCAGAGACAATTGACGCTTTAAAGGACAATATTCGTGAAGCCATTGCTGAAATACAGCTGCATACAATCGATGTGCTTAAAAATTGGACCGATCGTGTGGACTACTGCATGGCTAGCCGAGGCAGCCATTTGAATGAAATTATTTTCCATTATTAACCGGAAGGATTGTACTTCCAAAAAAAAAAAAAAAATTGAGAAAATATTCAGTATTTTTCTTTTATAGCATTTAAAAAAAAAAAAAAAATATTTGGCGGACCCTTTACTTAAAAATTTTCTATAACTATAACTTAACATAGACAGAACTTCAGCAAGACAAGATAATCGCACCCAAACCAAATCATCTGTTTAAGTCGGCCTTGCTTCAGTATTTCGTAGCAAAACCTTTATTTTGCATAACGGCCTTGAATCGTCTTGGCATGGACTCGAATTAATGATTGATTGTATCCGCTTAAAAAACTAATCGGTATTTTTAACGTTTTCACGATTTATCTTTTGTTTCTCATTTCATTTCATTTCATTTCATTTTGTTGTTCAAACCAAGCTTTTAATAACTTTAAGGTGTGCTTTGGATTATTATTCTGTTGAAATGCCTACAATTTCGGTATTTGCTGAATGGCAAGATATTTATGCTTATTTATCCATTTTACCATTGAAACGATGAAGTGGAACAAAACCTTTGACAGAGAAACAACCACAGACCATGACATGCCCACCAACCTGTTTTACCGTCTTAACACAATAATCTTTTTGGACTCGTTTTGGGTCTGCTTACGTTTGGATAATGCCATCACTAGCGATAATTTTAAACTTTGATTCGTTGCTAAAAAGCACGTTTTTCCACTTGTTTACCAATGACTTATGAACTTTATAAAATCCGGCGCGCTTCGCTACCCACCTCTTAATTATTATCTTAAATGCTATTTTAGCTAAATGTTTTACCTTTTTTCCACTTTTCGTGGAAACATTATTAGATAACTTATAGTTCCTTCCAAAAAGATACTGCAGAATCTGTGGTTTAGCTGTATACCAACAGACAATTTTACAAACAAAATGTAACTGCATTGTAGAATAAGCTTATCATAAGAGATTTCCTACAAGTTTTTGTAAGCATACTTATTATAAGCTTATTTAAATACAAAAAGTGAACAGAGTTTTCAATTACTGTTTTAAAAATGCTTCATATAACAACAACTTTTAAAATAATACTTGCGATACACTTAGTTTAGATAACAATTTAACAAATTTGACTGCAAATGATTCATTCTCGCAATAGTTTTATAAGTATTTTTTAAATAAATAATTAAATATAAATGAAAGCGCCATGGGAGAATTAAAAAATTATTGGCGAATTGAAAAAGGTGGTCTTAAATTGAAAACGAATACAACACGCACGGTAAAACAAAATTTCAGTGTGTCAATATAATGCAACACTGTAGTAAGCAATAAGCTATAGCGTCAAAAATATTTTTTGTCAACAAAATAGAGAATGTTTGTGTTTTTTGACATACGCGAATGTATCAGCTGTTGCTTACGTAGTAAATTAGGGCCACCTTATTGAATTCGCCTTGATGACAAACTTAGAGAAATAAGATAATAAAAAATATTCTCAAAAAAGAGAGAGAGAGAGAGAGAGCTTAAATAATAGATCTGTTGCTTTGCTCTTCCTTGGGCGCCCTCGGAATCCCGAAAAGCGTTCCCCTACACAAAAATTGGGTAAATGAGAAATATTTTGAGACAGTAATACTTTTATTTTTCGTGCACAAAACAATCCGTATTTTTTCTATGGGTAAGTTTGTTATTTGACAAATAAAAAATTAATAATAAAATATTTTTTTAAAAAGCTAATATTTTTACATAATCGAACCTAAGAGTGCTATATATGATGTAATGTAATAGCTGGCATATGTTGAATACATATCCGTAGTGTATCTTCTGACCCATAAGCATTTCAAAGTGCTTACAAACAGAGATCTTAAGTTTAAAATTAACCTCGAAATCATCAGTATATTTGGTTTCCATTCGAACCAACATCCTACGCCAATATTTGTTGGCCTTACTAGAATTAAACTTAAGCCGATTATTTGTAGGCCGTATAAAAATTCTGTCCAAAACACAGTTCATCATACATAACCCCATGTGAACAGGCAGACTGAAAGTGAAAAGCTGTAGGACCAAGAAACTGATTTTACCTGAGTATGATTTCGCTTGAGTATGCCTAAACCGGTGGCTGTGTTAATTGGCTACTGGCCGACTGTAAAGCATTAGCACGGGATAGAGTATTGGTACAACGATCACTGTCGCAGCTATGGAGAAGGAGGAGACGGTTGAGCACTTCGTATGTGAATACTCGGCGCTTAGGAACCGTCACCGAAAAGTTTTCGGCGAGTGGTTTCTATATCATCCTTCCGATATGCTGCATCGGTATCTCACGTATCTCAAACTGACGGAGTGGGTGTTAGGTATTCCCGACCTTGTGCGATATTTCAAGTGTTTGTGGTAATTCTCAATACGGCGTCTAAAGACTGTTTCATGCTCCTGGTAGCTACGGGTGGACTCGTTAACCAATTGATGATGGGAAATTCATTAATTGAGAATTCCACTCCTTTTCTACCGCCTTACTGTTTCCTATCAAAAATGAACGAATGTATCAGTTGTCATAAGATAGATAAAAAGTTAAAGTAGGTATGCAGTTTATCCAACAAGAAAAATCAGTTCACCGTTACCTCCGATATTGTGAAGACATCACTGATAAAAAATACTCTCAAATCAGGGCGAAAACAGTATAGTCAGAAATTTTGTGCTTAACTATGGTCCGAACAAGATGTTAAGAATGTAAGCTAATAGTCCTAAAATTATCCAATGATATTATGAGACAATGCGGGAAGTTTTTCATTAAAAAAGATACTTTGAGATAATTGATATTCTAATAAATATAAAAAGTAAGTAGGACTTAATAAAAATGCATACTTTCTTAAAAAATTGTAATGGAAATCTATCTGATTCCACAGCGTTCGATTTGATAATGGAAAAGTCGAACTAAAGAACAGTACTACGCCATACCTAAAAACAAACCCACTATAAGAAAATATCAAAAAAAAAAAAAACTTGTACTGGATAACTTTAACAAATTCTTTTTTTATTTATTACCAATTACATGATCGTGTTTTTTTATTTTAATATTTTTTTGTTCTTGTAAAAAAGTTTTATTTTCATAATTTTATAAAAAACCCAAATATAACGTCAAAAAATTTTTTGGGTAAAATATTTGGTTTTTTGTGTTCCCGTACTTTTGTACATTCTTCTCTCTAATTGAGAGAAATTATTGATTACTCTCACTTTACCGAACGTTACCCAAAAAGTAAAGAAACAGACCTAATGTTACAAAATAATTAAAAGCATGATATAAGAAATGGAAACTACCTTCTATTCAAAATTGTTTGACTATAAACGAGATTCTTGAAGTTTGTTTTATATGTAAACATTTAAAAAAGCGTTGCCACATGCAGAAAAAGGATCAATATTCCCAGAAATTTTTCACAATTTTGTGTAATTTAATCAAGATTATAAACTTAGAATATTATTTAGAATTTTGCAGCATAAGTACCAACGTTAATTTTGAATATATAATGTATGTATGTTTTTCAACCCAGGCTATTTCAGAATAAATGCTAAAAGATATGTATTGAATTAAAGATTTGTTTTAAGTTGTTTTCTTTTTGATTTTTTTTTTTCTTTGTTCGCACATTTAATATTCTGTTTTGCCTTATATAACGGTTTCATAATCGAATTCGAAAAAAAAATTATGTGAAAAATGGCATTTTGTGAGCAGGGTATGGTTTCACAAATTTCAACGTAAATGTCAGTTCGCCTTTATTGTCAAATGGTAATATGTCAGAAAAAAATGAGAGAGTGGCACTACCTTGTATTTTATTATATCATTATCATGATTAAAAGAAAAAATTTGATATTTTTGAGAAAAAAAAAAATCTTTTTTTGACAATGTTCAAAATATATATTTATGTACTTATTTTTTTTTAGGAAATGTTTTCCATTCTTATTTGAATTGTTTCCGGAGTATGTTGGAACTCCACAAAGGGCAATGGCATTTTTTTAAATTTATTTATACGATAAGTATTAAAAATACTTTAAATTTCCACATTTTACATCACAATTGAAAACTACAAATCATTAAATAATACAAAATGAATACATTTTCGTTTAAAAACATTCTCATTTGATTCATTTTTAATATTTGAAGGTAATCTCGTAAATTATATAGCTGGTAGACCTTTATAAAATGAACTTTTCTGCATATGAGTTGACTTAACTCTTTGAATTCGAAAGTCGTCTGCATTTCTTAGTATATATGGTCGGCTTTCTCCCACGTATTTTATCTGCTCGCATAGGTATTTCGGCGCATCACCCTTCTTCATTTTTCTAACAAACATAAAGGTATTAAACTGTAACCGTTTTTTACGTTCATCCATTTCAAATTGTAGAGCATTGTAAATAATTTTTTTTTTTTTTTTTTTTTTTGGAAAATGCTATAAAAAAAACTACTGAATATTTTCTCAAATTTCTTTTTTCATTTGAAAGTACAATCCTTCCGGTTAATAATGGAAAATAATTCCATTCAAACGCCTGTCTCGGCTGGCCATGCAGTAGCCTACACGATCGGTCCAATTTTTAAGCGCATTATCGATTGTGTGCAGCTATATTTCACCAATGGCTTCACGAATATTGTCCTTTAAAGCGTCAATTGTCTCTGGCTTGTTGGCATAACACTTATCTTTGACGGCACCCCACAAATAATAGTCCAACGGTGTCAAATCGCAGCTCCGAGGTGGCCAAACGGCATCAGCTCTGCGGCTGATAATGCGATCTTCAAAAACAGGGCGCAAAACATTGAGTGTAGCTTCGGCTGTGTGGCACGTAGCGTCGTCCTGTTGAAACCAAATGTTGCTAATATTCTCCTCTTTAATTTTTGTGAACAAAAGTTCGTTCAACGTGGCCCGATAATGTACGCCATTGACTGTAACGGCCACTCCTTGCTCATTATCGAAGAAAAATGACCCAATTATGGCTCTGGACCAAAATCCGCACCAAACAGTGACTCGTCTTGGGTGTATTGGCTTTTCAATGTATGCGTGCGGGTTTTCTGTGCCCCAAATGCGACAATTTTGCTTCTTTACATACCCGCCAAGATCAAAATGAGCTTCATATGAAAAGATGATTTTTTTGGCAAAATCGGCAAAGTAATGTCGCAACATTTCCCAGCGTTGTTCAAGCGTATACACAACCATATTCGTTCAGCGGAAGGATAAAACTAATTATCTGTCAAATCAGACATGAGCTAAGTGTTACCATTCACGAAATAAGCATTAGTTGAAAAAAAAAAACGTTAGATGGCGGACTCTATTAAACTTATTACTATATCACTGTTAATATTCTATCTGGTCAAATATCACAGACTTAAGTTATATTTTCCTTTTTATTAAGTACCAGGGTCTTCATTTGTTTACACATTTGACTCTGTGTACACGCATAGTCAAATTTTCTTATTTATGTAATAATTTTTACTATTTGCAATCTGCACTTTATATAGATTTCTAATTACTTTATAATCAGACCAAGATTAGCTAGTGTTCTCAGTTTTAGCTTTGAGATTTTTTATTATTTTTCCCTATTTTTATTGTTTGCAATTCTGAGCTATACCATTTATTAACTTTATTTTTTGAATTGATCTGTTTTCTAATTGTTACTCTCTGTATTGCACTTTTCAGGCTGCTATCAAATAGAGCTGCAAAACAATCGATAGTACTATCGATAGCATCGATAGTTTTATTTTTGGCTGACCATCGATAGTTTTTTCTTCACTATCGATACTATCGTCGAATTCTAAGAGTAAAAACGGAGGCCACTAGTGTAGTTAAAGTCACATTTGCAAAAATTTGTTCGATGCAGATTGTTAGCCGTCTGTAAACCTTTATAGTTACATAGGGACACAGCTTAACAGTTTCATAATTTCTATTTATAAAACTCAAATAAAGTATGTACTGTAACTAAAATATGTTCATACATACCATTTTGCATTTGACCCAAAAAAATAAATTTTCATTTCGTCAGAGCATAGTATGATGTTTTAATTATTACGGTGCAGGTGTAGAGGACTCTTACCCATAAGTCTAGCTTCCACAAGGTTTTTTTTCTTCTTATTGTGCGAATTGAAACAGGAGCATAGGTTCATTTTTGAGGGTTTTTGATGATTTGATGGATTAATCTTTGAAGTACGAATTAAAAGTTTATCAAAACTGACAGTTGTTCCACGCTTTCTTCCCATAGTCTCTGCAGTTTTCCTTCACAAGATCTTATCAATTACTTTAGTTTTGTAGCACTTCATTGTCTGAACTATTGTCACTATATATGCCTTATCCTTATTACTCTTCCATCAAAAGATTTCCATATATCAAGTTTTATGACACACGGGAAAAAATATAGTGTCTCTATTATTTGTTTCAAAACTGTATATTTATTATTGGTCTTTCCCTTTCCTTAAATTCTAATATTGTAGCCACAAGTAGCACATAAAAGAATCCGATAGTATCGATAGTTTTTTTGCAAACTATCGAAACTATCGAATGGGCCGACTATCGATAGTTTTGCAGTTATACTATCAAATAGATTAACATTTTGATTAAAGTCCTTGCAATCATCATAATATTGAAGCTATCTAAGTAGGAAAAAACATTTTTTTTTTTCAAAAACCATTCATTTCTCAACAATACACTTAGTTAGACGCTTTACCAACTTTTTTATACCATCTGAATAATACGATTTTGGGAACTCCTCACAATACGCATTAGTTTCGGTAATCACTTCTTCTTTTAAGATGAATCTTTTTCCTGCGAGCCATTTTTTCAAGTTTGGAAACAGGAAAACGTCACTAGGGGCTAAATCTGGACTACAAGGTGGATGATCAACCAATTCGAAGTGGATTTCTCGTAGTTTTAGCATCGTGTCTAATGCTGTGTGAACCGGTGCGTTGTCTTAAGAGAGAGCACTTTTTTCTTGTTTAAATGTGGTCGTTTTTCCTTGATTGCATCAACCAATTGATCCAATAATGCACGATAATACTCTCCTGTGATTGTGGATCTCTTTTCGAGATAATCGATGAACAATATTCCGTGTGCATCCCAAAATACAGTGGCCACAACCTTGCCAGCCTATTTCACTGTCTTCGCATTCTTCGGAGCACTTCCACCAGCTTCCACCCATTGCTTCGATTGATTTTTGGTTTCAGGTGTGTAGTGGTGGACCCACGTTTCATCAACGGTTATTAATCTACGCCAAAAATCAGCAGGATTATGCTTTATCATGTCCAAACACCGCTGTAAAGTGATCTGTCGAACTCGTTTTTGTTCAACACTGAGCAAACGCGGCACCCATCTTGCCGATAGCTTTTTCATATGCAAATGTTCATGCAAAATGTTAAACACGCTTTCATATGATATGTTTACCATTTCAGCAATCTCACGTATTTTGACCCGGCGATCATTCATAACAATAAAGAAGATTCTCTTGATATTTTCTTCAGCAACTACCTCTTTTGGCCTTTCTGTTGATGGTTTTGTTGCAGTGCTTGTTCGGCCCCGCTTAAATTCAGCAATCCAATATTTTACCATATAATTTGACGGAGCAGATTCGCCGTAATGTTTCTAATGTAATGTCTTTTTTCTCTTTCGCCATTTTGCCTTTCAAATAATAGTGTTTACTCACTACACGAAATTCACTTTTTTCCATTTTCCAAGAAACACAAAAGTTGCTTACTTCAAACGACTACAGCAAATAAACTAATCGATGAATTTGGCTAAAATTTTAACAGCTGACGTTTGACAGATCGTAATTTCTAAGAAAGAAACGGTATTTGTGTTTGTGCTGCCATCTATCGCTAGGTAACTTCAATGTCAATCATCCCTCGTATCTTATGATGTCTTTTATGATTGCATTAAACGTATCCTTATTGTACTTAAATACCTCTATAGTCCTTGTTTCGTTCTTCACGTTGGCCATTCTCTCTAAGGATATGTTAATAACCTCATGGTCAGAAATTTTGTTTTCTTTACAGCTTTTTTGATGTTATCTTAGAATTATTAGTTGTCACATAGTCTATTAAAGTGCTTGAATTTTTTGTTACACGAGTGTATTCGTTAACTAATTGTCTAAGGCCATTATCATTAATTATACTTTTAATTATATTTCTACATAAGGAGTTTTTCTTCCAGTCAATATTAAAATTTTCGGCAATTAAAATATCACAGTTGTTATCACAGATTTTTTCAATTGTTTGCTCAAATATATCACAGAATTCAGATTCGTTATAGCTGGGTGATCTATATGTTGCGCCAATTAAAATATGGTATTTATCACATGTAGCCCTGCAGAATAACATCCAATATTTCAAATCGTCATTTTTTTCAATAATTTTTGTAGCATTTCAGTGCTTTTTAAAGTATAAAATAACTCACTCCACCTGTTCTGGATGACGTGGATAACGAGCAGATGCTATCATTTTTTGTTATTGTAAAAAGTTCTCAATTGGAACGGGATTAGTGCTTGTTGTTGTGACAGCCATTTTTTACATTTTTGATACATTACAAAGCTTACAAAAATATTACGAATTCAAGCTTATCATAAGCATGATTAGAAAACTATTTTTTTCAGTTTTCAATATTAAGCAGTTTTTAATGAGCCTTTTACAATAGTAATCGCAAAACTTTTCTAAGCTTAAGACTTACATATGTTAATAAGCTTGTTACAAGTTACTTTTAAATCGTTTTGGTTTGGTGAGTACAGTCTTCAAACAAACACACATTCATTTTTGTAAAGGGTGCCCAAAATCGAAGTATTATTTTAATTTTAATAAGTAGTTTTCAAAGTACTTTGACAAACTCTTTAACATTTTCTTCTAAACTTTGTTTCGCTTCTACACGTTCAAATTTTACTTTGACAAATTTTTTTTTCTTTTATAGGGTCGTTCTGCAGTTTTTGACAGTTGCATTTTTTTTGGCACTGTGGCTTTGTACATAAACGTATAAATACGAACGAAGAATAAAGCAACTTTGCGAGTACATAAAGACTTTGCAAAGTACGTTGGAACGTTGAAAGTCCAAAAGGCGTCTTTATTAAAAGTCGGTTCCGATTAAAATTGAAAAACCGACTCTACTGGCTTGGCAGGACACCAATCTTTTACCAACATTATCAACCAAGTTTATCAATAAACTGCTCGATAATGTTTGTTTTAAGCTCTTGAACTCTTGTGCCATTATTACTGTACCCTTTCGATTTCAAAAAAACCCCCAAAAAAAGTCTAAAGGTGTCAAATCTTTCGATCTTGATGGCCAATTTACTCCTCCTTTACGAAAAATTATGTGATTTTTGAACTTTTCTTTCAAAAGATCCATTGTTTTTCTTGCTGTGTGAAAAGTGGCATCACCATGTTGAAACCACGCGTCTAAAAATCAAAAAAATTATCATTTCGGATGAAGCTAATTTTCATCTTGGTGGGTACGTTAATAAGCAAAATTGTCGTATTTGAGGCTCAGAAAACACAAACGTTGTCTTACATAAGCCAATGCACTCATTACGAATGACTGTTTGGTGCGGCCTGTTTGAGCGGAGGCATCATTGGCCCATATTTCTTTGAATATGCGCCTATCGCATCATGATAACCAATTTTTTGTTCCGCTCTTCATGGTATTGATGTGAACGATGTTTGGTTTCAACAGAATGGTGCAACTTGCCAAACATCTGATGCCACAATCGTATTAATGTGTCAGACGTTTGTTGGCCGTTTAATTAGCCGAAATGGTGATGTCAGTTGACCGCCCAGAAGCTGCGATTAGACACCGTTGGACTATTTTCTGTGGGGCGCCGTTAAAGACAAGTGTTATGCCGACAAACCAGAGACAATTGAGCATTTGAAGGCCAATTTTCGTGATGCCATTGCCGAGATACGACCCCATACACCCGAAAAAGTTCTCGAAAATGCCACCGATAGAATGGGGTAATGTTAGGCCAGCAGCCATATGAATTAAATATTTCATTTCTAATCGAAACAATTGTCCTTCACAACAAAAACCATTTTTGTTTTATTGCATTTTTAAATGTAATTGGAGATTCGTGCAAAGCCATTTATCCTGTTTGGTGAGAAAACAGAGGCCTTTTTTTGAGTTACTATAACTTTCTCTAGGAACTTTAGCTGAAATAGCAGAGCACTCGCATAGTAATTACGTGTTTACATATCTGAACGTACATTGTGCAGACTCTACACTGATTAGTTTTGACATTTCTAAAGCTATGATTGCTCTTATTAAACAATAATAACATTTCGTAGTTACCAATTAAACGAACCTCTTTGCATGTCTCAGTCCAATGGCATTCTCCTATAGCCGAACAAATGCTCTCAACCCTGGAGTTAATAGTTCTCTTGGGGTAACCCACTGTGGTACCGAAGAATATTTTGGCCCGTCAAGCTTCTCTGCTTGCAAGAAGTCAACTACTTCGTTTTTAATGATATTAATGACCCGTGAGTATTAACTAGTCGTGTGCACCAAGCTCTTTAAGAGATACCACCTTTAGCTTTACTTCGCAAGATGACAAAGCCTTTAAAGCTGCCTTACTGTCTGACATCGCCTAAATACTAAATCCTCTCCATTTTTTCTCAGACACTCTGTAACATAAATGAAGTGAAGCGATGTTTAATTTAATGGATCAACGCAATCATGATAACCTCTTATATTGCTTCTTCTTTGGTTAAACCATATCAGTCTGTTATTGGACAGAAGGCCTTTCTTTTAATTCAGAACACGGCTAATTTTAAATATCATGTTTGTGTGGCTTGGAATGTAATAATTAAGTGAATGAGATTCCCTTTTATGCGCCTAGACTAGACTCATTAAACATCTTAAATTAAAGCAAATAAAAGCTATTTTGGATGTTTCCTTACTGACTGTTTTATCGAATCCGTATTTTTTTCTTTTGAAATTCAATTCTAGGTTGCAAATGTTACTATTCTCCACCATTATCGCCCCCTGATTTTGGTTTTTTACCGTTTGATTTTCCTTAACAACTTTGCCAACATATTTCCGGGTATTCTTTGTTCTAATGAATTTCAATCAGAAAATCTGTAATTTCATTTCATAATTTATTAAATTTGTTCTCTAGAGAGATAAGAAAGTTAAAAAAGTGAAACAAAAAATTACCCTTAAAGCTCAAGACATATATGTACGAGTATGTATCAAGTCAAGGAATTTTGATCAGTTTCCTTTACTTTGATTTTTTCCTTTATTTCTAATTTGCTTCGTTTATGATTATACGCAAGTAAGTAACTTTATTTTCACTTCATTTTCTTTTTTTTTATTGATAAAAAATTGTATCCACTAACGAACGAACCAACAACACACTAATTAAGGGTGTTGTTGTTTGCTTGTCGTCATTCTTTAGTGCAAAGAAACAGAAACACAGAAACGGTCTTATAATTATAAACGAAATTAAAGCAATTTATCCCGATCCGTGTATCCATGTGTCTAAGTGTGGGGGCAAACATTGGACTTTTAGCGCTTCCACGCATACTAACTACATACATATATTGACTAAAACAGAAAGCAACCCTTCTCGGCTACAATACAAATGCAAGCGAAAAATGTGGTTTTAACGTTTGGTATGATTGAACGGTAAAGATAACACGAAAGGGCATGTACACTCGTACATTCAATATACGGCCAAACACACACACACACACACATACATACACATGTCCAGTGAACGAAAAGAAAGAACACACAAAACACCAGAATACGTAAGTGCGTATAAAATCTAATATAATTAACGTCAGAGGCGTAGTTAGGCTGCACATATTGCGGTCAGATATTTTTGTGTTCCACACTGCCCCGCTCTGACTTGAGTCGTTAGGTTGTTATGGTTGTTGGGTGTTGAATTTATCGAATGTGAGGGAAATATTTACACAAACCCACACTCACACATACACGCACGTTTTAATGTGAATGAAACCTGTGTGAATACAAATTAAAATAATGTTGCCAGACTGTGAAATACTATAAGAGCAATAGAAGAAGCTTGTAAAATGCAAAGTGATAAGTTTTTATAGAAACTTAAGACAAGAAAGATGCATTAAAGAAATTAACCAGGCCAATTTGGGTAAATTTAGTTCGGTAAGAAAAAGCGACAAATTTTTAAGCTGTCCAACACTCATATAAGGAACTTTATATCGCTTACCATAGGGCTCTTGATAAACATGAACAAAGATTAACGATCCCATACAATAGGTTACGTTTGGCAAGGAAAGGTGGTGCTGGACTCTCCTAGAGAAAAGGAATCCCACTTAGACCAGAGATTAGGAACATTGTGATTCCACAAGCATAGAAGCTAAACCAGGGATCAAACAGTTTCCAAAGGAACCATTTTGACTCCAAAAAATAATCTTGCAATTGTGGTGACCTTCATTTTGGAAAGTTCAGTCAAAGATGACAAGGAATAGGAGGCCAAAAACAACAGTCGTTTGATAGCAAGGGCTGGACACTGACACATGAAGTGAAAGACAGTCTCTCCTTGCATGATAGACTTATATCAAGCTTTCAAGTTGTTGATATTTTGTATTAAAATAATGGTTCAATATTTTGTTCTCCGATAAAACCCATTTTTGGTTGAATGGGTAGCATTTGGAATGAGAATAATCGACAAGCTCTTGTTGAAACTGTTTGATGCGTTTTATGGGCTGGCGGAATCATTGGTCCATACGTCTTCAAAAACGATGATGGTCGGAATGTTACTCTCAATGGTAAACGGTTAAGCGACATGATTAGAAATTTATTGTTGATGGTTCCAACAGGACGGAGCCACATGCCACACAGCGCGCTGCAATTGTTTTACTTAAAGAAATTTTTGGTTAAGGACTAATTTCACGTAATGGTCCAATTAAATGGCCACCAAGATCATGTGATTTAGACACATTGGATTATTTTCTTTGGGGTTGTGTAGTCACTTGTCTACGTTGATAAGTCAGAGACAATTGAACACCTGGAAATCAATATTCCAAGAGTTATTGGTTAAATACGGCGCCGCATACACTGCGAAAGGTTTGTGAAATTGGTATTCCATATTGCGACTTGCACGCGCCAGCCGTGGCGTCGATTTCAATACTTTTTAGATATTTTTAATCTAAACTATAGTTATTGTGTAAAGTATTTTGAGCCAAAATCGCTAAAAAAAGACGTAAACGCCATGAGTATCGACTTTCGTTTTTTGATAAAAATCGATAGTACTCGATCATTGGCAGCATCAAGCAAAATTTTTCAGATGTAAAATTTACTTCTCTGATTTTACAACAAAAACAAAAAAGACTTATGTATGTTTGGTACATACACTAGAACATATAATATTAAATTAAAAAACTCCCGTACAATTTGTATTTTTGGGCGCTTACGTTTTTTTTTGGCAGTGATGGCTCGATTTGTCTGGCAGCCTTTTCTACTTTATTGTGCAAGTAACATACGATAAACATTTCCATTCAATTTGTAATGAATGTTTGTTATTTATTCTGTTAGTTTTCTCTTTAAAAACAAAATCGATCTTCATGGAATTCATTTAATATTCTTCTCCTACCACCCGTTACTTTTTTATCGTGCTATTTATTAGAGAGAGAAAACAGAGATTTAGACAGTTTGATATTTGAGTAGAAGTAAATAAATGAGAAGTAAATAAATAGTTTTTATACATACATACATACATACATACATAGGTACTCTACAACAGTTTTATATACATAAACTCTATATTTCATCGTATCATGTTGACAAACCCTTATAAATTTCATAAAATAAATCGTCTTTTTTTGTCTGTTTTGTCTTCATTTTTCTTTATTCCCTTTTACTGTTATATTCTACAAGTACAACATAACACACACATCAGCAAAATTTATAACTAAGAATTCCCCGCTTGCAAATGTATGTATATGTGTATCTGTAACGCATAAACAAAAGGATAAATATGTATGGACTCGTATATTGCTCGTTGTATGTGTCGTCTCTTTGACGTTTCGATAATTCAATTTAAAAATTGAATTAATGCCTCTCATTCTACTCCTGCACACACCCAAACACGAAGTTTCTTTTTTTGAACACTTTATACGCCAACAGGCTTACACATATGGACACACATTCATACATATGCATATTAATGGAATATCCAATACTTGCATGAGTGTTTAGGCCTTTGGTGTTCGTTTTTTTCCAATAGAGCAACGCAGAATAAAAAGAAAAGCATAAACAGGGTAATACGTAACAGTGTGAGAGATTCCCATAATAAGAATACATTTGCATAAACATATCTACACACATACATACATATAAGTATATATGGTATATACATACAGCGGCGAGCACTTGTGGCTACATGTACATATGTATCTAATGTATTACTTAAAAACACATTAGATCCTACAAAATATGTAAAAGTCAACGTACTTTTTTGCTAAAACTATTTATTATGATTCAATTAAGGGACAGATTAATATTTTTTTAATATTAAGTTAAGCCGAAGTTTTGTTCAATTTCGTCAAAAAAGTCAATGTATCCGCAAAAAATTCACAACGAAGTTTGCTTACTGATAGAGGTGCTCGGGCCATGGAACATTTATTGGTATCGAAACAGGCAAAAATACCAAGAGAGGCCATTGACAAGCCAGTTAGTTAGGGGACAGCACGCAGGGCGCTTAAAAGATCGGGGGATTAGTTCAGCTGTAAAGCGTCGGAAAAAAATTAGTCCAAAAACTGATGAAAATAAAATAATCTTCAGTCGGGTGGCAAGGAATATTACTGGAACCGTTCTTATGAAACCCTTAAAAAACACCAAGTTAAAGAAACTATTAAGCATGGAGGTGGATGGAAGCTTAATGATTTGGTTCTGTTTCGCTTGATGGCACCTTGGTGCAGTGTGATAAACATTGAGAAAATTATGAAAAACGAAGATTATCTTTATATCTTACGTGTTAAAATATCCGTTTTTGTGGACCAAAGCGCTTACCCGAAAGAAGAAATTGTTCTTCAATAGGATGGAGATCGCAAACATACTGTCAAAATCGTTAAGAATTTGCTATTAAACAAAAATTTCAAACAATAAAATGGCCAACGCAAACCCAAATCGTAACCTGAACGAAAGCTTATGGGCTTTGCTGAAGAAACGTGTTTCACCATACGATAATGTGCCGACAAATTCAGATGAACTTTGGTACCGAGTCCAAACAGAGTGATCAACTATTCCGAATCATATGATTGACAACTTAGGCGAAAGTATGCCATGACGTGTCAGAAGCGTGATAAAAGCAAAATGGCTCTGGGCAAAATATTGAAAATTGAAAAATGCTTTGTTTTTAAAAATGTAGAAGTGAATACTTGGGACTTACACATTAATCATTAGTTAGCCCTTAATATTATTGAATTTCATTTTATTTTCTTTAAATAAAAATTTGAAATGACTTTCCTTTATTTTATCTAAATTATTTCTTTCCAAGCAATCAAGTACACACAAATGCTCGCCACTGTATATACCCAAATATGTATGCATGTAGGGTGACTTTACATTATAGTTTGTATTTAAATGTAAATTTTACATACATACGATGAAATACGAATATTTGTTTTTAAAATTATTAACTGTGTGTACTTTTGCTGATGTTCAGCGTTGTCAACTTTTAATTTTCAAAAAGCACTAAAGTTGAGAAAAAAAACGCGTAATTTTTCAAGCACTAAATTTAAAATTGTTTGTTTTTAGTTTCATTTATTTATTAAGAAAATATTTTATAAGTAAATTTATGAAATATAAACGAAGGCGCCCGTAGCAGTATATACATATATAGTATAGCATATATACATATAAAGGGTCCGCCATCTAACGTTTTTTTTCAACTAGTGCTTATTTCGTGAATGGTAACAATCAGCTCATGTCTGATTTGACAGATAATTAGTTTTATCCTTACGCTGAACGCATATGGTTGTGTATACGATTTTTTCGCTTCGCTAAGTGGGCCTGCGATCGACTTACAGAAGATGTCGATTTTGCCAAAAAAAAAATCATCTTTTCAGATGAAGCTTATTTTGATCTTGGCGGGTATGTAAAAAACAAGCAAAATTGGTGCATTTGGGGCACAGAAAACTCGCACGCATACATTGAAAAGTCGATACACCCAAGACGAGTCACTGTTTGGTGCGGATTTTGGTTCAGAGGCATAATTGGGACATTTTTCTTCGAATATTAGCAAGGAGTGGCCGTTACAGTCAATGGCGATCGTTATCGAGCCATGTTGAACGAATTTTTGTTCACAAAATTTGAAGAGGAGGATATTATTTATTATTAATGTACTTAAAAATTGCACCGATCGTGTAGGCTACTGCATGGCCAGCCGTGGCAGCCATTTGAATGAAAGTATTATTTTTCTTTATTAACCGCACGAATTGGACTTTCAAATAAAAAAAGAAATTTGAGAAAATATTCAGTAGTAAAAAGTGTAACATTGTTTAGTATTTTCCATTTCAACACGCCGTATTCTTTAAGTTTGGATGGACCAAGTATTTTCGCTGGTAGATCGAAAATAAGGTTGGGCACCCCAGCTTTTATTACATCGCTCAAATAAATAAACAAAAGCTACAAGAACAACTACACGTGCTGTTTACAAATAATCAAATCTACAACAAGAAACATTAGCAGAGATAAAGTAAATAAAAATAAAACGGCAACAGCAATAATTAAGCAGCAAAGAAAACAAGTAACAGACAATAAACAAGCAACAACAAATACTAAGAGCTGATAGAGGTAGATGTTCATATACGCATGGCTACAAATGAACTAAAAAAAATTAAAAGAAAGAAATGGAATCTACCTGAAATATCCAGAGGTTCGAGAGCTTTCGATGTATTGTATACTCAGCCATACAAAAAGCACATCAATGCGAACAAGTTGCAGTTTAAGTAAAGTAAACTCAGCGAGTACAGTTTGTGTGAAGATAGTTTATAAGGATTAAACTCGTGAAGTAAAAAACCAGTTTAGTTGGAGCTAACTCAGTAAAGAGAGTTAAGTGTGGATAACCTCTGGTTGCAAAGGTTGAGATCGAACCGCAGTTATAACTACGATCGGGTTGGAACTAGAGCTGCAAAACTATCGATAGTCGGCCCAGTCGATAGTTTGCAAAAAAAACTATCGATACTATCGGTTTCTTTTAGTGGCAACAATATTAGAATTTAAGTGAAAGGGAAAGAATAATAATAAATATACAG
The DNA here is from genome assembly GCA_023159175.1 of Wohlfahrtia magnifica. NCBI lineage: Eukaryota > Metazoa > Arthropoda > Insecta > Diptera > Sarcophagidae > Wohlfahrtia > Wohlfahrtia magnifica. The sequence goes on along the minus strand of JAKWBJ010000484.1, from coordinate 3,342,265 downwards.
TGTTGAAACAAAAAATAGGGACACTTTATTTTTTTCCAGGATATAAAAAAATTTTATGTGTTGAAGTTTTCTGATGGAAGATTAATCCTTATATATAACGAAAATTGCTCAGACTATCAAGTGCTCCAAAACTAAAGTAATTAATAAGATCCAGTGAAAGAAAACTGCAGGGACTATGGTAAGAAAGTGTAGAACAACTGTCAACTTTTAATTCGTACTTCAAAGATTAATGTCTTCAAGTCATCAAACAGCCTCAAAAATTAACTTATTCTCCTGTTTCAAGTCGCGCAATAAGAAAAAACAAAAAAACTATTGGAAGCTAGACTTATGGTAAGAGTCCTCGAAATGTATCATTTCTCAGCAAGCGGAAGCAACACCCGCACCGTAATAATTAGAACAACAATATATGGTCTGTCGAAACGAAGATTAATTTGTTCGGGTCAAATGCAAATTCGTATGTACGAACATATTTTAGTTACAATTCATAGTTTATTTGAGTTTAATAAATATAAATTTAAGAAACTTTTAAACTGTGTCCCTATATAACTATAAAAGTTTACAGACGGCCAACAACCTGCGTCGAACAAATATTTGCTAATATGACTTTGACTACATTTAGTGGCCTCCGTGTTTACTCTTAGAATTCGACGATATCGATAGAGAAAAAAACTATAGATGATCATCCAAAAACAAAACTATCGATTGTACTATCGATTGTTTTGCAGTTCTAGTTGGAACATCTTTAGGTATATAGATCTGTAGAGTAATTGTTGTTGTTTACAAGATTGTAAACAGACGGAGCAATTATGAATAGAAATTTGTTATTGCCTGTAAGAAGGTTACAATCAGTGGTGCACAAAACTGTGTTGAATAAAGGATTTGAATTAAAAACTATACACAAGATTTATTTTATTTTAACTACTCGTACAATCTACGAACGTATAAATACACGTTTTTAAAAAGGGGTAAAAACGTAACAATATCTATAAAAATGAGTATTATAATCAATGTCCAATATCCTTTTGCTGTTTTTTGAGCTCGAATGTGATTAAGGATACTGGATGTGTGTTTTTTTAAAATTTTACTGGTATATCTTACCAGACTTCTTTGTTCGTTTCTACAGCTCATTCATTTCTTTGCTCGGACTTGGATACTTATCGAGCAGTGATTTGACATGAATCCATAAATCGCAATCGGATTTCTATCAGGGGATTGTGGCTTCATAATAGTTTAGGGTTGCATTTCGAAAAGTGGTGCAGATCCATTAGTACGCATAGAAGGTACCATACATACATACTGCCGTTCACCCGAGCCTAAAAAGTTCAATTAACTTTAAACTGCAAAATTATTAAATTATACACACAAAATATAAGGTTTTCCACTGAAATTAATGGCGTTTTCTTTTCTGACAAAAAATGTTACACTTCCTTTGTTCTTTGCTATAAGAAAAACATCGTTAAAAATCAAGAAATATCAAAATTTTTTAAGGGCAACATTTTTAGAGGTAAACACTGCATTATCATACAAAAAATAAAGCAGCAAAGTGCAAAATTTTTTTCCAGGAAAGAAAACGCCATAAGTTAAATTTGCTTAGCGTAACCGTAATGGACAATTTTGCCTTAAAAACACTAAACAAACGGTTAAGCATGTAAGCTTATCCAGTGATGGAATGGGCTTATAGAAGGTAAAGGGATAAAGCTATTTACCTTAAAATTTTGAAGAATTAAGTAAAGAAAAGTGCACGCATATTGGGTATTAATGATAATTTCAAATTTAATTGGACCAACGAAGCAAAGCATATATCACTAATTGGCTGTTGTACAACTTCTCAAAGGTCTTCAAACGGTCTCGAACTAAATATTATGGAGTATTTGTGGGATAAGCTCGGACGTCGAATTAAAAATCGTTCGAGTACCAATTAACAGCTAAAGGCCACATTTGAGGAAAAATGGAGTCAGATAAGTCCTAATGTGTGTAGAAAATTAGTTGAATCCGTCCTAAGGAGACTGCAGACATCAAAAAATCAAAAAGGATATCTTTGAGTGTAATAATTTGTATTTTATAAGTAGATATTAAAGTATGCCCGACTTTCAATGTCAGCTCAAATTTGGATTTTTTCTCACTTTGGCTTGTTTTAGAAAATATTATGTTACAGGTGGAATATTTTTTTGTTGCTTATTAGTGCTTTATTAAATATAATTAAAAAAATTGAAAAAGTTTACTTTTGTTCCTTTAACGTTTTTCTAAAGTTTTTGTAATGAGTTACCCGACTTTCAATGTGAGCGACTGTAAATAAAAAACAAAAATTTTAAGATTATAGTATAACTAATTAAAACAATTCAACAAGTTTGGATCTATATAGTCTTAATATTATGTTGGTGTAGTCTTCATTTGATTTTCGCAATATTGAGTCCGCCATCTAACGTTTTTTTTTTTCAACTAGTGCTTATTTCGTGCTCATGTCTGATTTGACAGATAATTAGTTTTATCCTTCCGCTGAACGAATATGGTTGTGTATACGCTTGAACAACGCTGGGAAATCTTGCGACATTACTTTGAAAATCATGGTAATGTTGTAGAATGTGTGCGATGTGTTCAGATGAAGCTCATTTTGATCTTGGCGGGTGTGTAAACAAGCAAAATAATCGCATTTGGTGCACAGTAAACCCGCACGCATAAATTGAAAGCTGATACACCCAAGACGAGTCACTGTTTGGTGCGGATTTTGGTCCAGAAGCATAATTGGGCCATTTTTCTTCGATAATGAGCCAGGAGTGGCCGATACAGTCAATGGCAATCGTTATCGGGCCATGTTGAACGAATTTTTGTTCACAAAAATTGAAGGGGAGGATATTAGCAACATTTGGTTTCAACAGGACGGCGCTACGTGCCACACAGCCGAAGCTACACTCGATGTTTTGCGCGCCGTTTTTGATGATCGCATTATCACCCTCGGAGCTGCGATTTAACACCGTTGGACTATTATTTGTGGGGTGCCTTCAAAGATAAGTGTTACGACAACAAGCCAGACACAATTGACTTTTTAAAGGACAATATTCGTGAAGCCATCGGTGAAATACAGCTGCACACAAACGATAATGTGCTTAAAAATTGGATAGATCGTGTAGGCTAATGCATGGCCAGCCGAGGCAGCCATTCGAATGAAATTATTTTCCATTATTAACCGGAAGGATTGTACTTTCAAATAAAAAAAGAAATTTGAGAAAATATTCAGTAGTTTTTTTTATAGCATTTTCATAAAAAAAAAATATTTGGCGGACCCTTTATATATACATATATATAATGAAAAATTAAACGAAAGCCCGATAACGATCGCCATTGACTGTAACGGCCTCTCCTTGCTCATTTTCGAAGAAAAATGGCCCAATTATGCCTCTGGACTAAAATCCGCATCAAACAGTGACCCGTCTTGGGTGTATCGACTTTTCAATGTATGCGTGCGGGTTTTCTGTGCCCCAAATGCGATAATTTTGCTTGTTTACATAATCGCCAAGATCAAAATGAGCTTCATCTGAACACATCGCACACATTCTGTAACATTACCATGATTTTCAAAGTAATGTCGCAATATTTCCCAGCGTTGTTCAAGCGTGTACATAACCATATTCGCGAAATAACCACTAGTTGAAAAAAGGAAGTTAGTTAGCGGACCCTTTATATTAAGCTATTAAGAATAGAAAACAAAATTTAAATTCAGTAGTTGTAAGTAGAAATAAACAAAAAAGACTTCAATTTGTTACACAAGTGAAACTCGGACGGCTACATAAATGTCTGAGAATATTATTTATTGTTATAAAATTAATATTTCGTGTGCAGACCCTTTTTTATAACCATTTTGGAGTCGTTTGGGAATAGATTCGACAAATTTTTGCCAGTAACCAGCTGGTATTTTTTCTCATTCTTTTAATAATTTGCTGAAAACCGACTGATGCCGAACTTTTTTATTAAAATAATCCCAGAAATTTTCAATAGGATTTATGTCGGGGCTCTGGGGTGGTGTATCCATAACGTGTGGCGCATTATATAGCAGCCTAGATCTTACTTTTTGAGCCTTGTGCTTGAGGTTGTTATCTTGGTAAAAGTACCAACAGTTATCCAGAGCAAGCTTATCCACACTTTCTGGCAAGTTTACTGTTAGTGCCAATAAAATGCAAAGATCCTGGACCTAATGCAGAAAATGAGCCCCAGACAAGCACTGAACCATTCCCATGCTTTACTGACGGTTTCAAATTATTCAAACGTAGTTCCTGATTTTGTTCACTCCATACTATTGGTTTAGCATCCGACCCAAATACGTTAAATTTGCTTTTGTCGGTGAGCGTAACGTTTCTACGAAAAGAAGTTTCTCCTTATTTTGGTACTCTTTTGCAAATTTAAGTCTTTGTCTAGCTCTTCTATCATTAAGACCAACTCTGTAAAGCAAGTTTCTTATTGTTGATGGGCTTGCATTCTTACCAAGGTCACTTTGAGCAAATACCAGCAAGTTTTGGAGCACTTAGGAAGGGAGTTGCTTTAATTTTTCTGACAAAAAACGTTCTTCTGCCTCCGAAAATATTTTGTTGTGGGCATGTTTTGACCCATTTTGAAACGTTTTATTATGTCGTGCACAGTTGAATGATTTCTGTCAACAATTTTTAAATTTCGTGACACTTTTTCCCTTTCTTGCATGCTCAATAATAAGCTTTCTTACTTCGATACTAGTTTGTCTCCGTTGTCTAGCCATCTTCTTGATTTAAGCTCTGTTTACTCTGTATAATTTTCGAAAACTGAACTAAAGGGTTTTCCCCTAAATATGTAAATTATATCAGTGAAGTTGGCCGCTTTAAAATTGCAGAGTTGCAGCAATTAATCAATAAAAGTTACTGTCCGAGTTTGGCTTGTGCAAGTCATTTTGACTTTCAAAGCGTTTTCAACTTCAAATTTACGTACAATTATTAAATTTCTTAGTTGGTTTTTCCTTTTGTACGTGGAAGATATATAGACAAATAAGAAAATAACTGCATTTTTGTTTTTTAATAATTAGAATGTAAGATTTTTAAGCGATCTTGGGCTGGAGCCACTGTATGTATGTACATATGTATTTGATACAAAAATGGGAGGTGCCATCCAATACCAGATACTTTTTAACTGATGATTTGTATTGATAATCAAGTCAGTTAAACCAAATTAAAAACTTCCACTATTACCTCTCTCAAGATATGCTAAATTAACTAATTTTAAGTCTGAAAAATGCGTACACTTGGATATTGCTACGTAATGAATAAGCAGAACAGACTGCTGAGTTCACTAATTAATATTGCTTGTATGCCTTTCGGAAAGGCTTTTGACACCGAGAAGTCCCAGGAAAATCATCTACATTGTTGATGCGCTATATGTACATAATTAATGTAAAATCCCTATTAAGCTGGCGTTACACAACGTTGTGTCACTCAGCGTTGCCTTCGAATATATGTTAAAAAGACGCTAAGGGTTAAAACGACTTAAAACTTAAAACAAGATTGAAAAACCGTGAAAACGCCAAAGTCACTTGTCACTTAACGACATGCAGGACAAGCTTAATTCTCTTCTAGTAGAGGCATACATGACGATTTTGCATTTTTATGCTGCAAGCCTTTAGATTAGAAACCAAATTTTGGAAAAAGTTTTGTTTTTTTTTTTTACTGATAATTTAATTTTTGTGTACATACTAAAGAACTTAAGCATTCAATCTCCGCTCAACTCATCTAACAAGTAAATAAGCATTTTTAAATCGTTTGCGCAGTTTCAACTTTTTCACTGTGTTGTTACTTTTTTGTACAAGTTTTTATTACCATTTGAAATAATGACTTAGTGCCGTCAAAAAGAAAAAACAAAAAAAAAAACTAAAATTAGAAAAAATAGCACTAAGCATTAAGCCGAAAATTTTTCGCGTTGAAAATTTTAAAAAGCACTAAAAACTGTGCTAAAAGCATTGAGTTGACAACGCTGCTCCTGTTGCTATTTGTATTGCTTTCGTTATCGCTGTTGTTGCTTTTGCTGTTCAATGTACATACGAAATACATTAATATTCTCTTACGCATGAATGGTTATTATAACCAAAGTGCTACCCAGTTACGTGCATACATATTTATACGCTCTGTGTTTATGCATGTACATATGTATGTATGTGTATGTATCTATGTACATATATGCATAAATATGGATTTAGATATGTATTTATATAAATAGAATCGTAAATGATATATGAAAGTGTATTGGTAGGATATCTTGAACATATTCAATAGACTTTTATTTTGTAATTTTTTCTTACAAAAATAATGACTAACATTACCATGGCAGTGTTGTTGGCTTTGTTAGCATTAGCGTTGATAATTACAGTTTCATGTTTCGTGTTTTTGTTGTTATTACTTCTGTTTTTGCTTTTGTTGTACATTGCAGTTATAGCAGTCGTGTTGATAATGCATTTTGTTGTATTTTTTCGTGTGTGCCGTAGTTGGTTGCATGCTCTCAAATATCATTAAGGCCAGCAAACAATGTAGAGTTGCCACCTTTTGACAAATTCATAAACTTCCATGGTTTTATAGATAGAAGTAAAGAGTCCGCTAAATATTTTTTTTTAAATTCTATAAAAAAACTACCGAATATTTTCTCAAATTTCTTTTCTTATTTGAAAGTACAATCCTTCCGGTTAATAATGGAAAATAATTTCTTTCAAATGGCTGCCTCGGCTGGCCATGCAGTAGCCTACACGATCGGTCCAATTTTTAAGCACATTATCGATTGTGTGCAACTGTATTTCACCAATGGCTTCACGAATATTGTCCTTTAAAGCGTCAATTGTCTCTGGCTTGTTGGCATAACACTTATCTTTGACGGCACCCCACAAATAATAGTCCAACGGTGTCAAATCGCAGCTCCGAGGTAGCCAAACGACACCAGCTCTGCGGCTGATAATGCGATCTTCAAAAACAGGGCACAAAACATCGAGTGTAGTTTCGGCTGTGTGGCGCGTAGCGCCGTCTTGTTGAAACCAAATGTTGCTAATATCCTCCTCTTCAATTTTTGTGAACAAAAATTGCCACGATAACGATCACCATTGACTGTAACGGCCACTCCTTGCTTGTTTTCGAAAAAAAATGGCCCACATATGCCTCTGGGCCAAAATCCGCATCAAACAGTGACGCGTCTTGGGTGTATCGTTTGTTTACATACCCGCCAAGATCAAAATGAGCTTCATCTGAAAAGATGATTTTTTTTGGCAAAATCGGCATCTTCTGTAAGTCGATCGCAGGCCCAGATTCCCAGCGTTGTTCAACCGTATACACAACCATATTCGTTCAGCGGAAGGATAAAACTTATTATCTGTCAAATCAGACATGAGCTAAGTGTTACCATTCACGAATTAAGCACTAGTTGAAAAAAAAAACGTTAAGTAGATGGCGGACCCTTTATAAAAAAAAATAATAATAATAAAAAAGCAAGTATTCACGGAAAAACTTGTATGTAAAGGGTGGGCAAATTTGAGGTTAGGAAGTAAATTGGTTAAAAACACATTGTTTTTTTAACAAATTCAGTTTTATTCATACAAATATAAAATAAAAATATGGGAACTAATAATGGAATATGATGTCGGGCAAGTGTCCACCTCTAGCACATCCGATATTATTTTTCTCGCCAATGCAGCGCCGAATTTCATCTTTCAGAGTGTCAATTGTTTGCGGTTTGTTCAGGTAAACCCGGTCTTTCAAATGGCTTCAGAGAAAATAGTCCAGTGGCGTTAAATCACAAGAACGGGGCGGTCATTTGACATCGCCAAATCGAGAAATTATGCGGCCGGGAAATTTCTCATGCAATGACTGAATTGTTTCCCTAACTGTGTGGCTTGTGGCGGCATTCTGCTGAAACCAAAGGTGACTAATGTCAACATTAGCTAATTATGGCCACAAAAAATTGGGTATCATGATTTGGTAACGCAGAGAATTCACGGTGTCGGCGTTTTCTTGCTCATTTTCGAAAAAATGCAGGCTGATGATGCCGTCTAACCACAAATCGTACCATACGGTCACTTTCTTTGGATGTAATGGTGTTTCAAGGACTGTTTGTGGATTTTGTGAGCCCCATATGCGAAATTTTTGTTTGTTTACATATCCGCCTAATTGAAAATGGGCCTCATCACAAAATATGATTTTGTCGAAAAATTCATTGCTTTCGTTCACTTTTTCAAACAGTAAATTTTCACAATTAAAATTGTTGGTTGAAGAGTGTAGCGTTCCATAGTTAAAATTTCCCAATTTTTTACTAAATAAGTGCCAAAGGTTGACAGCTCAATTCTTGACATTTCATCATTTGAAAGCCAATTTAACCTAAACTCAAATATGTTCACCCTGTAGTTTTATATTTTTTATTAACTATCTACTTATGAATTTTCCGCGACTCAATTCTTGTGTTTATTATTTTGCATGACTTGGCGTTTTAACCGTTGATGTGACATTTATTGTATTAGATTTTTGTTTTACACAAGTAGGTATTTTTTGTTATACGTGAATGGCCTAGTTCATTAGAGCTAAAGAACCCAACTCTATAGTGCAGTGCATTACTAGGTTTTTTTGACTGCTAAATTTATTCCATAGTTTATGTCATGCCCTACCAAAAGATCTCTTTAGATAATTCAATAAACGACACATGATCAGTAGGCACGGCGAACATGGTGGTGCATATTTGTGCTTATTAAATAGCATATACAATCGATTTATACCTTCTGTTAACTTCACTACTTCTTTTAATGCAAAAAACGAATAGTAGTTGACGACAGTTTATCAAAGTTAAAAGTTAAAAAAAGATCTACACAATATCCATCAATATCAACACAAGCTATTCCTCCGATTTTTACAATTGTTGGCAATATTCGGTCCTATTCCCGTTGTGGTTATTGCTTTAAAATTCGTTTTTATGTCGCTGTCGTTTAATTGTCGTTTCGTTTCTAAATTGATATTCCTGAAATACATCGAAACGACGAAAATGAGACTTGGCCGTACTGCTATATTTTGTGTTGTTTTTGGGCATTTTTGGAAATAATTTTTTTTTTTTTAGTAAGAAATAAAATACATAGCACAGAATAACGTACATAGCTGGTAAGAAAGTTTCTTTTTCAAGTTTAAGTGAGGATGATGAAGTGTTAGACATTACCATACTTAGGAAAATGTTACTATAAAATGTTGATGTCTTTGCTATTCCAGATTCAGTGCAAAAAACGTCAATTTGATAAAAATACATTTAAAGATTTATTCACACATATGATGTACTTTAACTTCTTTTTTAAGATTTGTAAACATATTCAGACTTAATGAAACTGCATTTAAATACGTCCAGAAGAACATGGACCCAAAACTAAAATGCAACATTTGAAAATCTACAATTACGCCAACAATAAAATCCGCAACTTTCTTCAATGAATCCTACAACATATCCTATTGGATTTAGTTGCTTTACAAATTGCATCAAATCTGAAACCGACCTGGAGGGTTTATTTGTTCAGCTTTTTTTCCCCGTTACTCTTCTTGGGAGCATATGCCTTCCACAAAGCATCTCCATCTAACACGGTTTACAGCTGTTGACTTTGCCTTTTCCCATGTTAGGTTGTTCTGTCTCAGTTCTTGGATTATTGTGCGTCTCCAGGTGTTTTTTGGTCGACACGACGTCTTGAGCCATGAAAACTCCACTCGAGTGACATTCTAGTGATACTTTCTGGACTTTTTCGGATGGTGTGACCGATCCATTTCCACTTTCTTTTCCTTATCTGTTTTAGTATGGGTTCCTCATTAGTCATGCTCCACAGTTCTGTGTTACTTATGGAGTTAGGCCAGAATATTCTGCATATGATTCTGAGGCACTTGTGACTACCCGTGTGATGTTATTCAATACAAGCCAGATTTCACTGTGCAGTTGTCCAAATACCGCTCTCGCTTTATTGAGCCTGTTATCTACGTCTGTTTCTGTGCCATCGTTTGTAGTCATTGTACTTCCTAGATAGCAGAAGCTATCTACATACTCGACTGGCTGATCCTGTAGCATGATGTTTTCCGTGCTCGTATTGTTTATTCTCATGGCCTTGGTTTTCTTGACGTTTATCTCAAGCCCAAAACTACGAGCCAATCTTTATAGGTCCTCCAGTTTCTACTGCATATTGGAAATCTTATGCGAGAGTAGACAAATGTCATCCGCATAGTCCAAGTCTTCGAGTTGACGTCAGAGACTGCATGTGATCCCTCTTCTTTTCCAACAGACTTTGCTCATTATGTCATACAGCACGATGCTGAATAGCTGAGGTGATAGTAGGCATCCTTGTTTAACTCTAGCATTGATGTGGAATATTTGGCTGATGTTTCCGTTGTGTAGAACTTTGTTCAGCTAATTGTTTTCAAAATCCATCATAATATACAGTAAAACCTGTATGTCATTGGGAAAACCTTTAGCATATTCTTGACTAAGTAGCATTTCTGAAACCAAAGTTCAAACTGTCGCAATTTTTGAATTTTTATTTTTTACTTGTATCACTAGACGTGAATTTTTATTTTTTACTTGTATCACTAGACGTTTAAATTTCATTACTAAAAATGACAACGAAAGAAAACAAATATTTCTTTATCGTTTCTATCTTCGTTTTAAAATACTGAATAGCAACATAACGTCGATAAATGTGCACAACGACAACGTTAATGCCATATTGTCGTTTTATTTTGTTTTTAAACAACAACGACAATGAGAATAGGGTCGATTATCTAGCATTTGTATACTTTTGAAAGAGTGTTCTTTTGAGTGCAAGTAGTAAAATATTTGTTGAGCCTTAATCACAGGCGATTTATTTCTTATAAAAAAAAAAATTCCTCAGTATTTCGTTATAGGTGATTCGTGTGATCCAGCGCTTTTTTCGATAAACATTTGCATAATACTGACAGGAAGTACGTACTTATGAAATGGCATTGCTTTAGATTTCTTTATTAGTTATCACTTGCCCTGAAGAAAAGTACCTAAACACCTTACAAAAACAAATTTTGGCAACCCTTCTTATCATTTCAAAACAGTTCATCTGTGTACATTGCCATTTACTTACTAAACACACACAACTTTACACACGCATTTCAACAGAGATATTTTAGTGTTTTTCTCACTAACTCGTACAACAGCGTAATTTCAAATGAGAATATAAAGTGGAAAAAACAAGAACAAAAACAGCACTTACTCACTCATACAAAAACTGTTTGCAAATGCATATAACGTTTCGATAGCACAATTTTCATAGCATAACCATAGACTGTGTTGTTGCCGTTGCTGATTTTGTGTATTTTACTGAATTTTCTTTTAGTCTGTATATTCGTAAAATACTTCATACAACAGAATAACGATAAGTTAAAAGCAGAAGAAAAAAAAAACATTAAAAAAAACATAAAAAAGCGGAATATTTTTCTTTTATTCAACAAAAAAGATACAGAAAAACATTTGTCGAGAGACCAGAGAGAAATTTTAATGGCAAGAAGGAATACCACCAAATGGTAATGCAATGTTACTATGAAACGAAACAACTAAACATTAATGAATGAATGAATGAACGAATGAAAGGAGGTTGGCTGGGCTACTGATGGGTGTTTGAAATAAACCCACCACCACTGATTTTTTCTTTTTTTTTTTTTTTGTTCATTTCAAAGTGAAGAATAAAATTCTAATCATCTGACTAACAAACAAAGAAACAAGAAAAAATCCGACACTTAAAGGGAACGAATCAACAATTATTACGAGAAATTGTTCAATCCAAACACACACAAGATGCTGTTTTGGAAGAGACTAACGAGTATGACAAACTACGTTTTATTTTATTTTTTTTTTTTCGGGATTTTGAAGATGTAGATGGTAAAGATTGTGTTGTGCACTCTTACCCAAAAGGTTATTATGCTACACTGCCGCTGCTGCTGCTTCTAATTTTGCTGTGTGTGATGATAATGACGTATGTACATACATTTGGTTTATTCCTTAGTGGAATCTTTTTTTCTTGCTTTTTTACTTTTGTTATTTCCGGTTAAGAGTTGTGTTTTTTTTTTGTTCTGGCAGCTACAGTGCTTTGTTCTTAATATTGGGTGTTTTTTTAGAGGTTCAGAATTTTAAGTTGGCAACGCTGATTTATTTGACAATCGACAGCTGATAGTTGCTTTTTGTTTAGTTTCGTTTGAAAAATCATTATGGATAGACTTACACCAAAGCAAAATAATGGTTCTGTTTGTGCACGTCAACTAAATGGGTGTCTGTTGCATGTTTGGTTAAATGTGTACGTAAAAAAGCAGAATTGCCGCATTTGTTGTGAGGATAAACAGCAATATTCCTTCGAAACGCCATGGCATCTACAAAATGTTACTGTTTGGTGCGCTTTTTGAGCTGGCGGAATAATTGGTCCATATATATATCTTCGAAAACGATGATGGTGAACGGTAAAGGAACATGATTAGAAATTTTTTCGTACCTCAATTAGCTGACATGAATCTTGCTGGCATGTGGTTCTAACATTATGCAGCCACACAGCGCGCGCTTCAATTGATTTACTCAAAGAAACTTTTGATGAAAGAGTAAATTTACGTAATGGTCCAATCAATTGGCCAAGAAAATCGTGTGATTTAACCCCTCTGGATTAGTTTCTTTGGGGTTATGTGAAGTAACTTGTCTACGTCGATAAACAGGAGAGAATTGAACGCCTGGAAATCAAATTTATGCTGCGAAAAGTTTGTGAAAATTGGTGTTTTAGATTGCACCATGTTCGCGCCAGTCGCGCGCATATTTAAAAATTAATGTCATAAAACTTTCCATCTAACAAAGCTCGTTTCATTAATATTAAAAATATATTTCTCTTATTATGATTTCAACTTGTGTAACTGTAAAAAAAAACACCCGATAAAATCTCCTCCTATAGAGTGAGTTTGTTATTTTATTTTAAGCGGGATTTTTTTTGTTATCATCTATCTGTGTACTCGTTTCAAATTCATTCCCTTAATTTCGTGTGAGTTTTTTTCGTTTCGGGAAAGACGATACACAAATCCATACATAATGTTGGCAGGCAGACAACACAGGCAACATTTGTCGCATGAGTGCACACACATCTTACGCACATAAATCATCGAATTTAATCATTAACCTTCCATGGCTGTATGAGACATTCAAAATGCATTCTATAGACTTATGCTGGGGATTACCAATAGTTTTTTTTAACAATAATAACAACAACAAATCTTGAATTGTTTTTTTTTTTTTGATAATTCAATAAAAATTTATTTCATTTTCTTTGTTTAGTTAAATAATATTTTCTTTCAATTTTTTGTTCTTCCTTAAATACTTGATATAATAATAATAATGAATAATTCATGTGGATTCTCTTTTCTTAAAAGTTAATTTATTTTAAATTAAAAAAAATAAAAATAAAATAAAATATATTGTTTGTATGTATGCAGACGAATGTACGAATGCGTGTATATACAGAGTTTTGTACAAGTTTTCGTTTTTACATTATCGATAATACTTTTTCTCGATTTTTAATGCGAGATTTGCTTAAAAATAGAATAAAATAATAAAAAAAATCAACATAAGAACGACACACATAACCTAAAAATACAAATAAAATAACCTATAAAACCCAATAAAAATTAAAAAAAAAAATAATAAAATAAAAACAAAAACAATTTTTTCTGTTTCTCTTTATAAATAACACTTAAAAAGCATCTTTATAAAAAAGAATAAGCGAAATAAAAACTATTTTACAATTCTGCCCTACCCCACATACTATTAAATCTTTTCACGGAATTTCATTCCTTTACTTTGTTTTCGTCATTTGATTTTGTTGCTGCTGCGTATGCGATTGCTCTTTTAAAGCAGCATTGGTGGCAGGTGTAGCAGTAGCTGTTGAAGCTCGGTTGCTGGCATTATTTTGGCCTGTTAGTGCTGTTGTTGTTGTTGATGACGATGACGATGACGACGACTTCGGACTAGATAAATTTTTAGCTGTTGGCATTGTTTTTGTATTATGCTGGTGTTGCTGCTGCTGCTGCTGCTGTTGGGCAAGTAGTAGCTCAGCATGAGTTTTATTGTTGGCATCCATGCTGTTCTTAAGTTTTTGCATGTATTCGGAAAAAGCTTCATTGCCAGCACGCTGCATACGCGACAACTGATCCATTATATAGGCCTGCTGATAATTATACATGGTGGGATTAAATTGACCCAATTGAGCGGCAGCAGCTGCTGCATTGGCAGCATATGGATAAAACATATTTGATTGATGATTAGCCACAGCCGCTTGAACTTGTGCTCTTAGAAGGTTCTCTTTAAGTAATTTGCCAAATTCAGCTTGGCCAGCAGCAGCCAAATGTGGTGGCAACATGGCTTGCATGGGATGTGTTAGTGTGGGTGGTGGCGGAGCTGGTGGCAGAGTCGGCGGTAAGGTTGTCATATTTGTTGCAGGCGGCGTTAATTTACCAGTAGCATTAGCATTGGCATTAGTTTTGCCATTATTTTTGGGCGTCTGAGGTGATTTCGTTGTAGCTTTTAAGCCATTATGTACAGCAGTAGGTGGTGGGTTTAATGAACTTTGTTGTTGTTGTTGTTGATTTTTATTTAAGTTGCCTGCATTAGAAGCAGGTTGTTGGCCGACTGGTGATTTCTTGGCCGGCTGTACCTTTTTGGTGTTGGAATGTATTTTCACATTAACGCCATTGGGTGATGAGTAGGTGCCAATAACATTTCCCGCGTTGCTACTAGCAGTTGGTTTTGGTGGACTTGTATCATTGTTAGTATTCTTAGTTATTTGACGTGGTAGAATGGGTCTGAATTTCTTGCTGGCCGAATTATCACTTCCACCGCTACTTGGAGATTTTTGTTCACTAACCAGCGTGGAGGAATGTAAGCGCTTTTCAGGACTGGGTGTCTTTTTATCGTTTGCATTGTTTGGAGACTTGCTGCTGCTGTTGTTATTCGTTGGAGGCCTAACTGGCATGGTTGGTGACTTGTTAGCAACGTTATTACCACCACCACCACCACTGTTCTTTGTTAGCAAATTCATATTTGCGCTGCTCATATTAGTGCTAGCAGTAGGTTTTAGATTCGTTGTCGGTGATAGTTTTGTATTAATGGTTGTTGGCTTTCCATTATTTGCTGGTGTAGCTGAAGTTTGACTTGGTGGTAGTGGTGGCGGTGATGCCACTCTTCTAATGGGTGGATTAGGGAATAATTGGGAATTATTGGTGTTTTGTATGGGCGGTGATAAGCGCATGCTTTCCGCATTATCAGCCGGTTGATCAGGCAGCTTAAGTATTTCTATATAATTGTTGACTGGACTCTTGTGTTTGGGATATTGTGTTCCATTTGCTGATGATTCGCCATCTTCTCTTGTTATTGTTATCGAGAGTGAGGAGGGTATATTGATGTTGCAGGAATTGAGTAAAGATTTTACCTTTAATTGCTTCTCTGGCGGATCTTCCACTGGACTGGGACTACGTGCAAACGGATAAACACGTTTTGGTGGTGGCAGTTGAAGTTCACTGCCACGATTGTTGGCCATATTCGTAGGCGTGCTGTTATTAGATGTTACATTATTGTTATTACAGCTGGAATTGGCATCTTTTTTCACCGGTGGACTGGGGAAGAGACTTGACATTTGAGTGTTGGTGGCACCTAAAACATTTTGCAAATACGAATTGCCAGAACTCGTGGGTTTCGGAGTGTATTTGTAGGTTGGCATGGTGGGAATATTGTAATTAGGCACATATTGAGGTGAACTAGGTGAGTAGATGGGAGAGTTAGGCGTATACATGGGTGTACGACAGCCAGGTGGTACTTCATTGCCTTTCGATTTGGAAGCATTAAATAGTGCCAAGTTCAAATAGCTGTTACTTTTATTGCTAGATCCGGAAGTCTGTTTTCCACTAGACGTAGTAGAATTAAGACCACTTCGCGCATTATTTGATTGTGAATTTTGAGTTTTATTGGCAGAAGAAACAGCTGCAGGTGCAGGTGGTGGTCCCATAACTGAAGGAGAAGCATCTTTTTTCGGCCCGTACACTTTAGAAGCTACAGGTTCTTTGGGTATTGTTTTGATTTCGGTGCCAGCATCTTTAAGAAGCTTATTAACATCACTGGGTATATTGGCAAATGGGTTAACACGCGCAGCTTTGGGCAATATTGGTTGAAATCTTTTCGCTATAGGCGTACGACTGCCAGGAGCTGCCAATTGTAAGCCATTATTATCATTATGCATGGGGTGAGGAGTTAGAGAGCCAGGTGGGGCGACTGTAACTTTGGTTTGCTGTGGTTTATGCAGCTTTTTGGGTAAACTAGAAGGTGGTTTCATGGCATTTATGGGAGCTGGGGGAGGCATTAATGGTTTATTGTTGCTGTTGCCGCTAGAGGCGGTCAGGTTATTAACGTTATTGGCAGGTGCAGCTGGTTGCTGATTAATTATGGGAGGTAGTTTGATTTTAAAATCGTCTGTAGCCAATGGTGGTGAGAGTTTAGGCTTTTTCACCACCGTCTTAACTGGTTCCTTGCTCTTACGTTTCGAAGATGATGATGATGATGATGATGATAATGACTGCAAAGGATCCTTGACAGTCAATTTATTAATAATACTGTGTGTGAATTCTTTCAAAGAATTTTTGTTGGGCTTTGATTCTACTTTTTCAGTCTTAATGCCTTTTGTGGGAGTCAAAGCAAATGATTTCAAAAACTGTGACTTTTTGTCTTCTTCGTCCAAGATAGATGACGAGCCATTCGGCTTTGCTAAAGGACTTATACGCTCAGCCTTGATGGTTAGCGGAGGCACAGTTAGAGGGCTAGGAGTTTTACTTTTACGTTCACTATGTGGCGATGATTTAGGTGACGATTTAGGACTGCCATCCTTTTCCTTCTTGGTTTTAACTTTCCACTCCTTTTCTGGCTTGACAGGCTTAACAATTTCCTTACGCTCCGGATCTGACATATTGATAATGGTAACACTATTCTGTTTCGACAAATCAATTTTCAATTTTATATTCTCAACTTTGCGTTCATCTTTAGTCACCGCTGAGGAAGTAGATGAAGAGGAGGTGGTTGGAGGTGATGTCTTATGATTGTCTTTTCTCTCTTTCGACAATTTCACTTTAGTGGCAGGTGAACTTACATCACCACCACTGTGAACAATTTTCTCTTTAACCGCCTTGTTAACCAAAGTTATCTTCAACTTTTCCGTAAGCGAGGAGGACGACTCATGCGAACTTATAGATGGACTTTGGGGCGGCTGAATAATTTCAAATTGCTTTGTCTCTACAGAGTGGTGGTGGTCAGGCATAGGTGTAGCAATTTCCGTTGTAGAAGATACTTCTGATTCATTTTCCTGTTTAATTTCTTCAGGTTCTAAAATTTTACTTTCCTCGCTAGCCACCGCAGCTACTATAGACGGTGTAGGCTCATGTACTATGCACATAGCCTGGGAATGTAATTTTGTTGTTTCTTCCATCATCACTGTTGCAGCAGTGGTTGTGGTAATTTCTTTTTTGGGTGGAGCCAAGAGATTTTTCTTAACTCTTATCAAAGGCCTGAGACATTGTTTTACACGGAAATAGAAACGCATGGGAGCATCTCGTTTCCATGTGTATATATAAGCCACATCCATAAGAGTGTAATGGTCCAGCAACACAATAGTTTTCACCTTATACATGATATCAATGATAAATCGATTGTTATTTATTTCAAACTTGCCATAGACTAACTTCTTCAAATGAGCCACCGTACACATGGCGGGACATTTAAGATAGCGCGGTTTCAAAAGTTCATTGTACTCCGTATTAGATTTCATATGTTCGCTAAAGTGAAAAATTAGAGTAACAGAAGGATAACAAATAAAGTATTGAAGTAGAAGTTACGAATACACGATAATAAAAAAAGGATTTGTAAGAGAAAATAAGAGAAACTTACTCGATGTCGGCATATTCCAATGAGAGTGACATATAATCTGATGGACTGAATATTAAATGTTCTGTATCGTCTCCTCTTTGTTCAGGTGTTGCTAAGGCAGCTTCTTCTGGGCGATCCTTATAAAAGGCTCTTTTGCGCATCAATTCCCTTTCGTATAGCCCTGGCACCAATTTGTATACAATGGCTTGCAATGTTGTATCGGGTCTAAAATGACAAAAGGTGAATACAAAAGACACATTAAAACTAATGCAACGCTTGTGTACCTAAGCAGGCAACAAAAACAAGGATCTTTTGTTGGAAATTTTTTAATAAATTGTGTTGCAAAAAAAAGAATAGAAAAGTTATGGATGGACAAAATATGCTGAATTCTGCTGCATTTCCTAATAATGGGTTGCTTATTAAGGCGTAAAACATGACTCTTTCAGAGAAAAAATATAAATTGAAATATGTGTGCGTGTGCCTGTGTCAGTTTGTCTATATATGTCTCTCTAAGGCCAGGTAATAACAACATGATAGCAACAACAACAAATAATGACAGACATTATTACCAAAAAAAAAAAAGAAACAGAACTGTAAACACATTAACAGTGGTGATTGAAATAATAGCATTACCAGAATCATCAAAATAGCTTGATAAACACTATGGTGACTCTACACGATCGTATTAGCACAAATGACGACAAACGTTCAGGTTCGCCATGTCAGGATAGTCAATACATTTTTTATAATTCTATTCGGTGATTGGATATATACACAAAATGAGCATTGTGATTCCGGATATTCGACTACTTTAGGGACAATCAAACGAGTTTTTAAGCCGTTTGCTAACTGTGGACGAAACATAGTTAATTCGCTGAGCAATTTTCATGTCATTATATAGGGCGTACAGCTCATTCTTAGTTCGAATACAAAGTTCATCGCCAAATCGCAATAAACCAAAGATCTTACGTAGTAGTTCTCTTTCAAACACACCTAAGTCTTCTACATCGGTGCGTGATATCGTCCATGTTTCACAAAGAAGAATGGGGAGTATGAGCGACTTATACAGTATCAATTTCATCGCGCGGAAGAGGTCTCCACTACTCAATTGCCTATTGAGACCATAACACCTGTTGGCAAGAGAGATTCTACCTGACCCAATACGCCGCACGTCCCAATATGTCGACAACATATGCTTCGTATTGACCTCATTTACCGTTAGACTCATCTGTAGGCAGCAGTGACATCTTGTTACTTCCAATGTCAATATCGTCGACGTACGCAAAGAGCTGTACACTTTTGTAAAAGATGGTGCACTGCGATGTGCTTCCGAAGAATGCCATCCATGACGAAATTCTAAAGGTCGCCTTGTCTAAAACCTCGCACAGAATCAAAAGATTCTGATTCCTTCCTATCTTGGGGGAGTTTTAGTAGTTGCTCAACGTCATTCAGCACAGTACTACCAGTTTTGCAAGAAAACCAAGCTTATCGGGCTATCGAAGGCCGATTTAGTCAATAAAAAGATGGTACGTATCGTCTTTTCCAATATTCTCCAATCAGTGCGTTGGCGAAATGGTTTCAGTCGTTCACATAATACGCTCGCAAGGACCTTGTGTGCGATAGGGAGCAGGCTTACATCCCTGTAGTTGACACAAATTGTGGGGTCTTCCTTCTTCAGGACAGATCATACTTTCTTGCATACATCTGGTCCAGCAGCTTTGTTGTTTTAAAGTCGTCGCCATCATCGTTTGGGACCGTTTCTTCAGCTTCGCTAAAGACGAAATAGCCTAGATAATTGGCCTCCTTTGAGCGTTGCAGTATTACAAACATCTGACATTTTCCCTGTCCTTGATTAGATTGAGAATAGTAGTAAGCAGTGCCGCATAGTTGTTGTTTTGTAGCAGCTCTGCTGCATTCAAGTGTTCCTTTCTGAGGAAAAAACTTTCCGAACATGAAACAGCGGCTGCCGAGTTGACGATCCTTGGCTGACTGCTTTCCGTATCGTACCGGAACGTAGAATCGATTGCCGTGGGATCAATATAGGGTGTCACGGCATCTCATCTAGCCAATGTATACACAGTTTCGTTGCCTTTTATCCCATAGTATCACACGATGCGCTGTGGTATGGTAGGTAAGACACCCGCCTACCAACCAGAAGATCGTGGGTCCAATACCAGGCCAGACCATCTTAAAAAAGAAAAAAGTTTTTCAACAGCGGTATCACCTCATAACATTAGCTAGTAACTGGTTATGAGTATTACTACTATTGAAAACTTCTCTAAATGCATTTGCCGTTCGGAGCTGGCGTTAATCTGTAGGTCCCCTTCAATGAGTTTAAAAATAGAATCGGGTGTAGCTCATTGACTGAGAGAAGTCCCCATGTTCCTTCATGGGATGTTATGGGATTTAATAAATAATAAATCACACGATGCGAGCCAAGAAGAAAGATCATGGCCAAAGTTTTTCTCCAACTCTATAGATTTGGAACCAAGATAAACATAAATAATAACCTATTTTAAAGGCTTAAAAACTATAAAAACGCTGAGCTAATGTATCGAGCTTAGAACTTCAATTACAAGTGCATAAGGTTGGTTGGTTCGTTATGTAGCAACCATGACGTTACTTTAAGTCATCTTAAGGTAACTTACATCGATCTGTAATGCAATAGGTATAAATAGCTGTTGCAGTGAAATTGAAAAAAAAACACCAAAAAAAAAACACATTTATCTGGCAATCAGCTGTTTATGGTTATGACCTAAAATCAAAACTCAACTGATATTTACGGTAACGGCTATGGTGTTATGCTACGCCAACTCACTTATCAAATACACTCTTGCCTATAAGGTTGGTTCCGAATAGCTGTTTATGGTTATGGCTATGGCGTAAGCCCATTAATCCTCTTTCAAAATCCGCCCAGAATCTTAAAACCGGTTAAAAATCAGCTAAGTCATCTGCTTATAGGGGAATAAAAGTCCGAAAAACCAGTTTTTTACCCGTAACTCAAGATTTTGGAGGTATTTTGAAAATATCAGAAATAAATTCTTATAGTGCTTGATAGCACCTTCAGAAAATGGCATCACTACCTAGATATTACACATTCTATTCGCATAGGTTTTTGTCTTGTATTTTTATTTATTTATTTTTTTTTTTTTTTACCCGTAAAAATAATCACTTTCGGTTTTGTTGTTATTTTTATGGATTTTGTAAAGCCGTAAATACTGTCTTAAAAAAGTGTTTAAATTTAACGTATTTTAAAAGAGTCGAATATAAACTAAGTCCCAGAGAATGTGGGCGATTACTTAATTTTGACGCTCATAGTATGTAATTGCCCTTTTCAGTAGTGCTATTTAAATAACTCCCGCTGTGTAGATGTCTATGTCAGTCATTTGTTGGCTCTTTGCCGGCCTGCTTTTCTTCATCTTTCTTCTTCTTCGTCGTTTTTTACATCTCATTTTCTATCAGTGTATTTGACTTTTGTTAGTTTACGTATGTGTGTTTGTGTGTGCGTGAATTTGATTTTGTTGCGTTTAGACGATGTGTAATGAAATGTTGACGCAGATGTTTTATTATTATAAGGCTCATTACTTAGCACGGCTGTTTGCATTCTGCCATAGAAAATATATATGTATATAACAATTTTCATCAAATACAAACTTTTTAACAACTACACCTCTACCTTATTTAACGAGTTGGTTTTTTGTATTTGAAATATTTAGAAGTTTATAACTTTGAATTGACAGCACTGCTTTATTTGACAATCGCTTTAACAGCAGAAAATTGCTTTTTATTTAGTTTGATTTGACATTTCATTATGGATAAGTTACACTAGAGCAACATTCTAAAATTGTTGAATTTTAATTAAAATAATGGCTCTATTCGTCAAACTTCAAAATGGGTACATAAATAAACATAATTGTTGCATTTCGAGTGAGGATAATCCACGAGCTTTTGTCGAAACATCATTACATCCACAGATAATTACTGTTTGGTGTGCTTTATGGGCTGGTAGAGTCATTGGTCCATACGTCTTCAAAAACCGATGATGGTCAGAATGTTGCCGTTAGTGGTGAACAGTATATTGGCATGATAAGAAGTTTTTCGTACCTCAATTAGCTGGCATTAATTTTGCTGATACGTGGTTCCAACAGAACTGAACCCACATGTCACAGACCGCGCGCTATAAACTTTTGATGACAGAGTAATTTCACATAATGGTTCAAATAATTGGCCACCAAGATCGTTTGAATTAACCACACTTGTCTACTTCATTAAACAAGAGACAATTGAATGCCTGGAAATCAACATATGAAGAGTTTTTGGCGAAATACGTTTACATATGCTAGGAAAAGCTTGTAAAAATTGGTGTACCGGATTGCGCCTTGTACGCGCCAGTCATGGCAGGCACATGGTCGAAGACATATTTAAACATTAATTTTATAAATTTTTTCATCCGTTTCGTTGATAATAAAAATATATTTCTTAATTTTATTAGGATTTAAGGCTCAACTATAATATGCGTCGGCTAGCTTAAAAGACTGTGTGAATACACATAATCAAATGTGTTTAACTATAATGTACTTAAACTTTTAGTCAAGTCTCGTTTAATTTGATTTGCTTAAGGGGGTGATACATTGGCAAAAATTTGTTTGCAAACATCGCGAATAGCCAATCGCATACATGGATAACTTACTTTTACTTGAATGCGATTGGCTATTTGCGATGTTTGCCAACAAATGTTTGCCAATGAATCACCCCTTTTACGTTTTGAGCGAACCAAATCGCACTTTACGTACGTAAACAGCTGTATGCGTGTTATATGCAAAACAATAATAGAGGAAACACATTGTGCAATGGATGCTCTTGCTTTTAATTGCCTCTGAAACAGCGACGATTAAACACGAGTAACGGATGTATGCAGATATTTATACAAAATATTAAATTTTTTATATTTTTTATACAAAATATTAAATTTTTTATATTTTTAATAAAAAACAAATTCATTTAGATACGAATAATGCTAATTACCCATTCAATTCAACTCTCAGGTAGCAATTATCATGTTCTCACACTAACACAACTATTCAAAAAGTACATTATAGCCACCAAAAAGTTGATTAAGTAAGCAAAAGTATATTATATGTAGTTGGGCCATTAAATTTATGTAACTGTAAAAAAAGAAACACCCGTTAGAACAGTTCTTTTTTCAAGTGTTTAGCCACAGCATGATTTTATTGTTTTGTTTGGCGTTTAAAGAGGCTTTAATGTGTTTCCATCTCACAGTTTTGTGTGATTATTTGTTGTTTTTTCTCTCTCTCTCTCTTTTTGATTTCTTTGAATATATTTTCTTGGCTTGTAAGCATGTGTGTGTGCGTGTGTTGTGTTATTGCTTGTATAGTTGCCATTCTTAATGTTTTGAGTGTCACGGCTTAAATAATGTTCTTGTTGTTGTTTATTAAAAAACTTTTTTATTATTTAATTTTTAGTACCTTCCATATGTATGTATGTAGTAGATGTCTTATTTAAATTTTGTACTAAACAAAAATTTTTTTAATAAAAACGTTATTAAAAATATAATATATGTGTGTGTGCGTATGTTGAATGCAAAAGGTTTTTATTTCTCTTATAAAATGCCGTCGGCAATTTGCCGGCAAGTTTTTTACTTTTAAAGTTTCTAAGAGTTTAGGGCTGTTTTTTTTTTAATTATAATTAATGATTACCACTCGCCATAGATAATACATGAATGAAGTGAATGCACGATTATTTTTGATTGCTTTACTTACTTGATATTTGGTTTGGCCGTATTAATCATCATTTCGCAACGGGGGCAATACTGTTCCGTTCTTAAATGTTTAATGAGACAACTATGGCAAACTGTAACGAAAATAAAAACATGTTTAATAATAACACCTTTTTTTGTTAATAAATTATGCTATAAAATAAAATACTTTTTGGCAGGGTTCGAATTTACAATCAACTTTAAATTTTCAAATATTTTTCTAATCAGCTAAGTTAAACACTAGTGAACATATAACACAATATGATAATAGCTTGCGCAACGCTCTATGATCACCGAATAGTTAAGAATATGTCGTCCAACGTTTCTGAAGACACTACTGTAGGTAACAACTATGGTGCCATTTAAGATCCCAAATACATTAAGACTATATATAGTACCTCCTCTAATTTTTTCAAATGTTAACAACTATCCAAGCCTTTGCTGTACCATAAGAAGCATTGGTTGCATTGTAAATCCATACAGTCTAACGTAATACTATCCTGCTTTTGAAATTTTGTTACTGCGGCAAATATGTGTAAAGAAATACACAATTTACTTATTGTGACAAAAAATTCCCATAACATTCCATGGAGGAACAAGTCAATGAGCTGCATCAGGTTCTATTTTTAAGACTCATTGAAAGAGGCCTCAATTTTAATGCCGGTACCGAACGACAAACGCATTAGAGAAGTTTTTAACGGTAGTAATACTCATAACCATACATACATACATAATTCCCACGACATCCCAAGTGAGGCAAAGGGGATTTCTCTCAATCAATGAGCTGCACACAATGCTATTTTTAAGACTCATTGAAAGGGACCTACGATTTAACGCCGTCTCCGAACGGCATATGCATTAGTTAGAGAAGCTTTTCATAGCGTAAGTACTCATAACCAGTCGCTAGCAGTGCTATGAGGTGATATCGCTGTTGAAAATTATCTGATGATCTGGTCTGGTATTGAACCGAGGACCGAGGTGTCTTACCTACCATACCACAGCGGTACACTCACATACATACTCATAACTCATTACTTGCTATTGTCATGAGGTGATAACGGTGTAGAAAAAAAAAAACGTTTTTTCTTTTTCAGATGGTCTGACTTGGGATTGAAACGATGAACTCTTGGTTGGTATGTAAATTGCAAGTTTAAAGTAAGTATCCCACGCTGGCATATCCCACGGTGTACAAAGCACGAGTCAATACTATGAGTTCACACATGATAAGAACTGCGTGTGATTACTAAATTTTGAGGCATGTTAGTTTGACATGACTTCCACCATACTAATGATATATGGGTCACGGCACCTAGTTAAAAATGTAACTTCATACCGAGGTAGCGCTCTCTCCATGATTTGGGTATAAACCACAGCCACAACGTTACCCCTACATCCCACAAGTTTACCTCACCATAAACGGGCAGGGTCCTAGGTCGCTGGGACTCCTGACCCTCGCGGTACCAGAATTATGCATCCGGTCAGTCTTCGTAGCATAAATGCTATTACTAGTTTAAGTTCCGAATGACTCCGGAGTGGTGGCCAATCTCTTGGTTGGTAAACGGGTATCTTCCCTACCATACCACAGCGGCACATTGTGACAAATAAAAACGCGATTTTTTTATTATGGTTTTGAGCTGTTGATCGCTAAAATCATATTTTTAGATAAAGTGTGTAAAAATAGAATGGGCCAGTAAAGGGATTAAATAGTCTTTATTTGCAAATTAGGTCTTAACCAGAACCAGTTCGAATACATCCTACATAATGCCGTAACCATTCATTAAACATGGGCTCTGATAACAGGGTTCCATGGGCAGTAGAACCCTAATACATACAGATTAGAAAGGACCGCGAACAATTTAGTTCGTGATAAGCACTGTAATTTGACTTATAATTCATTGAAGGGTACAGCAAAATATGTTCGTTATAAGAAATTGCTATAACCGTGTTCGTTATAAAGTTGTTTTACTGTACATATGTTATTAACTGGCTTTAATAGTTCAGTAAGAGAAGAAAAGGTAGAAAGAATTTACTTAAACATTTATGTTATATTATGTCTCCTCAACAGTTTATGGATGAGACAGAGTGCCGGGTTTTGCTGGAGGGGGGTGAAACCACAGAGTACATTATGTGCTGCAACTGTGTTGCACTAACTAAGACCACATTACAGGTTTTCAACTGAAGTCAATTGGATTCGAGGTGGATCTTCCTATTATGGATTTACTCGATTTCAATCGGCGGGCAGAGAAATTGGCAGTTTGAAAATGGCTTTCGCCCTACCACTTTTCTATATGGGGAACAATTGAGTGAGATGTTGTCCAAGACGTTTGTAGTTCACTGACCATCTGCGGGCAGAGATGCACGGCAGGATGTATGGTGGTGTTCTTATTTAGTGACTACAGTAGGACACAAAAGGACCTTCAGGCTGATAAGAATAATACCACTAAATGGCTACTTTACAAGTCTCAAAAGGTCTGAAGCTCCTCAGATCGATTAAAATACAGTAAAAGTCTGTTATAAAGAACTAAATTATTGCAAATTCTAGATGGTAACGAACTATTTTTCATAGTCCCAGTTTTAAATTTCATATAATTTTTCTGTTTCTATAACGAACTAACAGCTAAACATAGATCGGAGCTAAGCGTTGTCTAGCTCTCAAACAAATTGTATGAAGTAAACCATAATATAAAATCCAATTTTGATAAGGCGTTAGAAAGTGAAGATGGCTGCGAAGAAAAAAATAAAAATAAAAAAGTAGTGTAGCTGTTTCCGGGTCAAATCTAGTGTTTAAGTAACTTTAATTTTAATTTACTGATTTTTTGTTTGAAACGTTAGGTAAACATTACTGTTAATGGCACAATTTTAACGCTTTTATTTAGATATGTCACTTTAGCGTCAACGCTAGACAAATTTTAACGCAACAGCCAACGCTCTAATTTATGTTTGTCAGTAGAAAACAATTATACAAATAAATGTCGTGGTGTAGTGGTAAGAGCAGACGCATAACAACATATACGACCCAGGTTTGTGCCACACCAGAGGACGGACATGACGAAGAAAAATTTTAATTGTGGTTTCGTATGTTTAATGAAAGAGGCTTTTCAACTTCCCTCGAGACCCTCCCTCCCGATCGCATACCTCTGGCGATGATGACAAAAATCAGTCGAATGATCGGGAAAAACACGCCACCTCTACTGGTAAAAATTACAATGCTAAAGTAAAGATCACTACCAATTAGCAAGGATCTTCACCACTAAGCAAAATCATATGGAGGAAGCTACAGTGGATTTTTGACCTACTAAGCTTGAAAGATCAAATTGATTAAAGAAACTGAAACAAAGCAAATGGATGCTTTGTGGAACGCTAATATAAAGGAGAAAAAAAAAAAAAAAACAATGATAACATTAATTTTCATGTTTATTTTTTACTTCATGGCTACATTTCTGATCAGCTGTTATTAACTAAATACTATCAATTCAATTATAAACAAATTTAAGATGTCGAAGAAATAAAAATGATTTATAAATGGATAACAATAACAAGACAAAAGGGAGCAAGTATGTAATGAATATAATATAACAAAATTAATATTGTCTACCGCTTTAATATTGTCTACCGCTTTGACGACAAACGGGACATGTACAGTGCTGTTCAAAAAAATAGATTCACCATGATCTAACATCCTTGAGAACAATTAAACATTAGAAAAACTCGATTACTAACTTTTACTTTTTATTTTGGTAAAATTATAACCTAAATCACATAAAAAAGATATCTATACATAACTTCAAAACATCGAACTATGAAAACTATGTATTCATCAATATTGTTCAAATCAGCAATTTATTCCTGCTCAAATAAAAATAGATTCACTTAATTTGGTGTTTCAAAACAAGTAAAAAAATAAAATATTTTTAGTAATTAAACGAAATAATTCCTTTTAATTACTATTTATTTACTTCAGTACTTGGTGGAATAACCCTTATCGTTTTGGCATAGAGTCAACAAGTCTCTGACATGTATCTGTTGGAATATTTTTCCACGCTTCTTTTGCTAACTACCACAACTGTTCTTTATTTGAAGGGTTTTTTCGCGGAGAGCTAAGTCCAGCTCAAAACTTCGACATCATTATTCTGAAACTAACCTCTTGCTCCCATGAAAGCGGCTTTTCCCATTCGGCGTCAGGCACCAT
This sequence comes from Wohlfahrtia magnifica, assembly GCA_023159175.1. Classification (NCBI taxonomy): domain Eukaryota; kingdom Metazoa; phylum Arthropoda; class Insecta; order Diptera; family Sarcophagidae; genus Wohlfahrtia; species Wohlfahrtia magnifica. The sequence goes on along the minus strand of JAKWBJ010000484.1, from coordinate 3,314,345 downwards.
GACGTCGTTTAGTATATTGGTATAATAAATGGCATCCATTATTCCTTCTATTCTGAATAGAGGACCTACCTGTGCCATGATACGAAAAACATACCCTATATCAGTATACTTCCTACACCATGTTTAATGGTTTTTTGGTGGTCTTCTTACAGCCAAACTACTTTTATCAGAATTAACTTTAGATTCTACTTATGCATAGGAAATTTTATATGCTGTTTTGTAGGTGAATCTGTTTTTTTTTTTTTTTTTTTTTTTTTTTTTTTTTTTTTTTTTTTGAACAGCACTGTACGTCCCATTTGATTTTTTCATCTTTACAGGTATATTTTGCATTGGATTTAAAGCTAATTAGTATTGTTCTATAAAAAGCCTATGAATTTTTAGGTATTCGCGTTAAAAATTAGATTTCGTTCTTTTAATTATGCTTAAAAACGTCTAAATTTCAGAAATCTGTATATAAAAAAAAAAAAAAAATTCGTGGCTTAAAGCATATGTTGAAAAGCCCCCTTTTGCTGTGGTTTAAACAGGTTCGAGCTGAAAACACACAAACTTCTGGTCCATTTGATGGCAGAAAAAGCTAACAAATTGGAAAAGAAACTCAGTATTAAGTTTAAGGTAATAAACAGTCGGTTAAATCGTTGTAAACTCAGAATTCTTAAAAAAAAATAATAATTAGGTATGAGTTCGTTAAAACCAAGTTTTACTGTAGTAGCATATTAAACTCACAGAAACTAGTTGCCATGAAAAGCATAGCTTGGGAAGTAATTATTTGAACGATATTCTGTTTATTTTTAATTCAGAAGCGTTGAAAAATCATATGGTTTGAGACTTCGTATGGAATTAAAAGAATTCCAGCAATTTATAGAATTTGTTAAAGTTTTTCGATGAATTCTAAAGATATTTCGAATATTTAGTAGAAGATAAAAGCTATTTAAGTACAGCATAGCATCTTTACTTGCTTTAAACTCAAGAAGATAAATTCTTATTGTTCTTTTACTGTTAGCAGACACGCTCTCTTATCCCTCTATTTCTCCTTGAAAAGTTGAATTAAAAAATCTGTTTAAAGGTAACCCTCATTTGCATTTAGAAATGAAAAGAATATTTCTTTTTCTTAAGAAAACAAAAAAAGAAGAAAAAGAAAAAATCTAAAGAATGTATTGTATTTACTATGTATTTACTTTATATGCAAACTGTTGCATATACTAACTAACATACATACAACCTTTAAAAGTTGCAAGGTCATAAAGAGTGTAAAGGGAACAAGGAATTAAAATATAACATGTCCTTGCTCCATTTTCATATACATGCATACCTATGTATTATTGTACCTTGAGCCTAAAGGTAGACAATGAATGAATGAATGAATTTAATTTCCTACAGAGGAGCCAAAAATTTATTTCATTTTTTTCTAATTAAAATAAAAAAAAAACAATAAAAGAAGAAGAATAAGAATAAGAATGAATTGTAACACTTACATGAATGTAAACATTCCACAATGGTGGTGGCATCAATCAAATAGCCAAAGCATAGGCTACAAATGATATGCGCATTAACGGTACTCAATGTGATAGGCCTTTGACGCATTGCTGCCAACTGTTGTAAATCATTGGGATCAGTTGAATCGTCCATTTCATTTGTAGCAACAGCATTATCGCTAGCCGAGTCAATTGATTCTAATTCGGTTTTGATAACCGTATCACAAGATTGTTGGCAATCGCCATTACTCATACTACCGCCGCCACTGCTACTGCTACTACTGCTTATGCTGCTGCTGTCACATTGTGAGCTGGTTATGACATTTTTAGCGGCGGGCATTGTTGTTGTTGCCGTCGCCGTTGCTGTAGTGTTAGTCATTGTTGTTGAACACGTTGATGAGAAGGCTGTTGATGAGGCAATGGAATTTGGAGTTGTTGAGGAAGCTGTTGTTGATGGCATTTGTTTGATTTGCTTTTCTTGTGACATTTTTGAGTCAGATTTCATTGAATGTTTTTTGATAATGCTTGTATTGCAATTGTTGTTGTTGTTGTTGCTATTATTGTTATAATTCCGTTCCATATGTTGTTTGTATGTGTTATTAGAATTCGCCATATTTGTTACTGTTGTAGCAGAGTTTGTCACGGGTCGTGGTACCGGGGACATAATTTATGTTTTGCCGTTTTTTCCCTTTCCTTACTTTTCTGCTTTTCTACTTTGGTTTGTTCGTATTCGTTTTTTTTTTTTGTTTTTACTTTTGGCTTTAGCGTTTCCTTGCTGCTGGCATTCGTCCGTTTTTGTTCGTTTGCACCAAAAAGTAATATGATATTTTTTGTTTGTGTTTGTTTTTTGTTGTTGTTTAAAGCTGGAATTTAAAAATATTTGTGTTTTTGTTGGTTTGTGTAGAATTTCTTTTTGTTTTTTTAGAATCAGTAAATTGAGTTATAGATGGAAATATTAAATAAAGAAATTTTTGTGAAATTAGAAATGAAATGTTTTGAAATAAATACCTACCACAGCGGAGAGGTAGGGTGGGTAAAAAGATACATAGTAAGGAAGGAAAAAGTTTTTGAAAATAATGTTTAAAAATTTAAATAAATATTCAAGTTCGTTATAACGACTAAAAAAATGAAATTCTATTCTACTTTTGCTTGTTTTTTCGTTTAAATTTTATTAAATTTAAAAGATTTCAACATAAAATTCATTATATTGAACATGCTTTTAATAAGTACTGTTGCCATTTTACTTTGAATGTACTCCTAAAAAGTATTCGAATAACTTCCTTATATATAATAAGTCAGCCGCTTGTCCACGGATACATGCTTCTTAATTTTCTAAGGTTCAACTAGAAGTGACTTAACACAACGACATAACCGTAGCCATTGTTGAAACTTCCATTGGCCACCAATCCGGACTCATGTGGGACATATACTGTTAGTAGGAGTACTACGAGGGTCGGGTACCCCAGATATCTAGGTCCCTGCCCGACTATTGTAAGGCCCTCTTATGATAGCAACGTGATGGCTGTGGTTTATACCCAAATCGAGGCAAGGGCGTTAACTAGACTACTACCATGACTCACAGAACGGTAGTTTAGATAGTCTAAGATACTTTACCAAAGTGAAAGTCACATCCAAATAACATGCCTTTGAATTTGGCACTCACGTGTGGTTTTTATCAAGTGTGGTAGAGTGTCGGTGGTCGCATTGTATTCAATCCTGCTTTGAGCACCGTGGGGTATGAAAGCATGGCAATACTCACGTAACTTACTTGTCAAATTTATGAAAAATTTAATTGATCAGTTATGGCCTCCACCAGGTTGATCGCTTGCGTCGCGACAAGAACATCAACTGCATACTTTTTAGGGTGTGAACAGGTTAAGGGTGCTGTTTTGGTTTCCATCTATACGAGGTACATATGTAGACCCATTTACTAGTAACTCAAAAATATATATTGGTCTTCTGGAGTAATACGCCTACATTGGTGAACACTGAAATAACCAACGACAATTTTACTGTACGATATTTCGCAAGGATACTCTATATGGTGTCGGAAATAGAGTCGAAGCCAGATACGATAACCACTCTTACCACGTGTAAACTTCTATACAGAAAATATATGTGCCCTGATTCTGAAATTAACCCAAAGACAGTTGAATTACCCATCATAGATGCCAAAAGATTGCTGGCATTGGTATATAACTTCATCGCGAATGTGCATTGCAAGACCCCGACGGAAATTAAAAAGGAACAAAAAGTTATACTCAGGAATATGAAAATTCTGAGGATCAGCATTTTCAGATTCCAGGGTTTTACATAAGCGGGAAAAATTCGGCCTATGGAGACGAATGTCCGCATAAAAAGAAAAAAAATCGCCCTCAATTCCCGTACATTGCAGAAATCGATGTGAGAGCGACCCGTCATTACGAAAATAGATAAATAAAAATTAAGCGACCAATCACCCCTGAACGCCTGATTATAAGTTAAAGGTGGTAAAACAATTAAGGCCCCAATTATTGATCACAATGTTTATTATTTTGATTAAATACACTTGTCTGAAATGCAATATCCCAATGGCGAACGTCATAGGGAATGACATGGGTAAAACACTGATGACTGGCGCTGAATTATCTTTGATGTCATACATGACTTTTAAAAGTAATTGACAGAACTATAAAAGACAATGTTGCTAAATTTCAGCATGTATCCGACTCATTACAGACAATGTCGCTAAATATTTAGCATGTAGTCGACTCATAACAGACATGTGGCTAAATTTTTAGCATGAAGTAGACTAATAACAGACCATCATGTCGCTAAATTTCAGAATATAATCGACTTATAACAGACCATCATGTCACTAAATTTCAGCATGCAGTCGACGTATAACATATCATGTCGATAAATTTTTGGCGACTACTTTTAACAATGTCGCTATATTTTACCATGTAATCGACTGATAACAGACAATGCGCTAAACATCAACATGTTGGTCGACTCAACATACAATATCGCTAAATTTCAGCATAACAGAACATCATATCACAAAATTTCAGCAAGTAGACAACTTATAATAGGCCATGTCGCTAATTTTCAACATGTAGTCGACTCAATTCAATAATTACAGCTTTCTTTATATGGTGGCATTGCAATGAAGTTGTCTTACATTACTCAAATCGGCCACTTACAACATTTATTGTTATTTGCTTTAGCCAATGGGACGCATGTATTCTGAACCTTAATCGGAACAAAGCCTTTCAATACAACTGAATTTATCGCCTGGTAAGATCGGGAAAAGTCATCATTCTGAATAGGCACTATAGCAGGACACTGCGGCCTATGCTATCTATTGTGCTCCTCCTGGACTATAGTTTGTTCAACAGATCTGCTGCCTTCTTAATGAACACCAGCAGATCTAAAGCTATATTGGTGGATGTTTTCCAAAATATTTCCATTGAAGACTATTAAGAACCCCTCATTCACACAATATGTGTTCCTCTATATCTGATGCCTGTGAGCACTGTCTACAAACATCCACATCTATGACCGTCATACACTCTTAAGATGCGCTCGCAGTCTGCAATGGCCAGTAAGAAAATCCGTTAGGAGCTTCAAGTACGGCCAGCCATATTTGGGAACCATAGAACGTCTCCCAAATTGCGAACTAATCGCAGAGTAGCAAAGTCCTCTCCTGTTTCCAGCACCTGGCAATTACCCAATCCTTGATTAGATTGTGGATGGTAGTAAGTGGTGCTGCACAGCAAGGTTACGGACCGATTAGAGTAACGGAACAACTTTGTAAAAGATTGTGCAACAACATAATCACAACTTCACTTTTAACGAAACGATAGATTTTACATTTCTTCGTGGAAAGCCAAAAGGCAAAGAAGCGGTACTGCCAAACGTTAAGCAGATTATTCGTTTCTAGATTTAAGATTTTGTTTGTAAACAGAAACATAAATTTTTTTTTTAGTTTCCCTCTAATAATTTCATAGGTACACGATATAAGTATATGGCAACTCTAGATATAATTTTTATGTGAGAAAATTTTACGAGCGCTAGAGAGCATTAACGAAAGAATATGAAAGAAAAACAACAAAATGTTAACATAAAAATAAAAGCGAACAGCGTAGAGAAAGAGCGAGAGAAAAAATTTGTTATTTTGAAATGAATATTTTTGTTTGCCGTGATAAAAACTACAGCTGGAAAACGAAACAAAAAAAAAAAAAAACAAAACAGCACGAAAAAAAAACATAAATAAAGCACATGCATATACCAATCTAATCAATGCATGGATGGAGGATAGTAATGTTGGTGGTGGTGGTTGTGAGTATTTAAAGAAAAAATAAACTAAAACTACAGCGAAAAATAAGTAAAAAGAAGAAAAGAAAAATAATAAACCAAAAAATACATAAATTTACAAAGATAAGAAAAGATGAAAGCCAAAGATTATTTGTATTTCGTGAGTAATAAGAAAAGTGTGGAAGAATATCGTTTTTTTTTTCGTTACTCTTATAAAAATTGAAATTTAATGAAGAATAAATTTTTTAAATTAAAACTTACCATTTACAGTGTAAATTTTAGTGATAATTGTTGTTTGAAAAAGTAATCCATATTGTGTTCAATTAATGTAAAATCCATATGTTGTTTAAACATATTTATGAGTGATGTTTAACATCCCCATGGGTAAGTAAATAACATCCAAGTTGTTAATTTTTTTAATATTTTTTTTGAAAATTATTTATAAAAAAACACTAAAAAAATCTCCAACTTTCACAACAATTTTTATCATTTTCTTCTTACTTTTTTCTTTTTTTTTTGTATTTATTTGATATATTTTTTATTCAATTTACTTCTTTTACTTTGTTAAGCTATTTATTCATTATTACTTCATGCTTCTCTTTTCTAGATGATATATAACGCTCCCACACACACGCATAACTTTATTTATTTATTCTCACTTTCTTTACAACATTTACTCTGTATGTTGTGTATTATCATGTATTTTGTTTTCAATGCTACTTCGTTATATTTTCAACCTTTTTTTACTCTCACAAATTTGTTTTGTAGTTGTTTGTTTTTTTACACACGCACACAATCACATTTCATTTATAACAACGCACAGCTCATTCATTATCCCCATTTTTTTCTGTTTAAAAATTAACAAGTTTCTAAAAAAAAATTAAATTGCTTTAACACTCTTTTTATGTATTTCTCTCTTAAGTATGTTATGCACTTCACCCGTACACGTCCTTACAACACAACGTTACGCGTTGAAATGTTGCTTAAACATTCGAGTTCAAATGTTGCTGTCGCATATGCTCTGCTTACGTATTATTTTATATACTTCCAGATATATACTCGGCTTTTATTACATACACACAACAGCCTTTACCTAACTGCCATAAAGTAAATACATAAAGCTGTTTCGTTTTTAGGTAAATGAGTACAAGTTTCTACTCTTTAAGAGTTATTGACATTTTTCTTCAAGCCTTCTCTCTTGCACTTATTGATATTGTAACTTAATTTTATCTGCTCGCTACTTTGCTTATATGTTTTTTATTTATACTCTCTTACTCTACGTTAAATAATAATACAACTCAATTGTTGTTTACAATTGAGTAGAATTTTAGTTTTAAGGCGAATTGTTGTTTTTAATGCTCAATATTTCTGTTGTTGTTTTTTTTTACACCACTTTAGTTTTTTGTGACTGGTCATGTTTTTTTTTCGTATTGCTTTTATTAATAGAGCGCCAGTTGCCTTGTATTAATTATTTTTATTTTGAGAGAGTATGTATGGATTTTATTTTAATGTTTTTTGTTTCTATTTATGTATCTTCGCGCTATCCTTGTTATTGCGCTCGTATTGCTTTACTACGAACCGTTTGTATTCGCTGTTGGTTTGTAACTAAAATGCCTTGTGTGTTATTTTGCCTGACTGACTGACAGTCTTTGAGTATGTTATGTGTCTGGCTTGAGTATTTTTCTGGTTGTTATTGGTTTTATTTGTTGCTGCTGTTAGTTTTGGTTCTTATTTTTTCTGCCCGTGCATTATTTAATGCATTTGGGTCTTTTATATACAATTCTGTTTATTATGAGGATTTGTAGTGTTTTTTTGTAGATATTTTAGTAAATGATGCCATACATTTGTGCTTATATATTTATATACATATGTATGTATGTATGTATGATTATAGTACTCAATGTGTATTTAATATTTTCTCTATAATACATAGAGTCCATGACAAATTTTGAATGTATGTACAGTATGTATGTAAGTTCCATTTGCAATGGAAAAGTTCATTCGAGTTTTATAGAATAAAAAAATTGAAATATTTTTGCTGTTGGTTTAGTTGTTGTTGCTTGCTTTATATACTTGTAAGAGTATGTTTTATCTTATTTTCTAATTTCATTTTTCTCTCTTTATTTGATTTTTTTTTCATTTTTATTTTTTTTTTAAGCATTTTTCTAAAAACTTTTCAGACTCGAATGGTGGACACTTTTGCTTTGAAATATAATGGAGTTGCCTCAACCTATCAAAGTTGTTTGTTGCAAACTAAACAAATCCTTTGTGTTTGCTTTGTAACAGATGCAATGAACTTTAAGCAGAATTTTTGGGTTCAACTTTGGCTCTCTGTTCCTTTACTTTGTAGTCAAACAAAGTCAGATGAGTTGTCATGTCTTTAGCCAGAAGCAAAAACTTTTGAAAATATTGAAGTCAAAATCTAGAAAAAATAGGAAAAATGTTGCCAGTGCTTAAACAAGTAGCAGACATGGGTAGAGAGATAGAATCACCATCAAAACAATTCCCCGTTAAAGAATTTGAAACGGCTGTCAATTTAACGTTTAATGCTCGTCTGTTTTACAACAGAAATGTTTAAAATCTTGCAACATTCTAACAAAATCCTCTTTGTTTCTTAATTTAAACTTAAAGTTTGCAAAAAAAAGTGATTTTGAAAAAAATGTTGACTTAAAGCACTACTATTTATAGGCATGCATGTACATACATACATACATACAGTGGTGAACATCGGCTTAGCACATTTCATCTATGCCGCATTGAAAAGCGTATATTTTTTTAGGAATCAAAATTGATTAAAGAATTTACCTACAAGTGTTGTCTATGGTGTACTCTGTATGTACCGTAACTTCATTTTATTTCATCTTCCGGTATTTACTTTTATGTTTAATTTATTACAAAAGAAATAATTAATCTGCACTGGACAGCAATTTAGCTCATTCTACAGATTTTGTTACTTTTCACTGCTCAAAGGCATAGTGGGAAGTTGTTATTCATGAAATAAGCTCGAGAGCAATCATCGTTTGCGACATTGCTTCCCTTTGAAACTGCTATCAAAAAAATGGTGTACAACGTAGTAGTAGTAGTTCATATTCAAGACCGTTGGATATAGAGTTAATGTACCAATAGTCGGCAGTTTAAGGCTTTTGTTTATTTCAAGCTACTGCCCTTGCGGATGTGAATCTGGTTTCGAATTGATAACTAGTAATTGCAATTCATAAGCTTGCTTTGTTTCAGATTATTAAGTCCAATTTAAATATTTTTTGTTTTTTAATTGAAATTGAGAAATTTACTGTTTTTGTGAAAAACAAAAAATTTGCCAGTAGTCGGCAATAATTTTCCAGTATTCAACATACTATGTTCCTATTGTCGGCATATCATATTTTAGTGCAGAAAATATTAAGATTGATTCACTGATTGATGTTCAATAAGATCAAGCAGGCACGAAAGATAAATTCATATCAGAAAATCATGAATATTATTTGTGTATAATTCAGATTCTGTGCATAGGATACATTGAGCCTTATTTGCGATTATATCGTAAGCGACAAATTTATTATTTTACAGGAAAAGATTCCTATTGTTTTTTCCGCAAGCACTGCAATATCTTAACTTAATTTCAATGGGGAACTACATTTTTAATGGCTATGTTTTTAATAAGATAAGATATAATGTCGCTTACGATACTATTCCCATCATGATGAGAATCGGTTTGTTATAGTTTTGGCGCTTACGATAATGTAATTAATTATAGTTTTATTTTATTAAATGTGTCCATCGATTATAAAAAATAACCTCTTTTCCACTCAGAATGGTTCATCTTCATTGTCGGTTTGAACCAATGTACCTTGAACATATTTGCTGTATTCGCTCAGGAATAATACTTTTCTCGAAGAGTTTGCATAGGTCTCTGTATTTTTCTTCTGCAATTAATAGTTTTTCTTTGTTAAGCAGTCGTGGTCCAATTTCTATGATATTCGATTGTCGCCCCTTTTGCAACAATACAGTACTAATCTTGAACGTCTGCGTTTCACTATTTTCGACTTCATTCTGCTTAATTTTATTTTATTTCGTTTTCTTTTAATACCTATGCGTTCAATACATAAGAGAAGCCACTCTTTTCGGTTCGTCTCACTTGCTAGTCGCCAATAATAGTCAAAAATAAGAACACGTTGCTCCTCTGAGTAGTCACCGCAAGCATTGACACATCTTCGTTCCCGACAAGGATAAGGTTTTAAGGACTTCTTGGCACCAATACATTTTTTCAAAATTCTTTTATAGTGAGTCTTTTGCTTTTCTTTCCCCTATCACACAAGCTGTCTCTTCATTTATTAAACTGCTGTCGGTGTCGCTGTATTCCACGAGCTTAATTTTCCTTTTATCAATCTAGAAAATATGAAAAATTGCTACAAACAGAAATTAACGCCATATTTTTATTATTTACTTACCTTTGATGATAGAGAATTAATTATGTTTACGCTCAAAGATCTTCTGTTTCACTATTATTTTCAAAAATAATATCTATGTTATGCTTTTAAGCATTCAAGTATTTCAAATGTCAAGGCAACTTCGATTAAAAATTCTGCAGTTTTAACTGCTGTAGATAACCACAGTAAAGCTTTATACTCGCAGTGTAGCTTACGATGTAATTGCATTTATGGAAAATGTAAAAACAAAGCAAACGATAAAATAAACCCAGCGTTTAAGCGGTAACGGTAAACTCTTAGACTCTATACATTTTGTAGGAAGATGCAACTGTTACTTATAAACTATTTGCAGCAAAAAACCAAATTTCGATAAATTGTCGCTTACGATATAATCGCAAATAGGTCTCGACATCTTAAAGCTAAAAACGAAAAAAGTAGGTCACAAAGGAATATATCATATAGAATTATATTATATGGCTTCAGAAAACTAACCTATAAAGCTTAAGTCTTTAACTGGTATTTCAAAATGTGTCAGCTTTTACCATGGACCGGACACAGTTACAGTAACAGTTCAAACATAGCATGTCATTAAAGCCGTCAAATCAAGAACTCTGCGAAATCTTCATGGGAAACAGAAAGTCAATACACGTGAAATGAATATTACGCAAAAGTTCATAAGTCGAATCATGGAAATAGACTTGAATTTGGGGCTTTAAACCGTAATACCTGGACATTTGTTGACTGCAACTTAAAGAAAATATGGTAGAAAAATCCAAACGTTTTTCAGAGAAGTACGATGATAGTGTATTCAGAAAAAACTTTGTTTATGGATGAAAAATGTTTACCGAATCAAAGAAGTGTAATAAACGAAATGGCAAGATGTAGTCTAGAGAAGTATCTGAGTTCACCGTCGCCGACTTGCATTTTTGTGTGCAAGGGATCAAAACATCAGCCAAACTCTAACAGATATCCGTTTTGAAAGCGGTTATCAAGCCACTTAATCAATTCCTGTTCCACAACCAGCTGTAGATTTTTTAACAGGATTTGAGACTACTCTTAAGGCTAAAATGACGCAAACGCGGGTCCCAAAAGTAATCCAACTGTGGTAGCCCTGATCTGGACCCTCTGTATTACAAATTGTCCCTTTCAGTGGTCATGTTTTGCTACAAAATAAAGCCCAACATTAATTTTCTTAAGGTTTCATTGGCTCGTGATGAGGTCAGATTTTAATGATTGGCCAGTGCTACTTAAGACGTGGTTTGAAAAGATATGAAGATTTAATAAATTATTTTTTGTAGAAGTCTTAACGTATTTTGTGATCTCAACCTTAACAAAAATATTAGTAAAACCACTGCCGACCATAGGAACAAGTGGTTTTTAGTGGTATTCATGCCGACCTTAGGTGCACATACCCTATATATAAAAGATGACTATAAAATGCGTTCTAATTAATTATTAACTCACTGAAATGCGCCAACCGATTTTATACGTTAAGCCCTTAAATGGAAGGTGAAGTCAATACCAAGGTTTTTATATATATGAGGCTTTTGCAACGGATGGACAAATTTGAGCTAAGGAAGTAAATTGGCTTAAAAACACATTTTTTTGTTTGACAAATTCAGTTTTATTCATACCAATATAAAATAGAAATGTGGGAATTAATAATGGAATATGATGTCGGGAAAATATCCACTCCTAGCACGTCAGCAGACGTCCGCACTTTTCACAAAACTTTGGACCACATTTTGCAACAAACCTTCGCTTATTTCGTCAATGCAGCGCCGAATTTCATCTTTCAGAACGTCAGTAGTTTGTGGTTTGTTCACGTAAGCCCGGTCTTTCAAATGGCCCGAGAGAAACTAATCCAGCGGCGTTAAATCACAAGAACGAGACGGCCAATTGACATCACCAAATCGAGAAATTACGTGACTGGGAAATTTCTCATGCAATAACTGAATTGTTTGGCTGACTGTTTGGCTTGTGGCACCGTCCTGCTGAAATCAAAGGTCACTGATGTCAACATTAGCCAATTGTGGTCACAAAAAATTGGTTATCATGGCTTGGTAAAGCAAAGGATTCACGGTGACGGCGTTTCCTTGCTCATGATGCCGCCTAACCACAAACCGCACCATACGGTCACTTTCTTTGGATGTAATGGTTTTTCGAGGACTGTTTGTGGCTTTTGTGAGCCACATATGCGATAATTTCGTTTGTCTACATAACCGCCTAATTGAAAATGGGCTTCATCACTAAAGATGATTTTGTTTGGAAATTTGTGGTTCGGAAATTTGTGAAAAGAGCGGACGTCTGCCGACGTGCTGGCGGTGGACATTTATCCGACATCATATTCCATTATTAATTCCAATATTTCTTGATATGATTTGATATTGATATGAATAAAACTGAATTTCTCAAAAAAAAAAAAAAAAAAATGTGTTTTTAAGCCAATTTACTTCCTAACCTCAAATTAGCCCACCCTTTACAACACATCCAAGCAACTTTTTTTTTATTTTAGCTTCTAGTTGTTCGCTGGGAGATGTCAATACCAAATTTTGTTGAAATCTTCTTTTGAATTTGGGTAGCCAGACGTACTATTTTCAGCAGTATGCATACTTTTTTGTGTCAGTGTACTGATTTCTGCATAACACTAGAGCGGCGAAACCAAATTTTCTCGATTTCAATCTAACGAGAAATGTTACAGGTGGCGTTCTTCAAACATGTAACACAACTACAGGTACACATCAATGACAGTAAAGCTTGATGACGGAAATGTGATGGTTGGGGTCACATTTTTTGAGCACGGTGTTGGTTTTATAAGCAAAATGGATCAGTACACATATACGAGTAAGAAAAACTTTTGAACACGATGATTCCATTTGCAGAGGAAAATATGCCACTTTGATGGCATTTTAGGCATTTCACCTACAGTGAAGTATTGCTTAGAGCAAAATGGACAACATCAACGTTCTAATTGACCAGCTCAATCACTAGATCTCAGTCCTGTAGTGAACCCATAGAATGATGTAGACCAACACATTACTGTTGTTAAATCTAAAAATTATAGCGGCATATGAACAGAAGTCAAAAACGCAAAGCCAAAACGCAAGGCCAAAGGAACATTGTGTGGGACTTATAGACATTATGTTGAAGAGATGTGGAGGAGCTGTTCTAAAAAAAAGGGTTATCCTACCAAATACTTAATTTTACATAAAATAAAGAATTAGTTTTGTTTTGTTTTGTTTTTTTTTTTCTGGCTGAAAATAATTTTTGTTTAATTTGTGCTAAATTGCTGTGCAGTCGTTTTTTGGGGTTTGTTGCTCTATTTTAACACAAAATAAACGAATTTAAACCAACAAAACTAAAGTAAACTAACGCAATGAATTCTTTGAACCACTAGCGATACAGTGATGTAAAAAATAATAAAGACACTAATATGTTATAGGTATTGAAATTTGATAAGAAAGTTCGTAAAATAAGACAATTGCGGGTGAGATAAAACTTCCCGTCCACTGTTTTCCAAATAGTTTTTGGCCGGTCTTGCAACATATGGCCGAGCGTTGTCATGATGGAAGATTATGGCCTCGTGTCTAGTCGAATATTCTGGTCGTTTTTCGTTGATTGCTCTCTTCAAACGAATCAATTGTGTTCGGTACAGGTCGTCTGACCCGATTTCAGCAGCTCATAATACAAAAGAATCTTCTGATCCCAACAAATACAGAGCATTACCTTGGCGTCATGGATATTCGGCTTCGGCTTTGTTTTGGCTGGTTGGCCGGGCTTTACGTATGACGTTTTGCGCTTGAGGTTATCGTAATGTAGGCATTTTTCATCAGCAGCTACGATGCAAAAATTACTTCTTTTTGTAGCGTTCAAGTATTGTTTCCAACATGCAAAATCGCCTTTCAACGTCTCCTGGCTTCATATCACATGTGACCTGAATTCCTTGCCTTTGAATGAATTCCAATGCTTTTAAATGTAGGGAAATGGCTTGTTGTGTGACTCTCAATAAAAATGCAAGTTCTTCTAGCGTTTGACAACAATCTTCGTCGAGTAATGCTTCCAATTCCTCATCTTCACACTTTTTCGGCTGACTGGGCCTCTCCTTGTCTTCTGTGCCGAAATCACCACTTTTGAATCGCGCAAACTATCGTTCTCAAGTTTTTTTCTGAGCAACAATCGATAATTTTTAGCAGCCGTTTTCTTCAAATGAAAGAAGGTTATCAGACTTCCCCGCAAAACATCTTTTTCGGGCACAAAATTCGACATTAGTATAGCGATTGACAAAAAAATGTGTGTTTACACTTTGGCGTCTATCGAATACTGAATTATATTGACAGATATTTACCCTCCAAAATACCATATTTGTTATTATTAACACAAACCATATGTGATAGTTATGCCATATGTTGTCCAAATCAACATTATTAACTTGTATACCCAATATTTCCTAAATAGTTATAAAAAAATATAAAATATTTAGCCAATTGACAGTCTTGTAAAGTCCTAAATCTAAAAGTGCTATTTGAGGGCAAATAGCACTGTTGTGAACACTCTTGAGTTTTCTGAGCGAAAAACTTATCTCTACGGAATTTAAATTTACGCCATTCGAAATAAATGACAAATTAAAGTTGCCAGATCCGGGCTATATGGTGGATAGATGCAACTACCTAGCAAAGCTCAGTTTCTGCCGAATTATAAAAGATTTGTGTGTCCTGCCGATGTTATGCTAGAACACAAAACCTTTTCTTTTGATCTATTCTGCCCTTTCTTGTTAAACTGCTTGCTTCAATCGTGCTAATTGTTGACGATAGAGATCCGAATCAATCACCTTACCAGGTTGTAGAAGTTCATAATGAACAATTCCCTTCGAATCCTACCAAGCACACAGCATTACCTTTCTTCGTTTCAATCATGGCTTTGCCACCGTCTGCGAAGCTTCACCTTACTTCGTCCATGATTTCTTTCCCACATTATTGTCGTACGTAGTCCACTTATTATCGCCTGTAAACATTCTCTTCAAAATTGCTTCGATCTCGTTCCGTTTTAGCAGTGAATAGCAAATGGAAATTTAGTTCATTAAGTCAGTCCATTATGTGGCACCCAAACATCAAACTTCTTTGTTTATTCAGCTTTCGTGAAATGGTTGATAACTGTTTGGTGATGCATGCTTGATTCCGTAGCAGTATTGCCATATTTTTTTTCTTTGAAAAACTGAAAATTTTTAAGAAAATAACTTATTTTCATGCGAAAAAACTGCATATACTTAAAAAAGTGAAAAAATATACATATACGCCAATTATTTTAAACTTTTGATAATCAAGGAAGTTTTATTTGCAATATAATGAAGTGGGTTATAAGTGGATTTGAAATGATAGCAATTTGAAATCCCATTCAATTTCAAGTTCACTCGATTTCTGTTTACGAAACATACCCAATAATTCATATCATAGTGTATTTTTTATTCGAGCATAACACAACAAATTAAATTTGATGTACATAAATAATGATATAAAGACATTGTGCTCAAATTGTAAGCTTTGTTCCGACAAGCTCAGCACCCAGCGGGTAAACCAGTTTCAAGTGCGCTGTATCCAGTGATGCTAAACACTTTTTTGGGTTAGCTCTTGCTTTTCAGATTTACCGTTATTTCACAATGGAGGAGGTTGCACAACATATATTTGCATAACTCAAAAAAGATTTAGTTTTTCGATAGAATAAAAAACCGAAATTCCGCAATAGAATTACTTTGAAGGCTAAAACTTTTTTTAATATTTAATATTTTATTAGTGAAGCAAATACATACGAAAAATTGATAATATTAACTTTTTATTTTAAAAAATTCTCCAAATTATACATTTTTAAAATTTGAAAATTTTTTAAGTTGAAGGAGAAAATTGGTTCTATTTTTTATTTAATACAACATTTTACATAGTTTTAAAAAAAGAAATAAAAAATATATATTTTTTTATTTATTCTTCTAACACTCCTTCAAAGTTTTGTGAATTTTTATTAAAATAAGCGCGGTTTTAAAAGCAGAAAACAAATAAAAACAATTTAAAAAAATTTTAAATTTTTTTCCTATTTTGTTTATAATATTGTAAAGTATCGGGTCTGCCATCTAACGTTTTTTTTTTCCAACTAGTGCTTATTTCGTGAATGGTAAACTTAGCTCATGTCTGATTTGACAGATAATTAGTTTTATCCTTCCGCTGAACGAATATGGTTGTCTATACGCTTGAACAACGCTGGGAAATATTGCGACATTACCTTGAAAATCATGGTAATGTTGCAGAATGTGTGCGATGTGTTCAGATGAAGCTCATTTTGATCTTGGCGGGTATGTAAACAAGCAAAATTGTCGCGTTTGGGGCACAGAAAACCCGCACGCATACATTGAAAAGCTGATACACCCAAGACGAATCACTGTTTGGTGCGGATTTTGGTTCAGAGGCATAATTGGGCCATTTTTCTTCGAAAATGAGCAAGGAGTGGCCGTTACAGTCAATGGCGATCGTTATCGAGCCATGTTGAACGAATTTTTGTTCACAAAAATTGAAGAGGAGGATTTTAGCAACATTTGGTTTCAACAGGACGGCGCTACGTGCTACACAGTCGAAGCTTCACTCGATGTTTTGCGCTCTGCTTTTGAAGATCCCATTATCAGCCGCAGAGCTGATGTCGTTTGGCCACCTCGGAGCTGCGATTTGACACCGTTGGACTATTATTTGTGGGGTGCCGTCAAAGATAAGTGTTACGCCAATAAGCCAGAGACAATTGACGCTTTAAAGGACAATATTCGTGAAGCCATTGGTGAAATATAGCTGCACACAATCGATAATGTGCTTAAAAATTGGACCGATCGTGTAGGCTACTTCATGGCCAGCCGAGGCAGCCATTTTAATGAAATTATTTTCCATTATTAACCGGAAGGATTGTACTTTCAAATAAAAAAAGAAATTTGAGAAAATATTCAATAGTTTTTTTGGCGGACCCTTTCGCTATTTTTCTGAAGTATGTACCTAAAATCCCATTTTTTTATGGTATTTTTGTATTATAAATTCGTTGAGTGTAGCGCCCTCTTGCTACAATATAGAGAAGTAACAGAAAACAAAATCACTCACTATTATACTCAGCTGATAATTAGCTTTCAAAATGTTTTTTGCATGTTTTATCACTATCCTTGAATAGTGATTTTTTGATTTTTGTCTAAGGGACAACGGACACTGTGGTCGGTTGGTGTGCTTTAGCGTGGAGGCAGGAAATATTTCTACTTCAGGATAAACATATTCAAACTAAAGTTAAACATGAATGGTATACGTTGGGCTATCATCTATCGGTTTAAATTTGAACCAGCGGTTATTTCGAATCTGGCAATACTTATGTCATTCTATTCTGTCACAAAATTCAGTATATTATCTCCTCTGAACGAAATGAATCGATTTACAATTGAACAACGTTGGGATTTATTTAAAATTTATCATCATTTAAAATCATTTGTTCGGATAAAGCTCATTTTCATCTTGGTGCGTACGTTAATTAGCAAAATTACCGTATTTGAGAAGCAGAAAACTCAAACGTGGTCTTATAGAACCCAATGCACCCATTACGAGTGACTGTTTGGTGCAGCATGTCGAACGGAGGCATCATTATCCCATCTTAATATATTTCATATTTCGCAAACATTACGCACCATTATAATCGACTTTTTTGTGCCCGCTCTTTAGGGTGTTGATGTGAACGATGTTTCGTTTCAACACGAAGGTACAACTTGCCACATATCTTCTCATGTCACAATCGATGTATTGCGTCAAACGTTTGATGGCCGTTGAATTAGCCGAAGTGTAGATGCTAGTTGTGCCCGCTCTTCAGGGTATTGATGTGAACGATGTTTCGTTTCAACACGAAGGTACAACTTGCCACATATCTTCTCATGTCACAATCGATGTATTGCGTCAAACGTTTGATGGCCGTTGAATTAGCCGAAGTGTAGATGCTAGTTGGCCGCCAAGAAAGTGAGATTTGACGATTTGACAAGTGTTAGGTATATCCATAAAACGTTTCTATAAAACAGTGGGTACGTTTCTCTGACACCATGGCTTAAGTCCATTTTGGTCACTAATATACGATCTGTTTTCATTAAGGCGGCTATAATAGCTATTATGATGGCAATTTTTGAACCGTAGACTCACTTGCTTCCTTTTCCAAATATACTTTTAATTCGCTAACTAATTTTGTAGCTAAAAGTTGGGATTTCGCTTAATTTTTCTGAGTATCTAGCGCTCACCATAATGAATTAACTTGAAAAGATTATTTTGTTTTATTTGTTATCCGATTTTCTTTTTTATAAAAGGTGGTCCAACCAGAGCGCATTATGTTAACTGTAAATAAAACAACAAGTTTTCAGAGAATTATTTTAATATTTTTCTATTATGATAGAAGGATCAATGAAAATTGTGTGTGAAACAATATATCGGCCAAATGCTATCCACGACTTGGGTGGCATACTTCTATCCGTCGATCTATATTTTCAATGACTATAAGACATAATTAAGGTTCAATATCTTTAATGCGTTGAATTATCTCATCCTTTAGCTCATATCCCCAAAGAAAGCAGTTAGACGGTATCAAATCACATAGTCGTGACGGCCAATCAACATCGCCACAGATGAGATAACACGGCCATTGAATTTCTCGCGCAAAAGAGCGATTGTTTAGTTGGCTGTGTGGCATATCGTCCAGGTCCATATCCTCAATTTCTGGCCATTAGAAGTCCATTATCAGTTCGAGATACCGAACACCATTCACGATAACTGCTTGGCTGACCTCATTTCCGGAGAAGTACGACCCGATGATGCCGCCAGCACGTAAACCGCTCCATACAATCACTTTTTGCGGATGCATTGGCTTTTCAACAACCACTCACGGATTCTTATTCGCCAAAATGCGGCAATTCTACTTTTTAACAAATTCACTGAGGTGCAAATAAGCCTCGTCCTTTAAGATGATTTTCTTTGTAAGGTCACCATCACTTCTATCTGTAGAACTAACCATTTGGCTTATTGACGACGCTTGAAATGCTCAATAGGCTTTAGCTCTTCAGTCAATTGAAACTTGTCGAGTCGAGTATTTATTCCGAAGGGGAGTAAAATCTCCCACACTTGTCCAACTGTCAGACCTATCAGCCTGTCCTCTTTTCTCTTGAAGACTTTGGAAAAGTTGATCGACTTATATCTTCGTAGCAAGGTAAAACCTGACCTTATCTGTGTTGCTACATTATTACAGGAGGGGCAAATCTGTTAAGACTGAGCTGCATTTGCTTGGGGGTATATTGAAAATGTCCTCGAGCACAGAGAATATGATTAATGGAATTTCTGGATATAGAGGGGGCCTTTAACAACGTGATTAAATTAAATTAAATTGACCCTGGCAGGACTGAATATTCATTGATCTGTGATTAGATTCATAGGGAGGCTATTGACCCACAGAGTCATTGTCTCCACTACGGGGACTGCCATCGTCGTCTATATGGTGGCCGAAAGGGGCAACGCACAGGGTGGAGGTTTTATCCCGCTCCTGTGGCATGTGAACGTCAATACTTTTCTCGTTAAGGTTGATTCTATGAAATACAAGAGTGTAGCGTATGCTGGGCCTTCTTATTCGGTGGAGCGCTGACTGTGAACTGAGCGTTAACCCAGACATTAACCCAGAGAAAACGGAACTGGTGCTGTTCACGCGCAACTACAAAATTCCGTCTTTTCCCTATCGCGCCTATACGGGGTGTACTCCTGGCTCCAGAATACACGAACGAGGGAGAACGTTGCGCTCAACACGTGTCGTATAGCCATTGAAAGTACTAGGAATTCAAAGTGAATTTTTGACACGGTGGTTAAGTCATACTTATGTATAGTGCGGTTGTGTAGTGGAAATTTCTAGACAAGTCCGCATATAGCGGAACCTTCGACAGAGTTCTGGGAAGTGCAACACTGATGATTACTGGTGCGCTCAATTGCACTCTTTCGAAAACCTTATTTGTATTGTTAAACTGGCTTTTGGTGCTGCTTAGCCAGCTGGCGATTAGGTCTGTGATAAGTTTGAGGATGGCGAATGTATGGTCGGACAAGGATCATGGTCATGCGTCCATCCCTTCCGTATTTGGATCCCTTCCTGGATAGAATGTTATCTGTGAGGCATCTCACTAAAATCGGTAATTGAACCCGGTTCTGTTGAGATATACACGGATGGATCGAAATCCTAGGAAGGGGTTGGGTGCGGTGTCTTTATGCCCGGGTTGCATTGTCTTATAGGCAGAGGCCTCGACTATAAATATGTTGATGTACTGTAGGGAATTTGATATTGATATCCGAATCTGTATGGATAGTCAGGCTGCGATCAGGGCACTCTCCGGGGTGACATCGTGGCTTGTATGTGAATGCCGGGTGACTCCAAACGAGATGGCGAGACATTCAGACCTAAAGATTATCTGCGTTAGGTGTCACTCTGACACCACGTGCTTTTTATCAAGACAAACCTGGCCCCTATACGATCGGGCTCCTTCGGAGTCTATTTTGAGGTTGCCGCGGCATAGACTGCGATGCCTGGTGGCTGTTATCACTATGCCCAGTGAGGTAGCTAGTGCACATGCTAGGAGACGGTCTACAGTTCAATGATTACAGTAAAAGTTATAAAGATGAGGAAGAGGAGAAGACTGTCAAGCATTTCGTGTGTCGGCCATCGAATCTTTCGGATATTAACTGATAGAAATGTCAGCGGGCTTTCTTTCTATGTGCCTGCATCCGATTGGTGCGTTTCGTTTGGACGCTGCATTCCATGGGCATCTCTGTGGAATCAGTATAGGGCCCAAGTGAGTTGGACCAGTGTCTGGCCACCCGTCTACCTACTAACTAACTAAATGGCTTAAAATAAATGAATACCTTTTCAACCATAGTGTACGATTTTAAGTGAGATACACTGTATAGTGAGTGTCTGAGATTAAGTTTCTTAATCTTTGTAAATAAAGAAATATTTTGGCTGTTCAGTCTTGTCTTTAACAATGAAAGCTGCAGACTTTGGTCATTAAAATCATTCCCAAACATTTATAAAAAACGAAAGGTTATTCATCGTAACTTAAAATAACGCTCTAAATGCTTCAGTTGTTCATTCAATGAAAACGAAAAAGTAAAAGTAAACCTTTTGAACATAAAAAAAATTAATTAAAAGTCGCATGGCTGACATCAGACTAGACTATTACGAAACAAATGGAATTTAGTTTAAAGATTATTTAAATTGCAAAGACTAAGTACAAAATTGTATAACATTTATACAAGTACCCTTTGAACCGTGAATCTTGTGGCGTTTTCTTTTCTGACAAAAAATTTTGTACTTTGTTCGGTCTTTGCCATAAAACGTCTTAAAAGGTTCAGAAATCTCAAAGATTCTTAAAGACGACATAGTTTGAGATAAACACAGCACCCTTTCCTTGTATTAAATTTTTTAGAAAAGGAACACCAACAAAGTAAGGGCAACAAAGTGCAAAATTTGTTTTAGAAAAGAAAACGCCATTGAAGTATGTACGCAGAGAATAAACATTTCATTTTAAACTTGTATTACTAAAGCGCATTAAAAATACCTTCTGTACGTTGAATTTAAAAACAACAAAACATATTTTGATGAACATTATTATCTAGTTTTGCCAACAAACGATTACGTTTCGTTTGTCACAAAATTATAACTGTTTTATGAGCATGTTTACCAACACATTTTCCAATTCGCTAATGCTCGTATTGAACGATAAGAAAAGAGAAGAATTAAATTGTAAACAATTAAAGGAATTACCGTTAATCCTTTAACAATTTACCTTCATTTAGTTTTTGTTCAAAACCACCACTATGTGTGACAGCTGAACTTACTGCGATCGTATGTATGTGTGCATGATGTATTTGTTAGTGTCATGTGTATTGGTTGTACGAACACGTGACATTAAAGTATTATTTAATAGCTTAATTATAATCCTTTAATAAACATACAATCGCATACATACGAGTACATACATAAGTATGTATCTAATGACTCACTCATGCTCTCCTCATACTCATTTCAGACATTTTTTAGTCCATAAAAAATAATGTGCATTAGTTGTGATTTGAAAAGATTTCGCTATTCTAGAGCATTTTAAATTATTACAAAACCAAACAAAAAATATGCTTTTCAACAGTTATTGTCGTTGTTTTTCTTTACGAGTAAAAATACAAAACAAAAGAAATTGTTTTTTTTTATTTTTGAATAGGTATGAAATGCATTGCCATCATATTTCTCTCTTTTATATTACCAGGTACTCACCTCACCTTACCTAGCACTGTATAGTGTTGAGTGTGGGTGGTAACAACAGGCAACATTTTTCGTTTGCTTGTTTTTTCTGTTTATGAAATTCCAAATGTACGAAAGTACACGAGACACGATTCAATGTAAACACACATGTATACACTTAATAAGAAAATAAATTGCACACGCACACACAGTCATATGCTCTCCCACTTATCAACAATACATTCACACCACTTATTTGGAGTATTGCGCAGGTTGGTAGAGGGTATTAAAATAACAAAAACAACAATACATATATTGCTCCCAACTCATACTGAATTTGTAATATCAGCCAAAGCAACTGAGGCTATTGTAGAAATTTTTGTTTTTGTTTTTTCATTCTTCATCACACATTTACCTTTTTTTCTTTTTAATTGTAAACAAAAGCAGCACGTAATGAAAAAGTAAAAAAGAAACTGCATTATCATATTTATTTATTTTTTTTATGAACAAACTATTGTATATGAATTTGCATAGATGTATGCACACAATGTACTCGTATACGTTTTTAAAAAATACAAGTACGTATATATGTAAATGCCTACAACATACATACGTAATGTTGTGCTAAATAATAAAAATATGCAGACCATAACAAAAATAACAACAACAATAAGGAAAATATTTTTAGAGAAAATTTTACCAACGCAAACTTTTGCATTTTTTTATTTTTTATTTTTTTTAATTAAATTTAATCAGACATTGTTATTTACATATATTTACATAAGTATGTACATAGAAAATCATAATGTACTGTTGCATTACGGTATTTATTAGGCTGTTCGATACGTTTTTGTGTCGTTTGCCATTTCACTTGATTTAAATCGGCTTTTCTGCTAAAGTTCACTATACACAAATTGCTTAAGGTGAAATCGCATTCTACAAGTTCAGACTTTTTTTTCACAAACGACAGTAGAATTTATTAATCATACTTGTTTGGATGAGTAAGTGATTAGTCTATTTACAGACTTGGTCTTCATTTACACAGCAAACCGCTCAATGTATGTAAATGAAGATTTACACTTGCAGTAACACCTATTTGGTGAGCAAATGCTACCCGTTGTTGAGTTGTGTATGGTTTTGGGCTGGTATCTTGTTTATTAACTTGTAGATATTGCCAAGTGCAAACATCGACTGCTTATTCAGCACTGTTTGTTTCCGCTTCACCTGAGATTCATTATAAACGATGGTTCGCTATTAGCGAAGAATTTTCGAAACAAAAATATTTGTTTTCGCCGAATAAAAATGCTTAACATAAGACTTTTGTTCCTTCTCAATTCACATACATATACATATTCTTATGCTCTTGCTT
Organism: Wohlfahrtia magnifica; assembly: GCA_023159175.1. Lineage (NCBI taxonomy): Eukaryota > Metazoa > Arthropoda > Insecta > Diptera > Sarcophagidae > Wohlfahrtia > Wohlfahrtia magnifica. Next base: position 3,290,478 of record JAKWBJ010000484.1, on the reverse strand, counting down.
TTAAGCGTAAACAGCGACGAATGAACACGCGTATCGGTATATGTTGATAGTATTTTATTTTTGTTTTTGTAAACTTCTCTCGTTTTTAGCATTGAGCAGCGAAAAAACAAAAATGCAAAAGCAAAAGTAACGGAAAAAACAGAGGAGAGCAAAGCAAAGTTATTCACTTTAGATCAGCGTTCAGCAAACTAATGTTAATGCATTTTACAATTGTGGTAGTAATTAACAGTATCTCACTTAGATCACTTTGCTCTGTGTTTATCCACTTGTTTTCTCTTTACTTCTCTTTGTTTATTTTTTTGCGTATTTTTCGCCTATGCGTGTGACTACTTACGTGTGAAAACAGAAGGGAAGAGCAGCTCTTTGCCGCAGCAGGTTTGCTGTTGATATTACAGGCAAGCGTTCGAGATCGAAAGATTTGCTGCCACAAACTGAGTGACGAGTGAACTCTATGAGCTCTTTTTCGTTTTACTTCCAATAGCCGTTTTCTAATGTTTTATCAGAGAAATGTTTGCCAAATGTTCGAAGGTGATGTTATTATCGAATGTTGTGGTTTGTAGTAATCACTTATTCGCTAGCTAACCTCATAATCAGTTATACGTTTGGTTGTCTTCATTTTGCTATCCCTGAATCCTCAATATCTTGGCTTTCTTGAATCAATGTAACAATAATCGAGCTTTTTGCAGTGATTGCATTGAAAAGGCGTTATATGAATGACAAACACATTTAAGACCTCGGCGAGGAGCATTCGAAGAATCCAACGCTGTTTATTACTTGACAGCCTTAACTCCGATAATGTTACGCCATTTGTTTCTTAAAAATCGATAGATAATGACAGAAAGCAGATCACGAAAGTAATGATATGAATGGACAGCAGCTTCTCTAGCATATACAGAGGAAGGCATTTAATTTAGATTAGAATGTAAGAATATTGCTGTTGTAGCCCATAGTGTTGAGAAAAGCTCAGGTTTTTTCACATCTCTACGATCTTTGGAATTACACCATAATTTGCATAAAGTCTTACGTTTTAAGGCTTTTAAAGTTCAATTAACATACAAATTAACACCTATCCACCGTCAACAAGGTCGTATCCTAGCTCGTCGGCCCTTTAAATGCATCATACTGCTCCAGAATTTCATTGAAAAAGCATTTTGAGTGAAGGTATCTGTTTTCACCACGTAGGCTACATTAACAAACAGAATTGTAGCATTTGGGGGTCGGTAAACACAAGAAACTCAACGTTTGATGCCGGTTTTGGTCTCGCGTAGTCATTGAACTTACTTTTTCGAATATGAGGCTGGAGAAACTGTTACGGAGAATGGATTGAGCTGTTTAACTATGATTAATGATTTTCTATGGAGATATTGATTTGGATGAAGCTTATTTTCAACAAGACGGCACTATGTGCCACAAAACTAAATACACCATGGAAAGTTTCCTGATCGTGTGATTTCTCGAAGAGACTATCAGAATTGGTCACCGAAACCTTGTGATTTAACAATTTTAGACTTTTTTCAGAGTTACGTAAAAGCTAAGGTCTATGCCAATGGCCCACAGTTATATCAAAACCTCAAAGATTGAATTCATAAAGTTATCGAGAACGAACAAATTCGCCACAAATGTGTGAAGTGGCGGCTGAAAATTCTTGGCAAACATATGATACTTCAAGCGTAGCTGTTGCAGTCATTAGACAGATATTACTGCTAAACAAACACTCGATTTTTCTATAAACAAAAAATAAATCTCTTATTGGAAAACCCTGTATTTCTTTGATTTCGATGATGGGCTTATATTATAAATTGAAACTAAACAAATCAAACAAGCAAATTCTAAGTCCAGCATACATAAAATCAGCAGTAGTCCAGAAAGTTCCAGTTTAGACAAGGAAACATTTTGAATTCTCTACTGTTTTCTTCCTTACGCGTTCACTCAGGCGAACATTTTGTCGGCAACATTCCATTACTATTGTTATTGCAAAGAAGTAAAGCTAAGCAAATAAAGGGTACGCCAAATAATTTTTTTTTTTAATGGAAAATAATTTCATTCAAATGGCTTCCTCGGCTGACCGTGCAGTAGCCTACACGATAGGTCCAATTTTTAAGCAGATTATCGATTGTGTGCAGCTGTATTTCACTAACGACTTCACGAATATTGTCCTTTAAAGCGTCAATTGTCTCTGGCTTGTTGGCGTAACACTTATCTTTGACGGCACCCCACAAATAATAGTCCAACGGTGTCAAATCGCAGCTCCGAGGTGGCCAAACGACATCAGCTCTGCGGCCGATAATGCGATCTTCAAAAAGGGCGCAAAACATCGAGTGTAGCTTCGGCTATGTGGCACGTAGCGCCGTTCTGTTGAAACCAAATGTTGCTAATATCCTCCTCCGATAACGATCGCCATTGACTGTAACGGCCACTCCTTGCTCATTTTCGAAGATAAATGGCCCAATTATGCCTCTGGACTAAAATCCGCACCAAACAGTGACTCGTGTTGGGTGTATCGACTTTTCAATGTATGCGTGCGATTTTTCTGTGCCCCAAATGCGACAATTTTGCTTGTTTACATACCCGCCAAGATCAAAATGAGCTTCATCTGAAAACATGATTTTTTTTGGCAAAATCGGCATCTTCTGTAAGTCGATCGATCAAAGTAATGTCGCAATATTTCCCAGCGTTGTTCAAGCGTATACACAACCATATTCGTCCAGCGGAAGGATAAAACTAATTATCTGTCAAATCAGACATGAGCTAAGTGTTACCATTCACGAAATAAGCACTAGTTGATAAAAAAACGTTAGATGGCGAACCCGATATAAACAATGTAAATATCACCACAAAGCGTATCGCCGAGTAACAGTGTTGTCAGAAGTAGGGAAAAATTCCTACATGTAGGTTTTTTTGCTACTAAAATAGAAGCGTAGGCAAAATCGGACAAATTTTTCATGTTCGTAAAATTGTAGGGATTTTTTTTTTCTAATTTTGCATTAGTGCACGGTAGTTACCACACACTTTAAGCTTAACATAAACATTTGTTAAAAATAGGTATGCAAAAACCCTACGTTAGCTAATGATTGCTTTACGAAATTTTAATTTTTCATGCTGGCAATATATACGAGTATATTACTAGCAGACCCGGGCAAACGTTGTTTTGCCTTCGAATTTTATTTTCACTGTAAGTCTGGTTTGCATGCAAAGTCATGGCTGATTGATATTTAGAAGAAGAATGAAAGGTGCACTAAATCGACATGGTAATTATTGTTCAAATGGAATTATATATTTTTGATAGCTGGGCCTGATCCGCGTTGCTGGCCCCAAATGTTTCTTTTATGTTGAACTGCCTCTCGAAGAAAATTAAATCAGTGTTTTTAGTTATTTACTTATTTGCGCAAATAGAGTTTAAAAAAGAGGGATAGATATTTACTTACTTTTTTTAATATATTTTTTTCACAAAAAGATGTTAGGTTTCAGTCGGTATCAGGCTAATTAACGCCACAGCACGCTGATTAACGAACCAACGCCTTCAACGAAACACAGCATAGTGCAGTAGTTCTTGAGTTACGGCGCAAAAATACAAAAAAGTAAATATTGCGCCATCTGTCGGACGAACTTCAAGCTACACAGAAACACTCCTCACGCCCCATAGAACACGTATATATTAAGTTTTTGAGTTTAGCGATCACGAAGATACACGTCATTTTTATATATATACTCGTAGAGATATTAATTCCCATAATATCCCATGAAGGAACATAGTGACTTCTCTCAATGAATGAACTGCACCCGATTCTATTTTTAAACTCATTGTAAGGGACCTAAAGTTTAACGCCGGCTCCGAACGGCAAATGCCTTTAGCTTCCAATAGTATTTATACTCATAACCAGTTTTACTAGCTAATGTTGTGAGGTAATACCGCTGTGGAAAAACTTTTTCCTCTTTTAAGATGGCCTGGCCTGGTATTGAACCGCCGACCTTCTGGTTGGTAGGCGGGTGTCTTACCTACCAAACCACAGCGGCGGCACTGCTACCATACCACAGCTGGCAATACCATGATATTTTTTCCGTTAGCGATATAAAAAATCGAATGCTAAACATACAAGTATTCGAACAAAAAATAAATAAATAAATAAATAAAAAATTTATTTTTATTAATTTAATAAAAAATCATATTTTTTTAATAAATTTGTGTATCAGTTATCATTAGCTTTTTATATTTTATTTAATGCCAACATATTTATTGTAAAAAATGTTTAAATTCTAAAAAAATTAAGACAATTCATTTCATTAGTGGAATAATAAATACCCGAATATCGAGCTTTGTGTATTTGTTTTGATTTTATGTACATCACTATGGGACAAATGTTTTTATTGTGCTTCAACGAACAAATTTATTAGGAAAAAATTAGTTTTAGAAGAAAAAGTTTCGAAATTTTTATATACATACAGTAGGGTGCAAAACCAGTGCATGTTTTGAAGTTGAATAAAAAATGTACCTATAAAAACTTAAATACCCAATCAAATAAAACAAAACTTCACACATTTATTCATTGTGTTAAGTACTTTCAAAAAAAAAAAAAAAAAAAAAAAAAAAAAACATTAACAAAAGGTATGATATTCAAACACTAGAATGGCAGAAAGGCAATGAATGGCAGAAAGGCAATAAAAGAATCTGGACTTCATGCACTTAGTTTTAACACTTTTCGCTTAAATAGAGAGGCACTTATATTTTGTAACACAACGTACGTTTTGACAAAAACGTAAGAGAAATCAGGTCCAATTCATATTATATTCGTTGCCATAGTTTCAACATGTTTCACGAAGTCCATTTTAAGGCATTTTTTTTACTATTGTCCAAAAATTCTTCACTGGATTAGAAATAAAGCTTTACGGTGATCACTAACTTAACTAGAAACTCTGTTTCAACAGCCACTATGTCACTAAAAGATGACTTTTTCTTTTCGGTAAGGTTTTATACCTCCAAAAAATTTTCCTTGTTTCCAAAATATGCTATTTTTATTTTCATATTAAATATTCATGACATAAATGTCACCTTAAAGTACTCTTAGAGCAGATAGCTTGTTGCGGCGGCAGTCCTAATGGGAAGAAAATTCAATAATAATTACCCCGGTGTAATACCCGCAGAACAAATATTAATCTGAAAATAAACATTGTTAGTATTTGATAAATAAAAAAAAAAAAAATCCACAGTCTGAATTGTATTTATTTTTTTTTTTTTTTATAATGGCAAAGAAATGTCAATAGGACTAATGTTGCCAAAAATAGTTTTATTGGCAGTACTTTTGTTTTGCTTACGCCAGATGAGGTTGCCAGATTAGCAATAGTAAACATATTATGAATGAAAATAACAGAACGATAATTTGTTGCATTTCCAGGAAACAAATAGCGGGGAAGTAAATAAAAGAAAAAGGATGGAGGTTCGGCGCGAAAATATCTTATGTACCATGTAATAACAGTAAAATCTAGAACTTTCTCTTTAATATGTATTAATATGTCCTGTTAGGAAAAAAAAAGAAAAAAAGAAGATAAAGTTCTGTTTGTCGATCAGTCTCAAAGTGATTACAGTAAATAGAAAAGCTACCTCAGAACAAGATTGGCACAAAAGTGATTTATTAGGAAGAAAATTGTGCTGGTGTTTATCGTTGTGTTTATTATAAAATAAAAAAAGAGTCAAAGTTATTTTCTGTGTGTGACAAGATAAAAGAAAACGAAAACAAAAAAAGGAAATCAAGTAAAGGGCAAAATAAATGAGAATAACACTTAAAACTGGGTGATATCTTCATCGGTATTTTATTTCTTGTTTTTTTAAAGAAAATAAAATAAAGGAAATTATTTTATTATTATTAAACCATTCATTCATTCATTTCTCAACATAGTCTCCTTTTAGCTCAATACACTTAGTAAGACGATTTTCCAACATTTTGGTACCATCTGAATAATACGATTTTGGGATCTTCTCAAAATACGCATTAGTTTCGGTAATCACTTCTTCGTTTGAGATGAATCTTTTTCTGCGAGCCATTTTTTCAAGTTTGGAAACAGGAAAAAATCACTAGGGACTAACTCTGGACAATAAGATGGATGAGCAACCAATTCGAAGTGGATATCTCGTAGTTTTAGCATCGTATCTAATGCTGTGTGAACCGGTGCGTTGTCTTGAAGAAAGAGCACTTTTTTCTTGTTTAAATGTGGTCGTTTTTCCTTGATTGCATCAAGCAATTGATCCAATAATGCACGATAATACTATCCTGTGATTGTGGATCCCTTTTCAAGATAATCGATGAGCAATATACAGTGGCCATAACCTTGCCAGCCGGTTTCGCTGTCTTCGTCTTCTTCGGAGCACTTCCAGCTTCCACTCATTGCTTCGATTGATTTTTGGTTTCAGGTTTGTAGTGGTGGATCCACGTTTCATCAACAGTTATTAATCTACGCCAAAAATCAGCAGGATTATGCTTTATCATGTCGGAACACCACTGTGAAGTGATCTGTCGAACTCGTTTTTGTTCAACACTGAGCAAATGCGGCACCCATCTTGCCGATAGCTTTTTCATATGCAAATGTTCATGCAAAATGTTGAACACACGTTCATATGATATGTTTACCATTTCAGCAATCTCACGTATTTTGACCCGGCGATCATTCATAACGATATCGAGGATTTTCTTAATATTTTCTTCAGTAACCACCTCCTTTGGCCTTCCTGTTGATGGTATTGTTGCAGTGCTTGTTCCAAGATTTTACCATATAATCTGACGGAGCAGATTCGCCGTAATGTTTATCAAGCTTTTCTTTTGTCTCTTTCACCGTTTTGCCTTTCAAATAATAGTGTTTAATCACTATACGAAATTCACTTTTTTCTATTTTCCAAGAAACACAAAAGTTGCTTACTTCAAACGACTACAACAAATAAACTAATCGATGAATTTGGCTAAAATGTTAACAGCTGACGTTTGACAGATCGTAATTTCTAAGAAAGAAAAAGTTTTTGTGTTTGTGTTGCCATCTAGCGCTAGGTAGCTTCAATGTCAATCCGCCTTCGTATATATTCATCGCGGTTGCAAGAGAGGAAGTCCCGGTAAGGAGGAAAAGGTTCAGTGTACCGGAAAGAATTTGTTTTATTTGAATTATTTGTTTTACCCGTAGCTAGGGACTGTCGAAAAGTCTGACCCAGAGGGACATATATACATACACATATATATATAATTTAACACCCTCCTGTGTTTACGTATATAAAGTTTGGAAGCAAAGAAAAGAAAGAGAAGGAGGAGAGGTCAAGATCTCACTTGTGTTCCTCCGGAAGCGGTACTTAATATATTTAATATTATGTGGCTTAAAGTTAAGACGGAGAAAACCCAAAAGAATAATATATGTCTCTCCAAGCTGTGTTAGCAATTGTTTTGGAGTATATGAAATTTGTTTTTGTTTTGTGTGTATATTTGATTAGATGTAAGGTTTCATATTTTTATCTAAAATTTTATCTCTAAATTTTTAGTTTTTTTTTTCAAATCATTTGATAGGAAGAGAAAAGCAAAATTATATATCTATTCCTGTAACTTGAACCAAAAACAATAGTCGGTATAGGTTTAAACCTGCAACTTTGCAGAGACGTAATAACTCTGACCAAGCTTAGCGAGCTCCTTCAGATTGGTAGTATAGTTAGAATATTCGTGTAAGAAGAGTAGTCAGATTTGTTTTGCTCGCTTTGAAGTAGCTAAGCAGAAAATACTGTTTCTAGTGTTTCGAATATATAGGATAAATGAAAAGTTCATTGCTTTTGCTTTTGGTCTTGGGTAATTAAATCAAATATCTATTTATTTATATGCAATTGTTAAATTTAGATTTTTTTTATATGACTATTTAATAAAACAAATGTGTAATGAAATGTAATTAATCAGTGTTATTGTCATTTAACATGGCTAACTAAGTTATTAAGATGGGCTGTTAGTGAGTGTGGTGGGCTTCCTTAGCGAAACGTGGTCATCAGTTGGGATTAGTTGGATGTGTAGATGACCAAGGTTGAGGGGGCGGTTGGGGCGTTCCACCAGCTTCTACTTCGAATGTGTTGCCTGTAAGTAATGAATTTTTTTTATGAAATAATCGAATTTATTCGATTATTTATTGTGACGTACTTTGTGCTAGAGGTGAGGGAGGAATCCCACCCTGGTAGTACTATTAAAGCTAGCCGTGCTATCACCCTAGTACCATAGTGAACACTGAAGAAGGTCACGTAACAAGCTTCCTACTTAAAAATTTTTAAGGTTAACCTAGGCTTACCAAAGGGATTTTAAGCTAATAACGTTAAGGAATTTTGCTTAACAAAGGTTTAACAAGCTTTGTTACATTTTTTTTTTTTTTTTTGCATATGGCCGTAAATGTTTCTATAAAACATTTCTGTAAAATAGTGGTTACGTTTTTTCAACAAATATTTGACAAATGTGAACGTAGCGTAGCTTAAGTTGGGATCACGGCAGGCCTAATGGAGGAAGTACTATGGCTAAAATGTGTTTCTCAAAGAGAAGAGTCTGTAGCTTAGTAAAAAGCGTTCGAATTATCGCAGCTAATGTGTTTAGTAAAATCCTTCAGAAGAATTTTAAGAAATCCGCAGAAAAAATTAAATTACAATTCTCTTCTTACAGAAAAGAGGTCCTGTGTACACATTACGCATTGCAAGGTAATTTCCTTGTTTTAGTTAAAATAGAAGTACTAACGACTTATATTAGCTTCTGAACAAGCATGCAGGTGAATTGATCAAGAATTATTTGAGAAACATTACACAAGTTGATCAAAAGTTTGTATTGAAACGATTTCGAACTGTCATTGAAAAGAGAATGAATACACGAAATAACAAATAACAATTTATATCTTTATGTAGGAATTAATTTCATTTAATATGTTTGACTTTTATACTTTCAATTGTCGTGTCCCTAAAATTAAATATTTTCCACGTTTCAAATGTAATTTTTATTTTCCTGATACGTTGCTATTTTATATTTTAATATGAGTTTTGAATATATCTCAAGTATTTTTTTATTCTCAGCAATAACATATTAGTTATGAATTTATACTTTCAATTATCCAATTGTCGCCTAGAGCAGGTGATAGATACCAGCGACGAGAAATGGGAGCGACTACACCAAGATTTGGCGACAATCAAAACATCATATCATACATTTTGGGGCGCGGGCATGATGAGTGACAACTAGACTGCTCTGTTCTCAATTCTATATTTGTACTTTTTTTTAATAAAATGGACATTAGCTGTCAAAGGTTATATAAAAAATTATTTTATGCAATATCTCGAAAACTACAAACAACTGTAAAAAATTGAGTGCGTATTTAAATTCAGCACCACAAATCTCGTTAGAAATGGTTTTTCATTGCTCTGAATAAGATTTAAAAAAAAAAAATTATGCATAATATGTACACATGTATGTATTTTAACTCATTTGAATTTTAACCCCAAAATAAGATATTTTTCTATGGATATGACTGTTGTTTTTTCTTACATTATAATGACTTAAATGCGTAGGGATTTTCGTAGGGGAAATCTTTTTAACGTGTAGGGAAAAATCGGAATTTTTCAGTATGCATAGGCATTTTTCAATAAATTTTCTGGCAGTACTGCCGAGTACCGAAGACAAAAACAATTCTTTCTTCCCCACCCGTAATTTGCTACCAAACTAAAATGTTTCCTCATCTAAACTGGGACTAATATGTAACAGCTACTGAGCTACAAACACAAACATATAACAGGTTATACTCGTATGTCAGACACACAATTTTTTTTTAATGCCATGAGTACGCAAAATTTTTGAAGGTAAATAAAGCAAAATTTGATAGTTTGGTTCGACTTAGAATCCCTTAGCTTAGTTTTCAATGGATTGTGTCTTTATCTTGAAATAATGTTTAGACGAGTACTCCTCTTTGCTTTTTTTGAGCTCTTAAGGTAACAGTATAAGTTTTTAATGATATTTTTTATGAACATAATCAAATTCTTTTATTCTGCAAGTAAAATGTCAATATGATGCTACAGTTAATGGAAACAACACTCTTCTCTTATGCAGTATGTTCATATGATTAAGTTGTTTTATTTCAACTTCACCACGAAGTATTCATTAAAAAATAAAATAAAATGAAAAGTAAATTTAAGAAAAAGTGGGTATTAATGAAATGGTAATAAAATATGTATTAAAATAATTGGCCAAATTAAATTAATTTTCAGACAACAACATCACCACTCTGCCGTTTTTCATCCAACCAACCAGTTGCCATCACTACTGTCTCGCTGAATACAACAACCACCAGCAAACAGAAGAAAACAAAAGCAAAAGCAAAAAAAACCCTGTAATTCGCACACGAACACACATGCAATCAAATAAAATTTAATAAAAAAAAGTTACAAAAAGTAAACTCATTCGCATAATAATCCCCGTTATCGCTTTATTTTGATTGTTTCTGTATTTCACCGTATTGCTGCGCGTATCTGGGCAGTATGCATGCTTGCAGGTTTATTTGTTTGTATGTATTTTTTTTTTATCATTCTCGTCTCATTATTATTTTTATCATACAGTTGTGTGGAACCCGGTTGCTTGTTAATGTTTTTTTTTATTTTCCTTATATTTTCTACTATCTTTCTCTCCACATTTTATATCGTTTTTTCTGTTAGAAACAACGAATGTCATGAGTTTTATTTTTTTAGTATTAACAGCAGCAACAACAAAAAATAAATTAATAATAAGCAAATCATATAATTCCATAAAAGACGTGTTCCTTTAAAGGTACACCATGTAAATAAGGAAAAATGAATAAGTGGTTGGCTTGTGTAGTCACTCGCGAGTGTGTGCGTGTTTCTAACAGTGCAATGGTAAACAAATTTGTATGCATGCATATGTACTTACACATACGTGCATACATATCTTAATTTACATGACTTTTTTTGAATTTTCAATGCATATATATGTATGTACATATTCTATTAAATTTATTATCCTTGTATGACGTTCAGAACGGTTGAGTTTCAATAGTGTTGCCAGATGTTTGATTATTTTTGATGTGTACATATTTGGTAATTGTACTGTTACCAAAATACCTATACAAACGCAAGAGCTCTATTTCGCTTTTAAATTTGTTTATTTAAAACTAATTAAATTAAAATTAATACTTGTCTATACAAGGTTTTAAATTGAATTGTTAAAGGCGCGTGCCGTTCGTTGAGTCTGTGAACACATACGGTAATATCAAAAGGTAAAAAAGAAAATATAGTGCAATGCTAGCATGGAGTTAAAGAATATTAAAAAAGTAGTAAAAGTAAAGGGACCGCCAAATAAATATTTTTTTTTGAAAATGCTTTAAAAAAAACTACTGAATATTTTCTCAAATTTCTTTTTTTATTTGAGAGTACAATCCTTCCGGTTAATAATGGAAAATAATTTCATTCAAATGGCTGCCTCGGCTGGTCATGCAGTAGCCTACACGATCGGTCCAATTTTATGGCACATTATCGATTCTGTGCAGCTCTATTTCACCAATGGCTTCACGAATATTGTCCTTTAAAGCGTTAATTGTCTCTGGCTTGTTGGCGTAACACTTATCTTTGACGGCACCCCACAAATAATAGTCCAACGGTGTCAAATCGCAGCTCCGAGGTGGCCAAACGACATCAGCTCTGCGGCTGATAATGCGATCTTCAAAAAGGGCGCAAAACATCGAGTGTAGCTTCGGCTGTGTGGCACGTAGCGCCGTCCTGTTGAAACCAAATATTGCTAATATCCTCTCTTCAATATTTGTGAACAAAATTTTGTTCAACATGGCCCGATAACGATCGCCGTTGACTGTAACTTCCACTCCTTGCTCATTTTCGAAGAAAAATGGCCCATTTATGCCTCTGGACGAAAATCCGCACTAAACAGTGACTCGTCTTGGGTGTATCAACTTTTCAATGTATGCGTGCGGGTCTTCTGTGCCCCAAATGCGACAATTTTGCTTGTTTACACACCCGCCAAGATCAAAATGAGCTTCATCTGAAAAGATGATTTTTTTTGGCAAAATCGGCATCTTCTTTAAGTCGATCGCAGGCCCAGATTCCCAGCGTTGTTCAAGCGTATACACAACCATATTCGTTCAGCGGAAGGATAAAATTAATTATCTGTCAAATCAGACGAGCTAAGTGTTACCATTCACGAAATAAGCACTAGTTGAAAAAAACGCTAGATGGCGGACCCTTTAGTAGTTGATAAAGGATGCCACAATACTCTCCTCCTAGAAGGCTACCGGAACGTAACCTAGACTTCGTTAGTGTTCCGGGAGGGCTGTAAGGTTTTGGAATTTGTTCTTCCGCTGTCTTGTCAACGGCATCTACAGGTCCTTGAACTTGATCAGGGTCCAGCAACTGCTGGTCCGGTGTACTATCAGAACTGGTAGAAACAAAAACTTGTTGTGGACTACTTTCGAATTCAGTGCTCGTATCACAGTATTCGGTGAAAGCAGGCTTTAGTCTTTCAATACTAATATTTATGTGACTGGTACCGGTATCAATAGTAAAGTCTTTTGGATAGTTGTGAATTACCTTGTAAGGGCCGTCATAAGGATGCAATAAAGACTGTTGTATCGAGTCATTTCGAACAAAAACGTGAGTAAGCCGAACGGATGGAATGAATGACAAAGCTCTCGCATTGCAGTTCGAATTTGTTGCACGATCTTGCTAGTAGCTACTGTTGGTTTGGTATCGATAAAAAATCGCCTGGAATTCTAAAATTCGTCCCACACACAAGCTCGACGGAGAAGGCGTTGATGTCGAGCTTAAGTACGACGCTAAGGCTAAGTAGTATAGGTGGTAGACTGTGCACCAACTTAGATACATCATTGCAAATAATTGCGGATTTTAGCACTCGAAAGTGCGAGGCGCCAATTAAAACTGTAAACTCGGCGAATACAGAAGACTCAAATTGCCTTTCACGGTCGGAAGTAATTTTTATAGGTACACCAAACCTAGCTATCCAGTTATGTAAAATTGCTTTTGCGACTGTCAGCTGTCATGTCGGGTATAGGTATTGCCTCGGGTCATCTTGTGAAACGATCCATTATTGTCAAGCCATACCTTTGGATTTCACATTATGGAAATGGTCCTACTATGTCTATATTAGTGTGTGAAAAGCGCGCCTTCGGTGGCTCATATTTGCAGGTTGCTGACTTTGTATGCCGGTGTACCTGCGAACAAAATTGGCTGTATCCTTGCGAATTGCAGGTCAAACAAAACGTAGGATAGAATCGTGCTAATTGAAGTGTCACAAACCAATACGAGCATAAGGACTGGAAGAGCAAAAGATTTTAATTTAAGTGAATTATGATATACACCTGCTTTCAATCTGTTGAGCTCTTCATCATCTTATTAAGCCACCGTAATTTTAGCATAGTCGATAGATTGTTTTAACGAATGAATGCGAGAGACAAAATCCGCTTTTGCATTCTGATGACCGATGTAGTCCAGCTTTATTTTCCAGCTTTTTTTTTTACAGTTACACAAGTTTAAATAATAATATGTAAACCAAACAAATATATTTTTAATATCAATGAAATGGATATTTTTAATATCAATGTAACACGCCCGTATTTCGCTAATAACTCTTTGAATTGTCTCTAGCTTATCGACGTAGTAAAGTCACTTGACTTTACATAACCCCAAAGAAAATAATCCGATGGGGTTAAATCACACGATCTTGGTGGCCAATTAAATGGACTATTACGTGAAATTGTTCTTTTTTCAAAAGTTTCTTCAAGTAAATCAATTGTGGTGCGCACATGTCAGCAAGATTTATGCCAGCTAATCGAGGTACGAAAAAATTTGACAGTAACATTCTGACCATTATGGTTTATAAAGATTTATGGACGTCTGTATGACTCCGTCAACCCATAAAGTAACCAAACAGTAATTTTCTGTGGATGTAATGGTGACTCAACAAAAGTTCGTGAATTATTCTCACTCAAAATGCCACAGTTCTGCTTATTCAGGCGCTCATTCCACCAAAAATAGGCTTTATCGGAAATCAAAATTTTGAATGGAACTTCAATTCAAAAATTTCGACAATTTGGAAGCGTTGCTCTGGTGCAAGTCTATCCAGAATGAAACGTCAAACCAAACTAAACAAAAACCAACTATCAGCTGTTAAGTCGATTGTCTTATAAAGCTGCATTGCCAATTCAAAGTTATGACCCTAAAAAAAGCACTCATTATTTAGAAATTTAAAAAAAACGTGATGTATGCCTAGCCAACCTCATTAGGTGTGATGTAGGAGAGTATAAAAAAAGAAAAAATTATAAAATATATTTTTTTCATTCATCTGGCATCTCTCTTTAATTAGTTTATCAAAAGGCTTTGTAAAATCGGCAATAGACCGGCAAACATGCTTGACCAACATTGTGCTTGCGTACGTTAAATGATGAAAAATTGTCACACACAACGTATGCATGTGATCATATTTTTACCTCTCACGCATGCATACAATATGGTGGTCAAGCATGTTTGCCTGTTTACAAGGGGTTTAAGATGTTATTGCTGTTGATTATTTTTCTTATCATTACTTTTATGCTGATTATTATGTTAATAATGATGATAATAATGTTAAAAATGCAGCAACACTTTATTACCCAAGAAAAGACAATACCAACAACAACAAGAACTAATTTAAGAAATACATAAATATAATAATAAAACGAAAGATACGACCGACGACTGCTGATTTATTCCGTTTCATCTTTGTTCGTGTTTGATGTCGTTTATTATTATTATTTTTATTGTTTTTATTCTAAGTGATGATGTTGTTGTTGTAGTCGCTTATAGCGCATGCCGACTACACTAAACATTTTGTATACGAGTTTCATTCAGTAGGAATTGAAATTTCTTGCAGTTGTTGTTTTGTATTATTATTTATTTTTGTTTTCATCGGCTCTACTCTATAATAATTCATTTATAAACTGAACTTCTATAGGCATGTACATGTAGTGTGTGTGTGTGTGTGTTTTGTTAGTGCATGTCAATTTCATATACCTATCAAGAGAATGTTATAAAAATCCAATTGTTTTGCCATTGTTGTTGTTTTTAGTCTTTCTAAGGTGGTACTTCTAAGTTTTTCTTGTTTTCTTTTAATTCAATATTCAGCTTGTGATATGTACAACGAACGGGTGTGTGCATTCTTATACAATTATTTTCATATATGTACCTACCCAACCAAAGTAAGAATAAACTAAGAGTACGAGGGTAAGTAGAGAAATATTCGTTTTGCTTTTTTATTTTATTTTTTGTTCGTTTGTCGTTTATTAATGCCTCACGATTTTCTCTATTTTTTCTTTAATATCGTTTTAAAAGAAGCAACAGCTTCTGGTTTTTATTTCTGTGTATACCTATCTACATGTAGGCATGCTATATATATATGTGTGTGTGTTTTTAAATGCTTGTGACGTCACTTACATCTACTCTATACTACCACTACTCTCACACGCAATTAGTAAAACCCAAAATTTTAATACAAGCCAAGCCAGCAAACGTACAATGTGCCATAAACAGATCGTATTAAAGGTTTTCTTTTTGTTGTTGTTGTTGTTGTTGTTATTGTAGTATTTTTTTATTTAATGCTTCAAGTGATGAAGTTGACGGCAGATGTTTTTATTTCCTACTCATACTACTCTTATTTGGGCCATCATTATCTAAGGGTTGCCATTTGTTTCGCATTTAAATAAGCATAGACTTTTTTAATAGAAAATATTTAAATGGAATTAATAAATGTTGAGTTGGCAACTCTATGCTCATACATATTTTATCATATTTAAGTACACGCTACATACACACACACACACACACAACTCAACTGAACTGTTTTGAACTGAAAAACAAAAACTAAACAGAACCCAAACGTAACGAAATGAACCAAACTTAACTGAACAGCTTAACTCGGCTCAGCATATCATATCGCATCCCATCGTATTAGAGCCATACAGTGAAGAGTCAAAGTGACGTAAAACACAAAATAAGAAAAACAAATTTTCGTTTAAAAATGTTAAACCTACGAAACGAATTGTTTCTTGTTGTTGTTGGAGAATTTCATGCATTGCCTGGCTGCTGTTTTTCATCTCATTTTTGTCAGTGAATGTATCTGTCAGGCAGGGAGACAGGCATGGAAGACAACAAATGCTGCTGCCGGTTTTATTCTGCTTTTGGCTCTCGGTTACATTTAGTAAATGAACGATTATGTTATTGTTGTTGTTGTTGTTGATATTATTGTTTATGTATTTTCTTCCTTGGGTAAATGTACGTATTGTTTAGATGTGTGTATATGTGTATGCTTTGTGGATTAAATTTTATCATCCTTTTTTATTTCTGTTTTTTGTTCACATTTTATGTACTGGGTTGGATGACTGGCTGGCTGGTTGGTTTAGTTGCTTTTATGTCACTGTTTGTTTGTTGTTTCGCTTGTCTGCCTGTCTGTCCGTCGTTTAGTGAGTGCGTCACCACGATGTGCACGTCACTTGGAAACTCTTTATGTTTTGGGCACTTATTGAAATTACAATTCATGTACGACTATGTATGGAAGGTAGTAAATACATCTTTGTATGCTTGCTTGTGTATGAGTGTATTCACTTATGCTGGTTTAAACAGAGACGGCAGTTGTTTTATGGGATGAAGGGATTATTTTTGCTCTATATGGGTACATTTAATATATTTTAAATACATACCTACATATCGTCGTATATAAGTTAATGTTTTCCTATTAATATTAGAAAACAATAACTTACGAACGACGATATGAATTATACTCTAATGTCTGTAGGTACATTTGAATTTTGGAAAAATTTTAACAATCTTTCTAATTTATGTGCTAGTGACTGAAACGTAGCTTTTCAAATTATATTGGGTATTGTTTGTTACAGTTACACCAACTGAAATCATAATAAAAAGAAGAAATATATATTTAATACCAATGAAATGGAATTTGTTGGATAGCTAACTTTATGGCATTAATGTTTAAATATAGGGTGGGCAATTTAAAAGTTAACATTTGAACCAGTGGTTATTTCGAATCTGGCAATACTTACGTCATTCTATTCTGTGGCAAAATTTAGTATATTATCTCCACTGAACGAAATGAATCGCTTGAGCAACATTGGGATTTATTGAAAATGTATTATCATTTAAAATCATTTTTTCGGATGAAGCTCATTTTCATCTTGGTGGTTACGTTAATAAGCAAAATTGCTGTATTTGTGGGTCAGAAAACCCATACGTGGTCTTACAAAAGCCAAAGCACACATTACGAGTGACTGTTTGGTGCGGCTTGTGGAGCGGAGGCTTCATTGGCCCATATTTCTTTGAAAATGTGGACGGCGCAACCATTCGGTCAATGGAGACACCTATCGCACCATGATAAACGATTTTTTTGTGCCTGCTCTTCATGGTATTGATGCTAACGTTATTTGGTTTCAACAGGATGGTGCAACTTGCCACACATCTCATGCTACAATCGATTTATTACGTCAAACGTTTGATGGCCGTTCAATTAGCCGAAACGGTGATGTCAGCTGGCCGCCAGGAAGCTGCGATTTGACAACGTTGGACTATTTTCTGTGATGACGCCGTTAAAGACAAGTGTTATGCCGACTAACCAGAGACAATTGAGCATTTGAAGGCCAATATACGTGATGTCATTGCCTAGATACGACCCTATTCACTCGAAAAAGTTCTCAAAAATTGGTCCGATCGAATGGGGTACTGTGAAGCCAGCCGCCGCAGCCATATGAATGAAATAATATTTCATTTCTAACCAGAACCATTGCACTTCACAACAAAAAAAGTAAATTTGCCAAAACTTCAAGTCGTTTTTGTTTTAACTTTTAAATTGCCCACCCTGGCGCGATCGAAAACAGCACATTTGACTAACTTTTTGCAGCATATGCGTTCGTATTTAGCCAATAACTCTTTGAATGTTGGTTCGCAGACGTTTATTTGTCTCTGGTTATCTACGTAGGCAAGAAAATAATCCAATGGTGTTAAATCACACGATCTTGGTGTACAAATAATTGGACATCCTTTGAGCGTGCTGTGTGGCATGTGGCTCCGTCGTGTTGGAACCACATGCCGTAATTGAGGTACGAGCTAATTGAGGTACGCAAAAATTTATAATTCTGTCCTTATACCGTTCGCCATGGACAGTAACATTCTGACCATTATGGTTTTGAAGACATAGTACGGACCAATGACTACGCCAGCCCGAAAAACACACCAAACAGTTATTTTCTGTGGATGTAATGATGCTTCGACAAAAGCTTGTCGATTATCCTCACTCCAAATGCGACGATTCTGCTGATTTACCTACCCATTCAACAAAACATGGGCTTCATCGGAAAATGAAGTATTGAATGGAAATTTAATATCAGTATCAAATTGTGCTTCAGCCCATTCGCCGAATTAGCGGCGGTGTAAATCTATCCACAATGAAATGTCAAACCAAACTAAACAAAAAAGCTACTATCAGCTGTTAAATCAGTTGTCAAATCAAGCAGGCATTATTTCTCTTTTTACTTTTTTTCGAACAAGTAACTAAACAACTCATTGGCGTCAGCTGCGTGTCATAATTTCCTTCGTTTCTCAAATGCTCTTGAGTTTTCTTTGTTGGATATTTCTCTGCAAGGACCTTAATGTTATAGTAACATTACCACTGCTACCGAAGCTTTTACCACAAAAGTTAGCTGAGTTGTAATTTATGGCCGCACTGTGTAAATGTAATATTTGCTAGCTTTTTTATATATTCAATGGAGACAACTTAACAACCCTCCCTTAAATAATTTTCATCTACGCTGTGTGGTTTATATAACGTCAGTAATTCGTTTAAGTACGACAGAGTTCAAAGTCAATCATTTAAACGGCTTCAACGAAAGAACTTTACTGATATTCAAAAATATTTAAGGTTTGTCTTTAATAAGACTTAGGATGTTTTGAAACATAAATTTTTTAATATTTTTTAATTAATTTATTTTTTTTAATTAATTTTAATTATTATTATTGTTTAATTTTAATTATTTAGCTGTAGCTATCGGCTAAAAAGTATTTTTTAATAATTTATTAGTAATAATCAGCCCTAAAATCAGATTTTGTTAACTTTTAATAATTATCATTTAAACGAAATGATTTCTTAAAGAAATCATATTGTATAGTTATAGAAAGTAGGCGTTAGGCGAACAACATTTTAACGCAGTTACTTTTCTACGGCGAGTTTGACTTTGTTGTCTATAAACTGGTTGATTTTCAAATAAACGACAGACCAAAAGCCGAAATTAAAGACAAGTTCTCTACATTAACTACGTGTTATATGCCTTTGCTTACGTGTGTTAGTATGTGTGTGTGGGTCAAACACTGTAACCGAAGCCATATGCGGCGGCATTAGTTGGGTTGTACAAAATCTAAAACAACAACAACAATAAAGTCTTCCTACATACAATCTTTCCTTCCGTTCGCACATCAAACCAAATTAAAAAATAAAAGAAAAATGTAATTGTAAAGCATTTGGAAGAAGAGCGTAAAAGGGGGAAAAATTAAAGAGAGAAACACAAATTACAACAACAACTAGCAACACTGAAAAATATTATTAAAGTCGTTAAAAATAGAAAAAGAATATGTAGATACGTATGTATTTATATGTGTACCTATATCACATACATACATATTTATTTGGTTTTAAATGTTGGTTTAATGGAATATATTGTAGTATAATATATACTCAAATATATATGTATGTATGTGTGTACATATTTATATATAATAGATGTACATACTTATATTTCAGCAGCTACTATTGCTTTTATATGCTTTATTTTTGCTTAAAACGTAGCAGAGAATTATTTTTTGTAAATAAACATCTATTACTTATCCAGATTGAGGAAAAAGCAAAATATATAATAAATACCCTGTATTTCTAGTATGTGTTTGTGTATCGGCATACAGCCATACACACATCCATGCATGCATACTTATATGTGTATATATTCCATATACCCAGTATTTATGTATATGTATTTGTTGCTGTACACTGATTTTCCCCATGGCATTGTTGACGACGTCAAAAAAGTTTTCTTTCTTTTTTTTGTATTTCATGGAAATGACGGTCTTCTAGTTTGGATACGTATGTACATATGTATGTATGCATGGATGTATGTAGGTATATAATATATAACGAGTGTACTTATCTATATAAAAGCCATGAAAAGAGAGAGCGAGAGAGAGAGAGTGAGTAAAAAAAATCCATTGCGTAAACATTTTATGAACTCGAAACACATTAAAAAAATGAGTCGGTACATAAATTGTTGGAAAAAAAAGAAATTGTTTTGAAAGTCAGACAAAAAAGAACTTATTTTTTCCCGTTATTGTTGTTTTTATTTTATATTATTTTTGTAACAGTGTTACGTACGCTTATTAAAGCACTTAAAATCAATTATTTTTATACTGAGGTTTTAAACTGTAAATGTTTTGTAATAAGACATGAAAATATTCTTTAAAATATTATTTTTTAATATTTTATGTTTGTTGTTGCTCATAAAAGTAAACGGTTCAAGGGCAGCTATATGAACTTACAGAAAACTGTCCAATACTTAAGATAGTCTTTTATTTTCTCATAAATAAAAATACAAGTTGCAAACTGTAATTAAACCAATCATGCTCTATGCTTGGTTGTAATTACATATACAGTTGCTCCATAAAGTGAGTGCTCACTTATTGTTTGCGACTTCAAACTATTTAAAGAAAATCTTTTTAACTTTTTAATTAATAATGGGCTTGTTTTTATTTATTATAGACAAAGTAGGTATTCATTTTTAAAATAAAAAGAATTAAATACTTTCAGAATGCCTGAAGAAAATCAACAAATTATACTGACTTCAAAATTTCGGATTAAAAGAGTGAAATACATTCTAGAATTTAAGCAAAAAAAAAAAAATATTATAAATACATTTTTTGGGAGTAAAATTTAGAAGGTTTAGTGCAACTTTGAATGGAATTTTATCCAACTCTTCCTATAGAGCACAAATAAAATTATTTTTGTTTTAAATTTCCGTTTTCCGTTTTGTTTTCTCCAAACTAACCTATAGATTTTTAATGTGGATTATGTCTGGTGATTGAGGAAGTGTTTCCATCCATTTTTGATTTTAGTAGAGCAGACACATCTTAGTTTTGTAAGTTGTGTATTTCAAATCATTGTCTTGAGCGAATACAGTATGACTCGTAACTTAAGCAAATTTTTCTGTCTAAGCAATTACGTATAGGTATTACTAATAAATAGATTTATTCAAAATAAAACATTTAATTCTTATTATTTTATGTAGGTACCTAAATTATAATTATAATAACAAAACTTTAATTACAGTCTCTACCCAGTAATACAAAAACTAAAACTATATAAGCTCCTTGAGTAGTTGTTTGGAACTTAAGCAACTATCAGTAATTTGTGTAGTAACCTATATTTTTAAGGCCTCCGCACACCATTTTGGCATAGTTTTTTTTAGATTTTTCAGAATTATTGTTAGTATTGTAATTTAAAGCTCTCCATCAACTTATGCTTATTTTTAAAACTGATGTGATCCAACTCTGCGCTTCAAAATTCCGAAAAGGTTCTCAATAGGATTCAAGTCTGGTGATTGAGATGACCAGTCGAAGATTTGAAAGCCATTATCTGACAGCCATTCTTTGGCCAATTTTGACAAGTGGTTGGTTGCTAAAAGATCCACTCAGTGGCATTTTCCATTCGGCATATGGAAGCATGTCGTTAGCTAAAATGCCCCTATAAACAAAACGTTCCATTTTTGTTTGTATTTTAACAAAGGAGCCAACTCAACTCGATGAAAAACAGGTTCATACCATTATATTTCCACTTCCATGCTTTGTTGTGTCTTTAAAAAAAAGCGAACGTAACAGTTTTGCCTTTGGTCTTTGAACGTGGCATATTCCTTCTGTATTTAACAAGTTGAATACAGTCTGTCGCTAAATAAAACTCCAATGGCGAAACCAAAGCATTCGCCACAGTCCAGTGGCGAATTGGAAATCTGTTAAAATAGTAAAATAGTAGATTTGGTCAAAACAGCTTCATTTTCGATAAAAATTATGAGTCAAAAAGTGGGCGGAATGGGACAAGTGCACAGGACATGGTACCTTCCATACAAAGTAAATATTGATTTTTGTATATCTTCAGAACGAGTAAAGTTATAGTGTCCGAATTTGGTCTGAATGATTTTTTTATCTAAGTATATCAGCCAAAAAGCGGTTATTGCAGAAATCACACTGGATATACGCAACCGCATCTTATTTATAAAAATGAATGTGTATTTGCTAATAAGCTAATAAGCAGAACCTACATTGTCTTTCTGGAAGGAACAAATAATTGGATTTTGAGCGGAAGGTGATAGAATGGGAAAAAAGGTTACAAAATTTACGATAGCATTTAGGATAATTACTTGGTGCTACAAAAGAAAAATACCTGGAAAGTGATACTATTTTTCTGATAGGCGCTCTTTTTAGAATTTGCAAAACAAAATCTTTAGTTACGGGTAAAACATAGGGTTTTCTGACCTTCATCCTCTTATAATCTAATAACTTAGCTAATTATTAACCGATTTTAAGTAATTTTTTCCGATTTGGAAGGAAAATATAATAAATAGTACGGTTCACATATAAAATAGTGCGAAAAACGCATCTGAACTTGAAAAAGGTAGAAAAATTGGGTGAAAGATGTGTTTGTTTGAGGAAATTATTGCTTGAAGGCCTGAAAAACCGGTTTTTTAATCGTAACTCTTAATTCCTGAGGTGTTTCGAAAATTCCTAAAACATATCTTTGTTCTACTCGATAGCGCCTATAAGTATTTCCCAGGTATTTCAACTTCGTTGTTTTTTTGTTTGTCGTATCGTGTAATTAAGGCTGGCCGGGCTTTAGCTAGTTTTAAATAAAATTTGCTATGTTTTTTAATTATCTCTTAAAACGCAAAATCAGTATAAAAAATTAAAACACACCAACAATATATTAAAAAAATAACAGCAATCAGAATACTGTGCGACTCTTTAAGCAAAAAAATTAAAAAATAAGCACAAAAATATGTGAAATAAAATAAAAAATTACTACTAAATAAACATTCTCTTTCTCGTTTTCCAATTCTTTGATTGTTTGTTGTCAGTCTGTGTTCTTTCAACTCAAGAAATAACGAAAGACATACGCACGTATGTATGTACGTACATACTATAATAAAAACAACAACAACAATAATAGTAACAGTGGTGTGCATTTGAAAATCTTAAGGGAACAACAGCAAAACAAAATACAGGATAATAATACTGATAAGTTCCAAGAATTTAAAACTCATCTCTGGTATTTTTGTATCCCAATTTAATGTTGTAGACACGTTTACGCATTTAAAATAGTGAATACGACTAAGGCCGAAGGCTATAAGCGACCCTCTCTCTACACATTAATCGTTTGTTATCAGCACGAGCAAGGGATAGAAAGGCGAAAACACACCAAATAAATGAACGAAAGCGCACAAACACATATATATGTATATATAAACATATATGTATGTATATCAAAAGGAAATGAAAACATAAAAACGAGGACATTTATTAAAACAACAATAATTATTAAAACGAAACAAAATTTTCACTGCGTATGTACAGGATTTCAAATGAGAAACATAATAAAAACTAAACCGGCATAGAGAATATTGAGAGTAAAAATAAAAGAGAACAGATTCATACATGCACATATTGAAGTAAATAAGACTCTCTATCTCACTCTTGACGTTGACACAAAAGTAAATATGTAGTTTAACATGTTGAGAGCAACTTGTATGCAAGTACCATGCAACTATGTATCCTAGGCATGATTAATAAATTACATATATACATATGTATGTATTTACATAAAGCACACAAATTCATACGTATATAAGTTTGAAAATGATACTCAAAATATTGGAAACAAGGCTTCCTTAGTTTTTACGACAGGTATGAGAGTAGGGGTGAATATTTTTGGTATGTGTGTGTGCCTGCGTGTTTTAGTTGAGTATGGTACGGTTACTTAATACCCTCTTCTACTCTTTTTCTTTTTTATTTCACTTTTGTGCTGGCTGCTCTACGTTCATTTATCAAAAGGTTACATTTGAGTGAATTTGAACAAAAAAAAAATATTGTTGTTGCTCTAACGAGAAAAACGTTTTTAAATAAAAACAATGCACAGAGTTTTTGCTTTTAATGTTAACTTTTCAAGGAAACTGTCTTTTAAAGATTTGTTTCGTTGATTACAATCAGAACAACAGCAGCATTATTCGTAAGTATGTATAAGTGAGTACATGTTTCTGCTTTTTCTTAAACATAAAATTTTTAACCGTTATGTACATATGTATGTAGGTATTCTTTTTATATGCTTCCCCCATACTGCTTTATCTCTCTCACACACTTTTAGAAGCCTTTGCCACGCTATTAAACAATTGCTTGTGCAAAGAATTTCATTTGAAATTCAAAAATCTTTTATTCAAGAAACGCATATTAAATATTGGGAAGTGCTTTTTTTACGACCCTGAAGTGTATTTCTTTCTTTCCTCTTCTCAATTTACAAGTATTTCTGGCAATAATTTGAATTGGAAATTAAATACCGCTTTTGATCATATTCTATAAGGGAGAGAGAGAGCGAAGTTATCAGTGTTGCCTCAACTTAGAATTTTTTGTAACCAAATTTCAATAAAAAAGTAACCAAAAATAATCAAAATTTTAAGTCCCAATTTTAATAAAAGAAAGCATTAAGATATAATTTTATGTTTGCAATATATAGCAGTATTGGCTGAATATAGACCGATCAGAACAATTTGGAACAAATCCTATTTGTTCAGAACTTTTTAACTGTTCTAACAAGCTTCGCACAATAGAAAATATGTTCGGTTATGATGAGGCTTTAAAATTTGTTTGTGCATAATTTAGACTCAATAGCCCTTGCTAACAGATATAAAGCGTGTTTTTTATAGAGGTATAGAACTTTAAGTTGACATTACTTTTCAAGATGGCAACCGATTTAACAGCTGTCAAGTGATTTATTCTCAGTTTTGCTTGGCATTTAATCATGAATAGATTCACGCCTGAACAACGCTTGCAGATAAAATAGTGCAATTTTCATTTTTCATAAGTGAATTTTTTTTTCAATTTTCAATTTTGTTTAGCATTTTGTTTAGCGATGAAGCGTACTTCTGATTGAATAGCTACGTCAAAAAACAAAACTGCCGCATTTGGAGTGAAGGTAATCCTCAAGTGTATGTGGAAACTCCGTTTCATGCAGAAAAACTGACTGTTTGGTGCGCTTTATGGGCTGGTGGAATCATTGGTCCGTACTTTTTCAAGAACGATGGTGGCCAGAATGTTACAGTCAATGGTAATCGGTATAGAGCCATGTTTACTAACTTCTTCATTCCTGAACTGAATAACCATGATGTCCAGGAGATGTGGTTTCAACAAGACGGCGCAACATGTCACACAGCTCGTGCCACAATAGATTTATTGAAAGATACGTTTGGTGACCGCCTAATTTCACGTTTTAGACCTGTGAATTGGCCTCCAAGATCTTGTGACTTAACACCGCTAGACTACTTTCTGTAGGGCTATGTAAAGTCATTGGTTTATGCGGTAAAGCCACAAACGCTTGACCAGTTGGAAGACAACATTCGCCGTGTTATTGCCGATATACGGCCACAAATGTTGGAAAAAGTCATCGAAAATTGGACGTCCAGATTGGACTACATCTGCGCCAGCCGTGGCGGTCATATGCCAGAAATCATATTTAAAACGTAATGCCACAAGATTATCTTTCGGATAAATAAAATTCATGTCAATCGAATAATCCATCGTTGTTTTATTGCAACTTAAAATTCTATACTTCTATAAAAAACACCCTTTATAATATTAATAATTCGCAAAATACCCGAAGCAAATAATAGCGTTGAAGTGAAATATTAAAAAAAATTATAATAAAGGGACGACGAGGATTTAAAGGACTTTTTTTAAAATGATAATGACACAAGTTGGCCTTCTTATAAAGTAATAATCTTATACACAATCTGTTCGTTAAAACAATAAAAAGAAATTGCAAAAAATAGGAAAATTGTTATTTCTGTAAATTTATACTCTAGTACCAGGTGTATAACATCAAAAAATACGATTCTCAATGAATGAAATATCGGGTGGGCCATCTATCGGTTTAAATTTGAACCAGCGGTTATTACGAATCTGGCAATACTTATGTCATTCTATTCTGTCACAAAATTCAGTATATTATCTCCACTGAACGAAATGAATCGATTTATGCTTGAGCAAAAATCATCTTTTCGGATGAAGTCCATTTTCATTTTGGTGGGTACGTTAGTAAGCAAAATTACGTGGTCTTACAGAAGCCAATGCACCCATTACGAGTAACTGTTTGGTGCCGCTTTGTGGAGCGGAGGCTTCATTGGCCCATATTTCTTTGAAAATGAGGACGCCGCAACCATTACGATCAATGGAGACACCTATTGTACCATTATAACCGATTTTTTGTATCCGATGTTTTGTTTCAACAGTATGGTGAAACTTGCACCACAACTCATGCCACAATCGATTTATTGCGTCAAACGTTTGATGGCCGAAATGGTGATGTAAGCTGGCCGCCAAGAAACTGCTACAACACCACATACACTCGAAAAAGTTCTCGAAATTTGGTCCGATCTAATGGGGTACTGTGGGGCCAGTCACCGGAACAATTGCACTTCACAACAAACAAATAAATTCGGCAAAATTTCAAACCGTTTTTGTTTTATAGCATTTTTAAATTTATATTTTTAAATGGATCACCCTATAGTATAAGCAACAAAGTTTTTCCCTATATAATCCTTAATATAATTCATCGATCTCAACGTGCGGGAGATGATTTATACGTTTCAGAAATGATGACTCTGGTAAGGAAAAGAAAAACCGGCCAGATCAGCCAAAAATATTCGGAGATGATGAATTGAAGGCATACTTATGAAGATTCCTTTCAAAATTTGAAAAGCCACTTTAACAAAACATTCAAGCAGCAGGATTCATCAAAAAGCAATGATATTTAGTGCCTATGACTATAAATTAAACTTCAAGCTTTGGCCAAAAACTAAGAGCCATTATATTCCACTATAACAAAGCTCACCCACATGTTGCAGCTGCCTTATAGTCCAGAAATTGCCAATGAGCAGTCTTTTGGCCCGAAATTCTATTGGAGAAGTCACAGCAAAGTCACAACAAAAGCCCGAAGTTTTCCCAAAGATCACCTTTTTTAAGTTATACACTCAATAAGAACCTGAGTATTAAAAGTAAAATTAAATTAATTAATAAATTAGCAGAAGAGTTCCGATTTGTTAATTTCTTTCAATTTATCGAATAACTTCCAGTGTTGCCGTTTTGGTTATTTCTAACCAAAATTAGTTTTGTTTTTCTTCGATGTTCATGTAGATGTGGACTTTTTGTCATTTTGGTCACTTTTTCACGAAGTAAAAAATAAATAAATAATTAATTAATTAGTTATCAATTAATTGCATCATTAATTAATTAATTAATTAATTATTAAATTAGTTTTGTTTTTCTTCGATGTTTATGTAGATGTGGACTTTTTTTGTCATTTTGGTCACTTTTTCACGAAGTAAAAAATAAATAAATAATTAATTAATTAGTTATTAATTAATTGCATCATTAATCAATTAATTAATTAATTATTAAATTAGTTTTGTTTTTCTTCGATGTTCATGTAGATGTGGACTTTTTGTCATTTTGGTCACTTTTTCACGAAGTAAAAAATAAATAAATAAATAATTAATTAATTTTTAATTAATTGCATCATTAATTAATTAATTAATTAATTAATTAATTAATTAATTAATTATTAAATTAGTTTTGTTTTTCTTCGATGTTTATGTAGATGTGGACTTTTTTGTCATTTTGGTCACATGTTTATGTAGATGTGGACTTTTTTGTCATTTTTAATTAATTAATTATTTAATTAATTAATTAATTAATTAATTATTTTTTACTTCGTGAAAAAGTGACCAAAATGACAAAAAAGTCCACATCTACATGAACATCGAAGAAAAACAGAACTAATTTTGGTTAGAAATAACCAAAACGGCAACACTGGAAGTTATTCGATAAATTGAAAGAAATTAACAAGCCGGAGCTCTTCTGCTAAACAGCTTTAAATACATTTAACGCTTCTGTTCTGCTCTTCTCTTCTGTCAACTGTATTATACTAAAATTAAGCAAGGCTTGTTCAAGCCTCTAGATATTTTATTCCTGCAGAAAATCCACACAAAAATGGCATTTGTTTGAATGTTTGGCCCAACTATTTCTTCAAATTCGGTAACAAGAAATAAACATATGACAT
The DNA here is from genome assembly GCA_023159175.1 of Wohlfahrtia magnifica. Classification (NCBI taxonomy): domain Eukaryota; kingdom Metazoa; phylum Arthropoda; class Insecta; order Diptera; family Sarcophagidae; genus Wohlfahrtia; species Wohlfahrtia magnifica. Next base: position 3,262,012 of record JAKWBJ010000484.1, on the reverse strand, counting down.
CAAATCTCCTTAGCATTATTATATACAATATTTTTCCACAGAATAGGACTTCTCTCTTCAATGTAAGGGTTTGATTTTGTTTCTGCCAGTCACTATGGTATCTGAAAAAAACGTCTGAATTATATTGATCGTAATCATCTCTCTAAAGTAATCCATATGAAAGATACTTTGCTCTTTCGTTCTACACGTTACCACTTTAAAGGAGTGCTTGAAAATGTTCAAGGCTTAATCCAAAAAAGCTTTTTTTGCCCCTTTTGTACCAGTAGACAACACATGGTTACATCTCTACACACTAGAGAGCAGATAATCAATAAAACGGTGGGTTTTTATAATATTATTGTTTACTACCCCTTTTAAGCAAAATAGGATGCTTATTCGTTAGTTTTTTCTCGTAAAAATTAACCTTCACTGACACACCATGTCTTATGTCCAACACATTCGCACACATTGCATCATGGAAGGGGAAAATTGGGATGCCATGACAATTTCTCAAATTTCGACTAAAAACAATTGTAGCAGAATGAGAAAATATTTCTTAACCAATCGAAATGAAAAATCCAGCCAAATTTCGTTTCTCGAAACATCGAAAGATGTTCGCATTGGATATAGTATTTTTAATGCAAAATATTTTAATTTGAACCAGCGGTTATTTCGAATCTGGCAATACTTATGTCACTCTATTCTATCACAAAATTCAGTTTACTATCTCTACTGAACGGAATTAATCGATTTACGCTTGAGCAACGTTGGGATTTATTGAAAATTTGTCATCATCAGATTATCATAATCAGATTAATTGGGTAAGGGATCACTCGCTGGCTATCTCCTCAGAAGTGAGGAGATTGACCACTCAGTTGGGATGCCACTCTCCTCTTGCAGACTTATGATCATGCGGTACATGTGGGTAGGGCACAGCTACGGTGGGATGATGAACCCACGTGCTCTGTATAGAGGCAAATCTGGCCCCTATATGATCGGGCTCGCTCAGAGTCTATTATAGGGCTGCGGAGTCTATTATTGTAGCGGTTGTCAGGATGAGGAGGGAGAGGAGACTGTCGAGCACTTCCTATGACAGTGCCCGAGTCTTTCGGACATTAGGACTGCTTTCCTTGCAGTCCGTTTCTGGATAGCTTGTCGGATCTGGCCGGTGTGAATATCGGCAAGATCTCTTCTTTGTACATGCGTCTGGTTGGTTCGAATCGCACCGGTACGCGGACATATAGGTTGTCCATTCTCTGGATTACTGATGGGTATCACAGTGGGATCAATACTGGACCCAGATGGGCTGGACGTGTCTGGCTACCCGACGTAACTAATTAACATCATCATTTAAAATCATCTTTTCAGATGAAACTCCTTTTCATCTTGGTGGGTAAGTTAATAAGCAAAATTGCCGTATTTAGGGCTCAGAAAACCTAAACGTGGTCTTACAGAAGCCAATGCACCCCATTATAAGTGACTGTTTGGTGAGGCTTGTGGAGCGGAGGCATCATGGGTCCATATTTCTTTGGAAATGAGGACGGCGCAACCATTACGGTCGATGAAAACACCTATTGCAGCATAATAACCGTAACCATAGTAACATAATAATGCCTATTCTTCATGGTATTGATGTGAACGCTTTTTGGTTTCAACAGGATGGTGCAACTTACCACACATCTCATGCCACAATCGGCTTATTGCGACAAAAGTTTGTTGGCCGCTTAATTAGCCGCAGTGGTGATGTCAGCTGGCCGCCAAGAAGCTGTGATTTGACACCGTTGAACTATTTTCTTTAGGGCGCCGTTAGAGACAAGTGGTATGCCGACAAACCAGGGACAGTTGGGCATTTGAAGGCCAAAATTCGTGATGCTATTTTCGTTTTATTGCATTTTTAAATTTAAATTTTTAAATGGCCCACTCGATAGCCCAAGTAAAAAAATTAAAAACAAGTTTAATATTTTAAATTCTTCAGTCCACAACAGTCTTTGCTTTATACGTTTTTAAATAACTGAAGCAATAAGGTCTGCTTCAAAATGATAAGGTCACCTTAATATTTGCTCCATTCATTCAAACTATAAAAAAAAATTTACGTTGAAATAAGTGAATAATAAGCCGGTTTAGCTCTTAGAGATGTACCGTTATATTATGTTTATTTATATTTATGTAAATAAGTGCAAAATTGAATGCGTCAAAATGATAAAACTTTTATTTAAACTAAGCACTTAATCAATTATTTTTAATTTATGCAGTTCCCATTTCCTTCTATTGTCTCTTAAAAATACGGAATGGCATCGTACTTACTACATTGTCCAGAACGTTGGAGCGGATTTCGTGCCAGTTGTTGCAGATTGCCACTTTTAAATCATCTTTTGTCCGGTACTGTATGTTGTCTGCCTAAATATTACGCGCAAGGAGGCCCCCTAAATTTTCCATGGGTTTAAATCGGGGGAACGTGCTGGTCAATCAAGTACTTTAATATTGCGCTGCTCAAACCATTGTCTGGTCGATTTGTTGACATAAATTGCTGCATTGTCTTGCTGAAAGGTGAAAGTTTTGTCAGCCAAATAAGGCAGCAAACGTTCTTCCATTCGAGTGGAAGGTAAGGTAAGTAGAGTACCATGTGTGCTAAAGCCAGCCCAAACCATCAAACTGCCATCGCCGAAATTCCGTTTGGAAAACAACTTCCTTAAATCACGCCAATAGCAATTGAAACCATCTGGTCCATCCAGGCTAAATTTGTTCTCATCAGAAAAAATTACCTACAAACCCAAATATGTATAAAATATCTTATAAACTTTTAAAAAAAATGTTTATCTGATGCCAATTAGTTGCCATGTTGGTTTTCCCAAACTCCTTACGCTTAATCTTATGCCGCGTAGTTAGACAGGAATTTTTTTTTAATTTTCGAATAAGGTTTGGCTGGGCGTTGATAGCTCTTGGAATTGTGCTTTTTGAAGCTTGTAATTTCAATTCCTCTTTTATTGTTACCGCACTTTTCATGGAATTCGAGGTCTTTCGTGAAATTAGCCTTTGGACGACTCGTGCTTTTTAATTTTCCATAATTTTCTCTGTTTTTTAGAAAATTTTGCACAACACATAAAGATCGGTCCAGTTTTTCGCCATTCCACGCATACTCAATCCCTGCTCATGAAGTGCCACAATTTGTCCTTGTTCATAAGGTGACAAAGGTTTCCCCCGGTATGCCGCTCAGATATTATTTAAATTATAAATTATTACAGGGGTGGCGTGGTGTAGTGGTTAGAGCGTACGCATAACAACACAAACGACCCAGGTTCGAGCCCCAGCAGAGGATATGACGAAAAAAAAATTTAATTGAGGTTTCGAATGTTTAATAATAAAATAAGGGCTTCAACTTCCCTCCAGACAACTCCATCTAAAAAAATATAAAAAATAAAGAAAAAAGCCCCCCTGACCCTTCTCCCATACCTCTGGCGATGATGGCAAACATCAGACGAATGATCAGGAAAAACACGCCACCTAATAGGAAAAAATTGCAATGCTAAAGTATAGATCACCACCAATTAGCAAGAATCTTCACCACTACGTAAAATCATATGGAGGAAGCTACAGTGGATTAGTGATCTACTAAGCTTGAAAGATCAAATTGATTAAAGAAACTAAAACAAAGCAATAATAGATGCTTTGTGGAAAGCCAATATGCTCCCTAGAGGAGTGACGGAGAAAAAAAAATTATTAAAAAAAAAATAACAATTGATTATTAATCACTGACCTTATCATTTTGACGCATAGAATTTTGCACTTATTTATATAAATTTAAATAAACATAATATAACGGTACATATTTAAAAGCGAAACCGGCTTATTATTCACTTATTTGAACGTATAACTTTTTTTTTAATAAGGTGACCATACATAACATTTTATAGCTTTATTAAGGTGACCTTATGATTTTGAAGCACACCTTATGTTTGTAGCTTAAACGTTATCGTTTACTTTGTTCCGATAGAGCTACAAATGGCGGCGATGTCGCAATATATGTAAAGTTAAAGGGGTGATACATTGGCAAACATTTGCTTGCAAACATCGCAAATAACTTACTAACAGGATGACTTAATTTTTTTTGAATGCGATTGGCTATGTGCGATCGTGCCTACACGATCGGTCCAATTTTTAAGCACATTATCGATCGTGAGCAGCTGTATTTCACCAATGGCTTCACGAATATTGTCCTTTAAAGCGTGAATTGTCTCTGTCTTGTTGGCGTAACACTTATCTTTGACGGCACCTCACAAATAATAGTCCAACGGTGTCAAATCGCAGCTCCGAGGTGGCCAAATGACATTAGCTCTGCGGCTGATGAAGCTCAAAAACAGGGCGCAAAAAATCGAGTGTAGCTTCGGCTGTGTGGCACGTAGCGCCGTCCTGTTGAAACCAAATGTTGCTAATATCCTCCTCTTCAATTGTTGTGAACAAAAATTCGTTCAACATGGCCCGATAGCGATCGCCATTGACTGCAACGACCACATTTTCGAAGAAAAATGGCCCAATTATGCCTCTGGACCAAAATCCGCACCAAGCAGTGACGCATTTTGGGTGTATCGGCTTTTCAATGTATGCGTGCGGGTTTTCTGTGCCCCAAATGCGACAATTTTGCTTGTTTACATACCCGCCAAGATCAAAATGAGCTTCATCTGAACACATTGCACACATTCTGCAACATTACCATGATTTTCAAAGTAATGTCGCAATATTTCCCAGCGTTGTTCAAGCATATACACAGCCATATTCGTTCAGCGGAAGGATAAAACTAATTATCTGTCAAATCAGATATAAGCTAAGTTTACCATTCACGAAATACGCACTAGTTGTAAAAACACGTTAGATGGCGGACCCGATATTTTACATTTCATTCATATTTTTAATTCGGTCTTGACAACATCTACTTTTCCAAGTTCGTGGAAATTTGCTAAAATTATACCGATTCAGAAAGCTGACAAAAGCTATCGACCAATTGCTAACTTGCCATATCTGTCAAAGATTTTCGAAAAGTCAGGGTTGGCAACCCACTGGGTAATCAAATTAAACCCGCCCGGTTTTTTTGGGATGGGTTTTTTATTTAAAGGTTTTTGTAGTTTATTTACAACAAAAATAATTATCAAAATAAAAATTTTTCAAATTAAATTCTTTTCCCCACTAAGCCAATTTTATATATCCTTAAAAGAAGTGGTTCAGTGGCATGTCAAATGATATTGTATCTGTAAAAATAGCCAATAGCCAGAAGGAGCAGTGTTGGGAGTATACGGCAGATGCGGCATTTGATCGTTTCTTACTATTGTTTGGCAATTGTTGCGACCTGAGGCCGATAGTTACAATGCAAAAGAACAACTTAATCATGTTTGTCTTTATATTCCGGAATTTTTCCAACAATGCATGGTTTAGGTTAGGTTAGTGACAAGCTCGTTGAGTCAAGGAACACTGGAGCACACATGAAGCGAAGCCCCTGTGTTAGTCCATCGGAGGGAGGTCTCTCATAGAAGCACTATCCCGTAAATCAAGTCGGAAACCAGCCCAACAGTCTAATGAACCTGGCTGTTGACCTGGTATCAATAGGCGATAGGTTTGATAAGCTATCGAGAAAGACCGAGCCAAGTGTAAGAAATCTAAGTCTAGCTGGAGACGGACACTGGCAAATTAAGTGGGCCACACTTTCTTCTTTCTCAGTCAATCTACAACCTCGGCAGAAGTCATTCGCCGGTAAAGTCTGCCTTTATGCAGGCAATGCCAATGAGGATAGATACAGTAGAGAAGATGCTCCCATAATTCAATTTAAACAACTGATTCTGACGCCTATCATTCAATCCAGGCCAGGTGAGTCAAGCAATGAAGCAAGAATCCCCTCTGCCTAATAGACATCATGGTCTAAACAAAGTAATTGCAGTCTGCTCTGATCAACGATTTTTAGCAGCTCATAGAATACAATACCGCCTTCATACCTCCAAGAGTCCAAAATTGTATTATAAATACTAAAACAGCGTATTTGTATTTACTAGCAGACAAAAATTATTTTCGAATTAAACGATATTTAGAAGCTATAAAACCCGGTGGATTGGGTTTAAAAAAAACCCGGATTTTGCCAACCCCGGTGAATGTACACAAATTTAATTTTTTGTAGTTCCACAGATTCTTGTTCTACTCGACAGCAACGATAAGAAGACTAGTATCATTCCCAGGTATTTCAACTTCGTTCATTTTTGTTGCACTATGTTATCTTTAAAGCTGCCAAATCTTATTCAAATCTTCATCTGTGGAGAATTCTCGATTTATCGTTTTTTCCTAACTTTCGCATAGCAATTACGAATAAAATCACAGAAGGAAGTATCCAATTTGGTCCAACCGTTCTTAAGTTTTAAGCATCCGAACAAACCACAATCCATTTTTGTATGAAAAGATTACACAGAACCAGCTATTTGCCCAGAATTAATATGCCGGATCACGAGAAATATGATACAATTCTAATAACATATTTTCACACAGGCAAATATATGTGATTCACTCTCTAGATTGTAATTCACTTTTGAAACAACATGTTACGCCATATAAGCATTTGACTGTGAAACACCTCACTTTAAGATGTTTCAGTTTGAATTATCTTTAAAAATATGCCCATATGTCTGTCTGTTATTTATTTCATCGTGGAAACATGATATTAGAAATAATGAAACAAAACATATCGGGAGTTTTTTTTTTTTTTGAAGGTTCATAACGTTGAGTTGGCAACACTATTTTGTAATTAATTCATTAATAATAATTGCTTTTTGTTTAGTTTGGTTTGACATTTTATTATGGATCGACTTGTACCGCCTCCAATTCGGCGAATAGGCTGAAGTAAAAATTTATACTGAATTTCCATTCAAAATTATGTTCTCCCATGAAACCCATTTTTGTTTAAATGGGTACGTAAATAAGCCAGATTGTCGCATTTGGTTTGAGGATAAGCCACAAGCTTTCGTCGAAACACCATTACAGCAATAGAAAATTACTGTTTGGTGCAATAATGGTCAGAATGTTACTGTCAACGGTGAACGATATGACTAGAACTTATGTTGGACATGTGGTTTCAACAGGACGGAGCCGCACGCCACACAGCGCACGCTACAATTCATTTACTTAAAGAAAGATTTAATGAAAGAGTTATTTCACGTACGAGGGGTACTATTTATATATCGGGAACTAGCAACACTAATGTGAATAGCTAAAATCCGGCATCACCATAATAAAGTTTGACAGTTTTTTTTTAGTATAAACGTACTCACAACGTTTTGATGTACAGTGTGTTAAGAAAATCCGGCAACACCATAATAAAGTTTGACAGTTTTTTTTAGCATAAACACCTCACAACGTTTTGATGTACAGTGTGCTAAGAAAATCAATTTGGCCAAAAAATGTCAATTTCAAGGGAAGATTTTCGTTGGATTATTTTTCCAACTTTCGACGTGAGTTATCTGTCGATGAATTCAGATCTTTGCATGGCGATAAAGCACCAATCAAAAACCACATTATATCGTGATCGTAGTTCGATCGCTGACGAATTCCGTGAAGGTCGTCTAAAATCGATTGTTGTGTTACAAAACATCGATGCAGTGCTTGAACTGATAATGCAAGATCGTCATGTGACATATTATGAGATAGAGGCATCCTTGCACATTAGTTTCACTTCAATACATGAACACTTATGTAGTTGTTGGATAATTTGTTCTCGTTGGATACCCCATAAATTATCAATCGCTCAAAAAAAAGGTTGGCGTCGATTGGAGTAAGGAAATTATTGAAAAGTTCGTCTGTGGTACTTCAAAAGACGTGTATAAAATCGCGACAGGTGACGAATCATGGCTATATGCGTATGAGCCAGAAACAAAACAGCAATCGACCGTGTGGGTATTCCAAGACGAGCTAAATCCCACAAAAATTGTTCGTGGAAAAAGCTCAGCAAAGCAAATGATCGCCTGTTTTTTCGGCCGAATGTGCAACGTAGGTGGAAGCCGTCACAGAAATGTAAAACGAATCGCCCAAAACGAATCATTCTCTATCATGGCAATGCGAGCTCTCACAACTCTCGTCAAAGGGGTGAATTTTTAAGCAGTTAGAACATCGAATTGATTTCTCATCCTACTTACAGTTCTGACTTGGCACCCAATGACTTCTTCTTGTTCCCGAATATCAGAGCGAATAACAGCGTGGTCAACGATTTACCATCGCCGAAGAAGCAGTTCGAAGCGTTCAAATGGAATGGAACAACTGATTTGAGAAAATGTAAAAGTGTAGTGATTATCAAGGGGATTTCCAATTTCATTTAAAAATATTTGTTATTATTTGCTATTCCTCAAGTATAAAAAGTTCTCCTGGTACGAAATGGCGAATAGGAATTAAACTGATTTATTGCATCAATGCCTAAATAGTTTAATGAAGTCTTATTCGTAGGGATTACCCGAATTTGCATATACAGAAAAACTGTCATAACTTTATTTTAAGGTGACTAATCATTGTTAAGCTATGCAAACGCAAAACGCAAAACATGGAAACATCTGACATCATTTTCCAAAAGTTTATCTGTTAATAAAAACTAATTTCAAAAAACAACCGTTGCTACTTAACACCACCACAAATAGATCTCAAAATATGCTAAATAGCTTGTACGCAGAATTATGCTGTTGTGTATGTATATATGTATGTATGTATGTATGTACAGTACCGTGCAAAACTAAGTACATGTTTCAAAGTTCAATGCAAAAATAAAGCTACTGTAGCAAATGATACAAAACTTTTTCTATTTATTCATTGATATGTTCTTACAAAGAATCATTAAAAAAAGTTTATCAAATCAAATTATTTAAAAAAGCAAATGTCCAAAAACTATAATGCTCCCTATGTGCTCAGTTTTGCACGTTTTGTTTATATAAAAAATTCAATATAATGCTGCTATAAAAAATTTCAAGGCTACCGACCATCGACCATCGACCATACGACCACAAAAGACGCTGGCTACAAAAGTAGCCAAGTAGCCAGCTACTTAATTATTTTCATGACTACAGCTGCAAAATAAACATCTGATTTGACACATTGATTATTCTTTTTCAGTGCTGCCACATACATTTTTTGCGCGTTTTTAATGTAAAATTTGTGTAAATGTTCTCATATTTTTCTGCTTGTTTTACAAAAAGAAAACTTTTTGCAATTTTTTGATTCAATATGTTGTCCTCTCTTCGGTTCTCTTATTCAGAATATACTGACCTCTTTAACTCAATTGCATTGGCTCACAAAAAATACCGAATTAACTGTGACAATATTAATTTAGAAAACTTAAAGATTTTGTAAGTACTAAAGTGAAAAATAAAAATAAAAGTTAAATGAAGCCCTTATCCATTGATATAAAAGACGCAGTTCCAGAAAAGGCTAAAAATGGCGATTTAACGAGAAAAATCGCCAATTATTTTTAAATAGTACAGCGGTCAGTGGCTAGAATAATTGCTAAATACAAATATTCTATTCCAGTTAGAAGTTATCGAACAAAAAATAGAAGTCCGAAAACAATAACTGAAGTTAGACCCCTTGAACGTTCTTTCGTTTCTGGCAAAATAAATAGAACGAAAGAGGCGGTTTCTGCTTGTTCTGTCAATGTTAGCAGATGAACTGTTCAGAGGGCTCTTAAACGTGTTGGATACAAAGCTCCTAAAGAAAGAGCCTAAATTATCTCCCATAAACGTTAAAACGCGAATATCTTTTCTTAAAAAATACAAGTCGTATACAGTACCAGACTGGCACACTTTTTTTTAAATATATATGACATTTTTTTGTATATCTTGTAGGGCAGATGAGACTTAAAACCATAGATACTAATCGGATGGGATGGTTTGGTATTGGGTAAAATCATCAGACACACTAAATCCTACTCATGTATCTCTAACCATTAAGCACGGAGGCGGTTTTCTTATGTTAGAAGGATGTATAACCCCAGATTGCGTCAGTCCACTTGAACGGATCAAAAGCATAGTACAACACAATTTGCTTTTAGCCCTAGCCAAAATGCCAAATAGACCAGAGAGAATGTGTAAGTGAACCAAAGCAATTGGGTTAAAGAGGTCGGTATATTCTGAATAGGAAAACCGAATAATGTAATGCTGATTAATTTTCTAAGAGAGGACAACATATTGAATCAAAAACTGCAAAAAGTTTTGTTTTTGTAAAACAAGCAAAAAAATATGAGAACATTTACACAAATTTTACTTACATTGCCTCAGTTTTGCACCACAGTGTATATACTTCATGTATTGCGTTTTTAAAACGTCTATTTTATGTATCTTATTGTATTGACAGCACTAAACTGTTTGTTGTCTCATAAATAAAGATGATTTTGTTGAAAAATGTGGTTCAAAATGTTGTGAAAAGAGTAGGCGTCTGCCGACATGCTAGAGGTGGACATTTGCCCGACATCATATTCCATTATTTACTCCCATATTTCTATTTTACATTTTTATGAATAAAACTGAATTTGTCAAAAAAAGGATTTGATTTTAAGCCAATTTACTTCCTAACCTCAAATTTGCTCACCACATAGTTTTTCTTGTATACACACATGTATTCCATTTTTGACAGCTTGTAGTCCATCGTCAGTAGTCTTGAATGTGTTTATAGCATTATATTTAGAAACCTGAAAACAGTTTTATACAACATTACTTTTTTGTATATGACGCTTTTACTTTCTCTGTTTCATATCACTTGATGGTTAGTCGTAAAAAAGAGTTTAAAACTGAAACGTCATCTAGTATTTGAAAATATAAGAAAAATCAGTGCAGATTTAGAGAATAGGCTTGTGGTACTGACCGAAAATGGAAAATCGTCAAGGGAATTCGCTAAGAATTTGAATATTAGCCAATGCGTCGTCAGTAAAGTTCCAAAACGTCGATATATAGACCGTGTGCTGAATGTTAGAGGTCGCCCCCAACTGCTATCGAACTCAGATGCTCCTCTTACGATACGAGTAATGACAGTAAAGACAGCTCTTTAACAGAACTGCTTAATAAAGACGTTAGTGAATGGACCACGCGTAGAGCTCTAAAAAAATTGGCCATAAACCCGCCATCAAAAAGAAAAGACCGCCGTTATCGCCCAAAAATATTAAGGCACGCTTCGCATTTGCCAAAAAAATAAATACAAGAATTGCGTATTGAAAACTGGAAACATGTGATTTGGTTGGATGAGGTAAAACTTAATCATTTTCAATCAAACGGATAGGCTATTGCTGGCGTCGATCCACAGAAAATATTCAGAGACATCACGTAAAGCCTACTATTAAACATGGTGAATGCAGTATAATAACGTGGGCGTGCTTCACATGGTGGCGTAAAAAATAACCTTACAGTAGCAAAACCCATATTCGTACACCCGATAAAAATAAAAAAATTTACAAAATAACGTATGTATAAGCAAATTATTGAAAATTTCGTGTCTATTGAGTGTTTTTATGACAAAGTAGGAGTAATATACACCGCTAGACGGCGGAGTATTCACATAATGGATAACAACAACCGTATTCGTACAGATGGCAATGCCATGTTTTTCTTGTTGTTAACTCGAGTTTTAAACTCTATTTTATTTGTGTGGTTCCCCGTTTTTATTATTGCAGTCTGTATTTGCATAAAATAACATAGTCAGTTGAATTATTATAAAAAGTTGGGAAAATTCAACATGGGCTGAAAATCAAGTGAGCTTTTAGATGAACAACAAAAAACAGTAATAGATCTACACATTGATGGAAAATCTTTACGGGAAATTAAGTAAGTGGTGTTGAAATATAAAAAACCTGACAATTTAAAAAATTGTAGCGAAAGAAGTCAATGTTCATTCCTACGTCGTCAAATTCGCATCGATTTTTCTATAACTGGCGTTACACTGGCTGTAAGTTTGGAACAGAACTTTGGAATTCACAACACACTTCAAACAGTTCGAAATCATATTAAAAAAATTGGATTCAAAAGTCGGTATGCTGTCAGAAAAACATTTCTTAGCATGATCAATAAGCAACAACGGGTTGCGTTTACTCAAAAGTACCAAAATAGGTATTTCAACTTCTGGAAAAGAGTTATTTTTACGGATGAGTCCAAATTTAATATAAAATCATCGGATAAACGCGTTAAAATTTGGTGAGAGAAGAACACGAGTTTATTTCGGCTCGGTAATGGTTTGGGGTTGCTTTTCAGCATCAGGAGTTAGGAATCTACATTTCATTGATGGAGTTATGACAGCAAGGGACTATATAAATATATTAAAGAAAAATGTGAAGCAAAGTGCAGAGAAAAATTGGGCATTTCCATGGATTTTATCTTTCAACAGGACAGTAATCCCAAACATATAGCGCTGGATTCCCGACTTTGAATTCTGTAAATTGTACCAAATACCTCAAAACGCCACCTCAAAGTCAAGATCTCACTCCTATTGAGAATTTGCGATCAATTTTCAAGAAAAATTTGAAACATTACGACACATTCAGAAACGTAAATGACCTGAAAGTAGCATTAAGGACGGAATGGATTAAAATATCACCAAAATTTGCTTCACAAACTAGTGGAATGCTGTTATAAATCAAAAAGGATATCCAACAAAATATTAATTTTAATTTTTATGCATAATATTCTTAATTTTATTAAAATTTTTACTCTGTACGAATACGGTTTTTGTTATCCAATATGTGAATACTCCGCCATCTAGCGGTCGATGTATATAATACCTACATATTACTTGTATTTTGTCATAAAAACAATAGATACGAATTTTCAAAAATTTGCTTATGCGTTGAATATTTTTTAAATTTTTTAATTTTTATCGGGTGTACGAATATGGGTTTTGCATACTGTATTTTAATATATAACAGACGAATATGCCAGAATTTATGAATAAAAGCTCTTACCACGAAGAAGATATGATATTTCAGCAGAATGGGGATCCGAAACATAGCCCTAACACTACTAAAGAATGGCTTTCACAGCAAAAATTTAAATTATTAGATTGGCCCGCACAAAGCCCCGATTTTAACCCAATCGAAGACCTGTGGGTAATAGTAAAAAACTGATTGGCATTATACTTAAGGGCTTCGGAAAACATAAAGAAAATGATGGCAGCGGACACAGAACGAGTGAAACAAAATTCCAAGCACAGTCATTGAAAACCTTGTTGGAAGTATGCCTAAACGTATTAATAGCGTTATTAAATATAAAGGATTGTGGACTTAATATTAAAAACTATAAAGAGTGCTCTAGAAAGCAAAACGTGCAAAGCTGAGCACAAAGGAAATATTATAGTTGTTGGATATTTGCTTTTTAATTTATTGTTTTTGAAAACTTTTGTTTATAATTTTTTTTTTTAAGAACATAGCAGGTCACTCAATAAGTCCGTAGGATGAAACATAGATGGTGTAGAGCTGTAAAACTATCGATAGTCGGCCTAACGTACAACGTAAAACTATTGTCAAACTTTAGATGTAAGTTAGTGAAAATACATCGCAGCAGCCAGTTCAGTCAGCCATTTATTGTTAAAGTTATGCCACAGTTGACATTTGCAACGTAAAAATCAAAATTCTGTACATTTTCTACGTGACAATGAAAACGTAAGCAGGAACGTGCTTTGGTTATGTTAGAGAATTTCACAGCTGATTTCCAAGTACATGATAAGTTTTCACTAACTCAGCCTTAAGTGTTACTTGTGGCAACAACATTAGAATTTAAGTTAAAGGAAAATTATAATAAATACACAGTATCGATACAAATAATAGGGACACTTTACTTTTTGCGGTATGTCATAAACTTGATGTATTGAAGTTTTTTGATGGAAGAGTAATCCTTATAATCCTTTATATAGCGAAAAAAACTAAAGTAATTAATGAGGTCCAGTGAAGAAAACTATGGGAAGAAAGACTATGGGAAGAAAGCGTGGACAACTGTCAGTTTTGATAAACTTTTAATTCGTACTTCTTAGATTAATCCCTTCAAGTCATCAAAAAGCCTCATTCTCCTCATTCTCCTCATTCTCCTGTTTTAAGTCGTACAAAAAGAAAAAAACCTAATGGATCCTAATGATCCTCAAAATGGATCATTTCTCAGCAAACAGAAGAACACCTGCACCGTAATAGGTAGAACAACATGCTATGGTCTGACGAAATGAAGAAATGAATTTATTTGGGTTAAATGCAAAATGTACGAACATATTTTAGTTACAATTCATACTTTATTTCAGTTTGATAAATAAAAATTTAATAGACTGTTAAACTGTGTCGCTGTGTCGCTATACAGCTGACAAACTGCATCGAACAAATGTGACTTTGACTACATTTAGTGGTCTCCGTATTTACTCATAGAATTTGACGATAGTATCGATAGTGAAAAAAAAACTATCGATAGTCAGCCAAAAACAAAACTATCAATATTACTATCGATTGTTTTGTAGCTTTAAGATGGCGTCACTAGAATTTTGGCTATATAATCTTTATTAAGTACTAACTCTCAAACGATACGTGTAAAAATTTGCCAGCAATCTGACTATTGATTCGTGAGTTATAGCATTTTGTGTGAAGCAACTTTCGTTATTGAAAAAACAAAAAAAAAACAAAAAATGGAGAAAAGCGAATTTCGAGTTTCAATAAAGCATTGCTTTTTGATGGAAAAAATACAGTGGAAACCAAACAATAGCTTGATAAACATTATCCGAACCTTACTCCATCGAGACAAATGGTAGAGAAGTGGTTTGCTGAATTTAAACGTGGTCGTACCAGCACAAATGATGCAGAGCGCAGTGGACGCCCAAATGAGGTTGTTACTCCAGTAAACATCAACAAAATCCACAAATTGGTATGAATGATTGCAAATTGAAGTTGCACGAGCCAACTGATACTGTAAAGATATCAGGCGGTCGTGTTTTATACGAACACTACAGTAATCCCTCCCAGCAACGCCTGTGCGTTCTACCTGCTTTTTGACTGTTGTGGATAGATAAAGAAAACTTTAACTGTTACCGATCTCTACATATGCAAAATTACATATTTTTTTAAATAATGGTTTGTATTGACTGCCAAGTTATTTAAGTCAAATTTAGAAACTTCAACTCTAACCATTCTCCAGATATACAAAAATCATTATTTAATTTGTATGGGAGGTATCGTGCTCACTTATTCGATTCTGCCCACTTTTTATGGTTTAATCGTTTGTACTATCTAAGATGTCATTTAGACCTAAATCAGAACCTTCCGTTCTCTAGATATCCAAAAATCATTATTTAATTTGTATAGGAGGGGCCACACCTACTTATTCAATATCGTCCATATTTGAACCAAATTTAGAACCTTCCACTATAACCGTTTCAAAGATATACAAAAATTAATATTTACTTTGCATGGGGGGTGCTACGGCCACTTGTCCAATTCGGCCCTATTTTTGACTGATGATTTGTATTGACGACAAAGTTATTTGAGCGAAATTTGGAGACTCTTACTATCACCATTTTAAAGATTAAGACATATAAATACAAACTTTACATGGGCGTGGCACCGCCCAATTGAACAATAGTGCAGCCACACACCAAATGAAAGCTTTCTACATATGATTTTTATATAAATGGTAAGCAAATTTGAGCTTAGGAAGTAAATTGGCTAAAAAACACATTATTTTTTTTTTTTTTGACAAATTCAGTTTAATTCATACCAATATAAAATAGAAATATGGGAACTAATAATGGAATATGATGTCGGGCAAATGTCCATCTCTAGCACATCGGCAGACGTCCGATCTTTTCACAAAATTTTCGTTTAAGGGCTTACAAAATCAATTACAACGCTTTTTATAGTTCCCTTTTGTATTTATAGATTTGGGTGTGTGCAACCTCTATTCAAGGTGGTCGATGAAAACGATGGCAAAATTGAATGAATTGGGCTTCGAATTGCTAACCCACCCATCGTATTCTCCAGATTTAGCTCCCAGTGATTTCTTCCTGTTTTCAGATCTCAAGGTAATAATGCTGGAAAGAAATTTAAGTCCAATAATGACGAGAAAAAGGGGTTCAGAAAGTTGGAAGATCGCTATACTCGTTGTATCGCCCTCGAAGTCAATTACATATGTTGAATAATAAAATCGAGTTTTGTCAACATTTTGTTTTTTTTCTTACTTATCCTACTGACTTATTGGACTGACCTGTTATTAATGAATAACTAGAAAAAATTTTGTTTCATTTGCTTCAGTAGTTTTATGTGTGCAGCGACTTTTTCATGAAACTAAAACATATGGTCCGTTTTGCACGACACTGTACTTGTATAATCTTTTGTAAGACGATGTATCAATAGCAGTATTGACTGCAGGTAAACTTGCCATCAAGTTTCAGTAGATAGTCTTACCACACCATGATTTAGTTCCAAGTCACAGTCATTGCACGTTTTTGCCGAGGAAATATCATACACGAATACTGCATTGCAAGCATCTACGTGCTTGAAGCCCATGGTACCCATTGAGATTATTTCTCTTTCTGTTCGAGTTGTACTTAAAGAAAGTTTATTTTGTCGCCAAGGATTTGAATTCCTATAGAAGATTTACATGCTTTTTTGCTTCGTAACTTTTTTTATTTATTTCCTCAAGTGGCACCACAATTGCTGTTCAAGTATTAATTTTGTCTGTCAACTTAATTACCATGGTAATTTTGTCTTAAACGGTCGTAATAATTCCCCCCTTCCCACTTCCCACTACCCACTTTCAAGTATAGGTATATGTATGTGTAGTTGAGACAAAAAGGAAATATAAAATGTTTTCGAAACTAATCTTTTCAATTAAAGTTGATGGAAAAATAATTCCCATATTTCCTGTTGACAACTAATTTAAGTTGAGGCATTTACAACATCAACATCAACAACAACAACTACAACAATCTTTAATTTAGATGCTTTTAAAAGATAATTTTTATACTCGTACTTCACGATGTTGTTAAAAAAGTAACTTGTAAACAAACACATATATACACACAAACACAGTATCAGTAACTGTCTGCATCGCTGTGTGAAACATTACAGTTAAATGCGGATATTTTCTTAAATGGAAATAAAAACAATTGATAACTTAAACTGAGTAAAGTGTTTTCCAATAGGTATTTCCGAACTTTAGCAGTTAATAGCAGATATGTTGTGTCAGATTTCTTTTTGCGGTTCATAACTTTGAGATGGCAACACTGCTTTTTTTGGCAAACGCTTAACAGCTGATAGTTGCTTTTTGTTTAGTTTATTTGACATTTAATTAATGGATAGACTTACACCGCCACCAAATCAGCGAATCGGTTAAAGTACAAATTGATATTGATATTGAATTTTCATTTACCGATGAATGGGTACGTAAATAAGCAGAATTGTCGCATTTGTGGTGGGTATAATCCATAAGTTTTTATCGAAACACCATTACATCCACAGAAAATTACTGTTTAGTGCGTTTTATGGCTTGGCGGAGTCATTGGTCAATACGTTTTCAAAAACGATGATGATCAGAATGTTACTATCAATTGTGAACAGTATAGGGACATGATTAGAAACTTTTCGTACGTCAATTAGCTGGCATTCATCTTGTTGCCATGTGGTTCCAAAAGAACGGAGCCACATGCCACACAGCGCGCTTTAGAATTTATTTACTCAGAAAACCTTTCGATGAAAGAGAATTTCACGTAATGGTACAATTATTTGGCCGCCAAGGTCGAGGCACCCTACAAGGTGGGTTTAATTCCAGCTCCTGTGAGCAGTTTGCTTTATTTTCTGAAATTCAAGACTACAGCGTGACTGTATCCGGTAAATTTCTCTATACAATGTCGCAGCACCCTCAAACATCTCTGGACCTTCTTAGTCGGTGGAGCAGTGACAGTAGGCTGAGCGTTCACACAGGGTACATGGAACTAGTGCTGTTCTCGTGTAGGTACAAAATTGCGTCTTTTTCCCTACCGCGACCGCAAGGAGTGGAGCTGAAGCTGTGGGATAGACAAAGTTTCTGGGGTAATCCCGTACTCAGAACTATTTTGGCTCCAGAATACACTACACATAATAAGAATAATTACACAATAATTTCCTCTTGCAGACTACTGGCTCTGCGATACATGTTGTCCAAGGGAGAGATACGTTAGGAGAATGAAACCACGTGCTCTGTATTAAGACAAATCTGACCGCTATACGAAAGTGCTCGTTCAGAGCCTATCTAAAGACTGCCGTGACACGAGTTGCGAATCCTGATGGCTGTTTTCACTGGGCACTGGGTAGTTGACATGCATGCTAGGAGACCAAGTCTATCGTTTAATGATTACTGTAGGACTTGTCATGATGAGGAAGAGAAAAAGGCTGTCGAACATTTTTTGTCAGTGTCCGAATCTTTCATATATTAGGACTGTTTTCCTTGGCAGTCCGTTTCTGCATGCCATATCGGACCACTCATGTACCAGTCTCGAGTCTATACATTCCGAAGAAAGGCCCTTAGTGACGCCTGGCTATCAGGATATATACAAATTTAAAGAAGCGCCCCTGATTTCGTGCTTTATAATAATCCGTTTACAAATAGAAACTGTATGGATCTTCGTCTGAAAAACACTGGGCCAATTGCCCATGGGTTCCCAGACTTTGGTATTAGACCCGAAAATTATCGCGCCTTCACCACCATTATTGACGTTTTGTTTTATCACCGCTCATTCTACATTGTTCTATCGCTGTAGTATAGTAGATAAGACACCAACCTACCAACCAAGTTATCTTGGGTTCAACTGCAGGCCAGATCATCTGGCAATTTTCAACAGCGGCATCCCCATTAGCTAGCGAAACTTCCGCCGTTCGGTGCCGGTGTTAAAATGTAGGTTCCTTGCAATGAGACCACAAAACAAAATCGGGATCAAATCGTTGGTTAAGAAAGTTGCCCTTGTTCCGGTTGATATATTACGGGAATTATGTATGTTTTGCTAAAGGGTGGGCAAATTTGACGTTAGGAAGTAAATTGGCTTAAAAACACACTTTCACACAAATTCAGTTTTATTCATACCAATATAAAATCGAAATATGGGAATCAATAATGAAATATGATGTTGGGAGAATGTCCACCTCTAGTACGTCGGTAGACATCTGCCCTTTTTAAAAAATGTTGAACCCCATTTTCCAACAAAATCATCTTTAGTGATGAGGCCCATTTTATGTTATGTAATCAAACAAAATTATCGCAGAAGGGGCTTACAAAATCCACAAACAGTCCTCGAAAAATCATAACATTCAAAGAAAGTGACCGTATGATGCAGTTTGTGGTTAGGCGGCATCATCGGCCGGTATTTATTTCGAAAATGAGCAAGGAAACGCCGTCACCGTAAATTATCTGCGCTAGCAAACCATGATAACCAATTTTTTGTGGTCACAATTGTCTAATGTTGAGATCAGTGACCTTTGGTTTCAGCAGGATGGCGCCACAAGCCACACAGCCAGCCAAACAATTCAGTTATTGCATGAGAAATTTCCCGGTTACGTAATTTCTCGATTTGAAGATGTCAATTGGCCACCTCGTTCCTGTTACTTAACGCCACTGGATTATTTTCTCTGGGCCCATTTGATAGACCCGGCTTACACGAACCAATCACAAGCAGCTTACACTCTACAAGATAAAATTCGGCGCTGCATTGACGAGACAAGCGAAGCTCTGTTGTACATAAAATGTGGTTCAAAATTTTGTGAAAAGAGCGAACGTCTGCCTACGTGCTAGAGGTGGACACTTGCCCGATATCATATTCCATTATTATTTCCCATATTTCGATTTTATATTGGTATGAATAAAACTAAATTTGTCAGAGAATAATGTGTTTTTTAGCCAATTTACTTCCTAACCTCAAATTTGCCCACCCTTTACATTAGACATTGTAAATGAGTTATTTGATGTCATTGCCATCCCACATGTAGGTAATGTCAATTGGTCAACTATATCATGCGATTTGACCAGGGTGAAAATTCTTTTGTAGGATTTTCCTACATCGTATGTATGTATATATGAAGAAGCTGCAAATCTCAGCGGCCCTCAAAGCTAATATAATCCAAGAAATTGACCAAATTCCGTCTGATTTGTGCTTTAGAATCATGTAAAATCAGACAATTTAAAGCTGCAATCAACATTCGCTCGGCAATATAGTGGCATTGATAGGAATAAAAAATATTACAAATTCCTATCGCTCACACACTCTGTTTTATATAAAAATAAAAGATAGGAAATGCTTAATTAAAGACCCCTTTCAAACGTTTATTTTAGAAACAAAATCAATTGATTATTAAAAAACAAAAAAAAAGAACAAAAAAAAACTTAATTAAGAGTTGCATGAGACATCATTTCATTAGACTCTGTCTGCTACAGTGAAATTGTTCTTATTTATCGAAAGAATATACAAAAAGTTATTCGATTACCACACAGGCTACTAAGCCAACAATTAAAAATAAATCCACACATACACACATACGCACTGACTAATTCCATTATTTATAACAACAGCAATGTGTGTTGTAGTTTCTGTTTTTTTCTTTCAAAGCCATACCCAACATTACCACCAACTGTGCATCAGTGTGATATAATGGATGATAAAGATAATGGCGTTTTGATAATGATGTCCATTCGACAATAAAAAATAAAAAAAAGAAGAAAAGTAAACGTTAAACGTTAGAAACTATAAAATCTGCTTTTATTTTTCAATAATTATTTCAATATCGAAATCTTCTACAATTACTAATGCACTTTGTGTGGGTTGCTTACAAACATTCGTTGTTGTTGTTGCTGTTGCTGTTTTTTTTTATTAAAATTTACTTTAAGGATTAAAAGTGAAAAAAAAATCATACAAGAATTTAAATGGCTTTAAAAATTGCATGCTTTCTTTTATTGGTTCAAACTGATGCATAAGAAGGAAAAGAAAATGAAAAAAAGAAACACAACAAAAGGCGAAAAACAAAAACACCCTGACATTTATTGCAGGGTATTAAGTAGAGTCGAAAACAACAACGACAAAAAGTCCTTGACGTCACATTCATAGCATATAGAGAGAGAGTAATGATGTGGGAGATAAAAAATGTAAATTTGAGTGTATGTGTGTGTGAGAGAGAAATAAAAAACAGAAAACAGAAAAGAATAACGGTAGAAGGGTGTAAAATAAGAAGAAGAAGAGAAATATTTTATAATTTCATTATTATTGATTGACTTTCAGTAGCAGCGACAGCCAATTCGTCTAAAACCAAAAAAATGAAAATATTGTTCACTGGAGCGAATAAATTTTTCATTCGTTCATTTTATTTTCTTTAAATTTGAAATATTTCTTAGCAATTTTCCTTTTGAATTGACTTTAAAAAGATAAAATTTAAAAAAGAATAAAAATCTTAAAACTTTATAGCTGATGAATAAATGATGTTCATTCATATTTATGCATGTGTACACACATGTGTATATTCCAGTTTAAAATAACAAGCATATGCTTTAGATATTTTCATATTATTTAGCGTTGGCTACATACAGTCTCTCACATTGAAAGTCGGACAATTTATTACAAAAACTTTAGAGGCACGTGAAAGGAACAAAAAGTAAACTTTTTCAAATGGTTTTTTAATTACATTCAATAAAGCACTAATTAAGCAATAAAGACAAACAAAAAAGACATTCCTACCTGTAACATAACATTTTATTAAACCCAGCAAAGTGAGTAACTTCAAATTTGAGCTCACATTGAAAGCCGGACAGACTCTTATAAAGGGTCCGCCAAATAATTTTTTTTTTTTTTGAAAATGCTTTAAAAAAAACTACTGGATATTTTCTCAAATTTCTTTTATTATTTGAAAGTACAATCCTTCCGGTTAATAATGGAAAATAATTTCATTCAAATGGCTGCCTCGGCTGGCCATGCAGTAGCCTACACGATCGGTCCAATTTTTTAGCACATTATCGATTGTGTGCAGCTGTATTTCACCAATGGCTTCACGAATATTGTCCTTTAAAGCGTCAATGTCTCTGGCTTGTTCGCGTAACACCTGTCTTTGACGGCACCCCACAAATAATAGGAAAAGGGTGTCAAATCGCAGCTCCGAGGTGGCCAAACGACATCAGCTCTGCGGCTGATAATGCTATCTTCAAAAACAGAGCGCAGAACATCGAGTGTAGCTTCGGTTGTGTGGCACGTAGCGCCGTCCTGTTGAAACCAAATGTTGCTAATATCCTCCTCTTCAATTTTTGTGAACAAAAATTCGTTCAACATGGCCCGATAACGATCGCCATTGACTTTAACGGTCACTCCTTGCTCATTTTCGAAGAAAAATGGCCCAATTATGCCTCTGCATCAAAATCCGCACCAAACAGTGTCTCGTCTTGGGTGTATCGGCTTTTCAATGTATGCGTGCAGGTTTACTGTGCCCCAAATCCGATAATTTTGCTTGTTTACATACCCGCCAAGATTAAAATGAGCTTCATCTGAAAAGATGATTTTTTTGGCAAAATCGGCATCTTCTGTAGGTCAATCGCAGGTCCACTTAGCGAAGCGTATACACAACCATATTCGTTCAACCTAAGGATAAAACTAATTATCTGTCAAATCAGACATGAGCTAAGTGTTACCATTCACGAAATAAGCATTAGTTGAAAAAACGTTAGGTGGCGGATCATATATCCAATTTTAAAATACAGTCTCCTTGGAATGCATTCAACTAATTTTTTCACACATTGGGACTTATCTGACTCCATTCTTCCTGAAATGCGACTTCCAGTTGTTCTTTATTGGTACACAAACGATTCTGCATTCGACGTCCAAGCTCGTCTAACAAATTCTCAATAATATTTAAATCGGGACTTTGGGGAGGAGTACAACAGCCAATTTTTCGCTATCAATGATATACGCTTTGGGTCATTGGCATAATAAAATTTAAAATCAACAATTCCCAATATGCGTAAACTTTCCTTTATGTCGAATGGACTGTCTATCGGTTTAAATTTGCACCAGCGTTTATTTCAAATCTGTCATGTCACAAAGTTCAGTATATTAGTAGTGCAGTAACTAAAAATTGTTACAAATTTGTAACAATTGTGACTGAAAAAGTGTTGATTGTCATAAAAAAATTTGCAACGAGAGAGCGTCAGAAGAGAGTTATAAATTGAGACACAAAAAAATTCTTGCAAATCCTTGCTGGTAAAATTCTTACTTCCAAGAATTATTCAAACAACTGTTTTGTGTTTATGTTTACAAATCAAGTTTTCTAAACAAAAAAATTGCAAATTAAGAAGATTTTTCAAAATTTAAGAAATTGTACGCAAAAATTGAAAGAAATTTTGCAAAAAGTTTTTTGCTCTCCATTGCAAGTTTCTGCAAGTTAAGTTATTGAACACACCAATTATCTCCACTGAACGAAATAAATCGATTTACACTTGAGCAACGTTGGGATTTATTGGCAATTTATTTCCAAAACAAAAACAATTGGTCAGAAATTGCACGAAAATGTCGTACAAAATTTGGTTGCAGAGAAGGACAAAGAGTACCAGGTATACGCAAGTTTATTGCTAAAGTTCATGAATATGGTTTCATTGTTGATCCGTAAGCGTGCTCGTACAGTGCGCACACCCGAAAATATCGAAGCTGTGGCTGAGTGTGTGCGTGAGAATCCATCAACATCAACGCGTCATCGTTCTTAAGAACTGACCATTTCACGCACTAGTTTACGTCAAATTTTGCGAAAAGATCTCGGTATGACGCCTTACAAGCTTCAATTGGTTCAAGAGTTGAAGCCGCATGAATATACGCTTCGTTTTCGCTTCGCTGGATGGGCCAACGAGAAACTGCACGATGATGTCGATTTTGCCAAAAAGAAATCATCTTTTCGGATGAAGCTGATTTTCATCTTGGTGGGTACGTTAATAAGCAAAAATGCCGTATTTGGGGTTCCGAAAACCTAAACGTGGTCTTACACAAGCCAATGCACCCGTTACGAATGACTGTTTGGTGCGGCTTGTGGAGCGGTGGCGTCTTTGGCTCATATTTCTTTGAAAATGGTAACGTTGCAACCATTACGGTCAATGGAAACACCTATCGCACCATGATAATCGATTTTTTGTGCCCAATCTTCATGGTATTGATGTGAACGATGTTTGATTTCAACAGGATGGTGAAACTTGCCACACATCTCATGCCACTATTGATTTATTACGTCAAAAGTTTGCTGGGCGTTTAATTAGCCGAAATGGTGGTGTCAGTTAGCATACAAGAAGCTAAAACTTGACACCGTTGGACTATTTTCTGTGGGGCGCCGTTAAAGACAAGTGTTATGACGACAAACCAGAGACAATTTATTGCATTTTTTATTGAAAATTTTAAATGGTCTACCCTATAGAATAAGTGAAAAAATTAGAAAAAAGTTTAATACTTTGAATTCTTCAGTCCACAAAAGTCTGCGTAGGACTACATCCAACTTAGCTTTATACGTTTTTGAATAACTGAAGCAGTATTATATAGCGTGTTTTTTATAGAGGTATAGAAATTTAAGTTGGCATTACTTTTCAAGATGGCGACCGATTTAACAGCTGTCAAGTGATTTATTCTCAGTTTGGTTTGGCAATTCATCATTAATAGACTCACGCCTGAACAACGCTTGCAAATAGTGCGATTTTCATTTTTCATAAGTGATTTTTTTTCCAATTTTCAATTTTTCAATTTTCATAAGCGAATTTTGTTTAGCGATAAAGCGCACATCTGGTTGAATGGCTACGTCAACAAACAAAACTGCCGCATTTGGAGTCAAGGTAATCCTCAAGTGTATGTGGAAACTCCGTTACATCCAGAAAAACTGACTGTTTGGTGCGCTTTATGGGCTGGTGGAATCATTGGTCCGTACTTTTTCAAAAACGATGGTGGCCAGAACGTTACGGTCAATGGTGATCAGTATAGAGCCATGATTACTAACTTTTTCAGTCATGAATTGAATAACCATGATGTCCAGGAGATGTGGTTTTAACAAGGCGGCGCAACATGTCACACAGCTCGTGCCACAATAGATTTATTGAAAGACACGTTTGGAGACCGCCTAATTTCACGTTTTGTACCTGGAATTGGCCTCCAAGATCTTGTGATTTAACACCGCTAGACTACTTTCTGTGGGGCTATGTAAAGTCATTGGTCTATGCGGTAAAGCCACAAACACTTGACCATTTGGAAGACAACATTCGCCGTGTTATTGCCGATATACGGCCACAAATGTTGGAAAAAGTAATCGAAAATTTCACGTTCAGATTGAACTACATCCGTGCCAATCGAATAATCCATCGTTGTTTTATTGCAACTTAAAGTTCTATACCTCTATACCCCCTTCATAAACATTTTATATATCGCACACTAAATCATGAACAGTCAGAACTCAAAATATTTCAAAATTGCTTTTTTTTCATTGTCCAATTCATTGATAAAATCTCTAACAACCGCGAAAATTTTATTTGCATAACTGTCTTCCTTAACTAATAAAATATTATTAATTTACTTGTGGCGCTTGAACATAATCAACTTAAACCTCAGTTAGACACGACTTATCGTAACGCCTTAGTTGTAAGGTAACAAGCCAACCTTATGGCAACACTGTGATCGGTTGGTGGTGAAATTCCATATCGTCGTTAGCGAGCAACTTAGTTTTACAACAATGTTTTAAAAACAGCTTTTTGCCTCTCCTGAACATTTGAAAATTTTAAGTTGTTCATGATTTAGTGTGCGATATATTATTATAAATTTTTTTAAATTTTCTTCACAAGGGGTGTACGTAGACTTTTCCTTGACTGTATATAAATAGCTTTTACCCGGTGTGTTTTGGGCAATACCTGCTTTTCCAATCTCTGCCACTTTTTGACTTATATGGATAGATTACGAAACTTTAACAGTTACCATTTTCCACATATGCAAAAATCCATAGTTAATATGTATTGGAGATGCCACACTTACTTATACAATTCCTTTTACTTTTTGACTGATGATTTGAATTATCTACTAAGTCATTTAGACCAAATTCAGAACTTTCCACTTTAAATGTTCGCAGTATATACTGAAATCAATATTTACATTGTATGCAAGGTACCATGACCGCTTATCCAATTTCACCCATTTTTCAATTGATGACTATTGACTACCAATTCGCTTAGGTCAAGTTCAGTAACTGCTGTTGTAAGCGTTCTCGATGTATATAAAAATCAATATTTACTTTGTATGGTAGGTGCCACACTCAGTTATTCAATTTCACTCATATCGAGCCATAACCGTTAAAATAGCGTAAACGCCATGATTATCGATTTTAGTTTTTTGATAAAAATCGATAATATTCGATCATTCCTAAGGAGATCGATTATTCGATTTTTTTCAAAAACAGGTTTCCGAATAATTTGAAAAATTGCAATTTTAAAAAAACCAGTTTTCTGTTATAAATTTATCAAATAACCGGTTAACCGGTTCTATTATTAAAATAAATAATGTATAATAAATAAATGTTTGCAAGTAATTCCCACTTGCCGGAGAGCGTTCAACCACTGCCCGAACTTGAAAGAGTATAAGCAGTAACTATGCCTAATATATTTTTTCGAGCTCGTGCTGTAAAAAGGGTTCTTGCAAATCTTAACGTTAACAAGGCTTCTGGGCCGTATGGCATACCAGCACTGGTCCTGAAAACGTGCTCTTCGACGCTTGCGCGTCCATTAGCTCACCTTTTCAGAGCGGTATTTTTCCATCTTGCTGGAAGGTTGCTAATGTAACGCCAATCCCCAAAAAGGGCGAGGCTAGTAACCCTGAGAACTACCGTCCGATAGCAGTTTGTTCCACACTCTCCAAGGTTATGGAGAGTATGATTAATCACCACCTTGTGGGATATCTGGAGTCCAACGATTTACTTAGCGATCGTCAGTACGGTTTCCGAAAGGGCCGTTCTACTGGTGACCTGCTGGCGTTGCTCTCGGAGAAGTGGAACAAGTCCATTCATGGTTTTGACAAGAGTAAGGTTGTGGCTCTGGATATCTCAAAGGCGTTTGATAGAGTTTGGCACGAGGCTCTCATTTCGAAACTTAATGCTTTTGGTGTCGGTAGTCACTTCTCTCGATTTATATCGAGCTTTCTCAGAGATCGCTCTATAAGAGTGGTTATAGATGGGGTCTCATCCGACGAGTTCAGGGTAAACTCAGGGGTACCGCAAGGCTCTGTTCTTTCTCCTACTCTTTTTCTAATATTTCTTAACGACTTTCTTCTTCTCACTTCTAATCCTATCTACTCTTTTGCGGATGACAGCAACATTTGTCACTCATATTCCTTTGATCGCAGACTGAGCCTTTTGGAGGTTGGGGTAAGAAGGATGAATATGAACGTCACACTCACAAGTGACCTGGTGAAGGTCTCTGAGTGGGGTCGTGCGAAAAGGGTCGATTTTAATGCACGTAAGACTCAATGTTGTTTTTTAACACACAGGCGTGGTGGTGTGCTGTCATCTGTGTCAATGAGTAATGTGGATATTGAGGAATCAGATGCTCTTGATGTTCTAGGCATGAGAATTCAATGTGACGTTCGTTGGAATGATCACATATTTAAAGTGTCGAAAGAAGCATTCAAGTGCCTTGGTTTTTTGAGACGGTGCAAGAAACACTTCACCCCATATGATCTCCTTAATATTTACAAGACCTATATCCGTCCCAAAATGGGTAACACCTCTCATGTATAGGCCGGTGCTTCAAAGTCTATTTTGGAGCTTCTCGACAGGACGACAGGAGAGGGCGAAGATGCTCATCAATGACGGTAGGGTAGCCAACTCTATCGATTCATTGGAGCACCGTCGCAATGTGGCGTGTGTTTCATTGTTCTATCGGTACTATAACGGAATGTGTTCTAACGAAATTAAGGAATTAATTCCCAAAAATCATTTATTTTTACGTAGTACTCGTATTTCTCGTAGAGCGCATCCCTTTGTAGTTGATTGTCCAGTAAATCGCACAACGCATTATAGGGAGAATTCGTTCTTTGGTCGCACTGTTCGGTTGTGGAATAATTTTCCAGCGAAAATATTTCCTGCCACTTACGACATGAGTAAATTTAAATCTAACGTCCATAAACACTACTCCCTCTGTCTTCCTTCCAATAACCTATTTTCCTAGTACCAGTACAATGCACTGCATGAGTAGGGGCCATCCCCTGGGTGCTGGTCTTATAAAAAAAAACAGTGCTTATTTCGTGTATGGTAACGCTTAGCTCATGTCTGATTTGACAGATAATAAGTTTTGTCCTTCCGCTAAACGAATATGGTTGTGTATATGCTTGAACAACGCTGGCAAATATCGCGACATTACTTTGAAAATCATGGTAATGTTGCTGAATGTGTGCGAAAATTGCGTACGGATATTTTTTTTTTTTATCTTAGCGGGTATGTAAACAAGCAAAATTGTCGCATTTGGGCACAGAAAATCCGCACGCATAGATTGAAAAGCCGATACACCCAAGACGAGCCACTGTTTGGTGCGGATTTTGGTCCAGAGGCATAATTGGGCCATTTTTCTTCGAAAATGAGCAAGGAGTGGCCGTTACAGTCAATGGCGATCGTTATCGCGCCATGTTGAACGAATTTTTGTTCACAAAAATTGAAGAGGAGTATATTAGCAACATTTGGTTTCAACAGGACGGCGTTACGTGCCACACTCGATGTTTCGCGCCCTGTTTTTGCAGATCGTTTTATCAGCCGCAAAGCTGATGTCGTTTAGCCACCTCGGCGCTGCGATTTGACACCGTCGGACTATCATTTGTGGGGTGCCGTCAAAGATAAGTGTTACGCCAACAAGCCAGAGACAATTGACGCTTTAAAGGGCAATATTTGTGAAGCCATTGGTGAAATACAGCTGCACACAATCGATAATGTGCTTCAAAATTGGACTGATGGTGTAGGCTACTGCATGGCCAGCCGAGACAGTCATTTGAATGAAATTATTTTCCATTATTAACCGGAAGGATTGTACTTTCCAATAAAAGAAGAAATTTAAGAAAATATTCAGTAGTTTTTTATAGCATTTTCAAAAAAAAAAAAAAAAAAATTATTTGTCGGACCCTTTAGTTTCTAGCAAGTAAGAATACTCGAACAACGTTCGGCTTTTTAGGGCCTTAACGGACATTTCTTTCTCGACACCGCAACGTCCTATTATTTCAGCCAGTGACTCATTTTTTACAGTGTATTTTGTAAGAGTTCAAGTTTTCCTTGCTGCACAATAACGTCAATCTCATAAACATATTTAAGGTGGTTAATAATTCCTGGTGTCGAAGAGCTTTTTCAGCTTTCAATCAATTTCCACATATTTTCACACTTCAGAGGACATGTGTAGAAACATAAATGCATGCACCGCCTATCAACTAACAAAGTCCTTAGTTCAATCACAGGCCACATCATCCGACAATTTTCAACAGCGGTATCACTTCACAACATTGCTAGCAACTGGTTATGAGTATTTACGCTTGAAAAACTTTACTTACTATAACATCTGCCGTTCGGAACCGGTTAAAACCGATCGAATAATAACCATTCGATCTCCCAACAGCCTACAAAATTTTATGGCTGTAAAAGGTGCCTTCATGATTTTACAGCAATAACAAAAGAGTCTTATGTACTACCCTAAACCAAAAAAAAATTTTAAAAACCTTCTCCTGTAAAATTAGTTATTTGTCGCTTACGCTTTTTTGGCAGTTATGGTTCGATATTTCGACTGCTGATGTGTATTAGTTACGAAGTTATTTAGACCAAATTGAGAAAGTTAAGCTAACTTAACGTTCCTTTGTATGTGAGCCGGCACTCCCACTTATCAGATTCTGCCCACTTTTTTACTGATCATTTGTGTTGACCATAAGGTTCTTTGGATCTAATTTAAAAACTTTAGCTATTAGTGGTTTTACTTTTATCAAATGACGAACGTAGGACAACTTATTTTTATATATATACATATATACAGAGATAGTATTTATATGGTAAGTTCAAGCATAAGGTAAGGATCACTCGATTGTAGTAATGCACCAATAATTAGTCTATTTTATATGCCAATCTTGTGATTATACAATTTATTGGCTCATACAGCAACTCACAATATTATTGCGCTTGTTTATCCCAATCAAATGCAACCCTGGTACGGCAATCATATTGTTTAATTGACTTCTTTCTGAAAAAACACGTGTTTGTACGGTATTTATAATTGCTATCCCTTAAAATATGCATTTTTAATTATTTATATGTAAATTGCATCACTATTTCTTTTTTTCACTATTTTTCCTTATTTTTATCAAGCGGGCACATGATAATCTTTACGTTAGAGCAGGGATGAGCAGCACGCGGCCCGCGGGCCACTTGCGGCCGGTTTAACATGTCATTGCGGTTCGCCAAGCATTTTTAAAATTTGGTTTATTTTTTTTTTTTACTTTCTCCCATCAATATATCCCAGCTTAGACGGTAAAAGATTTTTTGCAAGACTTTTTATTATTCTTGTTTAAATTTGCATTTCCGTTTAAAAAATTTTTTGAATTTTTATTTATTTGTCTCTTTTGAGCTTTCAGCATAAATAAATATTCATATTAAAAAATAAAATTAAAAAATTAAAAAAAAAAATTACGAACAAGAAATTAAAACAAATATCAAGCACATGAACATGTTTACTCTTTTATGTTCTCTACACATAAACATAAAGTACATAAAGTTAAATTTTATGCAAGAAAACTCATATCGTCTAAATTGCGACTATATTATTATAGAATTAATTACGGGAAACCCCGCATAACGCGGTATTTCTACAACACGATTTAAATAGAATTCCGTTACAGTTCATCGTGAAACTGTGACTTGTATAACGCGAAATTGAAAAGAAGTGTTGGCGACGCTAATTTGTGCATACATATTTCTTTTTAATGTAAAACGGGGGATTTCCCTTTTGTTCAAACATCAAAAACGAATGCACCGCCTCTGTGGTTATTGTGTTTGCTTCTGTCACACAATTAGTCAGACTGGTAAGCTGTTAACTAAAAATTTTTGTATTTCTTGAAAAAGTTAGTGAAATTTCATTGTCGAAAAGGTAATATTAGAGTTTTCTTTGCTCAAAATTAAGTTTTACCCCAAACTTTGTTAACTTTAAAATTTTTTCCCATAATAGAATGTCTGAAAAGAAAACAAAAAAACGGACAATTGCGGATGAGCACAGGAATTTTCAAGAAAAGTGGAAATTTCCTTATATTTTCACTTTCGCCAAAAATAAAGCTGTATGCTTAATATGCTCAGAAACTGTGTGGACTTTAAAAGAATATGACATAAGAAGGTATTACGATACAAAGTATAAACAACACGACAACTCCGGCTAGATAAGTTTAATCAAAAAAACTGGAGAACAACTTCGGAAAACAACAGGATTTTTTTTAAATCAAAGGTTAATTATGTTGTCAGTCAAATACTGGCAAAAAAAAAATTAAACCCTTCGCGAATGGAGAGGTGATAAAAGAATGTCTGACTGCTGTCGCAGAAATAGCATTTCCTGAAAAAATAAAAATTATTTCAAACATTAGTTTATCAAGATTCTCCATAGCAAGGAGAATTTTAGACTTGTCTGAGAACATAGCAACAACGCTTTGTGAACGCATTGCAAAATTCGAATAGTGTTCTTTGGCACTTGATGAGAGTTCCGATATTAGCGATACAGCATAGCTGGCTATATTTATACGTGGTGTTGACTCCAATTTTAATATTACCGAAGAATTGTATTCAATCATTCCTATGCAAGGAACTACAACCGGCAAAGACTTGTACGATGAACTAAAGTCTATGTTGGAAAATTTTTCAATTTTATTAGAAAAGATTATGAGGGTATCGACAGATGGAGCACGAGCAATGTCAAGTATGGTGGTTGGAGTATCAGGAAGGCTGTTTCAAGGCATTAAGAAGGCCACAAGAAGGGAAATATTCATTAACCACTGCGTGATTTACCAGGAAAATTTGTGTGCGAAAAGATTGATTATCCAAATGTCACATGACCAATAATTAAATGAATTAATTTTATTAAGTCGCGAGCGTTAAATCACCGCCAGTTTAAAGAATTCTTAAAGGATTTAAAAACTGAATATGGCGATGTGGTTTTTAATACCGAAGTACGTTGGCTTAGTAGAGGTGCAATGCTTAAAAGAGTATACAACCTAAAAAGCGAAATACAGTTGTTCTTGGATATGAAGGGATATGACTTCCCTCATATTGGTAATAAAGAATGGATGTGCGACTTTGGGTTTCATATCGACATGACCCAGCATCTCAATGATCTTAATATTGAACTTCAAGGCAAAGGACTGTTTATTCATAACTTGTATCATAAAATTCAGGGATTCAGGAGTGCAAATTTTTTCACAGTTTTGTGGAAACAGCATCTTTTGCAGAATAATATGTCTCACTTTCCACATTTAGAAAAAGATACGCACCATATATAAACATATTAATCAACGAATTTCAATTACGATTCCAAATGTTCAAAACTGAGAAGACAGCGATTGCACTAAAAATGTTTTCCTCACCATTTAATATCGTTGTGGATACAGTTCCCAAAGAGTTCAAAATGGAAGTGATTGACATGCAGAATAATACCGATTTAAAAAATGTATTTCTTTCAGTAAACATCGAAACTTTTATAAATCATATGTGAGCCATGACAAATTTCCGCTTTTGACGAAAAATGCAAAGCAAATGATGTCTCTGTTTGGAAGTACGTATCTTTGCGAACAATTATTTTCAACCATGAAATTCATTAAAAAAAGATCACTGATCAAGACTAAGTGATGCACGATTAGAAAGCTGCGTACATGTAGCCATCCCATCAATTCCAGCTGATATCGATCAGCTTGTATCGAAAAAACAGTGTCACATTTCTCACGAAAAATACTTGCCTTTTTTTGTATTAAAATCTGTGTGTGAAATTTAAAACCTTATATTAGCCCGTTGATTAAAAAGGTCGCTCACCCCTGCTTTAGAGGATTAAATATACATAATTTGTAATTATATTCCAATTTAAATAAATAAATATTTTAGTGAATTAGTTTTTTTTTTTATTTAGTGAAATGTTTTCTCATATGCAGCATCAATGGCCCTTCTTGTGATCCAATCTGTAACCCACACACTTCTTTTTTTGGATTTCTTTTTTCTTATATATTTGTTCACTAAATAAACTCAATATAAATAAAGAGGGCGCTATTTTCTTTTCTTTTAGAACGAATTATTTTGAACCACAACAGCTGATTCACAGAGTTGAGGTAAACTAGAACAATCGTGTGACAATGTTGGGACAATTATTGTCAATACATCGTTTCGCGCCATCTTGTTACAGTATATTTTGTATAAAATAACAGAACCGTGTGAATACAGAATTTTTAATTGGAACAATTTTATCATCGTCTGCTAATTTGTCACAATAAAAATTGTATCAGATTGGTGTATTTGAGACAATCGTGTGATCCCAGCTATAAACTTAACTTTAAAAGTTACAGGTACAATAATCTTCTCTTTAGCTTAACGCTCCTTTTTACCTTATCGTATACTTATTTTAATTTATCTGCCCGTTAAAATCTTGCCTTTATTTAAAAAAAATTGTAATGATGGCCCCTACATGGACAATATAATTTCTAATGTCAACGCTTATTATTTACCAATATTTTTAAAAAGAAAACAACCCTACACACATTGTGAAAGATTATATTTGAATAGTCTTACCCCCATATTCATAAAAAAGTTGAGAGTATTTGAAATCTATTTTTAGAAAATTTTGTATGAAAATTACATTTCAAACTCATTCTATATTTTATGAATACGAATATCATATTCAGATTTATCGAAGTAATTATATTTCATTTAAATTTCCACCCCAATATTCATAAAATTTTAAATGAGTTTGAGATGTACTTCACGAGTATGTATGCATATCAAATTAATTTTTTTATTTTTCAGATTTTTATTTGTTTGCCTTTAACCCTTTAATTTTAAAGACACTAAACATTCTAAAATTCTATTTTGTGAGGTTTGTTTTCCTTAATTTTACTTCATTTATTTTTATTATGATTGCCAGCGCTTTGTTTTTCCTGCAGACAAAATCGTTGCCAAAAAAAAGAACAAAAACTTTTCCGCTGCGTCTGGAAAACTTTTGAAATATTTCATCCTCATAATTTAAATGAAATTACGCAGTGAATTTTTTTTTATTTTATTTGTGTTTTTTTCAAGTCAGCATTTAAAGAGTTTCTTAATTGTCTCTATCCATTCGAGAAACATTCGTAAATAAACTTCAGTTTCTCAAAGAATATTCAACTACAACATAAGATGTAACGGTGAATTTTTGAATTGTTTGGGTTTTGAAAATTTAAAAAAAAAACAGCACATTTGCAAAAATGACTAAAATATTTATTTAGGACGATAAACAAATGCCTGTCATTTATGTTTTAAAGCATAGTACATAAAAACTCAGCTGATGAGCGGAATTTTCTTTGGTTCTCTCGTTTTCTGACTCGTGCCCGTGAGTTTTATTTTTTTATTCGTGAGCACGAATCATATTTTTTTCTCCTCTCGTGCTTACGAATTTTATGCTATAAAACATGCAAGACTACCGACCACGGGCCACTCGACTACGAAAGACGCTGGCTACAAACGTAGTCGAGTAGCCAGCCACTTAATTATTTTAACGACTACAGCTTTAAAAAAATGTAAGCAAATATACATATGATTGCTCTTTTTCAGTGGTGCCACGTACATTTTTTTAGCGTTTTCAATGTATATATTTCATGTACTGCGTTT
The DNA here is from genome assembly GCA_023159175.1 of Wohlfahrtia magnifica. NCBI lineage: Eukaryota > Metazoa > Arthropoda > Insecta > Diptera > Sarcophagidae > Wohlfahrtia > Wohlfahrtia magnifica. The sequence goes on along the minus strand of JAKWBJ010000484.1, from coordinate 3,227,175 downwards.
TTAAAATGCGTATTCATGCCTTTTATTGTATTGACAGCACTAAACTGTTTGTTGTTGCCAAGAAAAATAGAAATTAGTCTAAGTTGGCTACGGACTACAACGGTAGTCAGTAGTTGTGTTGCCGCTAAAATAATTATTTTCATATGCACACATGTATTCTATTTTTAACATATTGCAGTCGGTGGACGGTAGCCTTGAATGTGTTTATAGCATTATACTGCGAATGTATTTAAAATAAGCAAAAAATAATCAAAGATGAGCAATTCATTTCAAAGCGTGTTGCTTGCGTAAGATTAATTGCGTAATACCATGCATTTGCAAGTGTGTATGTATGTAATGCAACAATATTTACATTTGCTCGTTTTCAACTCGTTTTGATGCTTTTCAACTCGGTTTGCGCTTCGAATTTTATTTCTTTGTTTTTGTTTCTTTTGTTTTTAATTCTTATCACAAGTCGTATCTTAAATTCTTTTCAAATTCTGCTCTTAAAAAGAATCGTTCTTTACGCAAGAATTCAATTCGAGCACTCTTCCTACTCTGGTTTAAAGATGATTTCATGTTAACATTGCCCGCAGCTACGCTGTAGTTGTTCCAAACATGAGCTTTAGGTTCGACACACTTTTTTGAGCATTTCGGTCGGTATCTCACCAATGACAGCTGTATTGTTATCTTACTTGTTCCTATACACGATCCCAGAGGACAATGGATTGCTCCTCGAACTCTCCGCTCAATAGGTTCATGGTTTCTCGTGCTATGTGGCATGTGACACCATTTTCTTCAAACCACATGTCAGCCATTGTACGGCAGCTTACTTCATTCACTGTGACTTTGCGATTTTCATCTACTTAAAGAAAGATGGTTCAATGATGCCACTGGCCCCAAACCACAGCAAACAGTGCATTTTTCTGGATGTACTGGCAGCTTTTTAACTGCCTCTAGCTGCTTTTCATACCAAATTCGGCAATTATGTTTGTTGACGTGACTTTTAGCCAGAAATGAGTTGAATTAATGAAAATGGTGGTAATTTCCGAAATATTGGGTATACAAGTTAATAATGTCGATTTCTATGCTTGGAAAATGCATTTATTATAATAACAAAATGAATTGATACATTTAGTCATAGTATTGTCCATCGTTAGCCACCATTTTTTCCTATCTTTCTGGTAGCATATGGATTCTGCACCAAAAGAATTGTTCCGGTTGTGAGGTAAAGAATGAATCAAGCCAATTTCTGTTATCGTGATCTGAAGTGCAGCGCATTCTAGTAAGGGCGTTCTGCATGGGTCTGGGCTGTAAGGCGAGTGAGCCAAAAACTTCCCACCCACTGTTTTTCAAATAGTTTTTGATCGGTCTTGCAACATTTGTAAATTATGGCCTCATATCTTGTCGAATGTTCTCGTCGTTCTTCGTTGATTGCTTTCTTCAAACGAAACAATTGTGTTCGGTACAGGTCCCCTGTGATCGTTTCACCCGATTTCAACAGCTCATAATACAAAACAACATTCTGATCTCACCAAATACAGAGCATTACCTTGGCGTCATGGATATTTGGATTCGGCGTTGATTTAGCTGCTCCGACATGCAAAATCGCCTTTCAACGTCTCTCGGCTTCAATTCATATGGGACCTAATTTCCTTGCATTTGAATGAATCCCAATGCTTTTAAACGTAGGGAAATGGATTGTTGTGCCACTCCCAATGACAATGCAAGTTCTTCTTGAGTTTCACAACAATCTTCGTCGAGTATTGCTTCCAATTCCCCATTTCCGAACTTTTTCGGCTAACAGAGCATGGCTTAATGGGCTCCTGTGTGGTAAAAAGAAGAAGTTTCTCGATTATAAAGTTACGTTTACTCAACAGCAGTGTCTTTAAAGACCCAGGTAGAACATTTGTCGACGGTTAAACTAAAATCGCATAAAACACTCCTTTTTAATTAAAAGTTTTGAAGCCGATTTTATTATAAAGGGCGGTCCAACCATAATACACGATTTTGATCTGAGTCAAGTTTTCTGCTCAACTTAGTTTGACATTTCTTTGTTTCAGTGTTTGACAAGTTCAACCATGGAGATGTACACAAACGCGTTAAGATTATTGTTTTACGAAAATGGGTGTAAAATTCCTAATGCATTTCGTGTACTCCGTGATTTTTTTGATCAGTACAATCGACCAATATGTCCACAATCATGAGAATTGTGGGCAAATTTCAGCAAACAGGATCTGTAGAAAATACCAAACACCTATGTATGCTCGCCCACTTCGTTTTATTGCAAACAATGGCAATGTTCGCGATAGTGTGGCAGAAGATCCGTCCACCTCGACTCATTGTCGTGCCCAACAATTGAACATCTTACGGACATCACTGGTGCGAATTTTGAATAAAGATTTGAATTTACGCCAGTGATGTGCAAAAGTAAAAATGCAGTCGTGTTAGTGAGAACATGGAAATTACTCTCACAAAGAGACTAAACTTGATGTTTTAAACAAGCATTTGAAAAAATCAACGTACATCCGCTGCATATGCATTCGTCACTGTCTCATTGGCGACTAAAAGCAAGAGCGTAGGAACTCGTATGAGTTGATCGGTGACAAAAGTCCTATGAAATCGCATGACTGATTTACATGCTTACGAGGTTCAATTGACTGAAGCTGAAGCCTGCTGACCATTTCAAGCGTCGTCAATACGCCGAATGGTTAGTTAAACAGATAGAAGTGAATGGTGTTTTTACAACAGCATTAATGCATTTTACAATTGTGGTAGTAACTGAGAGTCACTCTCTCAAGCCACTTTGAACTGTGTTCTTCCACTTGTTTTCTCTTTACTTCTCTTTGTTTTTTTTCTTATTTCTTGCCTATGCGTGTGACTATCTACGTGTGACAATACCAGAGAAGAGCAATTCCTTGCGTGAATCTGCTTTACAAAAAAAAATCATCGTTAGTGACGAGGCACATCTTCAACCCAGTGGATTCGTTAACAAGCATTTGGGCAAATGAGAAACCACAAGTAGTTGTTGAAAAGCCAATGCATCCACAAAGAGTGACTGTTTGGTGCGGTTTATGAGCTGGCGGCGTCATCGGACCGTACTTCTTCGAAAATGAAGTCAGCCAAGCAGTTATCGTGAATGGTATTCGCCAAACATTGATGATATGGGCCTGGGCGATATGTGGTTCCAACAGGATGGTGCCACTTGCCATACAGCCAGTGAAACAATGGCTTTTTTGTGAAAGAATTTCAATGGCCGTGTTATCTCATATGTCGCAGAGTCATTGAAAATATGGATCGATTGATAGAGATATCCACTGCAGCGGTGGCGGGCATTTCGCAGATATTTTGTTGCTCACATAATTGTCATAGATCTTTGTATCACAATAAAAAATATTACGGTAATTCTATGAAAACTTTTTGTTTTCTTTACAATTAACATCGTGCGTTTTGGTTGACGCAAGTTGGCGAACAAATAGTAATATAACAGTCCAATCAAAAAGTCCATAGGATGACACATAGATGGCATTACTAGATTTTTGTCCGTATGATTTTCATTTAGTACTACAAGGGGTACTATTTATATTTCCAGAACTGGCAACTCTAATGTCAATAGCTAAAATCTGGCAACACCATAATAAAGTTTGACATATTTTAGCACAAACATACTCACTATTTTTTTACGTACAAGTGCTATTGGTTTTGCTTACAGTGAGTTAAAGAAGAAAATTATTTTGGCCAAAAAATTAAAATTTCAAAGAGAGGTTGGATTATTTTACACACCTTGGAGGTGGATTATCCCAAGAAGAATGTGTCGATGAACTCAGTTCTTTGTATGGCGATAAAGTACCATCAAAAAACCACAGTATATCGCTGGTATAGTGAATTCAGTCGTGGTCGCAGTTCTGTCGCCGACGAATTCTATGAAGGTCGTCCAAAACATCGATGCAGTGCTTTAAGTGTTAATGCAAGACCGTCATGTGACATATTGTGAGACAGAGGCATCCTTGCACATTAGTTTCACTTCAATACATACGATTTTGCAGAACGCTTAGTTGTAAAAAAAAATTTTTTCTCGATGGATACCCCTCGTCGATTGGTGTACGGAAATGATTGAAGAGATCTACCGTGGTGCTTCAAACGGCGGGTATAAAATCGTGATAGGTGACGAATCATGGATATCTGCATATGAGCCGGAAACAAAACAGCAATCGACCGTGTGGCAAAAGTACAGCGAAGCAGATGGTTGACTGTTTCTTCAACCGAAAGGTTCGTGTGGCCACTGTTTCACTTAAGTAAAGTAGTGGTACACGATCATTTGTTTGCCGGAAGTCTTCGGATAAATTCGTGAAACCTACCGCCGAAAACGAATCATTGTCCATCATGACAATGCAAACTCTCAAACATATCTCGTCAAACAGGTGAATTTTTGAGCAGTTAGAACATCGAATTGAAGTCTCATCCTCCCTACAGTCATGTTTTGGCACCCAACGACTTCTTCTTGTTCCCGAAAATCATAGGTAAACTAGTGGTCAACGATTTACGAGCGCCGAAGAAGCAGTTGAAGCATTCAAACACCATGTTTTGGGGAAATATTTTGGAAAACAATAAAGTCATCTTCATTTTAAAATATTTTTTTAAATATGACAGCAATCTGACTATTGATTTCGTGAGTTATAGCACTTTGTGTGAAGCAACTTTTGTTATTTGAAAAAAAAAAAACTGAAAAAAGTGAATTACGAGTTTTGATAAAGCAAAGCAATTGATGAAAAGAAATACAGTGGAAACCAAACAATGGCTTGATAAATATTGTCCGAACTCTGCTCCATCGAGACAAATGGTAGAGAAGTGGTTTGCTGAATTTAAACGTGATCGTACCAGCATAAATGGCGCAGTGGTCGCCCAAATAAGGTTGTTTTTCCAGAAAACATCCAAAAAATCCACAAATTGGTTGTAAACGATTGCGAATTGAAGGTGTACAAGCTAGCTAATATCAGACGGTAGTGTTTTTACCATTTTACACTAACATTTGCAGAATTATATAAACGAATAAGTTATTAAATTTGTAAAACCCAAAAATACAATAACATTAAAGAACAAAATCAGTGAAAGTGATTAAATTAATTTTTATTTTATTTTTTTTTTTTTTTGTTTTTGCTTAATGAAAAAATCAAATTAGAAGCTTTGATATAAAAATCGTTACTCTTGTTCTCATATCGCGATCGACCCACGCATCCACATAATAATTCTTTTTGCTGATGATGTACTGCATGAATTTCCCATTCACTAATATTACTGTTATTGTTGTTGTTTATTTGTTTTTTGTTTGCTTTTTTCTTTATATTTTTCTTTTTTCTTGTTTATACGAACATGTTCCCATTTCCGTACTTGCATAATAATGTAGTATATGTATTTGTTGTTAGTGCTGTAATTTTTTATTTTTTGCAATAAAAACAAAACATTAAACGAAATATATAAAAACCAACAACAAAATAACATTTTCATATAAAAAAACAGACGAAACTGAATATTAAACGGAATGAATGCTATACAAAAATAAATACTAAAGAAAATTCTTGCTCTTTCTCTTATAATCTGTCTCTGTTGCTCTCTCTCTCTCTCTCCCTCTCTGTTGTTAATCGTTATATGATGACTGTGACAACAACTTTGCTCTTCTAAAACAGGCATGTGCAGGGGTGCCAGATAAATTTGATAAAAAATTGACATTATCGGCACTTTAATTTTAATAAATAGGCAAAAAATCCGCAAATTAAAATTTCCCATTTTAAATACGATTATGACATTTTTATTAACAAAAACTAATAAAACAGAACAATGTTTAGAATGTTTAGAATGTATAAAATAATATGAAAATAACAAAATAAAATAAAAGTTAAACAAATAGCATTTTGTTGTTACTACAATGGCCACATTTGCTTGTTTCAATATTCGAGAAAAAAAAATGTAAAAAATGTAAAATGTGCAGGGAAATTGGGTATAGTCAACAACAGCAAATTCCATCAATAAAACGATCTTAAACACACGTCAGTTGTCACAAAGCTTTCTTTGATCTGTAACTTTTCTAAGCTTTAAGAAACACCCGCGTTAAATCCAGAAATTTATGTAAATGAATATTATTTGGATGAATTGGCTAGGGAAGTCACAAAGAGTCCATCAAAAAGAGTCGACAGCTTAAATCAGGGTTGGCAAAAACCTGTTTTTTAAAACTCAGCCAATGTTGTATTGGGTTTTATTACTGCTTTTAAATTTCGTGCAATTCTACAATACTTTTTAGTATTATTTTTTAGTACAATTACTATGTCTTATTATATATTATGTTTTATTGTTTTGCACTCTTGGTAGGACAGAGGGCGAGCTGCTAAAATCACGGTACACACTGCAATTACTTTGTTTGTACCTTGAATTATGTAAATAAATGGCCGCATTATAAGGACAGACATAATAAAGTTATTATCTTGTGTGACAACGCTATGCTTCACGTCGCAAAAGTTGAGAAAAATGTTGGAAACAATCAAATGCGATATCTTGCGTTGCTTCTTCTCGCTACTTGCTGTTTCGGCGGATACAACATGGCGGGTCACCGTTACACTTGTTTTGAAGAAATCGCAAATTGGCTTCAAAATTGGATTGCTTCAAACGACGAGATTTATTTTTCTAGACGAGATTCGAAAATTACTTGAGAGGCGGGGAATAGGTGTTAGCAATGATGAACAATATTTTGATTTAATTTGAGCTTGTTAATGCATTATCTTTAAAAAAAATTATAATAATTTATGTAGTCTGTACACCGAATTCATATTTACTTCTTTGTAAATATACTGTTAAAACCTTCAAATTAAAATTGTTTTACTGATTGTACAAAAATACTTAAAATCCCACCAGAATTTTTTTTTTAATATAATACCCAATGAAACCTGGGTGGTTTAAGAAAAATACAAAATTTACAAAATGAAAATTATTAATTCAAATATAGGGTCCGCCATCTAACGTTTTTTTTCAACTAGTGCTTATTTCGTGAATAGTAACTCTGTCTGATTTGACAGATAATTAGTTTTATCCTTCCGCTGAAAGAATATGGTTGTGTATACGCTTCGCTAAGTGGGCCTGCGATCGACTTACAGAAAATGCTGATGTTGCCGAAAAAATCATCTTTTCAGATGAAGCTCATTTTGATCTAGGCGGGTATGTAAACAAGCCAAATTGTCGCATTTGGGGCACAGAAAATCCGCACGCATACATTGAAAAGCCGATACACCCAAGACTAGTCACTGTTTGGTGCGGATTTTGGTCCAGAGGCATAATTGAGCCATTTTTCTTCGAAAATGAGCAAGGACTGGCGTTACAGTCAATGGCGATTGTTATCGGGCCATGTTGAACGAATTTTTGTTCACAAAAATTGAAGAGGAGGATATTAGTAACATTTGGTTTCAACAGGACGGCGCTACGTAACACACAGCCGAAACTACACTCGATGTTTTGAAGCAATTGGTAAAATACAGCTGCACACAATCGATAATGTGCTTAAAAATTGGACCGATCGTGTAGGCTACTGCATGACCAGCCGAGGCAGCCATTTGAATGAAATTATTTTCCATTATTAACCGGAAGGATTGTACTTTCAAATAAAAAAAAGAAATTTGAGAAAATATTCAATAGTTTTTTTATAGCATCTTCAAAACAAACAAAAAATTAATATGGCGGTTTCTGACGGTTTTTAGGTATAATTTTGCGGAAAATGTTATAAAAAAGTTGGCAACCGTGCTAGACTGCCCTGCACATCTCCCTTTAGTGTATGGTTGTCTACAATAATGAGCAGACTACTTGTACTACTTACAAAAGCACACAACTTACATACGTACATTTTAGGTATATGAACTTAAAAACATACATACATACATACATACTAAAATATTATATAGCATTTAATATCTATAAGTATATATATATGTGTGTGTGTTTGTGTCTTGTCGACTGAACTAAACAACAGTAGAAAAAGTGGGGTTTATGGTGAGTTGGGTAAAATGTTTTCAACAGAATTGTATAAAAACAAAACGAAACGAAATGAAACGAAAAAAACTGAAATATTTTTACAGTTATTGTGTGAACTCTGATATTGTAGTAGTAGAGACACAATGGGTGGCTGATGAACATTGAGAAAAATTGTTATAAACCATGAAAGGGGGTAAGAGTGTTGAAAAGAGTAGGGATTACTATTGCACACTGGTGAAAATGCGGATAATATTTGAAAAAAGAAAAACGTTTTTAATAAAGTTTTAAAAAAATATGTATAATGAAAAGCTAAAGTCTTCTTTATTGGGTCTGTGTTTTATTGGGTGTTCGAAAAAGTTTTTTTCGTTTTCTTATATGTATTTGAAACGAGCTTTATTAGAGCAAACATGTGCCGTTTTGATTGATAACATTTTGCCATTGTTATTGTACAGTAATTTTCTGAGCCAGTAATTGATCCAACTGCGTTTTAAAGGCTTGTAAATTAAATTAAATTTACACCATTAAGAGAGTTCTGCAAAGATCAAAACAAATGATAAGTCTAAAGGTGCAAGGTCCGGGCAAAACGGTGAATGCATCAAAACTTCCCAGCCAAGTTCTCTCTGCCGGATCATGATGGAGGTAGGTGGGTAAGTAAGTTGGCTAATTAAATAAAACGGGATCAGCTATAATAAGAAAAAAGTGCTGTTTTGCAACCAAGTCAAAACCACCTAAAAAAGGAAAACGAAAGGGAAAAGTGAATTATAGCCACCCTAAGCTGATTAAGGTAATCTGCTGACAAATACAGCTAATGTGCTGAGGATTTGGAAAGACCCAGCTGTTGGTGTCCTATAATACCGCCGACGAGGGCATCCCGGAAGCAATCCCAGATGACGGTACTCAATAACAAGACAACAGGAGCTGATGGGTTACCGGCTGAACTGTGTAAGGCCGGAGGCGACAGGCTGATAGAGCGCATGCATCCGCTCGTTTGCTTAATCTGGCTAGAGGAATGCACACCCGACGATTGGAACCTTAGCATATTATGTCCTCTGCAAACGAAGACAAATTAGAATGAGCCAACTACAGAGAAATAAGTCTCCTTCCCATCGCATATAAAATTATATCGAGTACACTCAGTGAAAGATTAAGACCTAAAGTCGACAAGATAATAGGGCCATAGTGCGGCTTCAGACCTTTTAAATACAACATCGTCAAATCCTTGAAAAGACCCAAGAAACACTGATCGCCACTTACCATCTACGAAGGCGGATTGACATTGAAGCTACCTAAGTAGGAAAAAAACATTTTGTTTTTTTTCAAAAACCATTCATTTCTCAACATTACCTTCTCTCGATTTTCCAACCTTTTTATACCATCTGCATAATACGATTTTAGGATCTTCTCAAAATACGCATTAGTTTCGGTAATCACTTCTTCATTTGAGATGAATCTTTTTCCTGCGAGTCATTTTTTCAAGTTTGGAAACTGGAAAAAGTCACAAGGGGCTAAATCTGGACTATAAGATGGATGATCAACCAATTCGAAGTGAATTTCTCGTAGTTTTAGCATCGTATCTAATGCTGTGTGAACCGGTGCGTTGTCTTGAAGAAAGAGCACTTTTTTCTTGTTTAAATGTGGTCGTTTTTCCTTGATAGCATCAACCAATTCATCCAATAATGCACGATAATACTCTCCTGTGATTGTGAATCCATTTTCAAGATAATCGATGAGCAATATTCCGTGTGCATCCCAAAATACAGTGGCCATAACCTTGCCAGACGATTTCGCTGTCTTCGCCTTCTTCGGAGCACTTCCACCAGCTTCCACCCATTGCTTCGATTGATTTTTGGTTTCATGTGTGTAGTGGTGGACACACATTTCATCAGCAGTTATTAATCTACGCCAAATATCAGCAGGATTATTCATTATCATGTCCAAACACCGCTGTGAAGTGATCTGTCGAACTCGTTTCTGTTCAACACTGAGCAAACGCGGCACCCATCTTGCCTTTTCATATGCAAAATGTTGAACACGCGTTCATATGATATGTTTACCATTTCAGCAATCTCACGTATTTTGACCCGGCGATCATTCATAACGATATCGAGGATTTTCTTGATATTTTCTTCAGTAACCACCTCTATTGGCCTTCCTGTTGATGGTATTGTTGCAGTGCTTGTTCTAATATTTTACCATTATACTTATCTGACGGAGCAGATTCGCCGTAATGTTTATCAAGCTTTTCTTTTGTCTCTTTCGCCGTTTTGCCTTTCAAATAATAGTGTTTAATCACTACACGAAGTTCCATGTTCCAAGAAACACAAAAGTTGCTTACTTCAAACGACTACAACAAATAAACTAATCGACGAATTTGGCTAAAATTTTAACAGCTGACGTTTGACAGATCGTAATTTATAAGAAAGAAAAAGTTTTTGTGTTTGTGCTGCCATCTAGCGCTAGGTAACTTCAATGTCAATCCGTATTTGTCAATTACAGGGCTCACAAGACACAGGTGTAAATATATCTGGCACTCTTTACACAAGACAACACATGCTACTCGCTTGTGCTAATGACATCAATATCATGTGTTGAACATTTCGAGCAATTAATAGCGCCTTTGAAAAAGTCGAGAAAGAATCTGCTAAAGTGGGTCTGGCAAAGTTGATGGTATCAACGCACAAAATGTCCGGGCAAACAGCGGAGGTTGGAAACTAAAACTTTCAGATAGTCAGCGCTTATATCTACATAAACTCCGCCGTAAACAAAACAAACAACATAGCGATTAGACGCTATTTTGGATTAAACAAGCAGAGCAAAGCCACCTCTTGACAAACGAAAATTACCCTATAAAAGACACTAATACTGCAGTGTTTGCGATATTAGAGAGAAAAATATTTCTTAAAATTTATGGACTCATCTACGTTGGTGGAGAATATCGATGTTATAGGCACCATCTGTATGAGCTTGATAAAGGTCAAGGTATTAAATTGCAGCGATTACATTGGCTAGGTCAAGTTGTGAGAATGGATGAATATGCTTCAGCTAAGAAGTCATTTGAGTGCGAAACTGGCGATGGTTCATGCCGAAGGGAAAGACCGAAACTCCTGTGAAAGATCAAGTAGAGGAAGACATCTCGAAAATCCGAGGCAGAAATTGGAGAAGTAGTGTAGAAGATCTTCTATGCTCGGCCACTGGAGCAAATTCTCTACGACGACCACCTAAGAAAGTAAGTAAGCTGATCTTAAAATGGAGGAGATCAATGAAATTCAGATTTGCACACTGCTTGCGTTCCGATCATCCAATAACCCGTGTTTATTGCAATGAGTTTGGAAGTAGAGTTGCGAGTAGCTTCAGTGTCCTGCCACTGTCATACCGGCGCCACGGCGTCATCATCATGTCATGATGGAACACAACATTAGGGATAAAAAATAATCGTTTAACCAGGTTGTAGAAGCACATAATACACAATTACCTTCCCACCACATACACAGCATAACCTTTCTTGGTGTCAGTCTTGGTTTTGCCACCGTCTGCGTAGCTTCACCTCACTCATAGCTTTTTGTCTTGGCGATTTATTAAAATTCTGTTGAAACTCGTTCCCCGTAATGGTTTTTTAAATCGATTGAACAGAAAGAAGTCAGAGGGAGCCGTTTAAGCTGAATTTGTTGGCTGTTGGATGGTATTTGTTGCATTTTTCGTCAAAAAATTTCAAATAATGATGGCACTGTGCGACGGTGCGTTATAATGGTGCAAAATTCACGAATTTTCTGCCCACAAATCTGGTCTCTTTCGGCGAATTGCTTCACGCAAATGTCTCCCAATGCCGAAGTAATACTCTTTGTTTACTGTCTTCTGCCAAAAATTCATGATGCACTACACCGTTGTAATCCATGAAAACCGTGAGCATTGCCTTCTTTTTTGACAGAAAACGATGTGGTTTTTTGATCTCGGCTCATTTTGGTGAACGCCAGAGAGGAAGTAATGGAAAAATGTCAGGAAGCACTGATTGATATACCGAAAACCGAATATAAAAAATGCTTCGAGGATTGGATCAAGTACTAGCATAAGCATGTTGCAGTCGATGGGGATTACTTTGAAGGGAACAATATAGATTTAAATGACTAAGCTTGTATTTTTAATTTTCTGTAGATATTCCGGGAAATTTTTGATCAAGGTGGTATATATTGAGAACTTCATAGGCCATACAGATACAGTACAAAATATAGTTAAAATATAGGCGAAATGCGATAAATGGGCCTTCCATTATACTAAATGTAGAATTTTTTTTATATGTAGAGAACGTTATCTATTGACATTAGTCAAAAAGCGGAAAAAATTGGACTTGCGAATCTTGAAACAAGCGCACTGGGTCAAAGCTATCTATTTTATACCGGGTGAGCCATTTGAAAGTTTAAATTTAAAAATGCAGTAATAAAACAGTTTGAAATTTTGCCAAACATTTCTTTTTTGTGAAGTATATTGTTCCAGTAGAAATGAAATATTATTTCATTCATATGGCTGCTGCGGCTGGTCTCACAGAACCCCATTCGTTCGGACCAATTTTCGAGAACTTTTTCGAGTGTATGGGATCGTATCTCGGCAATGGCATCACAAATATTGGCCTTCAAATGCTCAATTGTCTCTGGTTTGTCGGCATAAAACTTGTCTTTAATGGCGCCCCCCAAAAAATAGTTCAACGGTGCCAAAAAGCTGGCGGCCAACTGACATCACTATTTCGTTTAATTTGACGGCGAAAAAACGTTTGACGCAACAATTTTTTTTCGGCATGAGATGTGTGGCAAGTTGCACTATTCTGTTGAAACCAAACATCGTTCACATCAATACCATGATACGGTAGGTGCCTCCATTGATCGTTATGGTTGCGGAATATAATATGTTGGCCAATGATGCCTCCGCTCCACAAGCCGCACCACACAGTCACTAGTAATGGATACATAGGCGTCTGTAAGACCATGTTTGGGTTTTCTGAACCCCGAATACGGCAATTTTGCTTATTAACGTACCCAACAAGATGAACATGGACTTTATCCGAAAAAATTATTTTGTTTTCGGTAAAATCGACATCATTGTGCAGTTTCTCGTTGGTTCATCTACTGAAGCGAAAACGAAGCGGATGATCATGCTGCTTTAATTATTGAATCAATTGAACTTTGTAAGGCGAGATCTTTTCACAAAATTCGACGTTAACTGGTGCGTGAATTGTTCAATTCTTGAGAACGATGACGAGTTGATGTTGATGGATTCTCAAGCACACTCTCAGTCACAGCTTCGATATTTTCGGGTGTACGCACTGTACGAGCACGCTTACGGCATGGCGCATCAACAATGAACCCAACGTTGCTCACGCTTAAATAGATTCATTTCGTAAACCATTCATTTATACTGAATTTTGTGACAGAAGAGAATGACATAAGTATTGCCAGACCCGAAATAACTGCTGGTTCAATTTTAAAACGACGGATGACCAATCAGATTTTTAAAAAGCACAGAATATAAGCTGTGAGCTACTGCCCAGCAGTACAAAAGTTATTACAAATGAAACACATTCGATTGTGTACTATTATGTATGGAAAAATGGAAATGAAATTTTTAAGCACATACAACTACCATTGTAATGCATTACAATGTTATCGTAATTTCGATTAGGAATTTTGTTTGTTTTTGCCGCTATTTTAATAATTCTTCTTTGTAAGTTTTCCGAATTAAAATGAAAAGAAGTGATTTTAGGAGTGCGACCAAATTTTGTACGACATTTTCGTGCGATTTCTGACCAAATGCCTTTGTTTTGGAAATAAATTGCCAATAAATCCCAACATTGCTGAAGCATAAATCGATTCGTTTCGTTCAGTGGAGATAATCTACTGAATTTTGTGATAGAATAGAATGACACACATAAGTGTTGCCAGATTCGAAATAACCGCTGGTTCAAATTTAAACCAATAGATAGCTCACCCAAATTGTCTTAAGTGTTTGGACGCGGACCGAATGTGGCTAAAATGGAAGAAAAGGTAACAAAGGATAACTAAGATGAAGCACGCCGGGCTTAGGTAATATCAAATATAACAAAAAAAATTATTAAAATCTTTCGAAAAAAAGGGCTGTTTAAAGACCCGTGAAAATAATTTGAGTCATTCACTCTGTATAAATACATACATACATAGTTGAATACTCTTAGTATCTTAGTTCGTAAGAAAGACTAAATTTAGCTCAGGGGCAAAATTTGGTCATTACACCGAAGTTGATTTAAAAGGTTTTACAATTTTTATTTAATTTATTTGTCTTTCATTTCTATAAAAGTAAAGAACTTTAAAAATGCAATATTAATGAGTTAAAGCATGTCTTATACTACGTATTAAACTACATGTTATAGTATATTAATAAGCAGGTCTTGATTGACTGTTGCTACCTGTAGTTCTTTCGATATTTCGTTGCATGTAGTATGTGCACAGGTATAGTGCTTTTATTTCAACCTTAAAATCATAATATGGCGAAATGACCCCGTTGGAAATGTTTAGCATTTTAATTTTCCATATAAAAACTCATATGCTGTAAGTAAACGTTGGCAAATGGGTAATTTGGGCTCTCAATTGGTCTGGTGGGTTGAAATTTTTTTGTTTTTTTTCATATTTTCGTGCCTTCAATCCCAATTACAATATTTCTCTTGGCATTTTTGTTTCTGCTGCATATGAGTTTATGAGTGCGTGTGTGTGTGTGCGTATGTTCTTTATTGTTTTTGTTTTTTGCCCGTATTATTAGTTTGATTGTGGTTGGATTTCGTATTTTCAACAAACTCACCCAATGGTACCTACACACATGCATTCTCATGTAAACAAGCCTAGAGAGAGAAAAAAAGATGGTTTAAGTTCTTTGGAGCCCAACATGTGTCTTAATATTTTTGCTTTTTGTCATTGTTGTTGTTGTTGTTGTTGTCCACTATATGAGTTTGTCAGTCTGTCATTTGGAGAGTTCAGCATAAGAGTGTGTTTTTGAAGTTTGTTATTGGATTTTGTTTTACGTTGTTGCTAAAGGACAGTGTTACCATAGCATGACATAACAAAAAAAAAAATGTTATTAAAAATTAATTTTGTATGAACAGGTGGTATACATAAGTATACATAAGTATAAAGTGTCAATGTAACAATATTTTGAAATTTTTCTATCAAAAATATGTCAGTAAAATTCAGAGCAATATTTGACATTTAAAATTCAGAGCAATATTTGCCATTTAAAATTCTGTGTAAACAGACTTTAACGTTGTGTCAAAATAATGCAACACTGTGTAGTAAGCAAATAGTAAACAAATTACCTGCGTGTCACATATATTTGTTGTAAAAAAATAGTAATGGCGAATCGTTTTGACATATATTCACTTATCAGCTGTTGCTTACGCAGCAAGCCAAGGTAACCTGGTTTGAATTCGCCTTGATTCTATGTAAGCATTTCTGAATTAAGTAACTTATTACTGACTTGCCTTTTAAATGCTCTATGGCAACACTGTAGCTGAATGGAGTTAAACATGATTTTCTGAATAAAAAAAGCAAAAATAAAAGTTTTTTTTTGCTATTGCTGCTGATTTTTTTTTTATGCGAAATTTTTATGCTGACGATGACTTTTTAATGGATCTGGTATTCAAGTGGTCTGTTAAATACAAGATATATGTACGAGGAATCTTTTTGTTGGATTCTCTTTTAAAAATAATTTTTAAAAATGTTTTTCTATTTTGTTAAAATATAAAATTTCAAAACAATTTAAATTTTATTACTTCTTAATAACTAAATAGTAAAACAATTATGAATAATAAAATAAAAATAAAATACAAATAATTCAAACACAAAAATAGAGTTAAGAAGTATTTTCTGTATGTTATTTTGTTAATTAAAAAATGCCTTTTTTACAGACATGTTCATAGATATATACCCAGCAAATTTTTACCATATAAATACATCTTCGATTCAAGACCACATACAATGCAAGTAGGAGCCATCCAATGCCTGTATACATTTCCTATTTACATTTACAAAGCGTTGGTCTAGGCCGCCAGATGGGTCCGATGGAACAGACATTGTAAGCGAAGGTCGGATGGGTCCGACGACACAGACATTGTATGTGAAGATTTGGTGTGTCCATTGCTACGGACAGTGTAAGTGAAGGTTGAATAGGTCCAATACCACAGACATTGTAAGTGAAGGTCGGATGTGTCCAATGTTACTGACATTGTAAGTGAAAGTTGGAAGGGTTTTAATTGTCAAATATTTATTTTTTTCCATTTTTTTATAGGCCAGTTTATAGGTCATAATCGCTTCCATATAGCACACACATGGTTAGTCCATTTGCACTTTTAAAAAAAACTTTTCTTTCCATTTTAATTTGGAAAACTTAAATAGAACAATTGGAAAAATAGCAGTAAAAAACAAACAAAATTCATAATCGAAACTACAATAACAATGTAATGCATTACCCATCCAAATCGGATGACTTTTTTTACCTCTAATGTACATTTAATTTTACAATGTATTGGGAATGAGACTCATCCAAATATTTCCTATTGACATAATAGTATACAATCGGATGTGTTTAGTTTGTAATAACTTTTGTACTGCTGGGCAGTAGCTCACAGCTTATTTCTGTGCTTTTTAAAAATCGGGTGGGTCATCTATCGTTTTAAATTTGAACCAGCAGTTATTACAAATCTGGCAATACTTATGTCATTCTATTCTGTCACAAAATTCAGTTTAAATGAGTGGTTTACGAAATGAATCGATTTAAGCGTGAGCAACGTTGAGTTCGTTGTTGATGCGCCAAGACGTAAGCGTGCTCGTACAATGCGTACACCCAATAACATCGTAGCTGTAGCTGAGAGTGTGCGTGAGAATCCATCAACATCACCTAGTCATCGTTCTCAAAAACTGAACATTTCATACACCAGTTTAGGTCGAATTTTGCGAAATCTCGCTATGTTGCTTTCAATTGGTTCAAGACTTTTAGCCGCATGACCATCCTCCTCGTTTTCGCTTCGCTAGATGGGCCAACGAGATCCCTTGCGATAATGTCGATTTTGCCAAAAAAAAAACATCTTTTCGGATGAAACTTATTCTCATCTTGGTGAATACGTTAATAAGCAAAATTTCCGTATTTGGAGCTCAGAAAACCCATACGTGGTCTTACAGCCAATGCACCCATTAGGAGTAACAGTTTGGTGCGGCTTGTGGAGCGGAAGCATCATTAGCCCTTATTTCTTTGAAAATGAGGACGGCGCAGCCATTACGGTCAATGGTGACAGCTATAGCACCATGATAACCGATTTTTTTCTGCCCGCTCTTCACGGTATTGATGTGAACGGTGTTTGGGTTCAAGAGTATAGTGCAACTTGCAACACAAGCTGCGATTTGACACCGTTGGACTATTTTCTGTGGGGAGCCGTTAAAGACAAGTGTAATGCCGACAAACCGGAGACAATTGAGCATTTGAAGGCCAACATTAGTGGTGCCTTTGGCGAGATACGACTGTATACTGTGAGGCAAGTAGCCGCGGTAGCCATATGAATAAAATAATATTTCATTTCTAACCGGAACAATTGTACTTCACAACAAGATTAGATGGAACATGGCTAAGTTTTTGAATTGATCACCTTTTCGCTTAAATGCAGAGGAACAGACCTACACAAAATGATATATACTTTACTTAAGTAAACTTAAGGAATGCATTTTTCTCAAGTAAACACATTTTTATTCAATTCTCTAACATTTTCACATATAAAGACGTTGTTAAAGTCTTTTTTATATAGGAACCATGCTATTTTTGGGCTTATTAAGGTAGTATGCGTAGTTATGAAAAAATGATAATTTATTTTAAATCCAATTGAACTTGATGGAGTTATGGCACCTATTTGGTAAAGCCTATATTATAAAGCATAAGAATGTACATTTTATTTTGACGCTCACAGTATATATATTTTTTTCTTCTAATGCATTTTTAAATTTAATTGCATTAGTCGGCCTTTACTCCTTCCTCATCCTCATAAAGGTTCGGAGTATATCAATTGTAACACTATTTCATTATAAAGACAAATCCACTCTACTCTCTCTCTCTCTCTCTCTCTCTCTTATTCATTATAAGGAAATAAAAATACTTATGTGCTCTAGCATGGAAACGAAAAGGCTCCGTATTTATAATGAGTTCATAATAAGGAGAAATTTATTGTATAGAACATAGCCTCTTGAAGAGGCCCTCTTCATTGCATGTGTAAAGAGTGATTTTTTAACTCTTTGGACTTTGAAAATTGAAACAAAAAGATAAAATTTGCAAAAATAAATGGAATGGCGATAAATAAATGCCTGCACTTACTTTTTAAAGGTTAGTTCAGGTAAATGTTACCCGAGGCTACACCGTCCTTGAGCACCAAATATGGCGTACTTTTTCCAGCATAACGGCTGGTATTTCCTTAATGGCAACTGCAAAGTTGTCTTCCAGGGCTGGCATTATAGCTGGCTTGATGCTGTACACGAGAGATTACACCAGATTTCGGCAAAGAACTGCTCTTCTCTTCTGTTTTCACACTTACGCAAAAACACACGCATAGGCAAAATATAAGCAAAAATAAACAAAGAGAAGTAAAGAGAAAACAAGTGGAAAAACACGTTGCAAAGTGGCTTGAGTGAGAGACTCACAATTACTACCACTTTTGTAAAATGCATTAATACTAGTCTGCCGAACGCTGGATATATACGTGTATATCTTCACAAAAAATAGTCTAATGGGGCCGAATCGCATGATCTTGGCTACCAAGGGACCGCTCTAAAATCGACCGTCAATAAGTCCATAGTATCACGTGCCATGTGACATCGTCCTGTTGAAAACACATGTCGAACAAGTCGAATTCATCTGTTCTGGACAAAATAGCCGATTATCATCGTTCGGTACCTTGCACAATAGACTGTAACATTGCGATTTTCATCGTTCTTGACGATGGATGGATCAACGAAACCGACGGCCCACAAACCGTACCAAAATGTGCATCTTTCAATAGACCACTCTAAACTCGACCGGCAATAAGTCTATAGTATCACGTGCCATGTGACATCGTCCTGTTGAAAACACATGTCGAACAAGTCGAATTCATCTGTTTTGGACAAAATAGCCGACTATCATCGTTCGATAACTTGCACCATACACTGTAACATTGCGATTTTCATCGTTCTTGACGATGGACGGACCAACGATGTTGTTGGCCCAGAAGCTGTACCAAACTGTGCATCTTTCAATAGACCCCTCTAAAATCTACCGTTAATAAGTCCATAATATCAAGTGCCATGTGGCATCGTCCTGTTGAAACCACATGTCAAACAAGTCCAATTCTTCTGTTTTGGACAAAATAACCGATTATCATCGTTCGGTACCTTGCACAATAGACTGTAACATTGCGATTTTCATCGTTCTTGACGATGGATGGATTAACGATGCTGTTGGCCCAGAAGCTGTACCAAAATGTGCATAATTCAGGGTGCATTGGCAACTCTTGAAATTTCTTTGGAAATTCTTCACACCAAATTCGGCAATTCTGTTTGCTGAAGTAGCCATTGAGACAAAATGATTATGACGACCATAAAACGAATGTAATTAACGAAACACATTTCTCACAAGGCACGAATTTTGATAATAAAATTCAATGGTTTGCGAGCGTTGTTCGTTTGTCAGGCTATTCATATTGAAATGGTAAACCTTACTAAACACTTTTTGCATTGACACATGTCCCGAATCTTTTTTTACATTGAAAAATCAAATAACAAAAAATTTACCCCTTATTTATATTATTTATAAACAACAACAAACATTTTTCTTGTACTTCTTAAAAAAAATATTCAGGCGAATAACGGGCATAAATTCTAAAAAAAACATTTCAACATACTGTCAGAGACTAAAGTTTGGATATATTCGCAAAATTGAGTTTGAGTTTTAAGAAAATGAAACGTAATGCTTTAAATACACAGACGACAGCAAGCGGCATGAAAGCAAGCAGCAAGGTAGGCAGCATTTGCTGTTATCAAGGCGAATTTAATAAGGTGGTCTTAAATTGAAAACGAATACAACACTGTAAAGCAAAATTTCGGTGTGTCAATATAATGCAACACTGTAGTAAGCAAAAAGCTGTAGCGTCAGAAATATTTGTTGTCAACAAAATACAGAATGTTTGTGTTTTTTGACATACGCGTATGTATCAGCTGTTGCTTACATAGTAAATTAGGGCCGCCTTATTGAATTCGCCTTGGCTGTAATGCTATCGATTTCATAAATATTTTGAAAGTAGCAGCAGTAATAAAATTAGATTTCATTGTCATCTGTTTTATTTGTCATAAAAATATTTGCTTTAGAAAAATATTTTTGGTGGATTTAAAGCTAAAATATTACTCAAAAATATAAAAATTAACGAAGTTATTTATTTATGTGTTTAAAACTTTTTAATTACACTGGGGTCTACAACAAAAAACGCCTTTCAATAAAACTAAATGAAATATTATATTTTCGATGCGTAAGCATGTTAATTCAAATCTTTATTCAAAATTCGCTTCAATGATGTTCGTAGGATGTTCAATTAATGAGCACAACGACGAGGCGAGGTTGACTGTTTTTCTGCTACACTATCGCGAACAACAGTAATATTTTTCGCAGAACGAACTGGGCGAGCATGCACAGGTGTTTCCACATTTCGTACAGAACCGGTTTGCTAAAAATTGCTCACAATTCTCCCAATTGTGGACACATTTGATCCATTATGCTGACCAAAGAAATCACAAAATCCACGAAATGCATTTTGATTTCAACGCTGTTGTGTACCTTTCTATGCTTGAATTTGTCAAACACTGAAACAAAGAAATGTCAAATTAAGTTGAGCAAAAAACTTGACGTTAAGGTGTGACTCACACTTAACATTGTGCATTTTGGTGGGACCACCTTTTATATCGTGGTATGTTTCAGGGTCACGGCCAATTGACATCTAAATACGCGAACGTTATTGGGGATGCCTGGGCCAAGGTCATAAAATAGAATCCCCAGGGCAGTAGATGTACAAGGCATCCTTCACACATAAAGTACAATGGAAATCAATTGTTGACTTTCTTATGAAAGCTCCGAGGACTAGATATACACAGTAATGTGAAAAATAGACAGTGATGTGAAAAATAATAAAGACACAAATGTGACTCAAGAAGAGATAAGGAGAAAATTACTGATAAATAATACTGGTCTACAAAAAACAAAAATTTTTCGCCCTTTAACTAAAGCTATATGGCATATAATGATTCTGATGCGTTGAATTCAAATCCGTTTTCAGTTTCTTTCCATCGGGCTCAAAATTTTTTTTTTTTTTATGGGCGTGGCAAGTTTTTCGCTCAAACTGTGGTAGTTATGTCGATATATTTGATCATAACTCGAAAACGACTTGACCGAATTATTTATCATTTTTGTATATTTTCAACAGTTTCGGAGTTATTCACAACTTAACTGCAAAAGAAACATTTTTTACGCAAAATTAGAGCCTTTTTTTATTTGTTCAAAAAGTCATAAAAATATTTTCAGACTGAAGCACTTACAAAAGCTTGAATGAAATATATCTTGAGAATGAAATAGGCTTTATGTCATGAATATCGGTTGGTTATTGCAGATTTTATTCAAAATCAAATGCAGATACCTCAGCTTTGACCAAAATTATCGAACAAATTTTTTTTTTCTTGCAAACTTAGTGGAAAAGTTGTTTTTCTTTTATGTCCAAAAAGTTATACAAAATGCCTATAATATCTCTATATCTCTATATACAGTGGCTCACAGTCAAAGTGAGCCAGCATACATTTTCGAAAGAAATTATCAATATCGGGTCCGCCATCTAACGCTTTTTTTTCAACTAGTGCTTACTTCGTGAATGGTAACACTTCCTTATGTCTGACTTGACAGATAATTAGTTTTATCCTTCCGCTGAACGAATATGGTTGTGTATACGCTGGGAAATATTGCGAAATTACTTTGAAAATCATGGTAATGTTGCAGAATGTGTGCAATGTGTTCAGATGAAGCTCATTTTGATATTGGCGGGTATGTAAACAAGCAAAATTGTCACATTTGGGGCACAGAAAACCGATACACCCAAGACGAGTCACTGTTTGGTGCGGATTTTGGTCCAGGGCCATTTTTCTTCGAAAATGAGCGAGGAGTGGCCGTTACAGTCAATGGCGATCGTTATCGGGCCATGTTGAATGAATTTTTGTTCAAAAAAATTGAAGTGGAGGATATTAGCAACATTTGGTTTCAACAGAACGGCGCTACGTACCACACAGAGAAGCTACACTAGATGTTTTACGCCCTGTTTTTGAATATCGCATTATCAGCCGCAGAGTTGGTGTCGTTTGGCCACCTCGGAGCTGCGATTTGATACCGTTGGACTATTATTTGTGGGGTGCCATCAAAGATAAGTGTTACGCCAACAAGCCAGAGACAATTGACGCTTTAAAGGACAATATTCGTGAAGCCATTGGTGAAATACAGCTTCGCACAATCGATAATGTGCTTAAAAATTGGACCGATCGTGTAGGCTACTGCATGGCCAGCCGAGGCAGCCATTTAAATGAAATTATTTTCCATTATTAACCGGAAGGACTGTACTCTCAAATAAAAAAAACAAATTTGAGAAAATATTCAGTAGTTTTTTTTATAGCATTTTCAAAAAAAAAAAAAAAATTATTTGGCGGACCCTATACATGCTCTATGGGACGTGAGGAACATTTCTGTGTAGTGTGAAGTTCGTCCGACAGATGGCGCAATATTTTTTTGTGTGTTTGCACCGTAACTCAAGAACTACTGCACTATGCTGTGTCTCGTTGAAGGCGTTGGTTCTTTAATCAGCGTGCAGTGGCGTAAATTAGCCTGATACCAACTGAAAGCTAACACCTTTTTGTTAAAAAAATATATTTAAAAAAAAGTAAATAAATATCTATCACTCTTTCTTCAACCCTTTTACATACATAACCTCTTTTCGTGAAAAGTTCGTGGGTGTCAAACGAAAAAAAGAACTCATTAAATTGAAGATTAATTTATTTAAATTAAATATTACATACATACATGCATTTTAATAATATTAACCCATTGTGTTAGTGAAAGTAAATTAATTGTATTATTGAAAGCTATTGAAAAAAAATATCATTAGAAACGTATATTGCAGTACAAAATGCCACGCTCACGTATTATATATGAGAGTGCTGCGCTCACAGCAGACACAAGAGGAGCGCGCAGAAGACAACGAACTAGCCAGGAATCGAATGTTGGTTTAATACCAAAATTATTCACAAGAAACAGTTCAACATAAAAGAAACATTTGGGGCCACCAACTCGGATCGGTCCCAGCTATCTAATATATATAATTCCATCTGAACAATAATTGCTATGTCCAGATAGTGCACCTTTCATTCTTCTCCCAAATATCAATCAGCCATGACTTTGCATGCAAACCAGACTTACAGTGAAAATAAAATTCGAAGGCAAAACAACGTTTGCCCGGCTCTGCTAGACAGACTATTTTAGACATTTAAATGGAAGTCGGATATGTGGAAAGTAAAGTAAACCCATAAAGGCAGGTGCCGAAATTGTTGAAAATACAAAAAAGTTTTATTCAGTTGATTTATAGGAAATGTTGTACCTAAACATTTGGTGGTCATTGTATTAAGGTCGTCAAATCGTTTTCAAGTTACGACGAAATATATTGGCATGTGCCGCTGAGGTATGGTAGGTAAAACACCCGCCTACCAACCAGAAGTTCGTTGGTTCAATACCAGGCCAGACCATCTTAAAAAAAGAAAAAAAGTTTTTCGACAGCGGTATCACCTCATAACATTAGCTAGTAACTGGTTATGAATATCACTACTATTGAGAACTTCTCTAAATGCATTTGCCGTTCGGAGCCGGCGTTAAACTGTAGGTCTCTTTCAATGAGTTTCAAAATAGAATCGGGTGCAGCTCATTGACTGAGAGAAGTCCACATGTTCCTTCATGGAATGTTGCGGGAATTAATAATATTGACATAACTATCATATTTTGGACGAAAAATTTGCCACGCCCATAAAAAAAATTTAAGCCCGATGGAAAGAAACTGAATACCGATATGAATCAGCGCACCAAAATCATAATATTCCATTTAGTTTTATTTGAAAGCCTTTTCTGCTGTACACCAGTGTACTTTAATCGAAAACAAAAACAAAAAATACATCATATAGGTAAATAACGGGTCCACCATCTAAAGTTTTTTTCCAACTAGTGCTTATTTCGTGAATGGTAACACTAAGCTCATGACTGATTTGACAGATAATTAGTTTTATCCTTCCGCTGAACGAATATGGTTGTGTATATGCTTGAACAACGCTGGGAAATATTGCGACATTACTTTGAAAATCACGGTAATGTTGCAGAATGTGTGCTAAAATTGCGTACGGATTTTGAAAGAAGAGAAGCACCGTCAGCTCTGTATGTTCGTTATCTTGTGAAAAAAATGAAAGAAACTTGCATCCTTATCGATAAACCAAAACGTGAAAAGCCAAAAACAGTGCGTACACCCGAGAATATTGCAGGTGTGGAAGAAAGTGTGCGTGAAGCGCCATCAACATCATTTCACCGTCGTTCTCAACAATTGAACATTTCGGAGACATCATTGAGACGAATTTTGCATAAAGACCTTGGTATGACGCCATATAAAGTCCAATTGGTTCAGGAGTTGAAACCAACTGACCATTCAATGCGTTTTTGCTTCACTAAGTGGGCCTGCGATTGACTTACAGAAGATGCCGATTTTGCCAAAAAAATCATCTTTTCGGATGAAGCTCATTTTGATCTTGGCGGGTATGTAAACAAGCAAAATTGTCGCATTTGGGGCACAGAAAACCCGTACGCATACATTGATAAGCCGATACACCCAAAACGAGTCACGTTTGGTTCGGATTTTGGTTCAGAGCCATAATTGGGCCATTTTTCTTCGAAAATGAGCAACGAGTGGCCGTTACAGTCAATGGCGATCGTTATCGGGTCGTGTTGAACGAATTTTTGTTCACAAAAACTGAAGAGGAGGATATTAGCAACATTTGGTTTCAACAGGACGGCGCTTCGTGCCACACAGCCGAAGCAACACTCGATGTTTTGCGCCCTGTTTTCAAAAAAAAAAATTTATTTGGCGGACCCTATATAAATATAAAAGAAAAAAAATTAAATGACAAAAGTTTAAATGAACCTTAAAAAGAAGCTCTTTATCATTTTTAAACAATGTAAACAATGAAAAACAAAACCGTAATCACTATTTGGCGGGACCTTCCTGGCTCTCTACGACTGCTTGCTTGTGATGCTCTCTTAGCGAACCCTTGCTTATGATCGTATAATTAAACAAATTTCATTCGTTTGAGATTTCCAGAATTGCAAATTCTAACCTCAGTCGTCTATTTTTGCACCAATTTGCGGTTTTTCGTGGATATCTCATTCTGTAACCCTAATCACGTGACGCTACTTGCAAAGTTTTTCAATAAACATCGTTGTTTAAAGTTGAACAATATCATGCGGCAATTTGGGGCGATTATATACCTGCAAATATTGGGTATACAAGTTAATAATGTCGATTTTTTCTGCTTGAATAATGCATTTATTACAATAACAAAATGAATTGATGCATTTAGTCAAAGTATTGTCTATCTTTAGCCACTACTTTTCCCCTCTTTCTCGTAGCACATGGATTCCGCGCTGAAAGAACTGCTCCGGTTTTGAGGTGAATAATGAATCAAGAGCCAATTTCTGATATTCTGTTATGAAGTGAAGCGTATTCCACTAAGGGAGTTCTGCATCAATCGAAATAAATGGTAATCAGAAGGGGGTGAGCCATCCACTGTCTTCCAAATAGTTTTTGACATGTGGCGGAGCGTTGTCACGATGGAAAATTATGACCTCATTTCTGGTCGAATGCTCTGGTTATTTTTCGTTGATTGCTCTCTTCAAACGAATAAATTGTGCTCGGTACAGGTTCCCTGTGCTCGCCTGACTTGATTTCAGCAGCTTATAATACGTCCCTTGGCGTCATGGATATTCGGCTTAGGCGTTGGTTTTGGCTGGTCGGCCGGGCTTCGCATACGATTTTTTGCGCTTGAGGTTATCGTAATGTATCCATTTTTCATCACCAGTAATAATACGATGTAAAAATGACTACTAATTGTAACGTTAAAGCATCATTTCCGACATGTCTTTCAACGTCTCTTGGCTTCAATTCATATAGGACCCAATTTGCTTGCTTTTTAATGAATTCCAATGCTTTTAAACTTAGGGAAATTGCTTGTTGTGTGACTCCCAATGATAATGCAAGTTCTTCTTGTGTTTGACAACAATCTTCATCGAGTAATGCTTCCAATTCCTCATCTTCATACTTTTTCAGCTGACCAGTCCTCTCCATGTCTTCTATGTCGAAATCACCGCTTTTGAATCGCGCAAACCATCGTTCACAAGCTTTTTGAGTTGCTGCATGTTGACCGTAAACTTCTACTAACAATCGATAACTTTCAGCATCCGTTTTCTTCAAATGAAAGACGGTTATCAGACTTCTTCGCAAAACCATCCGGCTTTGCACGGAAATCTATGTATGTTTAGAAGTAGGCAGTTAATTAGGAAAAATTGTTTGTATACTTACACAGAGTGATTATTTACTGATTTAAAGCCTCAATAAAAGATAAATAACAACTTATTATTATCTATCAAAGATGTCACGTTCACTTATCCAATTCTTTCCACGTTTAATCTGACGAATCGTATTGACTGTCAAGTCATTTAGACCAAATGCAGAAAATTTCTTTTAAGATATAAAAAAATCAATATTAATTTGAATGAGAGGTACGTACAAGCCTATATATTCGATTATTATGCGACCACTTATTCGCTGATGATTTGTATTAATTACGAAATCATTTTTATCAAATTTAGAAACTTCTACGTTTATCGTTCTTAAGATAACTACCTATACAAAAATGAATATTTATTTTGTATCGGGTCCGCTATCTAACGCTTTTTTTTCAACTAGTGCTTATTTCGTGAATGGTAACACTTAGCTCATGTCTGATTTGACAGATAATTAGTTTTATCCTTCCGCGGAACGAATGTGGTTGAGTATACGCTTGAACAACGCTGGGAAATATTGCGACATCACTTTGAAAATCATGGTAATGTTGCAGAATGTTTATGATCTGTTCAGATGAAGCTCGTTTTGATCTTGGCGGGTATATAAACAAGCAAAATTGTCGCATTTGGGGCACAGAAAACCCGCACGCATACATTGAAAAGCCGATGCACCCAAGACGAGTCACTTTTTGGTGCGGTTTTTGGTCCAGAGGCATAATTCGAATATGAGCAAGGAGTGGCCATTACAGTCAATGGCGTTCGTTATCGGGCCATTTTGAACGAATTTTTGTTCACAAAAATTGAAGAGGAGTATATTAGCAACATTTGGTTTCAACTGTTTTTGAAGATCGCATTATCAGCCGCAGAGCTGTTGTCGTTTGGCCACCTCGTAGCTGCGATTTGACACCGTTGGACTCTTATTTGTGGGGTGCCGTCAAAGATAAGTGGTACGCCAACAAGCCAGAGACAATTGAAGCTTTAAAGGACAATATTCGCGAAGCCATTGGTGAAATACAGCTGCACACAATCGATAATGTGCTTAAAAATTGCACCGATCATTTAGGCTACTGCATGGCTAGCCGAGGCAGCCATTTGAATGAAATTATTTTCCATTAATTACCGAAAAGATTGTACTTTCAAATAAAAAAAAACAAATTTGAGAAAATATTCAGTAGTTTTTTTATAGCATTAAAAAAATGTATATGGCGGACCATTTATTAGAGGCACCATGCTAGAATATGTACACTGAATCGATGTGCTAAATCTTATTCAAATACCTTTTAAAGGAATAACTACATGCAGCGCCATCTGTTGAAAACTTTCGACTTTTCTTTTTTCCTAAACCTTCGCGTAACAATTACGAACCAAATCGTAGAAGGCAATATCCAATTTGATCCAGTCGTTTACAAGCTTTAAGCATGCGAACAAACCACAAACCATTATATACATATGTTGTCCAAATCGACAATATTAACTTGTATACCCAATATTATTTAAAAATGTTAAACTTTTTAAAATTAATTATTACAGTTTCTAAGTAATTATTTGCTAAACAATTTTATGATTTTTTCATGGATGTAAGAGTATTGTGCTTAAAAGATTTCTTTACGTCGTTAACAACTCTTCTGTTAAGGGTTTTGTAAATGACAGTCATGAATTGCTTAAAACACCTTTTATATAATAATTAAATTTGACCCAAGTACACCTATAATTAATTTAAATAATTAGCTATTTATTAAAGAAACGCGCACAATGAAAACATTTTTTTCAAATAAAACAAATCAACAAACAATTCGGATGAATAAAAATCCTACAAACGAAAAATCCCCACCCTTAACGTATTTGCTGTTTTTTATTCGCCTTCTTTGCGTTGTAATTTGCTTGGCACAACAAAAAAGACTTTTCAACATTTCCAATAGGATTAAAAACAAAAAAACGAAACAACAACAGCTACAAAAAAACACACACACACAAATTAAGTGGCTGTTAATAGTAAATGAATGAATGAAGCAATGAAACGGAAAAAAAAGTTGCGAAAAGAAACAAAATTTATTGCCATTTTATGTTTCTTTTTTTTAATGGAATTGAAAAAGGGACGGACCCCTCCTTGTAGAAAAAATGACTTTTGAAACGCAAATAAAAAACACACTCACAAGCGCACACACATATACACACACTCTATTTGCTAATGAGGGTGAGTTGTACGACTACAATGCAAAAGTTGTTGTTCTTATTGTAGCTTGTATTTCTGTTTTTTTTTCTTTTTGCTTGCTTTGCGTTGCCGTTGCTATTCCTCTAGACACTTTTGTTGTTATTTTATTTGTTTAAAGGAGAACGATGGCGTCAACATGAAATGCCTCAACTTTATTATTCAATTATTCCTTTTAGCGGTTGTTTTTTTTTGTTTTTTGTTTTAACTTTCGCCTCTCTTTTGTCCCTTTTCAACATAATTGCTTTAATTCGTTGTTGTTTTCTTATTACGAAAATAATTTGGCAAATTTATTCGTTCGAGTGTTATTAATAAGGCAATTTAAGCACTCGGCTGATTTCGAATTGAAAAGAAACCAAAAATAAAAAGAAAATTTCATTAAAATTTTTACACGAATTTTTTGTCTTGTTATTCAGCTGTTGTTTACAAAAGTAATTTATGGCGACCAAAAAGGAAAGAAAAACAAATGTTTTTGTTACAAGAAAATTAGATTTTAATTTCGTCAAATTTGTTTTCTGGTTCGGAAACAGGTATTTCAGGAATTTATTTGAGACTGATGAAGTGAAGTTTTGCTAGTTAATGATGTTTGTTTTTATTTATGCACTTATGTATACATATACATACATACTTAAGCATCTATGTGATCAAGGTACCCTGTAGAAAATAAAATGCTATAAAAAAAACTATTGAATATTTTCTCAAATTTGTTTTTTTTTTTTATTTGAAAGTGCGATCCTTCCGGTTAATAATGGAAAATAATTTCATTTAAATGGCTGCCTCGGCTGGCCATGCAGTAGCCTACACGATCGATCCAAGAACATTATCGATTGTGTGCAGCTGTATTCCACCAATGGCTTCACGAATATTGTCCTTTAAAGCGTCAATTGTCTCTGGCTTGTTGGCGTAACACTTATCTTTGACGGCACCCTACATATAATAGTCCAACGGTATCAAATTGCAGCTCCGAGGTGGCCAAACGACACCAGCTCTGCGGCTGATAATGCGATCTTCAAAAACAGGGCGCAGAACATCGAGTGTAGTTCGGCTGTGTGGCGCGTAGCGCCGTCCTGTTGAAACCAAATGTTGCTAAAATATCCTCCTCTTCAATTTTTGTGTAACAAAAATTCGTTCAACATGGCCCGATAACGATCGCCATTGACTGTAACGGCCACTCCTTGCTCATTTTTGAAGAAAAATGGTCCAATTATGCCTCTGGACCCAAATCCGCACCAAACAGTGACTCGTCTTGGATGTATCGGCTTTTCAATGTATGCTTGCGGGTTTTCTGTGCCCCAAATGCGACAATTTTGCTTGTTTACATACCCGCCAAGATCAAAATGAGTTTCATCTGAAAAGATGATTTTTTTTTGTGGCAAAATCGGCATCTTCTCTAAGTCGATTGCAGGCCCACTTAGCGAAGCGTATACACAACCATATTCGTTCAGCGGAAGAATAAAACTAATTATCTGTCAAATCAGACATGAGGTAAGTGGTCGCACTAGTTGAAAAAAAAAAACGTTAAATGGCGGACCTTTTATTAAACTCGGAAAAAATTTCAGCCATAAGGCAACTGTCAAAAGGTAGAGCCGCTGCTACGAATGATATCCCCGCGGTGGATTTGTAAGTGTGACACAATTCTAATGGCCAATGATTTGTACCCTCTTATTACCCAAACGTAAAAATGGAAGGAGTTTCATACTTGAAAAGATGGCTAATAAGGCTGGTTTGGCAAATTACAATTGGCGGGATATGTGTACATATGTATGTAAGTATGTGTTCTGCCGACAGTTGCAAAAGAAATTGCAATTATTCTTCAACCTGCCAAGTCGGTTTTCGTAATCAATATTCCTGCGCAGACCATATTAACCACTTGCGCATAATTATTCAGCAGTGCTTAGAATTCAACTCTAATCTTTCGAAGGAGGGAATGAGGGGTATATCGAAAAAGCTTATATCTCTAATCAGCAAAAGTTATAACCAGACTAGATGTCTTATTCCTCATACGAAGTGGAAGTGGAATACGTCAAGGTTGTCACCTCTTCTATATCTTGTAGTCATGGAGGATGTTCTTAGAGCTATACAAAATCGGAACTAGAGAATTCAGTGGCAGATCGACAACAAATTCATTAAATACATGGCTTTCCTAGATGATATATGCTTGCTCTCGCATGAACTTTGTAACCTTAAGCAGACGGTTCTAGACTTCGAAGAAATGATGCAAAATACGGGTCCCAGCTGCTTTAAAGTTTTGTCAACCAATGTCTCCGAAGAATATTGCGAATATTTTGGTCAGGGACCATTTTGAAAGGGAAACGAGTAGTACATGCCCGGCAAATACCGTTATCGCTAGAAATCCGATAGAACCCTTTTCATCAGACCGGTCACTCAATCATATATTAAATGGGAAAAAGCAGCGCAGATGACGTTCGGTTGTTATTGGCGCTCTATGCTCCAGGGGGCGTTAGAGAATATTATATTCGGTATACACATTAATAATGTCGATTTGGACAACATATGGCATAACTATCACTTATGGTTTGTGTCGATAATAACAAATATGGTATTTTGGAGGGTAAACATCTGTCATTATACTTCGGTATTCGATAGACGCCAAAGTGTAAACACACAGTTTTTTCAAACGCTATAATAATGTCGAATTTTGTGCCTAAAAAAGATGTTTTGCGATGAAGCCTGATAACCTTCTTTCATTTGAAGAAAACGGCTGCTGAATGTTATCGATTGTTGGTAGACGCTTACGGTCAAAATGCAGCAACTCAAAAAACTTGTGAACGATGGTTTGCGCGATTCAAGAGCGGTGATTTCGACACAAAACACACGGAGAGGCCTGGTCAGCCGAAAGAGTTTGAAGAAAGAAAGAAAGAAAGCATTAGTCGATGAAGATTGTTGTCAAACACAAGAAGAAATTGCATTATCAATGGGAGTCACACAACAAGCCATTTCCCTACGTCTAAAAGCATTGTAATTCATTTAAAAGCAAGAAAATTGGGTTCCATATGAATTGAACCCAAGAGACGTTGAAAGGCGATTTTGCATGTCGGAAGTGAAGCTTGAGTGCTGAAAAAGACATTTTTGCATCGTATTGTTACTGGTGATGAAAAATGGTTACATTAGGACCACACCAAGCGCAAAAAGTCATATGTGAAGCCCGGCTAACCAACCAAAACCAACGCCGAAGCAGAATATCTATGACGCCAAGGTAACGCTCTCTATTTGGTGGTATCAGAAGGGTGTTTTGTATTATGAACTGCTGAAATCGGGTCAGACAATCACAGGGGACCTGTACTGAACACAATTGTTACGTTTGAAGAAAGTAATCAACGAAAAACAACCAGACACGAGGCCATAATCTTCCATCAAGACAACCTAACAGCACTATAAGACGCACTGAAAAGATTAGCCAACAGACGCGCAAGCACTGTAATGCCATCCGGCCTAGAAGACTTATTTACGTCAAGATTTGCATTTCTGTATTCGCTGTATTTCAGCGTCAAGTTTCGATCTTTTTGATGTTGAACTTTAGGCCTACATACCCACATACCTGCTCCGAAGAAGGCGAAGACAGCGAAATCGGCTGGCAAGGTTATGGCCACTGTATATTGCTCATCGATTGTCTTGAAAAGGGATCCACAATCGCAGGAGAGTATTATCGTGCATTATTGGATGAATTGGTTGATGCAATCAAGGAAAAACGACCACATTTAAACAAGAAAAAAGTGCTCTTTCTTCAAGACAACGCACCGGTTCACACAGCATTACACACGTTGCTAAAACTACGAGAAATCCACTTCGAATTGGTTGATCATCCACCTTGTAGTCCAGATTTAGCCCCTAGTGACTTTTTCCAGTTTCCAAACTTGAAAAAATGACTCGCAGGAAGAAGATTCATTTCAAACGAAGAAGTGATTACCGAAACTAATGCGTATTTGGAGAAGATCCCAAAATCGTATTATTCAGATGGTATAAAAAGGTTGGAAAATCGTCTTACTAAGTGTATTGAGATAAGAG
This sequence comes from Wohlfahrtia magnifica, assembly GCA_023159175.1. Taxonomy (NCBI): domain Eukaryota; kingdom Metazoa; phylum Arthropoda; class Insecta; order Diptera; family Sarcophagidae; genus Wohlfahrtia; species Wohlfahrtia magnifica. The sequence goes on along the minus strand of JAKWBJ010000484.1, from coordinate 3,194,255 downwards.
GAGACTATGTTGAGAAATGAATGGTTTTTGAAAAAAGAGAATGTTTTTTTCCTACTTAGGTAGCTTCAATATCAATCCGCCTTCGTATATAGGATGCTGCTTCCTGAACTAAGCTGAGTTTGTTTTGCAAATCAGCAAAAGTGTGTGAAGGTAGGCGGCCAGAGACAAACGGACAATAAAAACAATGGATTTTTTCGGATGAACATTTACCAAAAATCATATTACGTAGGAACTGGGCTCGTCAGCAGAATTTTCTTTGGTTCGTTCCTTTATGACTCGTGCTCTTGAGTTTTGTTCTTTAACACGTGAACACGATTTTATACTACGAACGAATTAAAAATGAGCAAAAAAGAATCAATGACGAGCAATTCATTTCAATGTATGTTGTTTGTGTAAAGCTGCAATTAGACGATTCAGCGCGCTTGTCAGCACGGCTTGATGGCAAGCCAATCAGCTCGTGTAATAAAATGTTTGTTGTGCTTGTCAAATTCGCAAACACGGGCTGAATGGCTGGTTGGCTTGCCAGTAAGCCGTGCTGGATCGTGTAATCGCCGCATAATACCATGCATTCGTAAAAGGAGTGATACATTGGCAAACATTTGTTTGCAAACATCGCAAATAGCCAATCGCATACATGGATAACTTACTTCTCCTTGAATGCGATTGGCTATTTGCGATGTTTGCAAACAAATGTTTGACAATGTATCATCCCCTTAAGTGTGTATGTGTGTATATTTTGTGTGCAGCGACCAATAGTATCACACACATGCAAACAACATTTATTAAAAAGCATTGCTCGTTTTGTTGCTTTTCGACTCTGCTTGCATTCCGAATGTTATTTCTAAATTCTTTTGATTCGTGATTCTTCTCACGAGCCGTCACTTAAATTCTCTTAAAATTCGGCTCTCAAGAAAAATCGTTTTTTACGAACGAATTCAATTCGGGTACTCTTTCTTCTTACTCGGCCAAAAATAGCTAAAAGGTTCACTTAGTTGTGAGTTAACGTAACACAAAGTTGCAGTGCTACCAACCAACATAATGGGCAACACTGTGTTCGATTAGTGTTGTTTGTTTACGGTTATAGCGTTATGTTAAAGGCGTGATACATTGGCAAACATTTGTTTGCAAACATCGCAAATAGCCAATCGCATACATGGATAACTTACTACTGCTTGAATGCGATTGGCTATTTGCGATGTTTGTAAACAAATGTTTGCCAATGTATCACTCCCTTTAAATCAAGTCTAATCGAATTTCAATGAGCTCCCTTGACCAACAACGTCAAGCTGCAGTTTTTGTTTTTTTTTTAGGATGCACATGATGCCATTTACATCGATTGCATTGAAAAGCTTTTGAAGCTTAAAAAATATTATACTGCAAGGCAATGCCTGTGACTTTCGTGTGCTGTCATTATGATAGTAATCCATTGATTTTAGCTCAATCAACTGCTACCCTAGCCAGATGAGGCATGCCGTTGTTTCTTAGCAAACTTTATGACGTCAATGTTTCAAAATATGATTTCGGCCATGTTGCCGTCACGGCTGGCGCGTACAAGGCGCAATCCGCAATACAAACTTTTCGCCAATAACTCTCGGAATGTTGATTTCCAGGTGTTTAATTGTCTCTGGCTTATCGACGTATACAAGTGACTTTACATAAACGCAAACAAAGTAATCCAATGGGGTTGAATCACACGATCCTGGTGGCCAATTAATTATATCATTACGTGAAATTACTCTTCTATCGAAAGTTTCTTTGGGTAAATCAATTGTAGCGCACGCTGTGTAACATGTGTTTCTGTCCTACTGGAACCTAATTGAAGTACGAAAAATATTCAATCATGTCTCTATACCGTTCACCATTGACCGTAACATTCCGACCATCATCGGTTTTGAAGACATTTGGACAATGACTCCGCCAGTACATAAAGCGCACCACATTGTCATTTCCTACGGATGGAATCATACAATATTTCGACAAGAGTTTGTCGATTATCCTTTTTCCAAATGCCCATTCAAACAAAAATGGGCTTCATCTGATAACAAAATTTTGAAGTTTGACAAGCAGAACCATGAAATCTCATACCAAACTCAACAAAAAGCAATTGTCAGCTGTAAAATCGGTTGCCCAATAAAACAGTGTGGCCAACTCGAAGTTATGAACTTATAAAAAATATCCGACTCCATTCTTAGTGCTACCAGATGTTTAATAGCAAATCGCTGCTAAAAATCTTTTTTTAAAAATTTATTCAAATTTTCCTGATTTATCGCCATCAACCTGCTCCGTAGTAGATTTGAATGTCTTTTACAAGGTTCATGTCGTTGTCGATGTATTAAAATTTCCATTTCCTAAGCTATCTGCAGCCGTAATATCTGTATAAATAAGTATATGCAGACAAGAGGATTAAATTAACAATTCAGAACTAGAATAGATACCTACCTCATAAAGAAAGCACATGCACAACCTAGTGCAGACTAAATCTAACTCAAAACAGCTAAATTAGTTATCAGCCACTTGCTGCGCAAATAAGTATTTACAATAACAATTGAATATTCAAGACATGCTTTTGATTTAATACGAGAGTATATCATAATGATCGTTGCAGGCAGGCCGGTTTGTAAATTAAAATTAAAATAAAAATAAAATAAAGAACAAATCGAAATATAAATAAATTAAAAACTAAAAATCAACAAATAAATGCATTATTCAGATGGCAACCGCACCTTTTCATTGAAGATTTAAAATCAAAAATTTGCTTTCAATGCAAATTCAAGTTGTCTGATAGACGGATTAAAGAAGTACGGCATGATTTAAAACTAAAACTGCATCAAGAAATCAAGTACGACGAGTGAGGTCACACTCACTACTCATCTGTTTCGTTCATTAATCAAAATAAAAAACAAATAAAAACGATAATTATCGATCGACATGCAAACATGTTTGTGTAAGTGTGCTGCTGGCTGGCTGGCACGAGCTAAACAGACTAACAACAACCAGCCAAACAACTGGGCATAACAAAAACTAATAATAACAAAGACAACAACAACAACAACAACAACAACAACGCTAACAACAATAGCCATAATATAAATAAAAAATTGATATTTTTAATTAACGCCAAGGCCAATACCAACAATATCTACAATAAAAACAAAAACAACAGCATGTAGATATTTACGTTATAAAAAATGCAAATTATTATGAAAAGGCGTCCGTTGAATTTCAATACCCAAAGTCACTAATTATTACACGCACACTCACTCACACAAAAACATCGATATGCTGTTTTTGTATCCAAAAAAAAAAACACATCAAAGAGAGAATAAATCAAAGTGAAACTGAGAGCAAATATAAGAAAAAGAGCATAGCATTTTGCCATATAAAGAAGAGAAGTACGGAAAATATCTCATTTAAAAATTTTATTAAAAAAAAAAATCCATACTTTTACTATTTTTGAAAGCCCCTTTAAATGAGAAACAACACAATACAACACAACAACAAGTAATAACCAATTAAGTGTATGGGTACGGGTGTGTGTTTTTTTTTTAAATAAACACCACACCTCTCTCATGCACATACAATTGTGGATTAAATAAAAAAAAAATAATCACGCAACTTCGTAATACGATAACAAAAGAAAAAAAATATATTGTGTGTTTGATACACACGAAATTCTCTGACAACACCCTGAAGAAAATCAACGAAAACAAACGCAACAACAACAATGGCACTTGTAAACATCGTGTACGTTTCGTGTGAACTTCGTTGCTAACACGAATACGAATGGCATGAGTGTAAACAGCCAATCATACTTTCGACTGTTTGTCAAGGGGTAGGCTTAGTAGCTTATGATATGGCGGGTGGCACCACTTTTATTGTTTGCTTACAAATTGTGTATGCGTGTGAATGTTTATTTATAAAATGATTTGACTCTCAGCTAGTAATGCAAGCAAGAGTATATTTTACTACTGCTACTACTACTATGCAACTGTTATGTTTTTTAGTACAACTGGAATAAACGTAATACGAGTGACAGAGAAAGAGAGAGGACCCTTGTTCATGGTGAGCAAATGAAATAGGCGAGTAAGCAAGAGAATCTAATAAGAATTGAGTTTTCAGTATCGAAGCAAAGTTGACAGACAGTACTGGCGAAAAAGCACAAAATTTTAGTCCGTTAGTCTTTTAATAGTGCTGTTAACGTGTGGTTGATAACGGTCGGCGCATTTACTGTGTGTGTGTGAAAGTTCGCTTACTTGTTTTTGCCACTTGACAAAAAAAATTTGTTTTTTCTTGTTCATTGCGATTTTGAATAGTGGTACTCTGATCGATTTTTTTTGCGTATTTTTTTTTCTGAATGCTAACAAAAATAAATAGAAGAGAAGAATAAGTTTCGCAAAAAAAGAAAATAAAAGAAGGAAAAGCTTTGAAAAGAAACAAATATTAAAAAGAATAACAACAATAAAGAATGGAATTTTGTTAAAAATCAATAAATCAAAAAGTTAGTATTGAAATAAATAAAAAAAAAGAAATTAAAGAAACCGTTATGTTAAAAGCCGGTAAACACGAAATAAGAAAAACAAAAAATACCATAAAAAATTCTATACGAAGAAATATAAAACGAAAAAACAATTGAAATAAAAATTTTCTGAAAAATGAAAAACGATTTTCAAATTGTGTTCTGTTTGAATTTAATTTTTTTTTAATTTATTTTTATTTGTGGTTATTTTGATGTTCATACGAACAACAAAAAAAGACGAAAATTATAGAAACACATCAAAGAGTGTCAAAAAACTAAAGCGAGTGCGAGAGAGTATAGAAATTTCACTTTGTTTTTCTATTTTGGCTGAGAGAGCGAGAAATAAGAGAGTTTTTCGCTTTATGTTTACAAAACAGAGTCTCAGTCAAGCTGAGAATTTGGGGTGGTTGTTTGTCTTCTGTGCTTTTTGTTTTGGTTTCATTCGCCTTTCGCGTTTTTTTTTTTTTTAACATCGTTTTGCTTATTTTTTTTTCCGTTTAAGTGAGAGTTAAGTTAGAAGACTTGAATTACAGCAGAGACACGTGACATAAGTGTTTGCAATGGTATGTGTATATGTGTGTATATTTGACTATTTTGGATGGGCTTTAAAAAAAATCGTATTGGAATTTAAACTTAAAGTATAGCTCTAGAGTTGCCACCTTCGGTGAGTTTTAAAAATGTTTTATCAGTAGAGTAAAACAATAAACACGCAATCCTATCACCCTATAACTAGATTATGACTTGATGGACTCCAATCGCCACTTACGTGATGGAACATGTTAATGTACGGAATAAGGACATATGTAGGTATCTATATTGTTCGATCAGTATCAATATAAAAGGCTTGCCTTTAAGTTAAAAAATAATTAGGTTATATGAACGGGAAACCAGATCCCTCTAGGGATTTTTGAGAAATATATGTATATCGATGACTCGAAATCGGACTTGGACGTCAGACACTCATATAGTCTTCAGGATCATTGTCGTGTCTTTCAAATGAAAATTACGGATATTTTGATGATTATTAAATGGATGCTATCACAATATTTCGTGAGAATATATTGATCTATTCGGACAGCCTGGCTGTCATAAAGTCCTCATCCAAGATTGTCCCTGAATGCCGCCTATTCCTATGTGAAGTAAAGGATTATTCAAAGGTTTCCAATACTTGGGTCCAGAACGAGTATCAAACTTTACGCGTTAAAAGGGCCAGCTTGGCCACAATAAGGCTGGAGATCGATGATAAATTCCACTCTATAGCTAACACTTCATTTAGGGATGGGTGGGCCTGCTCAACCGCTAGGTTAAGCTGGCCGAATTTTAATCCAAGAAGAACAAAAAAGCACCACTGCCTACATGACAGGCATATACCTCAGCTAGGCGCTCTCATACGACTTTTGCCAAAGTTGTGGGTTGGAGAAGGAGCAGACCATTCTTCAGTTAATGTGCCACTGTCCAGAACTTGCGCTAATGTGTCTGAGAATATTTCTAGCGGAAACATCGGTGATAGATTTGAGATGCTGTCCTTCAAAAACCTAATCTAATTACTATAAGAGCTAAGCGATTATTGATACTTTCTTTGACGGAGCAGTGCAATCCCTCTAAGGATATGGACAACATCTTGGTCCAAGTTGAGGTAGTACGTATTTTAATAACCATATGTGAACGCTCTTTGTATATCAAATATTATAACGTCTCGACGGAAAGGTAAGGTTAGCTTAGCTTAAATGAGTCGGTCACAGTTATCGAGTGCATTCAGAACCTAAAATCAGACATTAGATAGTTGAGCAATGCCATCTCTAAACCGGAATGTGCAAACTATGCGATCTCCGCAATGGCCAACTGGTATTCCTGACAAAATTGATCAGATTTATTCTCGTAGAGCGGGTCAGTCATAATGAACGTGTTATACTATTTTTCGTCTTTATAATTCTGACAGCTCCTGAAGTATCTATAACACGATTAAACCATACGTTCCAACATACGCTCAGTTATACAGTGTTCATTTATTATACCCACTAGAAGCCTAAAACAATTCATCCCAAAAGTCAAAAGGATACTTTCAACTGACAGAAGTCCATTCATTTATCAATTTCCCTTAATTCCCACGAATGCCCATATAACTTGTAAACCAAGTTAGCAAACAATGTTTAACCTTCGAATACATCTAGGCCATGAAGAGATTGCATTCAATCGGCAGTATGAGGGAAACCGAGAGTTAAAGCTCATCAGAGTAAAAACACGAATCTGTGCCTACTTCTGTCATCGAATCAACAATATTGATTAAAATTGCGTCGTCCCGAAGAAGAGATCTAGCAGCCCAATTGTGTCTAGAACGTACCCTAGTCTCATGAGATCTACTGAAGTTCAGGGTAGGCACAGACTTTCAACGCCTTAATATCGGGCCGCCCACTACCCGGAAGAATATGTCGTGACCAATATGAACGTTCCGCTAAATTTCCTAAGTCTCGGAGCGGATTGCGAAGATACATACTATATTTGACAAATATTGTATACAGATTGTCCTAAGGAGTGGAGTTCAGGAAGACATGCCAGGCTCTGAACTTTGTTAAGAATATCTGAGTAAAACCGTGACAGATATTTAAACGCTGATACAATAAAATAAAGCTTAATAAAAAAGTATATAAAAAAATTTGTGTAATAATTAATTAAATTTTCTTAAAAAAACCGCCACAAACTGTGGCAACACCCAAAAAACAAAACCAAATATACTCCACATTTAGTTCATCGTGCGTCGAACCTTTTATAGAGAAGAAGAAAGTTTTCTCGTCGTTCCCCAAAAGCAAAACAAAAAATAATCTAAATAAATAATTTTTATATTCGTTCTCTCTTGCGCTCTTCTGCACTCCACCATTAACTCTCTCGGTGTAATTATTTTGCTCTCTTTTTTTTCAAAGCAGCAAACATTTTTCCATTTTGCTGTGTATGCAATACAATAATTAAAGCGAACATAAGTACTCAGTTTTAGAAAGAAAAATCGCGCGCGTTATTGTCCACATTACGTTTGTTCGTTCGTAATAACGAATAATGACATACGCTAGAGAAGAGCAGAGCCGAGCAGAGCAGAGGAGATATGGAAAAACAAAAATCTACAATAGATACACAGAAAATACCTATATGTGTTTCGGTTAGATGGTTTGTGTGTGTGTGTGTTATTGTATAGAAAATCGAGGTTGATACTGTGTGTGTGTGTAGTGCTGTTAGTGGTGTTATAAAAAGAGTGAGTGTGTGTGTTTTTCTATTTTTTGTTTATTTATTTTGTTTATTTTTATTTGCTGTTGTTGTTATTGTTGTAACGATAAAATGCTTTTTTGGCAAAGTTGAAATTTTGCCCAACTCAGTTGAATTTTTGGTAGCCGATGTGGCGGGCATTCACGTTACCATTAAATCGGAATAACGTTAGAGATGATGAACGGTTCGATTCTCTTCATATTTCTAATAGACAAGTATTACAACATGGCTTATGATAGAAAAAATTAGAAGAGATTTTGATTTTGTTTTTGGTTTTAAGAGAGTAGCTGAGTAACAGAAGCAAAATAAGAATAAAATAAATGAAAAAGCTTCACTACTAATGATTAAATGTGTATCTGGTGAATACAAAGTGAAGATTTTCGCAAGAAAATATAAGAAAAAGGGAGGGATGCCCTCAAAACGGTCATGTAAAATTGTGTGTGTGTTTGTGAAAAAAATCGTATTTTGTAATCGTAAGCAAAAGAAAATTATGATAAAAACAAAACAAATAAACTAAAATCAAATGAAACAACAGCCACAACAACAACAACAACTACGAAATACACTTGACTTGCTTGCCTGCCTGCCTGCCTGCCTGCCTGCCTACCTGCCATTCATTCAATAAAAAGCCGCGTAACAAATCTGTACATACAGGCATACATACATCTACAAACATACTCGTATAAACATATGCATGCAGATATAGATTAAAACAACAATAACAAGTACTGATTGTTTGGTTGGCTAGTCGTTTATACGTTTTGGTCGGCATTTAAATAAAATCACAAACAAAAAACAAAAACAAAACTGATTTTTCTTGCCACTGTTATGACTGCCTCGCGGTTTTGTATCGGTGCCGCACTATTTATTTTGTATATTCTTTCGTATGTATGTTTAAAAACAACAACAATAAAAATAAACAGAGAAAGAATAGGCCACAAATGCCGGTGTACAACGTTAAAATTTAACCAGATTGTTATTAACGACAACGTATACCTACAACGAATTATCATTCTCTTCCTATTGTTTTGCCGCCGTATCAATACGAGTTATCACTGTAATGGCCGTGGTGGTGTGTAAAGTGCGTGCGTGTGGAATAAAAGTCGACAACAGTAAGAACAAACAAGCAAACAGATTCGTAAACAGTGAGTGTGCGTGTGTGTGTATTACTTTGACCAGAATTTAAAAAAAATTATTCTCTTGACACGACATATCGCTAAACACACGGCATTGAAAACGTTGCGTCAAGTGAATTGTTGAGCGTAAGAGTGTGTGTGTGTGTGTGTGTGTGTGTGTGTGTGTGTGTGTGCGTTACAACTCTAGCAATCGGTTCACGTTTTTCTTTTGTTTTTGGCGTTTAATCGGTCTCATGAAACGCCGTCCGAGTGCCCAAAAACAATAAAAACAAAAAAACAAAAACAAAAACAAACACTCAACGAGCAATAATTGTTTGTCTCTCTTCTCACCCAAACAACACTTTAATTGCCATTTTTATAGAAGTCGGTCGGTGTGTTTATTAACAATTGCTTTGTACTGCAGCGCCAACCATAAAATATTTACAATGGTATCCAACAGCAACAACAACAACAACAACAACAAATGAAAGAATAATAAATTTTGAAGAAAAGGGCTCGCGCTACTTTTGTAAATAAACGATATTGTTGACACATTGAAGCGTTTGTTGATAAAAAAACTTAATTAAACTTAAACAATCCAACTAATAAATATGAACGATGATGATTAATTAAATAGTTGGTTGGTTGTTCTTGTGGTTTTAAAGTGTAATGATTGTTATGAATTTCACACATCTAGTCCAAATAATCGAAGCTGTGATGTTTGAGGAATTCACTACAATAAGTGATATTTGAACTATTTATAGCTCTATGAGGTTTAAATTGAACTGCGTGCAGTTCAAAGCAAACCAGTTGAACTTATAAATTGTGTGGTCTAGGAGCAAAACAAGATAAAGAAAAGACCATTAAAAGAGAAAAGCGGACATGATGAATTAGCAAATTTAGGTAGCGCAGCAGAAGAAATATCTTTACTTGTTGGAAGAAACACAACTCAGGTGGTCTAATATCATCACTTGCAGAATGCTCAGTCATGCTCTGGAAAAGGAAAGGACCATGATTTTTTGGCCTTTGATAGAACTTCTTACAAGCACTTATGACTGAACAAATGCCGTGACCTATAAGATAACTCACATTGTAGCGATCGTAGAAGTTATTTAGAGAGAGAAAGAAACAATCAGTTCCTCTTCTATCTCCTTTTTTTAGAGGTTGGCAACACTTTTTGTTAAGTTTGATTTGACATTTCATTATGGATATGAATAAACTTACACCAGAACAACGAAAGTTTGTAACATCTCATATCATCATAATGGTTATGTTCGTCAAACTTCCGAATTTGTTTTTCTGTTGAAGCCCATTTTTAGTTGAACGGGTACGTAATTTCCTTAACATTCCATAAGTAGTAATACTCATAACCAGTTACTAGCTAATGTTATGAGGTGATACCGCTGTTGAAAAATTTTATTTTTTAAATGGTTTGGTCTGGTATTGAACCGGTCTGGTTGGTAGGCTGATGTCTTACCTACCATATCGCAGCGGCACACGGGTACGTAAATAAGCAAAATTGTCGCATTTGGAGTGGAGGTTAATTCACAAGTTTTTGCTGAAACACCATTACTGTTTGGTGCGCTTAATGGTATGGTCCATATGTCTTCCAAAAACGATGATGGTCAGATTATTACTGTAAATGGTGAACGGTATAGGAACATAGAAATTTTTTCGTGCCTCAACTAGCTGGCACTAATCTTGCTGACGTGTGGTTCCAACAGGACAGAGCCGACTCAAAGAAACTTTTAATGGCAAAGTAATTTCACGAAATGTTCCAATTAATTGGCCACCGAGCTCTCTATTAGATTATTTTCTTTGGGGTTATGTAAAGTCACTCGTCTGCGTCGATAAACCAGAGGCAATTGAACACCTGGAAATCAATATTCAAAGAGTTATAAAGTTAGTGGAAATTGGTGTTCCAGCTTGCGCTTTTTACGCTCTAACCGTGATTGATATTAAAAATAGAAGTCGTTGTTTTATTATGGTTTAAACGTGAATAACTTTAAAAACAACACCCGAAATGTGACTCTTGAGCTTTACAGGAGCATAGATTTATTCATCTTGGTACAGGTATCTCTCCTTATCTGGACTGTGTCACTGAGAAAATCCTCCCTCCTCGGGTGGGAGCAGAATTCACGAGAAAGTTTTTCACCATTCATGCCATTATACATACATATCAGAATAATCCCCGTGTGGGGGTCCCATCGTTCCGATTGAGTTTGTTGTTGATATTCCCGCTAAATCTTAGCGTCATAGCTTGACATTTGCAAAAGTTATGTAGCCAAGAACACATCTATCTTTATGTGTGTTGGCGATTTTTTACAATCTTAGAAACGGCTGCTGGATTTTTAACTCGATTGAACAGAAAGAAGTCACAAGGAGCCAAATCAGGTGAAGTCGGTGGCTGTTGGATGGTGTGATAGTGCGTTGACATGGTGCAAATTCATAGAGTTTTCTGCATACAATTCTGGTGTCTTTCGGCGAATTGCTTCACGCAAACGTCTCATAACGCCCAAATACTCTTTGTTTACAGTCAGGTTTTCTTGCAAAAGTTCATGATGAACTACACCGTTGTAATCCGTGAAAACCGTGAGCATTGCCTTCTTTTTTGACTGAAAACGAAGTGGTTTTTTGGTCTCGGCTCATTTGGTGAACGCCATACATTGGCTGATGTCTGGATTGCGTGTCTTACTTATAAACCCACGTCTCGTCTCCAGTAATGATCCTTTTGATGAATTTGGGATCGGTTCCAGCCTCGCAAATCATGTCTTTTGTGAAGGTCCTGGTCTGCTGCCAGATGATATTTCACAGAGAAAGTGAAGTATATCACAGAGAAAGTGAAATATTGTCTCCCTCTCAGCTTCTGCAGTGCAGATTAAACGTCACACCTAATTTCTCCACGTGCATTCCGATCATCCAATGAATCGTGATCACTGCTATGAGTTCGGAAATAGAGTGGCGGGCAGTCCTCAGAACTTTCAGTGTTCTGTCATTGTCATCCGAGGGCAGAGCGACTTTGAAATAGCACAAGGGGAGACGGAACTCCGCACATTTTGTGCCCACTCAAAAAACAAACTGTATACTTCCATCAACTACAGCCATAAGACAGCAGATGTCAGAGTATGAAGTGAGAGATGCCAATCGATCGAGGCCTTCCTGGCAAGTTAATCTGCCTTTTCATTCTCAACGATGTCTGACGTAAAGGTACATGTGTTACTGAAGAGCTTCATAGTCTCTTCACAGCGTAAAGCAAAAGCTGAGTTGCTACAAGGTGACACCAGGGCCCTGATAGCAACCTGACTAAGTAGGATGTAACCTTAAGGAAATGAAATGGGGGGAGGAAGTTTCATGATTGCAGTAACTACCTTAAAAATAATTGTAGAGCAATCGGTGGAATAGCGATCTCGATTGTCTTTAATGGGTATACACCCTCGCACGAAGTTATATGGGCCGCAATAGAACGTAAAAGTGTCCCTGGGAAGCAACTAATAAGGGCTCTATATAAAGAGGCAAGTTGCGATGAAGCAAACTTAATCGAAGAATGCCAGCACTTAATGGTCTGAGATAGGGCTGCATTAGGCAAACTAATATTAAGACATTTTACAATTGTGGTAGTAATTGAGAGGCTCTCACTCAGGCCGCTCTGCACTGTATTTTTCCACTTCTTTTTGTTTATTTTTTTGTTTACAGAAAACAGAAGAAAAGATCAGTTCCTTGCCTGAATATTTTCTAGATCTTACGAGAGAATCTTGTAGAGCGGCGAGGAAAAAAGTGGAACTCAGTAGTCGATTCGAAAACTTGGAATATGCGAACAACATTTGTCTGATTTCTAGCAACTACACGGACATGCCATGTTGCCCAAGCCGCAGTCGAGGCAGTATTAAGAATAAATGTGGGAAAAAAGAAGGTAAAAAACAGCAATGTACGCAGAGCCTTTAAAGTAGGCGAGAGTACAATTGTGAAGGTAGACAACTTCTGTTATCTGTGTAGTATTATGACGAACTCAGGTGGTTCCTCTATAGTTATTGAGAATCGCATAAAGTCAGGGAAATAAGCATTTGGGCAATTGGCAAACGTTTGGAAATTGTCCTCACATTCATCGAATATTAAAATTAGTACTTTCAACCCGAAGAACAAGTCAATACTTTTGTATGACTGCGAGATCTGGAATGCCGAACCTTGCGACGTCAGGGCTATACAGGTATTCATTAACAGATATTTGTCGTGGATCCTGAAAATCTTTCGATCCAGCACGATAGCAAATGCTATGTTATGGTCCCAAACCAGTCAAATACCTATCGCGATGGAAATAAGAAGACCCAGACGGAACTGGATTGATCATATGCTAAGAAAAGCCCCATAACGACAGCACAAAATGCAATAAATTGCAACCCACTAGACAGGTTGAAAAAGATGTTGGAAAAGCTGGAGTGAGCTGGCTCTCGACGTACACTTTTCACATTTGGCTGGGCCTTTCTTGATGATTTATCGCAACTATCGACCCTTGATATCAGGTTAATAGCCAGATTTACAATTGTACTTCTGCCTATGTTCTGATTATCAAGACCTGTTATACTGTACTTGGAGCATCGTTTCATGTGGTATCACAACCGACCGCTATGTGTGTGCTAAACTAAGACTTCATTGTCTCTTAGCTAATCTATTCAAATTATTCTTGAATTTTTCTTAATGTGGCCAACAACACCCATTGTAGCGCTTAACAGCACCAAAAAAGTGTGTTTAAATAATGATGTTTCTTCTTTTTTTTATTTCTTTTCACATCTTCACACACTAGCGAATCTGTATTTTGAAGTAAAAAAAAAAAAAATGACAAAATAATGCCTAAAACCACTAGCCGCACATACGAGAGCAAAAAGTCGAAGCAGAGCAGCGAAACAAAAACAAAACAACAATCAAATGAAAAAAAATAAAAAAACGCAGTGTAACAAGAAGAAGCCGACTAGCAAAAAGAAGAAGAATTACTTTTTGAAACGAAGTGTAGAAATTATGTACAATTTTTCATATCACGTTTTAATGGATGCTTTTAAACTTCTCACTCTCTCTCTCTCTGTCTTTATCTTTCTGTTTATATGGTTCCAACGCTCATAAGACAGATTTATTTATGGAGCTCATTATAGATATGTAAATACCAGTGTTGCCACCCATAGCGTTATTAATTACACACAACCGACAGCAAAATTACACATTGAAGAGAAATTATACACCAAATTCTGTTTTTACGAATATTATATACTAAAGGGTCTGCCAAATAATCTTTTTTTTTTTGAAAATGCTATAAAAAAACTACTGAATATTTTCTCAAATTCTTTTTTTATTTGGAAAAACAATCCTTCCAGTTAATAATGGAAAATAATTTCATTCAAATGGCTGCCTCGGCTGGCCATGCAATAGCCTACACGATGGGTCCAATTTTTAAGCACATTATCGATTGTGTGCAGCTGTATTTCACCAATGGCTTCACGAATTTTGTCCTTTAAAGCGTCAATTGTCTCTGGCTTGTTGGCGTAACACTTATCTTTGACGGTACCCCAACGGTGGAGGTGGCCAAACGACATCAGCTCTGCGGCTGATAATGCGATCTTCAAAAACAGGGCGCAAAACATCGAGTGTAGCTTCGGCTGTGTGGCACGTAGCGCCGTCCTGTTGAAACCAAATGTTGTAATATTCTCCTCTTCAATTTTTGTGAACAAAATTTCGTTCAACATGGCCCGATAACGATCGCCATTGACTGTAACGGCCACTCCCTGCTCATTTGCGAAGAAGAATGGCCCAATTATGCCTCTGGACCAAAATCCGCACCAAACAGTGACTCATCTTGGGTGTATCGGCTTTTCAGTGTATACATGCAGGTTTTCTGTGCTCCAAATACGACAATTTTGCTTGTTTACATACTCGCCAGGATCAAAATGAGCTTCATCTGAAAAGATGATTTTTTTTTTGGCAAAATCAGCATCTTCTGTAAGTCGATCGCAGGCCCACTAAGCGGAGCGTTGTTCAAGCGTTGTGTATATTCGTTCAGTGGAAGGATAAAACTAATTATCTATCAAATCAGACATGAGTTAAGTGTTACCATTCTCGAAATAAGTCCTAGTTGAAAAAAGACAACGTTAGATGGCGGACCCGATATCTTTTTCAACCTCGTCTTAAGTAATACTGGCCAATGATCAATAATTGTACGCACGACAGCCATATTAAAATCTGGCCTCATCACGAGCCAATGAAGTCTTAAGAAAATTAATGTTGGGCTTTATTTTGCAGCAAAACATGACCACTAAAAGGTTCAATTTGTTATACAGAGGCTACTACAGTTGGCAAATCTTTGGGAACCGCGTTTGCGATATTTTAGCTTTATAGCCATAGTTAGTTTCGGAAAGGGTAATGATTAAGAGACTTCATAACCGCTTTCAGAATGGATTTATGGTACACTTTAGCTGATGGTTTGATCCCTAGTACACAGAAATGCAAGTCGGCGACCTCATAGTAAACTGGATTACCATTTCGACGCGTCTGGTGAGCTCAGATACTTTTCTAGTCTACCGTGCTTATATCTTGTCATTTCGTTTATTATACTTCTTTTGTTCCGTCAACATTTTTCATCCGTTAGCAAAGTTTTTCTGACCAAATTATCATCGTACTTCTCCAAAAGCCGTTTTTCAAGTCTACTTCAATGATTCGATTCATGAACTTTTGCATGATATTCAGTTTACGTGTTATGACTTTCTCTTGCCGAAGAGGACATCGCAGATTTCTTCATTTGAAAGCTTTAATAACATGCTATTTTCGAACTGGAACTGAGCGGCTGAGAGGATGCTCATTATATGACCGACCGGTCCATGGTAAAAGCTGACACATTTTAAAATACCAGTTATACACTTACTCGAAAGCTTTAGAGGTTAGCTTTCAGAAGCCATATAATATAATTCCATATAATACATATATTCCTTTGTGATCTATTCTTTTTTTCGTTTTTAGCTTTAAACAATATTCAGGGTTTTCTGATATGAATTTACCCTTCGTGCCTGATTGATCTTATTGAACATATAAAAAGTGGAAAGCATTTGTCTTAAATAAGTAACAGTTTGAAATCAGTCTCGATTTATTATCTCATGTACTAAAGTATGATCTGCCGACAATAGGAACATAGTATGCCGAAAACTGAAAAATTTGGTGTTTTTCACAAAAACAGTAATTTCAATAGAAAAAAATATTTAAATCGGACTTAATAATCTGAAACAAAGCAAACTAATGATTTGTAATTACTAGTTATCAATTGTATACCATATTCACATGCGATACATTCACCCTATATAGACATTTCGGTATCTTCTATCCAATAACAACTGTAAGTTTCATCAGAAACACCAAAAAATAAAAATCTTTTTGAGCTCAACGCACAATCGATCAAAGCAAAGTATGAATACTTAAAATGCAATAATTGAACAATTAGTAATAGTTTATATATCCATTGTAATCCAGAACAGTCAGTAAGCGCGTAGAAATTGATTTTAACATATTTTAGCGTTCCTTTAGCTCTATTTAGTTCTATAATAATGTCGTCTTAAAACCGATTACTCTGCTAACCAATTACTTCTAAAAATTTCCAATTACATTAGGTTCTGGGCTCTGCGCAGGTGCGTGTCTAAGTTTTGCTTGGGATAGCTGTCTTACTAGAATAGGAAATTGCTTGCGATATCATATTTCTCTGTACTTTGCTTCATATTTTCTTTTCGAATATTGAGAAAAACATATTTGTCAACTTTTCCATGAAAAAAAACTATGAATTGTCGTAACCAGGCATTCAAGACTGTATCCCGAATTATCCTCTATGCTTAACAGTAGTTTTTGTATTTTTATGACTCAATTGCAAATCAGGAAATTCCGTATGTCAAATTTCATATGACACACATCAAAGAAAAAAGAAAGTAAAATTACACACAAATAACCAGGGTTTGCAAAAACCCCTGTTAAAAAAAGAAAATTCTAACCCACCGGGTTTTATTGGGTTTGTTTTGGGTTTTATAACTGCTTCCAAATTTCATTCAAGTCGACAATGTTTTTTGTTGTGTTGTTTTACTATTTATAATGCGACATTGCAGTTTTGGTGTGAGCTGTGTGCTGCTTAAACTCGGTAATCAGAGTAAACTGCAATTATGTACTTCGGTTGAACTATGCATTACAAGAAAAAACCGGAATATACAGACAGACATGATTAAGCTATTCTTTTGCATGACTACGCCCTGCCTTACGTCTCAAAAGTTTCAAAACAATAATTAGAAATGATCAAATGTCTCGTCCGCCGTATTTTCCGAACATAGCCCCGTCTGATTATTGGCTATGGCGACGGATAAAATACACTCATATCTCTTTATAGAGCATTTCGCTCTAACGCCCTGTTTGAATATGGAACACATTCATTTTAAGACGCAAATTACCTCGTTTTATGACAAAAAAACTGTGGAAGGAATGCAAATGCAACACGTATTCTTCTCGTTTTAAGACACTTCGATTTACGGCCTACATTTTCAGAACCTATTTAGGACATACAAAGGGGTATGAGTTTATCTATAAGCATGTCACCAATTCACTTCCTTTGAAAAAATATCAATTGGGCTGCAAAGTTGGAGCGCCTTAGAAGATTAGAATTTTTTCTGCTACGGTATGTGAAAATTGGCTCAGAGGCAGGGAAAAGATGTAATCAGTGATTTGATGAATTATTTTTTTGACAAGTTTGCCAAAAAAACGAATCGAATTGATTCGTAGTCGCAATGCGTAAATTATATTTATTTTTGTTGTCAATATACTATGGAGATCTTAAAATTAAATAAACCAACCGGGTTTTTTTTAAATATAATACCCAATAAAACTAATTACACACAGACTACACACAAAATGAAAAATTATACACAACATGTGTAACTACACACAAGATGGCAACACTGGTAAACTCATACGAGTGTACACACGTGCATTTTATAAGTGGAGTTTACATCGGAGTTTGAATGTTGTTGTTGTTGTTGACTTACTTATTCGTTTATACACGATATTGTTGGTGTAATAATGAATGCATTAAGAGATTTAATGGGGACTGTTAGAAAAAAGGGTTTTTATTTTTGCTTGTGTATGGTATTTGTTGTTGTTATTATGACTATCGGTGGTGAAATTTTCTAATTGCAATAACAGCAACAACGATTATTATAAAAAGTGTACTTTGCGGTACTTTCGTTCTATCACATATGCCATCATTATTTCGCTACAATTTTCAAAACAATTCTACTTCACTGAGAGAGTGAAATGTAAATAAACACACACACACACATATGTATGCCTACAAATATTTCCAATTGTTTTTGTTGTTTTACCACCAACGTATTCTTTCAAATTTCTAAACATTTTTAAATCAGTTTTAGAAATTAAAAACAAAAACCGTTTGTTTTAATTTGAACTTAGGTGTCTATTGCTTTTTGTTTTCGTTTTTTTTTTTTCTCCTAAAGCCTTAATATCTTAAAAATTTCCATTCGTTATTTATAGTTTAAGTTCTCAATTTTTTGTCTCTTCAAGTGTCATAGAAGCAGCAGCAATAACACCAGCAGAAGCTGATGTTAAAATAATGATATTTTGACATTAATTTTATTGCTGTTGTTGTTGTTAGTTTAAGATTTTGTTGTGGGAATTTTAAAGAGAGTTATAGTTTTTTGTATTTTGCTTAAAATTTGAAAGTTGTTGGGAAGTTATTGTTGTTTTTACTTACAAATATTTTTATTTAAGTTAGAAACTTTATAATTCCCGAAGTACAGTCAGTGTCATTAATCTTCGGTTTTAATAAAGATCTATAATCAACTGTTTTGTACTACGGCATGGGTGTATCTTTTAAAAATACTTCTTTTCTATTTATTAAGAATATATTACAGCATATTGGATTTTATATTTTTATTTATAAAAATTTAATACGAATATTATAAAAAAACTAAATTAATTCAGGTACCATAATATCGGGTGGGCCATCTATCGGTTTAAATTTGAACCAGCAGCTATTTCGAATCTGGCAATACTTATGTCATTCTATTCTGTCACAAAATTTAGTATATTATCTACACTGAACGAAATGCATCGAGATATACTCTCGAGCAACGTTGTGATTTGGATTGGAAATTTATTTCCAACACAAAGACGATTAATCGGAAATTACAAAAAAAAAAATCAAAAATCTTCTCGGATTAAGCTCATTTTCATCTTGGTGTATACGTTAATAAGCAAAATTGCCGTATTTGCCCAAACGTGGTCTTACAGAAGACAATGCACCCATTACGAGTGACTGTGTGGTGTGGCTTGTGAAGCGGAGGCATCATTGGCCATATTTCTTTGAAAATGAGGACAGCGCAACCCTTGCGGTCAATGGAGGTATCTATCTCACCGCTCTTCATGGTATTGATGTGAACGATGTTTGGTTTCAGCAGGATAGTGCAACTTGCCACTCATCTCATGCCGCAATAGATTTATTGCGTCAAACGTTTGATAGCCAATTAATTAGCCGAAATGACCAATTCAGTTGGCCGCCAAGTAGCTGCAATTCGACACCGTTTGACTATTTTCTGTAGGGCGCTTTTAAAGACAAGTGTTATGACGACAAGTCAGAGACAATTGAGAAGTTGAATACGACCCCATAAACTCGAAAAGTTCTTGAAAATTGGTCCGATTGAATATGGTACTGTGAGGCCAGCCGCGGCAGCTATATGAATGAAACAATATTTCATATCTACCGGAACAATTGTACTTCATAACAAAAAAATTAATTTGGCCCACCCGATACATATCATAGAAAAATATGTTGAATAACTCGTTTTTTGCAATTGTTTCAAGAAATAAGGGGATAAACCGAATTTTAATGACGACGTCAAAAATAGGATTAACATACTTTTACCAATAAATCAGGGTT
This sequence comes from Wohlfahrtia magnifica, assembly GCA_023159175.1. NCBI lineage: Eukaryota > Metazoa > Arthropoda > Insecta > Diptera > Sarcophagidae > Wohlfahrtia > Wohlfahrtia magnifica. The sequence goes on along the minus strand of JAKWBJ010000484.1, from coordinate 3,174,415 downwards.
ACAGGATTAACGCCGAGTCCCTTAAAACACACACATGTTTTAGTGCTCATACCCCTAACGCTTTTTAGAGGTATCGTTTGTTTTTGGATAGCAATAGCCCTTCGACAAAAATAAAAAAACCGAATATTAATGACTCTAACTGTGATGGAGGCATTTGAGTTTAAATAGTAAGGATGCTAACAAATCGCTTGTTTTTGCGGAGTTATGGTGTTGCCGGACATAAGAATTAATATAAGAATTCGATTTGGTGTAAATACAAACGAAATTTTATTTTAACTTTTTTTAATTTTAGAATTCCCTTGAAAATTAATTTAAAACCATTTACGAACGTGGTTATCACCGAACGGGTTGTGCAATCATAAAGAGGCTTTTTTTGTTAAAAAAAAAACACGAAACAAAACAAATAAATTCACAATAAAATGCAAATAATCGGTGACAAATCTAATGAAAGTCCACTACAGCACCCACAACAACAACAACAACAACAACAACAACAAAATAAAGAAGAGCAACATAATACGCATGACGTTTTACAAGCAAAAATGCATAAATTTTATCCGCCAAAACCGAAAATCAGTGCATTCAACGATTTATTCGCCTGTTATTTGTGTCGGGGCTACATGATAAATCCCACAGCCATCGATGTTTGTATGCACACATGTAAGTATTTATGAGCAGGACAAACAGATCAGCTTTTGGAGGAAATATCTTCTTCTTCATGTTCAATTTCTTCTATTTCTTCACTTCTATTCTCTCATTCAAAATAGACTGTCGCAGCTGTATAGTTCGCCATTTGGCTGCCGATTGCTATTGTCCCCAGTGCAAGGTTAGCAGCGGTGGTAAAGCAATTACCATAGCGAATCTAAAATCAGATGATATTTTACGTTCGATTATATATAAATTGGTACCTGGTCTCTATCAAAAGGAACGCGAGCGTTTAGTGCAATTTGTAAAAAATACCAAAAATGAAGGCAATCTTATCACTTCCACCTCCACCACCACCTCCACCACCACCTCCATATCCATCGAGCAGTGTCTTAATGAACTGCTCGAGACGGATGATGATTTCTTTTCACCTACGGAACCCATTAGTTTATCGTTAGAATTTCATCCTGTACTAGCGGAACAATGTCACGATGGCGCTGTACCGCCAGTACGTTATCTACAGTGTCCGGCTAGTGTTAAGGTACAGCATTTGAAGAGATTTTTATGCTCGAAATTCAACATTGATCCCTGTAACACGAGAGTAGGCATCGATATCATCTATGAGGATGAAATATTGCGCAGTGATTTTACGCTTATGGATGTGGGCTACTGTTATCAGTGGCAGAGGGTAAGTGTTTAGGTTAAATATCCCAAGACCGTAAATCTTTTATAAATAGCTTTCTAATTGCAAATGTGTTAGTAGACTTAAGGCTATGATTACCCTCGAACTGTTTCTTCTGTTTTTAGCACGCTCCTTTAAAGTTGACCTACAGGATTGTTATTTATAATGAGGATATGTCTGTTAGCAATGATTGTGACAGTGAAGTTAAGAAATCAGTGCCGGATGTGCCAACTTCAACTAAAACGGTTTCTATGACTTCCCACAATGGTGAAGAAACATTGGTAACTGCACCGCCGACTTTGTCGTCCCCACCACAAGAACAAATATCCAAATCGTCAAATAAATCATCGGCTGTAAGCAGACAGTCATTATCGACGCACCCAGAAGTACCTGTAAAAGTGACAATTTCGCGTAAATCTTCAGAAAATAAGAAAACGGTTTCAAAGAAATCATCTTGTGCCACAGATGAGTTTGTCGTACCCACCACTACTACCAATGATTTTAAGAGTTTACGTAGCAATGATATACGATATAGTAATTATACCATCACCTCCACAACCACCCCAAATACCGCCAACTCTAGTGTTCCCCCTGTTAAGAAAGAAAAGTTAACGGTAAAGGAAGAAAAACCTGCGAAATGTGACATTGTCGTGAGTATACCGCACACTCAAATGCAAGACGAATGGGATTCCAAACCCTTATCAGAGCTTAAGACGGCCAGTAAGAAATCTCCCAATTCTACTGGTACGGAAGTTACAAAAACAACACCAGCACCACCACCACCCGCCAAAAAGAACAGGAATGTACCAAAACTTAAAATAGAACTGAACAGTTTGAAGACCAAGCTTATAGAGAAACCAAAGTCAGCTGACATACGCTTGGATACATTGATGCTTAAACAGCATAGGCCCCGCAAATTCTCCTTGGATGAGCCTCAACCTGTTGTGGATAAGGTAGACTTGGAGACTTATGTGAAAAATATTGGCTTAAAACCTATCGAAATACAGACCAATAACAGTCCGGAAACGCCAAATGCCTCACCCATGTCATCAAGTTCTTCTACTACTTCTTCTTCGACGGGTAACTTTAATTTCAATGGCAGTGCTGATATAACCTCGTCTTCATCCTCGTCCCATAAGAAACGCAAGAAAAAACATTCCAAAAATTCTCGGGAATCAAAAGACTCCAAGCGTAAGAAACTTCACGCCGAAATATCATCTCACTCAGCAGAGGAGAGTTTGAAAATGAAAGTTAAACTCACGCCTCCCATAAATCTTAAAGCTCTTAAACTGGAAAGTAAAAAATCTCCTTCTCTTAATATAGTGGAAAGAGCTACTGATACTCTAAAAGCAGATAAATCTAAAGCAGCTGTTGCTAAATTGGAAAGTAATGATGTTGATACACCAAAGTCTCTGCTGTTGGACAAACCGAAGGACAAATCAAAATCCCATATTATAGAAGCCAAAAAATCAAAACCTTTAGAAGACAATTCAAGCCAACAGGCAAGTAAGAAAGTTAAGGATTTAGAAGACAAAACAAGTCGCTTTGAAACCAAATTAGCTTTAAGCACTTCCTCTAGCAAAACCCTTACAAAAGAATTCGATGATGATGAAGATTTGAATATACCCGATTCAACTTCTGCGGGCTTAAACAAACCTTTAGTTTCTATGAAGGAAGCTCCGCTGCCACAATCCCCTCCTTTACCGCCAAGTCTGTTTAAGACCACTACTCTCACTTTCCCTCCTTTTTCACCCAACATAACGTCAGTGGCTAAGCCAAAAACTGTCGTAATGCCAAAAGATTCTAAAGATAAACCAAGAACTCCTCAAATTAAACCAATTGCTCCTAAACCAATGGCCCCCAAACTTCTGCAGCCATCCACCTTCAAAAGTCCACAGTTTGCAGTTCCTAATACACCTTCTCGTTTTATGGCTTCGAATACAACAAAGTTCCTGTCGACACCCACCTCTATAGCCAGTGCAGCCAATAAGCATTTTGGTAACCTGCTCAAAAGATCAATATCCTTGGACGAACACAAGAATTCCGGTTCCCAAAACAAACAGCCGAGATTAGAGAAACCCAGTCAAATTACAGTCAGTGCTTACGGCAGCAATTTGCACATGACGAAAGTTGAAATACCGGCCACACCAACATCCTCCACGGCAAAGGCCACTTACGAGATACCCTTGTACTCGCCTCTTTCCGCCTCCTACAATCCAAAATGTTCATTTACTGTGAACTCTACGACCACAGCCGTTGTTAAAACGACGAAAGGCAGTAGTCAACCGAACTCCTTAAGCAGCACTACTACATCACCAACAACATCGCTAAAACCTAACAAACAAACGGAGTGTAAGAAAACCACAACCAATCTTAACAAATCTTCAGATGCCACCTCAAACAGCCACGTGGCGAAATGTAAACCGACAGGTATAGCAATAACCCCTACAATAATGGGACCACCGATGCCAATGCAAAAATTAAATTCGAATTTAAATTTGGTACCTATAGCCATGAAATCACCACCACCTCTTACCAGTGGTGGTCTATCGTTTGCAGCATCGACAAAATCCTCTACACCAGCCTCGAACTCCATTAAGACAACAACGCAACATACTTCTGCCGCTGTATTGAGTACAGCGTCGCTGTCGATGGTAAACTATAAACAGAGCAAAGTTCTCTTGGCACACGTCAAGCCCACAAACTTATCTGACATTAAGATAGAAACGACAACATCAGCAGCAACTCCGCTCACTGCAAAATCAACAGCGACCCCAGCAAACAGTTTGGTAACGGAAAAACCAAAAACCAGCAGTTTGAGGGAATTTAGACTTCCTTCTAGAGAGTCCGCACCAGACATACTCGATTTATCACCCTCCACTAAAGCTGCTACAAATGGCTTAACGGAGAAGCTGAATATCCAAACGCCTGCTACTACTAACAGCGTCACTACCACCGCTTCCAATTCCTTGTTAACTTCAGGCAGCACCCTGGAAATGGCTTTGAATAAAATCAAACAGAACATGTCCACCGCTAACATTACCACCACCTCTTCCACCACAGTGAATCACATTCCTAGCGTAGCCAACTCAAACGCATTGGATAATGGCATTAAGAAACCGGAACTGGCCGCGTCATCATCATCGCCCATATCCGATGACTTGCAAAACTTGCACTTGTTGTCTGAATCAGCCACAGCCAGAGAGAAAATAGCTATTGGCACTGTGGTGACAACCTCTACAACGTCGTCACCATATGAAAAGGTGAAAATAACACAGAACACTTTGGTCAGGCAGCAGAATGCTTCGGTACGCAACATACCGAATCCCTCTGCTTTGGCTTTTCGCAATCAGCAACCTGTTTCAATTATGCCACCGATGGTTACCATAGCTGCTGGAGTGGCCAACAAACTTAACGATTTGGATAAGCCCCTTTTGTTAAAAACCCCTTCACCACCCAAATCGCCGTACTCGCTTAGCTGTTCTACTGCTTCCACCTCAGCTTCTTCTACCTCCTCCACGTCACCTTCACGGAGTACTACCAACAAAAAACATCATCCATCCATCGATCAGGTGGCAGCCAGTTTAAATATGCGAGCATCAGCGGCTGCTGAAGCCTCGGCCAAAGCCCACTCAAAACTTAGCGATGAAACAGCTTTGGTTACTTCAACATCATCTTCGTCAATGGATGGCAAACAGCAGCAGATTAAGGTGGAAACAGGTGAGATTGCGGTGAAACAAAATGACGCGACAAGTCCTGTATTGCCATCGTCAACAACAACAACAACGGTGAATACCATTGTAGAAATAAAAAAAGAACCAGATGAGAAAATCGACGATAGTTCGGATATGAAAGTTGTGGGGGGTTTTGTCAATGCGTCAACAGCCGCAACAACCACAGTGACTGCAAATAAAACCTCAATGGTTGAGAATTTAGTGACGTCTGTCATAAATGTGACAACTCCGACGACAAAACTTTTTACGGCAGCAAGTAGTGTTGGTTATTGAGGAGGAGAATTATGGACAGATGGAATGGATACATAAGGTAAGTGAAAGGAATGCTTTGTAATTGACTTAACTATTAATACATAGAGTTTTCCAATAAGGGTGTTTTTTTCTTACAAATTCATTAAGTCACAGTGTCTAGAATGTGACACTTCCTGTTTAAACTTCTTAAACTCTGTAGTGGAAAACTAGTTGTGGAACATTAAATACCTTACCTCCATAGTATAGTGATTAGTATCTTCGCCTGTCACGCGTGAGACCGGAGTTCATTAAATAACTTGGCCAGTTTTCTTTTGCCCAAACCGCTTAGAGAGTTTTAAATCTGAGGATATGGTTACACTCTTTATTAGTTACACATGTAACCGGTGACGAACGTCAAGTAATTTCCCAAATCTTCATAGATGACATAAGTTGATTTCTCCTTGCAAGCGTCCGTTTATTAGTGAATCCTATCGTAAAGACAATATAATGCGGAATCATTAGTGTTTTATTCTTTAACGGGCAGCTATAGCATACAAAATTCTGCATCGTTCAGCGTGTAGTCGACCCATAAGAGACAGTGTCACTAAATTTTAGCATGTAGTCGACTCGTAATATTGTCTGTCGCTAAATTTCAGCTTTCTTCAGTGTGGTGACATTACAATGAAGTTATCATACATAACTCCTTTGGTTTGTGTCATTGTCATGAAGATTCATCAAAGAAATGTTTCTTACAAATTTCGACTTGATAGTGACAATGTCGTTCAAATACGCCACTAGGTATGTCGAGGTGTAATATTTTACAATTTAAATGCAGCAGTGATGCCAATTGAAATTAAAACAAAAACTTGAATTTCTATTCCCGTTTATTGTTACTGCTCTCTATTGTTGTTATTGTTTACGTTTTTGTTTATCTTATATTCAGCTTTTGTAAGGGGCGTGACTTGTACAAGTTTAATAATTTTTTTTTGTCTTTGTTTTTTGCTGTAATCAAGTCAATTCATGGTTAGTCAATTTGTTTTAATTAATAATTATTTTCTTTTTCTTTGTTTTTCTTCTTTTTCTTTTGTTTTTAAACCCATTTTTTGTAGACAACAAAGAGATTGCTGTGGTGAATTAAAAAGAAAGGAAACTATGCTGTAGACTTTGCAGAGTAGAGAAAATAATTAGAAATGCAAAAACAACAAACATTATTTTTTGTAATAAAATTTACCGCTAAAGTGCTTATGAGCTATTGGAAAAATAACAGCATAAGCATAACATTGTGGAAGAGAAAAACATTTTGACAGCAAATTCATAATCTTTAATAACAAAAAATCGTGTAACAACCTGCAGTAACAACAACAACATGTATAAAGTACACTTATTTGTTATTTTTAAGGTAAGATTTGTAAGTTAACACAGATAAGTCCACAGTATAGGCAAATAAAATACAAATCATAACATTTAGTAAATACTTATGTATGTACCTACATTCATACACACGCACATACATAGGTGCATACATACATACATTCATAAATATGTATGTTGGTAGGTACCATGAGTCAAATACACAGGTTAAGACCCAATGAGTCTAGAAGTAACGTAGACGGGACGTAAAAGTAACGTGATCAAAACGTCAAGTTTGATTAGTTGGTGAAATAAAACCATGTCAGCTGTTTTCAACTGCGTGTGTGTGTAAACATTAAAAAAACAAACAGAAACAAAAAATAAGTTATAAGTTGCACAACAATATTAATTTCTCATCATCTATTTGATTTAAGTTTATTATTATTTAATAATTATGATTTAAAACACACACTTTCAAATTTTTCTGTATTTATTTCTTTTAAGCGCGAATTCTTTGCTTACACTTTTATGCCAGCTGATGTTGTTTGTCAAGTAAAAACGTAAAAAAATTCTGCTGTAGACAGACACACCACATCTACGTTATGTTCGTTGCAGAACAACTAACCATTTGTATATATTCTTCATTTAGTTGTCGTATCAGCTGAAACGTCACGTCATCGTTACTTCCAGACTAATTGTGCCTGTACACTTTCCGGAGGTCCGTTAGTTTTTCTCTCTTTATATGAATGGCTGCGTGACGTAAGCATAGACCTTTTTGTTTTGTTTTTAAAGGAAAATAATATTTTTTTATACTAAAAAATAAATAATAAAAAAATATATTAAAAAACAAAAATAAAACATTAAAAAAATAAAAGTGAAAAATATAAGAACAGATAGAGAGAAGTCACAATCTCTGTTATTTGATTCATGAATTAGTACAACCTACTGTGTTTATGTATGGGTGTAGATAATCAATTAATAGCAAAAAGTCAGAATATTTAAGAAAAAATTTACACAATTTTGATACCATATTGTAAATAGCAAGAGAATAAAATCCCAGTCAATATTCATTTCTTTCAAAATTAACACATACACAGAAACATTTATTATCATGAAACAAAACTACTCGTACATACAAAAAAACACAAATACAATAAACATATTAAATTTAAAAATGATATGTAAGAATTACAATAATAATACCGCAATAATGAAATAAATTGTAGTTAATCTCGTTAAAATGTGTGAATGGCTTGTTTGATAACACACGGGAAGTGGGGGATGCAGAGAGGATTTTTAGCAAAATCAAGAGAGAAAATAAACAAAAACAACATGCATTCGTATTAAAAATAATCTGCACATAATATTTTGTGTATTTATTTGTATACGTACAGTGGTGGATATTGGGTTAGCACATTTCATTTATGCTGCATTGAAAAGCGTACCTACATGTATTGTCTATGGTGTGCTCAGTATGTAACGTAACTTCTTTTCTTTTTCTTTATCGGTTTTAATTTTTTTTTTTTAATATGTAATCTGGCACTGGATAGCAATTTAACGTTTTTGCGGTATTTTTCATTATTGAATGTTTGATCGCAAGAATTATAAACAAAAACCATAAAACAATAAATAAAAAGGGGTTAAGGTCACATATGTAAGTTCGAGAGCTTTCATCGTGTGTGACATTGCTTCCCTATTAAACTGCTAAAAAAAGGATGATGTATATTACTTCATATTCAAGCCCATTAGAGAGAAAAACAACTCGTAAAGAGGACTCCTTTATTTATAGAGCTTTAGTTGTAGGCCAATTTTAATCCTCAACTGAAATTCATAGTTTTTAACAAAATTTGGTATTGACTTCTCCCAACGAATAACTAAAAGAAGGAAAAATGAAAAAAATTGCTTGGATGCATTGTAAAGCATAAGGCAGTCGTATCATAGAAGAACTTGAAGCTCCGAATTTTATTTTGCTGTAAGCATTCAGAATAGTCAATGCTGTTTTGTAAAAATGGCCTCTGGAGTTACGAATTCAAATTTTCTCGATTTGAGTCTGATGGAAAATGTTATGTATGGCGTTCTTGAAGCATGCAACACAATCTCAGGTACACATTAATACCAGTAAAACATGGTGCCAGAAATGTGATGGTTTTTGTAGCATTTCCTGGACACAGTGCTGGTGCTATAATCAAAATAGATACGCGAATGGTTCAGTTTGCTTGACTCCATTTGCATAGAAAAACATGACAATTAGATGGCATTTTATGCATGATAATTATCCAAAACACATTTCACGTACAGTGAAGTGTTGCTTAGAGCAAAATAGAATCGACGTTTTTAATTGGACAGCCCAACTCAGTCCTGTAGTGAACCTATGGAATGATGTAGAGCTGCGTTCGGCAAACTTATGTTAATGCATTTTACATTGTGATAGTAATTTGAGAGGCTCTCACTCAGGCTACTTTGCTGCACTGCGTTTTTCCACTTGTTTTGTCTTTACTTCCTTTTGGTTAGAAGAGCAGCTCTTTGCCGAAATCTGATACAGAGCAACGCACTACTGTTGTTAAACCTACAAATTTTAGTGACTTGGACAGAATCCAAAAGGTAATGGTAAGCAATACCAAAGGAACATTGCGTGGAACTTACAGATAGTGCCGAGGAGATGTGCAGCTGTTATTAAGAAAAAGAGTAATCCTACCAAATATTTAGTTTTAAATAGTATACGTATATATTAATTCCCATAACATTCCATGAAGGAACAGTCAATGAGCTGCACCCGATTATATTTTTAGACTCATTGAAAGAGACCTACAGTTTAACGCCGGCTCCGAACGGCAAATTCATTAGAGAAGTTTTCAATAGTAGTAATACTCATAACCAGTTACTAGTTAATGTTATGAGGTGATACTGCTGTTCAAAAACTTTTTTTCTGGATGGTTTGACCTGGTATTGAACCGAGGATCTTCTGGTTGGTAGGCGGGTATCTTACCTACCATACAACAGTGGCACATAGAATAAGTAGGTTTGTTTTTTTCTTTCTCTTGATGAAAATATAAGTATTTTTTTTAATTTGTGCTAATTTACTGTCCAGTCAGCTTTAACACAAAATAGAACTGAAACGAACAAAACTGCAATATACTAAAGATACCTAGTCCTTGGACCGCGAGCAATATATTATGACATAGAAATGACTAAAATAATAAACATGTAAAAAAAATTGGGTCCAAAAAGTACACATAGGTGATGTGCTAAAATTATGTCCACCACTGTATGTATAGATTTATTCAATAAATAAATTTTATTAATTTTTTATTGCTATTGTGTTCGTGAATTCGTTTAGTATGCATTTAGTATTTTTGTGTTGTTGTTGCTTTATTCCATACTATTGTTTTGCTTACTTTTACTCCCATTGCTTTGCTTGCTATTGTTGAGTTCGTTGTTATTGCAATTGCTGTATTAAACAGTTCGTTGATTTAACACGAACTTTGATTTGTTTGTAACACAAATTTACGAAGTATACACGGTGTGGCGACGATGTTTATTGAGTTTAAGCAAAAACAAAAATCAAAAATGTAAACAAAACGATTTAAAAGTGAGGATGTTACCAACATACATAATGTGTACATTCATACATACCATATGTGTGTATGTATGAACATGTAACAATTGAAAGATTACTCTGTGAAAATCACTGAAATGTTGATTTGCTTGCTTTAAGAAACGTAAATTTGATGTTTTCAAAATGAATTTCAACTTCGTTTAATTTACAAAAAAAAAAAAAAACTAAACCACGTCTAAAGTTGATGATTAAATATTGGCTTTGTTTGGTAAATATTTCTTAATTGAAATAATGTAATTGCGGTACATACATACATATGTACGTACATGATTAAAAAGTTCCTTTACAACTGTACCCTCCGCTGCTTTTTCTGCCTAATAGCTCCTTTCCTTCAATGTTATGAATTGAACATTTTTGTTCTTATATAAGCTGGACTCTTCGAATGGTGGTTTTTAGGTCTGATGCTCCCCTCTGACTTATACTCCTTAAATTAATGACTACAGTTTTATTAGCCTCTTTTATTCTGTCTGCCAATTTTATTCTGTCCTCAAGAGAAATCATTTAAACATTTCCTAGTTACTCCTTTCTCTCACTCAATTGAACACTGGCTCGGTCTCCAACTCACTTTATTTAAACAGTGCTACCTAACAAAACATTATCTGAAATACTGGCCACATTGTCGGATCTTAAAAAATCGAAAGCTTCTGATTCCGACAACATTCCCTCGGAGTTAATGAAATATAGTGGGCGGCCTATTGCAGAGGCTCATTATCATAAGAGTGTGAAAGCAGAGTTCGTCCCGGAATGCTGTGTGCTGGGTGTGATGATTAGAATTTACAAACATGATTCGCGAGCTATATGCAGCTGAAAAATGCAAAGTAGGCTACAAAGTGGTTGAATGCGCATACAATGATACCAGCGCAGGCGTAAAACATGGCAAACACAGGGGCAACATGTGGCATTTGTTTGAACATTAGAGATTGATTCGTTGATCGGTTCTCTTGGCCACCGCACAATGTCCGAAACACCTTACACCCACTTCGTCAGGTTGAGATATCTAAGAAGATCTTGTGTAGAAACAATTGATCGAAGGCCTAACGCGACGTTTTATAAGGGTCCGGCATTCACATGGGAAGTGCTCAACAGTCTAAAACATGAGAGAACTCGTATATGTCATAGATTAGGCAAACGATATGTGTCTTTTCGCTCATGGTATTAAGAATATCCAAAAATCGGATTGATAAACAACGAGAAGAGCAAATTAATGCGTATTGTTAGCAGTTAAACGAAGATGTAAACGTTTTCCCTTATCTGGGCTATATTATAAGTAATAATTTATACCAGATTTCGGCAAAGAGCTGCTCTTCTCTTCTGTTTTCACACGTACGTAGACACATGCATAGGCTAAAAATAAACAAAGAGAAGTACGGAGAAAACAAGTGGAAAAACACAGAGCAAAGTGGCCTGAGTGAGAGATTCTCAAGTACTATCACAATTGTAAAATGTATTAATATTAGTTTACCGAACGCTGATGTATACCGACCGAATAAACAGCGTCTAAAATATATTTCATTCTTTGCGCAGTGTATGGCGCGCAGTCAACACCTCGGCCTATACGAAATTGAAAATTTTTTACGGCTTAACTGGAGGTCAATCCAAAATTCCCAAAGAACTACAAAGCACACCAAATGCTGGATGGAAATTTTTCGTATCTTCAGGCAGAATTGAGTCACCAGTAACCTATTATTTTCGATAGTAAACCGTAAACCAATTGAATACTAAATACGTAGACGTTAAAAGACATACATAGCTGGGCTATAAATTGAGAAGAGCATCTGGTGATATTGTAGAGACAAGTGCTCGAGTGGATGCGCAGGACCATAGAAAACCTGTCAGTCCTCAAAACACATGGATACTAAGGGTTAAAAACGTATGCCCATGCCGTAACATGACGTCGAACCAAGTTAGATCTTAGCAAATCACCGAGTAAAGTGGAAAACTTCGTTGACGTCCATTGATCAGCACGAACATTTAATTTTGCTTTTTCTGTGCAACATGTTAAAGAAATAGGATGAAAATAATCTTTAAGAAAATGAAGAACCGAATGTTTTATCGCCATAAACCTAGAAGTAGGTTCCCTCAGAGTAGCATTTAGCTCGGTTTTAATACTGGTTGGACTATTACATGTACCATGTAGATGACGACCAATTTTTTCAAAATAACTTTTCTCCAACTACTGCCACCAATTATATGTACGTCCGGTCGGTTAATTTAAACACCGTCCTCGTATATAAACTTTTATTATTTTCAATTTTATTTCGATTTGTATATGTATTTGTGAATAAAAGCGTGTATTCTCGTATTAAAAAATTTATAAGCAATCTAACCCATAGTGCGAATATAACCCCACCATGATTTTAAATGATATTTTAATGCAAATTTTTTAAAACAATATTTCCATTGTTTACAAAAACAAACCAAAAATATTTTTTGTGTTTGGATTAACTCCTTCTCTCCTTAATTAATAGATTAAAATTATTTTTTTTTATAAATTTTTAAACAAACACAGACGCACAGGCATAAAGAGCAAAGAGAGAAATCAAAGTTATCACTTAATCATGTTATAAATTTCAACAACAATACTAAATAAGTCGACTTTCGAAGCCAATAATAATGGGTTATAAATTTGATTCTTGATTTTTTTTTATTTTTTATTTTTATTTTAATAAACAAAATCCTCCACAATTAAAAGAAATGAAACATCAACCACCATATCATCATTATCATCATCATCATCGTCGTCATATAATCATTCGCAAGCAACCGAAACATCACATAGCGCCAAAGAAATATTGCTCGATCCATATCGTAGCTGTCGTCACAGCCATTTGTGGTGAAGATATTTAATTTTGTTTTCTTCTTATATTTGTTGTTGCATTTACCATACGAGTACTCTGTACGTAATGCAAAAACAAAAATTTGTGTTAATGTTTAGTTAGTTGGTTGGTAGTGGGCAAAACGTGTGGTGTAAAGAGAATTTTTTTATACGATAAGCATAGAAAGAAAGAAAGAAAAAAATGACATGATGTTTCGTGATGTGCGTGACGTGGTTTCCACCCGTTTTAATGTGTTTTTTTCGTCTCTCTTTATTTTGTTGGTTTTTTTTCTTTTTTTTCATTTGTTATGACTTTGTTTCGTTTTTTTTTCGTTTGTTTGCTTGCAAGATGAAAACATGTAGAAGTAACGAAATAAAAGATAAAGTATTAAACGAAATAGAAGGGAAGTTAAATTATAGGGTAAAAACAAAATTTTGTGAAAAAATGATATAATAACGTATGTACATACATATGTATGTATGCATACAAACATACTTACACTGTAAGAAACCAATGCAATAACACAAAAAAAATGAAATGGAATTTCATGCAATATTTGATTTTAATTAAAATTAAGAACAACAAAATATAAATAAAAATTCAATGTAGTAGGTATTTATGTGTGTGTAACTGTAAAAATAGTAATTTTTTTAAGTGTATTTAACTATAATTGTGTAAATAGGCATACATACATACATAGTTTTATTATTAACCCGTAAAATATTAAACAATTTTATTTAAAATATTTTCATTATTTATTTTAAAAAATTCTTGTTTTTATATCATTAAAAAAATTCTTTTTACCTATACTTTAGACCAAAATCTTTAGATATTAAAATTTTATTAAAAAAAACTTTCTTTTTTAAAAAGAATACTAAAAAATGTTAACGTTTAAGTTTAGAAAAAAAACTTTTTTTTTTTGTTAATCAAGTTTAACTTAAATTAAGTTTCATTGAAAAATGTAAGCACAATAACTATGTATTTAATATAATAAAACAAAACACATATAATTTTGCGACTAAAAAAAAAATCGAAAAAGAAAAATCACTTAAATAAACAAAAAATTTAAAGCACAATTTATGTTGTTTTAAGTGTTTTTTGAATTTAACAGTTAGCAGGACAAAAATTTTATTTTAATTTAATTATTATAGAAAAGAAAAAAATTAAAGTAAAAAACAAATTAGTAAAAATCATTAGATTTAAACAAATAACATAAATAATCACAATAATCACTTAATTTAGATGTTTCAAATAAATAAAAAAAAACACAAGATTGTGGCATCAATTATTTTAACAACAAAATGTTATTCTTTACAAATATTAATTTAATCATTAATTAAAACTTAATACAATAAAAATAAAAAATAAATAAAATCAATCAACAATATAAAATATAAAGAAATTTTTTTACTCAATTTAAAATGAGAAGTTCCACAGCAATGTGAATGGGTTTGTATTTGTATTATATTGTATCCTATGTATGTATTGTGGGTGAATGTACCAAGAGTCGGCAATTAAAGAGTTTTGTTTATTTCAAGCTACTGCCCTTACGCATGTAAATCTGGTATAGAATTGATGACTAGTAATTGCAATTCATAAGCTTGCTTTGTTTCAGTTTATTAAGTGAAATTTAAATATTTTTTTTATTACAATGTCCCTATTGTCGGCAAACATATGATAATTTTAGTGCAGAAAATATTAATTCGAGATTGATTCACTGATTGATGTTCAATAAGATCAAGCAGGTACGAAAGATAAATTCGTTACAAAAAATCATGAATATTATTTGTGTATAATTCAGATTTTGTGCATAGGTTCCATCGAGTCTTATTTGCGATTATATCGTAAGCGACAAATTTAAGCACTGCAATATCTTAATTTAATTTAAATGGGGAACTACATTATCAATGGCTATGTTTTTAATAAGACTATTAATGTTTTGCATTTACGCATCGTTTAAGATATAATGTCGCTTATGATGCTATTGCCATCATGATGAGAATCGGTTGTTAATAGTTTTGGAGCTTACGATAAAGCAATTAATTAGTGTTTTATTTTATTCATCTATAGGGTCCGCCATCTAACGTTTTTTTCAACTATATGCTTATTTCGTGAATGGTAACACTTAGCTCATGTCTGATTTGACAGATAATTAGTTTTATCCTTCCGCTGAACGAATATGGTTGTGTATACGCTTGAACAACGCTCGGAATCTGGGCCTACGATCGACTTACAGAAGATGCCGATTTTGCCAAAAAAAATCATCTTTTCAGATGAAGCTCATTTTGATCTTGGCGGATATGTAAACAAGCAAAATTGTCGCATTTGGGGCACAGAAAACCCGCACACATACATTGAAAAGCCGATGCACCTAAAACGAGTCACTGTTTGGAGCGGATTTTGGTCCAGAGACATAATTGGGTCATTTTTCTTCGAAAATGAGCTAGGAGTGGCCGTTACAGTCAATGGCGATCGTTATCGGGCCATGTTGAAAGAATTTTTGTTCACAAAACTTCAAAAGGAGGATATTAGCAACATTTGGTTTCAACAGGACGGCGCTACGTGCGACACAGCCGAAGTTACACTCGAAGTTTTTAACGCCCTGTTTTTGAAGATCGCATTATCAGCCGCAGAGCTGATGTTGCTTGGCCACCTCGGAGCTGCGATTTGACACCGTTGGACTATTATTTGTGGGGTGCCGTCAAAGATAAGTGTTACGCCAACTAGCCAGAGACAATTGACGCTTTAAAGGACAATATTCGTGAAGCCATTGGTGAAATACAGCTGGACACAATCGATAAAATTGGACCGATCGTGTAGGCTACTGCGTGGCCAGCCGAGGCAGCCATTGAATAAAATTATTTTCCGTTATTAACCGGAAGGATTGTACTTTCAAATAAAAAAAGAAATTTGAGAAAATATTCAGTAGTTTTTTTTTGCATATTAAAAAAAAATCAATTGGCGGACCCTATACTATAAAAAATAATGCTTTTTCCACTCAGAATGCTTCATCTTCATTGTCGGTTTCAGCCAATGTACCTTGAACATATTTGCTGCAGTTCAGCTATAATAACTTTCTCAAAGACAGCATAGATCTCTGTATTTTTCTTCTGAAATTTATAGTTTTTCTTTGTAAAGCAGTCGTGGTCCAATTTCTATAATATTCGAGTGTCGCCCTTTTTCAACAATGATGTGCTAGTCTTGAACGTTTGCGTTTCACTATTTTCGACTTCAATCTGCTGAATTTTATTTTATTTCGTTTTCTTTTATTACCTATGCGTTCTATACATAAGAGAAGCCACTCTTTTCGCTTCGCCTCACTTGCTAGTCGCCAATTATAATCAAAAATAAGAACACGTTGCTCCTCTGAGTAGTCACCGCAGGCATTGACACATCTTCATTCCCAACAAGGATCAGGTTTTACGGACTTCTTGGCACCAATACACTTCTCCAAAATTCTTTTATAGTGAGTCTTTTGTTTCATTTTCCCTATCACACAAGCTTTCTCTTCATTTATTAAACTGCTTTCGGTGTCGCTGTATTCCACGAGCTTAATTTTCCTTTTATCAATCTAGAAAATATGAAAAATTGCTACAAACAGAAATTAACGCCATATTTTTATTATTTACTTATCTTTGACGATAGAGAATTAATTATGTTTACGCTTAAAGATCTTCTGTTTCATTATTATTTTCAAAAATAATATCTCTGTTATGCTTTTAAGCATTCAAGTGTTTCAAATGTCAAGGCAACTGCGATTAAAAATTTTACAGTTGTAACTACTGTAGATAACCACAGTAAAGCTTTATACTCGCAGTGTCGTTTACGATTAAATTGCTTTTATGGAAAATGTAAAAACAAAGCAAACGATAAAATAAACCCTGCGTTTAAGTGGTAACCGTAAACTCTTAGACTCTCTTAATTTGTAGGAATATGCAACTGTTAATTATAAACTATTTGCAGCAAAATCCCAAATTTCGATAAATTGTCGCTTGCGATATAATCGCAAATAGGTCTCGACATCTTAAACCTAAACACGAAAAAAAGGAATATATGTATTATATGGAATTATATTATATGGCTTCAGAAAACTAACCTATAAAGCTTAAGTCTATAACTGGTATTTCAAAATGTATCAGCTTTTACCATGGACCGGTCACATAATGAGCATCCTCTCAGCCGCTCAGTTCCAGTTCGAACTTAGCATGTCATTAAGGCTTTCAAATCAAGAAGTCTGCGATGTCCTCTTCGGAAACGACAAGTTACAACACGTCAAATTCATATCACACAAAAGTTCATGAATCGAATTGAACTAGACTTGAATTTGGCGCTTTAAAACGTAATACCGGACACTTTTAGAAAAATCCAAACGCCTTTTTGAGAAGTACAATGATAATTTGGGCAGAAAAACATTGTTTACGGATGAGAAATTTTGACCGAACTAAAGAAGTATAATAAACGCAATGACAAGATGTAAGCACAGTAGTCTAGAGAAGTATCTTGCAGTAAATAAATGTTGATTTTTATATATGGAGATTGATCAACTAGTTAAGCCTAAAACCACAAATGCCGGTTCCGAACGGCAGCTAGATTAGTTAGTGACGTTTTTCACAGTGTAAATACACATAACCAGTCGCTAGTTATGTTGTGAGGTAATATCGCTGTTGAAAATTGTCAGATGGTGTGGCCTGGGATTGAACCGACGACTTCTTCTTGTTTGGAAGGTGGGTTCTTACCCAACATACCACAGTGACACACACACTATTATGTATGTGTTGCATAAATTTACATTCACGGTTGCTCGAAATCTAAGTAAATTCCTTTGTCAAGGCAATTAAGGACTCGTGTATTACTAATTGATTTACTCAAAGTAAAACATTTAATTGTTGTTATCTCAGGCACCAAAATTATAACTAAAACAACAAACCTTTGATGCCATTCTCTACCAAGTAATACAACAAAAACGAATTTAGCTCCTTGAGTAGCCGTTCGAAACTTAAGCATTTTTCAGTACTTTGTGTAATAAACTTTGCTTTTTATGGCCTCCGCACACCGCTTTGGCATAGTTTTTATGAGATTTGTTGGAATTATTGTTAGTACTGATTGCCACTTTAATTTTAGACTCTCCGTGAGCTTCTGCTTATTTTTCAAACGACGTGGTCCAGCTCTGCGCTCCAAGAATTAGCAACAACAGAACCGGTTAACCGGTTAACCGATTATTTAAATTATTATTAACCGAAAACCGGTTTTTGAAAAAAGTTGAATAATCGATCTACCCAGTATAAATACAAAAATTGCCGACTACTGATGCATGCCGACCTTAGGGGCACCCTATGAAGCTATTCAATCCATATACAATGTTAGAAAAAATAATAAGAACGACTGATTGTACATATGTACCTATTTGCCGAATTAATAATAACCCTATAGAAATATAAAGGTCACATCATTGTCATACAAGCAGTCGTTCTTATTATTTTTTCCAACACTTCTTTACATATAAGAAACTTAAATTCGATTAATATTCTGCCAATTTCCAATGAATTTTCAAAAGCAAAGTAGTAGATTAGATTAATCTGGTAGCTACCATCGGCTCACTTATGTTTAAATTATAAGAACTGTTGTGTTACTATGTGTACATTACCAAAGTCCTCGCTGCTCCTATCTGAAAACAATTAGTTCTAATAATAGACAGCGTCTAAATCGTACTGAAAACCTCAAATTGTTCAGTTCTAGACAGGAGCAAAGAAGGTATTCCGTAGACTTTTCCTACTCTTCATCATTCTAATTTTTTTGGTATATTTGCCAACAGCCATAACGTTCAGTAATAACCCATGTAAGGTTCCTCGCATATGCTTTAGGCAGCCTTAGCAGCTTCCCGATTCTCCGGCAACCCAAATATCCCTCTGGTCTCATAGCAGGTGGATTTATTTCTTCATCGTTCAGTCGCCATTTGACGAATTTTCTGTAACATCAGGCGTCTATTCTGTCTAGGACTACCAATGTTCCCAATCAATTCAAAGTGTTATCTGCCTGATCAAGTTCAATGTCCTCATGTCCATAAACCCAAATAAGGGTAACTGATGAATGTTTCGCCATATCAAGAGGCACTCGGTCTTCATGAATAATTTTTTATATTTTATGCACACTCTCATGTAAATAGGTAGACCCTATCCCTATTAAATATCACGCAATATCGGAAGAACCGCGCTGCTATATTTCTGTTGATTGTTTTTCTTATCTTCTTTTTAGATTTATTTGATTCCACTATTAAATTTGTTTCTGTTTCTGTATAGAAAATTACTACTTTGTTTTAACAACAAAACAGAAAGGTCTATGCATACGTCACAGACACTCTCATTGAGAAAGAGCAAAACTAACGGAATCTGCGAATGCGTAACCCATGGTGAAACTACATAAGGAGAAGTTGTTTGTTCGGCTGATAGCTTTTTTTTTTGTCAAAACACTTTCTTGCACAGCAGAGACTTACTAAAAAGAACGATACAAGATTTTCGTTAAACTATACCTTATTGCAAAAAACATGATTCAAAACGCATTAAAAATAATATATGTATGTATTTATAAATATGTTTAAAAATTTAGTATTCATAATTGAAAAACGTTCAAAAAACTAAATATTTGAAAACTAAAATTTTTAACAAAATAAAATATTTCTAATTTGCAAGTATTAACTGTATACCATTTTTGTTTATTTTTTTTATATGGACATATTTTAATTTGTACCATGCAATGTATGTACAAAAGATATTGCCTGTTGTTTTTGTACACAAATTAGTTGTTGTACAGACAACTTCACCTTATTTAATTTCACCATGGCGTAGCCTATATTATTTAATTGCTAAATTCCAATAACAAAAATGCTACAACAATAATAAAACGTAGGCGAATTTGCTGCTTGTCATTACCATTCGTACTCTGTTGTTCTTTCTTTCATTCGTTCAGTTTTATTAGTGCATCTGGTTTAGTAAAAGTGCGCGATTTGATTAAATCAGTGTTGTTTTACTATTAGAAAATGTAAAAAAAAGAAAATAAAGTAATTAATAGTTTAATGGATTATAAATAAGATAATTTATAACAATTATAATTTATACAATTATATTATATTAAAAGTGTTTATTTCTTTAATAATTTAAATATAAAAGTGAGTGCGATAATTATAAGAAAGTACAAGTGGCGTTAAAAATTGTTCTTGTTTTCATTGTTGCTTTGCATTTTTCATTTCTTCGTATTTCTCTGGTCCTCCTCTATGATAATGATAGTGTTGTTGTACAAACGTAGTACATACATACGTATGTAAGTGATGGATGTTATTTAATAAAAAAAAAATGCAAATGAAATTGTTAAGAAACTTGAAAACGATTTTGCTCGTAAAATCGAATATATTTTTATGTTTTTTCCTTCATTATTAACTACACAAGTATTCTAAAAGAAAACTAATCATAAAAACAGGCGCCCAAAATAGAACCGGGCATCATCTAGTGATCCAGCCTAGGCTTGACAACCCTGCAGGCCCTAGCTGAGGCCACCTGATCAGGCCATTAAGAAAGCCATGTCCAAGTAATCTGGGCCTGCGCCCATAAAGAGCCGGGCAATGGCTCCTCCCTAACACCGCAAACTCGGCTAAAAATTGGTGACGCTCCACACATCCAGGTGCGACGTGAGGGTATTACTTGAGCTGTCGCGGCGTCCAGTCAGTGCCTGGATAGCCGCCTGACTGTCTATACAAAAGACAAGCTCTATCAGCAGCCAAGTCGCAAAAGCGTTTAGCTACTCTCAGGACAGCAAGACCTCACACTGGAAAACGTTGCACTTGTCCGGGAGTCTAAAAGACAGTTTCATGTCGCTGTACACAAGGTAGACACCGCACCCGTGACCTCCTCGGTTTTAGATCCATCTGTGAAGATAATGTGGCCAAACGTTCTCAAGATGTAACGAAATCAATATTTATTTTGTATGGGAGGTACCACGTCTACTTGTATAATTGCGCCCACTTTTTGCTTAGTGTTTTGCAGTGGGGCCAAATTTAGAGAATCTTGCTCTTACTATCTTGAGGAAATAGACAAATAAATATACACTTTGCATGGGCGTGGAAATGCCCGATTGAAATTTTTGAAATTTATATTGCCTATAGTTACTACCAGGCATACAAAAAAATCAGTTCAGACGTTTAGCTAACCATAAGGCACATGCAAACCAGCAAACAAACATACATACATATAAACACACATTCATTTGGTCGCTTATGGCGTTGCGGAATGTCACCACTAATGGTACACATTATTGCCTTCTGACTAGGAACAACGAATTGGTGAAACTAATTTCCCCAAAAATTTTTTTTTTTTGTCAAATTGAACTGTGAAAGTAAACTAGAGTCCAAAACCATTGTTGACATATGCATGTAAATATTACTTCAAAACTTCAAATGAGAGGCTGCGTTCAATCAGGCATATAACAAGATTTTATTTTGAAACTTGTTTCGTTTTAGTAGATATATTCACATTTACATATGCGTGTTTGTATGTAGTATGTACGTATGCTGTTATGTGGTTTAACCATCGACTTTAATTTCATTACTTCGTTGGCTCATTCGTTCGTTCGTTCTCAATTGAATTTTTTGCTTTTGTGTTTTGCATCAAAACTTTACGAAGAAAGAGCAACAGTGAATGCGAGTGTTGTGTAGCAATTAGTACAAAAAAAGAAAAAGAAAAAAGCGATAAATTGTGAGAGTGTTGGTGTATGTGTGTGTAATAAAGTTTGTTTTGATAAAAAGGCGTTTTTTTATATGTGATTGACAAGTGTTTTCGCGTTAATTTATTGCAATAAAGTAAATCTGTTTTGTAAATTTAATCACATTAACATATGTATTGGAAATGTTTGTGTTGGTAAGTACAATATAACAAAATTAAATTTTATTTTTTAAACTTAAAAAGGGTAAACATCGTTTCATTCTACTCCCTTAACTATTATATTTTTTAAATTTAATTTATTTACAATCTGTTATACTACAACATTAAGCAAATCTTATAAATAATTTACAATTACTTAGGCTCATTATTACAACTTGCCCTTAAAGTTGGCTTTAGTAAAAGGTAACTTTAGCTAAAGTGATCTTTAAAGTCACCTTTAACTTTGTCGTCGTTATTACAACTTATTTGTAAAATAAAGTTAGTTTTTTTAAAAATACGTCAGTGTCAGAGCAATATCGATAACTTTTGCTACAATAAACAAGTTTTTTAAAAACGCAGTGACAACGACGTTCTTTCTTTTTTGTTATGTGTATTCATTTTGTTTATAAAATTTGTGCGTTGGATTTTTTTTGTGATCTGTTTTCCATTTTGACTTGAAGACCTATTAATATATAAATGTTTATTTTTCATGTTTATATTTGAAGTTGCCATATTGAAAATAATATATATATAGAAAGTTCAAGTATATATGGAAAGTTCAAACATAAATTTAACGTTATAAGTTACAGGTAAGATGATCTTCCCGTTAGTTTAACGCTCACTTTTACCTTATTGTATACATATAATAATGGAAACAAATTATATGCCCGTTAAATGCTTGTCTTTAATAAAAGGCAAGTTGTAGTAATGGCCCTTATTTTATTAAGTTTCAGCAAATCTAATAAAAAACCTTATTTTAATGATAAATATTAATTAATAAACAAACAAAGAAAACAAACTATCTCCGAAATGGTAAGTCAAGAAGTACAAAAACTCTTTTGAGCCGACTTATTTCGTCACTGTCATTTAGAAGTGTTATAGCTAACAGGCATTGGTTACTCACGTAACGAGGGGTCTGATGTCTCTAGAGTTGCAGACCATATGTTCACATCGGTTTTAGAATTGTCCTACAAAGCATTGTTTTGTTTCCAATACTTAATTCAGATTTGGGTTCCAGAAGCCAGTGCATTACTTGAATTTTATTATTTCAATAGTTTATTTTAGAAACAATGTGATCCTGACAAGTTAGCCTTCTATCTAAACTGAGTTCCAAATATAAAACTTTATTTGATTTTGGAATACAACTCTTACTTAAGTTTATCATTGGGCAATCTCCTCTGCTTAAAGCAAATGTTAAATGTACTGAGTTTTGCTATTTTTCTCAATTACATCTAATTGCCTTTGCAGTACAAAAGCTCAAACTAAGAAGCAAACGCATTTGTTTTTGTTTAAAAAGTAGGCATTCTAAATTTTGCGAATTTTGCTATGTAAGTACATATGTACAGTCAAGGAAAGAAGTCTATGTATATGATTTTGGCCGGCATGGCTATGGCGAAATTTGATTTAAACATTAATGTTATAAATTTTCTATCCAACAGAACCCAATTTCATTGATAATCTTGTGTAACTGTAAAAAAACACCCTATATTTACAAGTAACTAGAATATTCATACAAATGTGTATGTACAGTGTGCGACAAAACATATACACGAATTACGGGTTAATACAATATGCCTCTATAGCAAAAGCAAATACTTGTGGATCTGAATTCACTAAAAATAAAAAATAACAAAGAAAGTTCCTATTTGACTTAGAAAAATCATTTTGTACGTTAAACACAGTTTTTTGAATGCGACAAAACATAAGCACGTCTTCAAAAATTTACTTAAAATATTAATTTTACTAATATTTAGTTGCCTAGCCCTTATTTTTTTGAAAGTTCTTTACATATTCATGTTATGGACTCGATTAGATCCGATAATGTTTCACCAGAAATTTCATTCATTGCAATTTCCACTTGTCAATAAAGTTCATCCTTATTTCTGCAATTGTAACAGTATATTTTGAGATCAACAATAACCCATTAATATTCTGGGGAATTGAGATCTAGCAATTGAACAAGTTATTTCAAAACGTTGGTTTGTTTGTCTACAAAGTAGTCGTTCACTCATTTATCTGTGCATTTTGGATAATTGCCCTTTTGATATCTCCAATCAGTGTACGTCTATCCATAATGAAACTTCAAATAAAACTTAACAATAAGCAACTATCAGTTGTTAAATCGGTTGTAAATTAAGCAGTGTTGCCGACTCAGTTATAAACCCCTCTTCTATCATATTCGATTCCTTGAATTTTTTGGTGCAGTTTGCAAAAAATGATGTAGGTTAACAGTGAGGGTATGTGTGCCTGGGAACATTACTTTACTTCATGTTTATCGATCTATTCAAATCTTTACATATGTATGGTACATACAGTTTGTAAAAAAAGTCTTTTCATAGCAAGAAAAAAGTTAAAATCTTATTTTCATTTGAGAATTCCAACAATAAATTCTTAAGTTTCTTTTTTTTGTACATATTCCGTTACTGTATTCCTTAAGGACTTTAGGACGTCAAAACTTTTAAAATAGACCCACACATTACAACGCTATCAACTAAGAAGCTCTTTACTTGATTTCTTTGCTGTAAAATACATGTTTTCAAATATAAGAAATTATTAAAATTTGGGACTTTTATGCAAAAAGTTTGGGCGTTTTATGAATATTATCGTATGTAAAAGACGTCACAAAGCATTCAGCAATAAAAAATTGGTCAAACGTGCGACAAATTATATTATTTTTACCAGTTGTACTGGTATGAAATGAGCGTTTGTTTGTGAAAGTAAAACACAAATTTTTAATGGAAAAGCACATTTCATTCCCAGTACTGGCCCTTGCTGGCTACACAATTACTCGCTACCAATTACTCGCCCAATTTTTGACTTTCTTGTAGGAATCAAAGCGCTGCTCAGCCAACGCGTCTCCCATAAATTATAGCAAATAGTAGTCGGAAAGAGCCAAGTCTGGTGAATACGGGTGTGGGGGTAGCAGCTCCCAGACTAATGTTTTGCTTTGTGTGCAGGTGTATTGTCATATTGCAAAATTACCTTGCCGTGTCTTGTGTGGCTCATCTTGATCGTTCAAATTGACCATTTCTTGTTGGTAGCGATCTGTATTACCGTTTTCACCAGGTTTTCGAAGCTCGTGGTACACCACACCTTTCTGGTCCCACCAGACACACAGCATTGTCTTCCTGCCGGATTTATCTGGGTTTGCAGTCAAAGTTGATAATAATCCCAGATTAACTCATGATTTGTTCCGTTTAGGATTCTGAAAATTAATCCATTTTTCATCGCCGGTAACAAAATAATGCAACACTGATTTTCTATCGTCTTTGAAGCAAAATTTCACAAGTGGTTTTCAATTCATCTATCTTCTAGACTTGTTTTCTGCCATTTGTTTCTGTCTCAAAGAGTCATCTTGATCCAATATTGTTTGGTGGTCTTTTGGTGGTCTTCCACATTCTAGATTTCTCACATCAAAATCGTTATCTCTAAACCGTCGAAACCATCAAAAGATTTATTCTGATAGAGCGTGATCACCATATGCCTCGACAAGCGTTCTATGAAACTCTGCCGTACTTTTCTTCAAAAGAAAATGAAAAATTAATGCTTTTCGCAAATTATCATTTTCATTTATCCGCCATCTTTAATACGCAAAAAAAATGATCTTCACTGATTTGATGTATACAGAATACGTTTGACAGTTGTTATTGCCAACACAGAAACAAAAAATTGAGGCTCGTTCACAATAAATGTTCCCTATGGAGACATTTGTATCTTGACGCTGACTTCATAAATAAAAAAATTCCGCGAACACAAGCTTCAGAAGGTTGTGGTAATTCCATTGTTATAAAGGCAAACCAGATATAAATTTCCCTGATTTGTGCTCTCTACAACATCATATCCCGCGCTGCATGGATCTGTTAATTAAACTTACCACCTCAGACCTCAAAAATCAGTTGTTCCGTTTTCTTCAAATTTGAAATATTAGACCTGAAGTACAAAGTTTCATTAACATTTGGTTAACGATTTCGGGTACCGGGCGATGAATAAGAGGGTATTGTTCCAATGATGGTCTCTTCAGTGACTCACAATCTCTTACTAGTAAGCAATAAGTGGTTAAAGCTGAAGAATGTGTTAGATCGGGTATCAGTTTTAGCCCGCTCGACCACGGCATTCGATAATAAGATTGCCTTCGAACGTTTGGCAAACACTTCTCTTATAAAACATTCGAAATCGACTATTGGGAGCGAACCGAAAAAGAACTAATAGAGTTCACCCGTCGCTCAGTTTGTGGCAGCAAATCTTTCGATCTCGAACGCTTGCCTGTTATATCAACAGCAAACCTTTGTCTAAAGCAGAACTTGTTAACTTACACCTACATATGCTCACACTTTGAACAAAAGTAACAACAAACTATCAGTCTCTCAAAAGAACACTCAAACACAGGGAAATGTTTTTTGGTAAACATAAATGTTTAGTTTGCCAACGTACATACGTTGTCATGCTGCACTGTACATGATGTAGGAGGACATTTTAACTCATTTGTAATTAATATAAAAATGTATTTCATTTTTATTTGTTAAGAAAATGTTTAAATTTATACCAAATATAAGTCAATACTTTTAAAATATGTTCCTATTTATACTTATTTTTTACAATAAGTTTCTCTAAGTGCATTGAGTATGAGAGAACTCACACAGGCCATTATCTAAAGTGAATTACTTTGCTTCACTCTCTTCTCTTTTGCTTTTGCTCTCTTTTGTTTTTACCGTTACTTTTTCGTAAAAGAAACAAGAAAATCAAAACAAAAGTAGAAAAATATCAGCATATACCAGATACGAGTGTACATTCGTCGCTGTTTTAGTCACGACTAAATATAGCTGCAAAACTATCGATAGTCGGTCCACTGGATAGTTTCGATAGTTTGCAAAAAGACTATCGATACTATCGATATTATCGGATTCCTTTACGTCCTACTAGTGGCAATAATATTAGAATTTAAGACAAAGGGAAAGAATAATAATAAATATACAGTGTTGATACTAAAAATAGGGACACTTTATTATGTGTCCAGTATGTCATAAAGTTTTATATATTGAAGTTTTTTGATGGAAGACGAATATTTATTATATAGCGAAAATTGCTCAGACTATGAAGTGCTCCAAAACTAAAGTAATTAATAAAATCCAGTGAAATAGACTATGTGAAGAAAGCGTAGAACAACTGTAAACCTTTAATTCGTACTTCAAAGATTAATCTCTTCAAGTCATCAAAGTTCCTCAAAAATGAACTTCTCCTGTTTCAAATCGCGCAATAAGAAAAAAACCTATTGAAGATAGACTTATGGTAAGAGTCCTCGAAATGTATCATTTATCAAACCGAAACAACACCTGCACCGTAATAGTTAGAACAACATGCTATGGTCTGACGGAATGAAGATTACTACTTTGATCAAAAAGGTCTCGAAATAACCCCTGTATGCGATCCCATTATTCCGATTTTATTTTATTTCTTTTTTTGTTAAGTTGGTACATCTGTTGTTGATAATCCCGATAAACCTTAGCGACATAATTTGACATTTGCAAAAGCTACGTAGCCAAGATTACATCTATCTCTCTATGTGCGTTGGCGATTTTTTACAATTTTGACCGTGTTGAGTTCGCAAAATACATGATTTACGAGGCTGGATGAGATCCCACATTTATTAAAGGATCATTACTGGATACGAGACGTAAGTTTATGAGTACGCAATCCAGGCCTCAGGCAAGTAAATGGCATTCAGCATATGACCAAAAAAGCATCGTTTTCGGTCAAAAAAGAAGCCAATGCTCACGGTTTACATGGACTATATTTTTGCCAGAGTGCCATACATACTTTATTTGAGCTTGATAAATAGAAATTGAGGAAACTGTTAAACTGTGTCGCTATGTAACTATAAAAGCTTACAAGATGGCTGACAATCTGCGTCGAACAAATTTTTGCACACGTGACTTTGACTACGTTTATTGGCTTTCGTATTTACTCTTAGAATTTGACGATAGTATCGATAGTGAAAAAGCTATCGATGGTCAGCCAAAAACAAAACTATCGATACTATCGATAGTACAATCGATTGTTTTGCAGCTCTACGACTAAAGGCAAGATCATAAGCATATATGTGAATTGAAAAGGAACAAAAGTCTTATGAAATGAATAACGCAATGTGTTATGCTCTTTTAAGCATTTTTGTTCGGCAAAAACAAATATTTTTGTTTCGAAAATTCTTCACTAATAGCGAACAATCGCTTATTGCGAATCATACATAGGTCAAGCAGGAGGTTAGTTCTTAGATTTTTGCTATAGTAACTGGTTACACATGTGTGAATCTGTCCATTTTTATTTTAAATGAAGTCGTTTTGACATCAAATAAAGACTGGATCTATTCGAAATCCCTGAATTATTTAACGCATTTCCATTTAAAAACTGTGGCCATGACTTCACTTGCCCACAGACCAATGTTACCTTTCTTTGGTAAACATTTAACCTAAGAAATGCAAAATGTTGATTGTTCTTTAACCTGTGTGTTGCACTGGATCTATATGTCGAACAGAATTGCAAAACGAAACAAAAACTCAGATTGATGGAGCTCGATGCTTCGCCAAATGCTTCCTTGAAGTGATCACACAATTTGATTTATGATCGCGCCTTAGCTACCCTACGCACAATATTATGTCATCGGTTTTTAGATGAATTTTGTATTTCACTTTTGTTTCATATTTATTCAATTTCCCTCTTAAATATTGAAATTCGACAACTGGTATCTTTTTCTTGAATACAATTAAATGAAAAGAAAGCCGTCTTGCCACCGTTCGTTCTATTGTTGCAAAATTCCATTCTTTTCTGGTTGTTTCCTTCTTATTTTTTGCATTTCAATTTAATAAAGAATCTCATCAATCGAATTCAATCCAATACTATAGCCAACAACAAGAACCATCTTAAGATCAATATCTTTTTCTTTTTTAGTTCGGTCTTCTGCTCGTATCAAATTACAATCATTCGTTCTTCTGTTCGTTCGCTTGTGCTCATTTATAAACGCATTGTGTTCACTCAATCATGTTCATTATTATCGTCATTAACATCATTATTATCATCAACGTTGTCGTCATCACCATACAAATGGGTTTACGCCTCAGTTTTCACAAACTGTATGTGACTGTGAGTGTCTGAATGTGTGTGTATGTGTTGTTCTTGAATGCGAGTATGTTTTAAGAGCTGAAAAAGTGGAAGAAGAGATACAAGAACAACAGGAAAAAGTAGGAAAATAATAAAGGAAACCCCGACACGAGCCATATTTCAGCATTAGCATCTGTGTGTGTAAATCATTCATTCCATTCTGTCAAGACAACGATGGTGAGATATAATGTGACTGACTGTGGTGGCGTTTATTGCCTTCCTTGCTCGATTGAGGAGGATTTGTTTTCATTTTCCCTCTGGTTTTTTTTCTTTTTGCCTTCGATTTTACTATTTTTGTTGTTGTTATTCTGACTTCCTCTTAAATTGGGTGCTAAATGCGGACGGACTTTCAAACAACAAACAAACA
Source organism: Wohlfahrtia magnifica (assembly GCA_023159175.1). NCBI lineage: Eukaryota > Metazoa > Arthropoda > Insecta > Diptera > Sarcophagidae > Wohlfahrtia > Wohlfahrtia magnifica. The sequence continues at coordinate 3,144,916 of JAKWBJ010000484.1, read as the reverse complement.
ATAGGTCTGTCTGTCTATTTGATTTTTGTTTTTCCTTAACAATACGTGCATACGTGTGCAACACTTTACTGATTAGTTTGGCAATCGTCTTTCGACTCTTATATCCTCATCATATGGAGGGTGAATTTGGCAGCAGCATCTCTTTACCACGAGGGTCAATTTCAAGGTCTTTTTCTCTGTCTCTTCTTCTAGTTTTTCTTACAAACCCTTGTTAAAATACAATATTTTTTCTATTATTCTTCGTATTGTTGTTGTTGTTGTTGCTTTTTATGCTTAGTAAGATTTATATTGACTTTTTTATTGTTGTTGTTTATAGTAATTGTTACTGTAGCCAGCCGGTCAAATAGTACTAGTGGTGGTAAGTGGCATGAAAACGTTTAATTTTTATTGTAAAAAAGGAAATTTTGATTTGATTTTTCCCAAAGAAATTGTTGTAAATTGTTTGAATGTTCGAAATTCCTAATGGAATTTGTATTTGAGGTTAAATTTAATCGGTAAATGTTTATGAGCATATACACATATACAATACCATACATATGCATGTGTTTATGTGCAGATGTATAAAAATGTCTTATTCAAGGACGAATAATCTGATAAAGTCATTTTACGGTTTCTTTTAAATTATCCCTTTAAATAATTTAAGCTTTTTTTCTTTTATTTTTTTGAATGAGAAACACTTCTATAACTTTTCGTTACCCCTTATTTTAATCGATTTGTATTTGCTTTCAAAATAGGCCTCATTTTTAACAATCACTGCTTCATATCTCTTAGGGCTAGACATTTACTCCATTGTGATATCACAAGCATAGCAGCTATCCCGGCGATAAAATAATATCCAAAGGAAACCATTTTGACTCCAAAATAAATCTCGCATGTGCGGTGACCTTCTGATAGCAAGGGCTGACACATGAGGTGAAAAGCGGCAGTCTCCTAATTCTCTTTAGAATCACAATTCCTGTAAAATACATGCGAGGCGATGTCGAGTCTATCCGCATGCCTCTCAATTAGGCAATGGCCCGTGAGGATCGCAATAGTGCTATGTATGGTCATGCAATTGAAGGAAAGAAGACATTTAATCCATTTTCCATTGTGGTCGGTCTAGTAGAGGCTAGCATTACTGTAGGTGCTCTCATGGCGCTAACGAGATTTAGACCCACTATACTTCGACCGGAAAATATCTAGTCTAACAGAGGCAATCGGGAAGTCAATGCTAGGCTCTCGTTTGAAAATATCGAGCCCTAGCCAGTTCATTGGCATTTTAATTTCCGATAACAATCCTTTATCCTGGAATCCAAATGAGAGTTACCTTCGTATGAGCCGAGATTTCCATGAGAAACTTGCCACACTAATGGACAAGGATAGACGTCTAGGTGAAGCTGGCAAGGGACTTGATCGCAGCATGATTGTCCGAGTAAATCAAAAGATTTTCATGGACAATCCGCCACTCAACAAGCATTGCACAAGAGTATGGTCGTGACATCAGCCTAAAAAGAACTGCAGTGGTCAGGCAACCTATAAGACAGTCTAATCGACAGCACCATGGAGCTGTTAATGTAGATCTCAAGGGCGTTTTGAATAAACTCCTGTTTGTTAGACAAGAAGTCGATCGTGTATATTTCGATGTCAAATCGTCTATAGAGAATATTATAGGGCAACATGTAATCAATCTGAATATGCCTGTGGTCCCCAAGGATCGCAGCCTGTCCATAGTACAGATTGGGTCAGGAGCTGATTGCATTTGACCTTACTGCCACCAGCTTAGCTCTCTGCTTCAAAAGAAAATCGGTAGTGAGCCAGTGTATAACAAATAAGGCTTTGGTTGGAGTGGACCAGAGTGCACTGGTGATCAGGACAGCTGCCTGCCTGCGTACTAATTCTTACATACTGTCCACCAAATATGAACGCCATCTACGGCCATCTTACAGCTGTAAAGCGTTATGGTCGCCTTCTTTACCCTATCCATTTTGTTTTTCCTCCAGGTACTTCACCTTTGTGGGCAAAGAGAGTTAAAAGCCACCGAGTTTCGACACAATAAATACAGGCATCCTGTACTGTCTAGTAAAGACCAACAACTTCGTTTTATGAGGGTTGACGCTTAGACCGCAAAACTAGCATCATTCCTGATTACACCTCCAGGAAAGGGTGTGTGAATCAATGCCTGACACTAAAATAGCCAGGTCGTCCTCATAACCAAGGACCTTAAAACAACATCGCTGAAGGTTTTCCAAAGATGGCACTATTCCGTAGCAAGTGCGAAAGAGTCCCATCTTGTGGGGTTTCTCCATTCACCACCCTTGAAAAGCTAGTAGTCACTAGGGCTCAAATCTAAAGACTACGGTGGGTAGAGAAGCAATTAAAAGCATAATCCATCCACTTTAATCATTATTTTCATCGACTTGTGAGAGGAGGCGTTATTTTGGTAAAACATCACTTCCTTTTGCTTGTAGAAACATTTTTCCTAATTTCTACACTCAATCGACCCAAAAACTTCATTACTATTGACATTTGAAATTGAGAGTTTTGTCTTTCTTAAAGTTATCGATAAAAAAAATGTGTTCGCTGTAGACAACTTTTACCAGCTGCTATTCTACTGAGCTACCTGAACCATCGACCATTGACAATTCATTCAAAACAATTCTTACCCTTTTCCACCACCACAGAACCAGCAAATAATCTCTACCAGATGTGGCTGCCGAAATATGACGTTCACGCACTAAATCGTAATCCCATAGTCTTTATAGTGTGGCAACCTTAGCTTAAACTGGTGAAGTACAGTTGCATATACGTCATGATTGTCTCAAGAGATTTTGCTACAGTCGCTTTCCTACTTAAGTGAAAAGCAAAATCGAACGATAAAGTTCTTTTAACTACTGTGGGTGGTGAGGCTTTAGTTGGTGTAGTTAAGTCACTAACCCAAATAGAATTAAACGATTTAGACGATGATCTTAATATTAGTAAAAAATCTGGCCTTAGGGCCTTATGTCGTATTTAAGTAAATTAGCCATATGTAAGAATATTTCTTGCAATAGACGTCAGAGTAAGAGATCAATGACGACGAAGACGATGATACGCTCCAAACAATATCCAAAGTCTAGCGGTTGTAGTACAGAGCCTAGCAGTAGTCTGGCTGCTTGTAAGTCCGTTAATATAAGCAGCGATTTTGAACAATTACTTGCCGCAGATACAAACGCCGACGACAAAACAAGTCCACTGTCAAAAGACGAAAGAAATAGGCATAAAGCGTTTATCGCAAATATGACGGCATCGTATTTCGTATCATTTTGTAGGTAAATGTGTTTGCTCCTCTAAACTTATAGGATTTTTAGAAGTGTTGGGATAACAAATTGAAATAAATATCTTTATTTATTGCACCAACTTTGGTCCAACCAAAAGGCACGATTTTAATTGTGTTAAACAAAATTTTCTCGCCACTGCTTCGGTGGCATACCTCTATCCGTCGGTCCATATTTTCAATGACTCTGAGACATAATTGACGTTCAATATCATTAATGCGCCAAATTATCTCATCTTTTAGCTCTTGAATTGTTCTTGGCTTATTAACGTACTCTTCTTCTTTTAGATATCCCCAAGGAAAGAAGTCCAACGGTATCAAATCACATGATCGTGGTGGCTAATTATCATCGTCACGACATGAGATAAGACGGCCATTTAATTTCTCGCGTGAAATAACCTTTGTTTCTTTGACTGTGTGGCAAGTGGCACCATCCTGTTGAAATCACATTTCATCCAGGTCTATGTCCTCAATTCTGGCCACAAGAAATCCGCTCTCATCTCGCGGCTGCGAATCCATTCACGATAATTGCTTGGCCGACCTCATTTTCGAAAAAGTACGGCTCGATGACGCCGCCGGTATATAAACCGCACCATACAGTCACTCATTGTGGATGCATCGGCCTTTAAGCAATCACTTGTGGTTTCTCATTTGACCAAATTCAGCACTTCTGCTTGTTAACGAATCCACTGAGGTTTAAGTGTTCCTAGTCGCTGAAGATAATCTGCTTTCTAAAGTCACCATTCACTTCTGTCTGTTGAACTAACCATTCGATGTGTTGACGACGCTTGAAATGGTCAGTAGGCTTCAGCTCTTGAGTCAATTTAACTTTGTCTTTATTTAATGTTCGCATCAGTGATGTTCGTGAGATGTTCAATTGTTGGGCATGACAACGTACCGAGGTTGACTGCTCTTCTGTCGCACTATTGCAAACAACAGAATATTTTCCGTGGAAAGAACAGGTATTTCCATATTACCCGGACCCAGTTTGCTGAAATTTGCGCATAATTTTTATGATTGTGGACACATTTGGTTAATTGTACTGACCAAAAAAATCACGAAGTCCATGAAATGCATTTTGATTTGAACGCCCAATTTCGTAAAGGCTTCAACAATCTTAACCCGCAGCCTCTCCATGGCTGAATTTGTCAAACAATGAAATAAAGAAACGTCAAATTAAGTTGGGAAAAGTTTTTGACGCTAAGGTGTGACTCTCTAAGCACGGTTACGTTCAGGATGGATGTTCGAATTTCATAAAAACTAGGGCGCATTTGTTATCAGTTACATTATTTTGTTTTGCTGCCTGTGAATACGTTCAATGTTTGAAGCTGATCGCTATTTTCTATGTTAGCCGGCGGTCAAGATGTATTCCCAAAATAATTAACCTCAGAACTCTACGCAGTGTGGGTTAATGTACTCGTTAACAGTTATTCTCCATAAACAGTGCACCGAATCGTTGACCAGTTTTTGTTTCTGATCCTGTGTTTTTGTTTTACACAAGACCAGCGCCCAGGGGATGGCCTCTACTCATTGAGTCTTGCGTGTATTAAAATCGACCCTGTTCGCTCGATCCCACTCGGAGATTTTCACCAGGTCACTTGTGAGTGTGTCGTTCATATTCATCCTTCTCGCCCCAATCTCCATGAGGCTCGGCCTACGATCAACAGAATATGAGTGACAAATATTGCTGTCATTCTCAAAAGAGTAGATAGGATTAGAAGTGAGCAGAAGAAAGTTGTTGAGAAATATTAGAAAAAGAATAGGAGAAAGAACAGAGCTTTGCGGTACCCCTGAGTTTATCCTGAACTCGTCGGATGAGACCCCATATATAACCATTCTTATAGAGCGATTTCCGAAAAAGCTCCACTACGAAAGCAACTTGCCTATGTTCAAATTTTCACGTAAAATTGTAAAACAATTCTTCTGATATCTTGAAGGTATCACCTATCTAACGCCACTTCATTTCACGGTCTTTCAAAACTTTTTTGAAAATTTTTTTATGTTTTCCGCAACAACTGCTGATTTTGTGTGAACGAGCATCATCAATGTTAGTACTACCGCTTTTACATTCAACATACGAGTCAATAATACTTGATTTCTTGATCTTGATCCCATAATGCTTATCAAATCACTGTTTGGCTTCAACAATATTTTTCCCTATCAAAAAATAGTGTTTAATCGCCGGCTCCATATCAAGTGTCCTTACGAATTATCACAACAGTGAAATTATTATTGCTGGCGATTTCACTGTTCATAATTCGAGGCGCCTACGCCATTCAGGCCAAATCCAGTGGGAAAATACGAAATAAAACTTGGTTTAGTCATACCTGCAAAGTGGCAGCCAGATCCAGAAAGGAAGCGTTCATGTAACGGCTTTTCGCCATTATTTGAAAGTCTAACGCACAGCGTTCCAGTCCTTATAAAGAATATCTAAGCGTTCACCTACCAGATTGAAGAGGAGAGAGCTTAAGCACTGCCTAAACTTGAAAGGATAGCAGTGACTGTGCCAAGTATAGTTTTTCTAGCCCGTGTAGTCAAAAGTTATCTTGCAAAGCTCAATGTTAACAAATCTTCTAGATTGGATGTCAATCCAGTGGCGCTAGTCCTGAAGCCGTGCTCTTCGATGTTTACGCGTACATTTTCCAAACTTTTCAGTGCGTCTTACCATCTTGTTGAAGGGTTGCCAATGTCAAATGGCGAGGCTATTAACCCTGAAAATGAGAGTTTGTTCGGCCTTCTCCAAAGTTATAGAGTGTATGATTAAACATCATCTTGTGAAGTATTTAGGGTCCAAAAATTTATTGAGCGATCGTCAGTACGGCTCTACTGATGACTTGCTAGCGTTGATCTTCGAAGAGCAGAGTAAATCCATTCACGGCTTTAATGAGAGTAAGGTTGTGGCTCTGGATATTTGCAAGGCGTTTGATAGAGTTTTGCATGTGGTGCTGGCTTCGAATCTTACTGCCTTTGGTGTCGGTACCACTTATCTCGGCTTATATCGAGCTTTCACAGAGATCGCTCTATAAGAGTGGTTATGGTGGAATCTCGTCCCACAAGTTCAGGATAAATTCAAAGTACCGCAAGGCTCTGTTCTTTCTCCAACTCTATTCCTTATATTTCTTAATGACTTTCTTCTTCTCTGTTCGAATCCCATCTCTTCTTTCGCAGACGACAGAAACATTTGTCATTCATATTCTTTTGATTGTAGGCCGAGCCTTTTCAAGATTGGGGCGAAAAGGCGTAATATGAACGACACAATCATGTCGTTTTCTGACACAAAGATGTGGTGGTGTGATGTCGTTTGTAACTATGGCTAATGTAGATATCGAGGAGTCAGATGTTCTTGATGTTCTGGGCATAAGGATTCATAGTGATGTCCGTTAGAACCATCACATTTTTCGAGTGTCGAAAAAAGCATTCAAGTGCCTCCGTTTAAGAAATATTTCACTCCATCTGACCTTCTCAATATATACGAGACCTAAGAAATGTTTGCTTACCAGTGGCACGAGCGTTTCAAAAATAGTCTTGAGTCAATCGATTATGTTGAACGCAGTGGCAGACCATCGGCATCGAATACCGACAATTGATAAAGTAGAAGAAATGTTGGTCAATAACTGTAAATTAACCATCAGAGAGATAGGAGTATTTGAACATTGCCTACGATCCGTCCAAGACATTTTGGTTAATGATTTCCGTCAAGCAGCAGCAAAGTTGGTGCAAAAAGCCCTCAATTTCATGAAAGCAAGAGACTATGTTAAGGTTGCAAAACACATGATTTGCGAGGCTGAATCCGATCCGACATTTATCAAAAGGATCATTACTGAAGACGAGACGTGAGCTTATGAGTACGACACGCAATCCAGACATTAGGGAAGTGAATGGCGTTCACCAAATGAGCCGAGACCAAAAGACCACGTCGTTTTCAATCAAAAAGGAGGCAATGCTCCCGGTTTTCATGAATTACAACGGTGTAGTGCATCATGAATTTTTGCCAGAAGGCCAGACAGTAAACAAAGAGCAGACCAGAATTATGGACAGAAAACTCGTGAATTTTTCACCATGATAACGCATTGTGGCACAGTGCAATCATTATTCGAAATTTTTTGACGAACAACAGTTACCGAATTCACCTGATTTGGCTCCCTGTAACTTCTTTCTGTTCCATTACGGGAAACGCGTTTCAGGAGCCGAGAGGAAATAATGGAAAAATCGAAGGAAGCACTTATGGGCATATCGAAAACCGAATACAAAAAATGCTTCGAGGATTGGATCAAGCGCTGGCACAAGCGTTTTGCAGTCGAAGCGGATTACTTTGAAGAGGACAATTTAGATTTACACGAATACACTTGTATTTTTAATTTTTTGAATAAATTCCGGGAACTGTTTGATCAATGTGGTATATCCGACCCAAAATTGAAAGACAGTACAGCAGAGGGCGAAGGTGTTTATTAATGACGGTAGAGTAGCCAACTCTATCGATGCCTTAGAGCATCGTCGCAATGTGTTGTGTGTTTCATTGTTCTATCGGTACTATAACGAAATACGAAATAAGGGAATTGATTCCGCATATATTTGCACGTAGTACTTGTTTTTGTCATAGAGCCCTTTGTAGTTGATTTTCCAATGAATCGCACAACGCATTATAGAGAGGGAGAGTTTGCTCTTTAGCCGCACCGTTCGTTTATGGAACGATCTTCCCGAGAAAGTTTTTCCTGTCACTTACGATATGGAAAAGTTAAAATCAAACGTCCATAAACATTACTTTCTCTATCCTCCTTCCCACAACCTATTTTGCTAGTACCAGCACAATGTACTGCATGAGTAGGAGTCATCCCCTTAGTGTTGGCCTTAAGTTAAGAAAAGGAGATTTAGAAAACTGGTGTAACGAGAACTTCATTCCATAGCAGAGGGCAATTATTATTATTATCAGCTAGTAGGTTGCTCAACGGCAGATACCCCGACTAAGAGTATTGTTTGTGTTCTACTGTAGTCACGAAGGATGAGCCATATGATCATCAGTGCGTCCCCGCCAACAGATGATGTGCAGTTTACAAACGTCCACTGACAATATCCCACTTAATTGCTTCTTGTAATAATCCGTATTTAAACAATATTTATTTAAGAACTATTAATTTCAAAAGCTTTCTTTATTCCTCTAAAAATAATTTAATTTAATTTAATATATTTTCTTACTTGAATTGTATATGTATGAGATACAATTTACAAGTGCCAGTAGTTTTATAAGTACAGTAGTTTTATTTAGTCGTCACCGTACATCCAGCTCAACGTTGCCACATCCCTCCTATTTTTTTCAGTTTCAGCTTCATTAGGAGTTCAGCTTCAAGGGACCCTTGGTTGATCTGCTGATGGTTCCTTTAGATGACTTAATGTTGATGTATCTGATGTCGACGCCTTCCGTAATGAAATAGAATTTTCTGTAGTTGTAAAGGGTCCGCCAAATAATATTTTTTTTTTGAAAATTTATAAAAAAAACTACTGAATATTTTCTCAAATTTCTTTTTTTATTTGAAAGTACAATCTTTCTGGTTAATAATGGAAAATAATTTCATTCAAATGGCTGCCTCGGCTGGCCATGCAGTTGCCTATACGATCGGTCCAATTTTTAAGCACATTATCGATTGTATGCAGCTGTATTTCACCAATGGCTTCACGAATATTGTCCTTTAAAGCGTCAATTGTCTTTGGCTTGTTGGCGTAACAATTATCTTTGACGGCACCCCACAAATAATAGTCCAACGGTGTCAAATCGCAGCTCCGAGGTGGCGAAACGATTCGTCTTGGGTGTATCGGCTTTTCAATGTATGCGTGCGGGTTTTCTGTTCTCCAAATGCGACAATTTTGCTTGTTTACATACCCGCCAAGATCAAAATGAGCTTCATCTGAAAAATTGATTTTTATTGGCAAAATCGGCATCTCTGTAAGTCGATCGCAGGCCCAGATTCCCAGCGTTGTTCAAGTGTATACACAACCATATTCGTTCTGCGGAAGGATAAAACTAATTATCTGTCAAATCAGACTTGAGCTATGTGTTACCATTCACGAAATAAGCTCTAGTTGAAAAAAAACGTTATATGGCGTACCCTTTACTACCCAGAGTCACCGAGTTTGGTATTTTTTTGACATGACTGATATGTCTCCTAATTTTTTTACCATTTGCAGCTATTTCCACTTCGTTCCTGCTTCTGTCTTCCGCCTCGTATTCTGTGACATCAAAGTGTGTCATCAACTTATGAGCATTTTTGAGCAATACTTTATCTCCAACAGCTATATCCGATTCCTTAGCTTTTCGACTTTTGTCTCTTCTTTCTTTCCCTTTTTGTTTATTTAGACAATCTAAATCTCTTGCTGACGAGTCGATCATATTTTCAGTTGTCTTGGATACTGGGAATTTTGTCACGTATCACTCGATTAAACATAAGCTCAGATGGAGGTGATCCAGTTGTTCTTTTCGTTGACACTGGCAATCTTTAATCGTTTAACTAGAGATTTGTTCATATACTCGTCTTCTCCATTGGCTTGTGGCCAATAAGGTTGCGTTGTGATATGTGTGATATTGTTTACTTAACAAAAGTTTTCAAGTTCAGAACTTACGTATTGCCGGCCATTGTCAGTTCTTAAAGATATTTGGAAGCCAAATCTACAAAATATCTCTTCCATAGCTTTAATAGTCTTCTCAGATGTCATATTTTGCAAAAATACCACTTCTTGGTATCGCGAATAGTAATCTATTAGAACCAAGACATATTCATTGTTGGGTAGTGGTGTCAACAAAGCTGTTGCAACACATTGCCAAGGACCATTCTGAAATGCACAGGATTTGATGTCTGAGAGTCCAGTAAATAGCCACGACAATTTTTAACAAAATTTTCTGTATCTCTATCTATTAATGGCCACCAGACTTTTGCTCTTAGCTTTCGCTTCATTGCAGATTCTCCTGAATGGCCCTCATGTGCTAATTGAAGTATTTTTCTCTCACCGATTTAGGTATTACAATACATGTGCCTCTCAGAAGAATATTGCCAATGGAAGAGAGCTCAAACCGAAAAGGATAGTATTTTCTGCATTTATCCGAATTTCACGATTCGCTTTTAATCTACACTATGATATTGGAGATTTCCTCATCCTTTGCACTCCTATTAGCTATGAGAGTGATTCCAACAGCCAACGGAATTGAATTCGATACAATATGAAAAACATAATTCTCACAGTTTAGATCAAAAGATGTTGTGTCGGAAATTTTGCAAAGCCTACATACAGAATCTGCTATATTTTCCTTTCCCGCTCGGTAGATTATTTTAAATTTAAATGATTGTAAATGTAATAACCAACGTTCAATTCTTGCCGGAGGCTTGGAAGTTGGCTTAAAAATTGCCACAAGTGGCTTATGGTCTGTCACCAATTCAAACTCCAAAACTGCTATTGTTTTTTTATTGATAGTAAGTAGTATTATTAATACTTTTAAATTAAAATTCAGTTAATAAATATAATACAAATTGTATACGAGCTCTAGTTAATGTTCTTTATAAAATTTACAATATATTTTCTTAAATACATTATAATTTGTTTCATTTTTAATATCAAATGGCAATATATTATACAGATTCAGCCCTTTACAGCATAGCGTTCTCTGTTTAGCACTTGTGTTCGCCTGTGGAATCCTGAAGTCCATGGCGTTTCTTAATCTGTATGGTTGAACCTACCCAACATATCGCAGTTGTTCTAAAGGGTCCGCCAAACAAATTTTTTGTTTTTTGAAAATGCTATAAAAAAAAACTACTGAATATTTTCTCAAATTTCTTTTTTTATTTGTAAGTACAATCCTTCCGCTTAATAATGGAAAATAATTTCATTCAAACGGCTGCCTCGGCTGGCCATGCAGTAGCCTACACGATCGGTCCAATTTTTAAGCACATTTTCGATTGTGTGCAGCTGTATTCCACCAATGGCTTCACGAATATTCCCCTTTAAAGCGTCAATTGTCTCTGGCTTGTTGGCACCCCACGAATAATAGTCCAACGGTGTCAAATCGCAGCTCCGTGGCGGCCAAACGACATCAGCTCTGTGGCTGATAATGCGATCTTCAAAAACAGGGCGCAAAACATCGAGTGTAGCTTCGGCTGTGTGGCACTTAGCGCAGTCCTGTTGAAACCAAATGTTGCTAATATCGTCCTCTTCAATTTTTGTGAACAAAGATTCGTTCAACATGGCCCGATAACGATCGCCATTGACTGTAACGGCCACTCCTTGCTCATTTTCGAAGAAAAATGGCCCAATTATGCCTCTGGACCAAAATCAGCAACAAACAGTGTATATTGGGTGTATCGGCTTTTCAATGTATGCATGCGGGTTTTCTGTGCCCCAAGTGCGACATATATGCTTGTTTACATACCCGCCAAGATCAAAATGAGCTTCATCCGAAAAGATGATTTTTTTTGGCAAAATCGGCATCTCTGTCGATCGCAGGCCCAGATTCCCAGCGTTCTTCAAGCGTATACACAACCATATACGTTCAGCGGAAAGATAAAACTAAGCATCTGTCAAATCAGACATGAGCTAAGTGTTACCATTCACGAATTAAGCACTAGTTGAAAAAAAAACGTTAGATGGCGGACCCTTTATTTATTGATGCACTGATCGATATTTTACCTCGTATGCATCTGAAAAAACCTATTTTTCCTAGTTTTTTTTTACAAATGTACTCTAAATACTCCTTAAATTATAAGTCTTTGTCTATTATGAAACTCAAGTACTTTATTGAATTAACCTTCTCTATTAACACGTTATTTACCTCAAATGTTATATTATTGTTCATATTAATCGTGAGCAATTTAGTTTTATTTCTATTTAACTTGAGCTTGTTAATCTTTAACCACTTATCTATATTCTCCATATCCTTTGATAACTTCTCGTAACATAACTTATCCGTTTTATCCTCTGTAAAGATTAAAGTGTCGTTCGCATATAATACTATTTCGCAATTTTTCAGAACTTTCTCCATGTCATTTATGTAAATAATAAATAACAGCGCTCCTAAAATTGATCCTTGAGGTACTCCATAATTATTTTCAACTGGCCTAGATTCGGTGTTGTTTGTTCTTGAGTCTGTCTACGGTTTGTTTAATATGATTTAAAACACATTCGTTCCTCATTCTCTATCCCGTATTTTATCAGTTTTTGTAGTAAGATATCTCTATCGATCGTTTCAAAAGCTCGCTTAAAATCAAGGAAAATCGCCTGAATCTTATTACTATTTTCCATATTCTTCCATCGGCTTACTTCTGAACTTTCTTCTGAAACCAGATTGGTATTTTGACAACAACTTGTTCTCCTCCATGTATTTTCCCAACTGCTGCTTAACTAAATAGTAATAATATTTTTCAACCGACCAAACTAATGCCAAACTTCCCTTTTCAGTCTGCGAATATTTTTTTGTAACATTTTTGCATTAACACTGCCCCCAAAAGCCACTGGACTGGCGTCTGCTACCACTCGAGTTCTCCTCCTCGGATCAAAGTATGATAAATTTGGAATTTTAGAAAGTTGTGGTTTATAAGCTGCTGAAAAGCGTTGATCTGATCGGAGCACTAAATAAATTTAGTATTTAATTTTAGTAAACTCCTCAATGGTTCGGTGATATTTGCCAAATCAGGTATAAATTTTCCCACGTAAGACCCAAGAAGCTTCTAATATTTTCCTTAGTACTTGGAGCTCGAAACTCTAAAATAACTTTAATTTTTTCTGGGTCTGCTGTGAAACCATTTGTAGAGAGAATATGACCTAGAAATTAAAATTTCTGAGTTTTCCATACACATTTGCTTGCATTAAGTACAAGATTATTTTCTTCAAAAGATTTGATAACTTCTTTGACAGACTTATCGTGTTCATCTTCCGTGCTGTCATATACAATCACATCATCTATATAGTTAAGGCAGTTGCTGCAAGTCGCTAATACGCTTTCCATCGTACGCTGAAATATTTCAGGTGCCGAATTCACTTCAAACATCAGTCTTTTATACCTGAATAACCCCTTGTGTGTTATAAAGGTAGTAATTTCCCGACTACTCTCGTGTAGTTCAAGCTGATGGTATGCATTTTTGAGGTCGAATCTTGAGAAATACTTTGCGTGTCTTAATTTCGTCATGAACGAGTCAAAAGTAGACAAAGGGTAGTTTTCTCTTAAAATAACTTGGTTCGCATGCCGCATATTAACGCATAGCTTTATTTCTCCATCACCCTTGAATATTATCACAGCTGGAGAAATCCAGGGACTTGGCCCATAGACAGGTTCAATAATTTCTAACCGAATAGCCTCCTCCAACTTTGCAGCTACTGTGTCTTCAAGCGCAATTGATTACGACGTAGTGGTAGCTGTACAGGTTTTATCGAAGTATTTATTGCTAATTTCACTTGGAAATTTTTCATTTTAGGGAAGGGTTTTACCCCTTCAATTTGATTAGCATTTACTCCCAGACGTAGCACTTCAGTTTCGTTGAAGTTTCACGACCTAATAAAGACTGGTTTCCGTTTTCAATTACATAAAAGGTAGCAACCGTTTCCGAATTATCACCTATTCGTATTGGGGCATCAAATACACAAATTACTTTAATTACTTGCCTTAAAGTGATGTGAAGTATTCACTCGAATATCCCACAATATTGCTTTTTCATATTTCAATAACAACCAATCATTCTCGCTTATTAAATTAAATCGCGAGCCCGAATCAATTATCATTAAAATCATTTGTCCTCCAAGCCACATCATATTAATCATATTTTCATTTTTTCCGTTCTCGTTGATTTTGAAGCAATCAAAGTCACGTTATGCATCACCATCATCCAACCCGTTATATTTTCAATACACCTGTATTTTCGCCGGTCTCGTGTTCCGCCGTTTTCCCCCATTAGCTTCATATTCAGCAAATCTCTTTTTAGTCTTGCATTTAGTAGCAAAATCACCAATGAGGGAACATTTGTTACACTTAGCGTTTCGCGCCGGATAATTCATAGAGTTGCCAATGTGACCACTTCGACCACTCCTGTTGCATTCTATATTAGAATTTTGAGAAAAGTGTTTTCCACAAGAAATTTTGTTCACTAACTCCTCATCTGCTTTTGACAGCATGCTCTGTGAATTTTGATTTACTTGTTCATATACCTGACAAGCCTCAATCACCTCACCCAAGCTTTGCTCTTTCTCTAGCAGCCTTTTCTTTAGGTCAATGGGAGCCCATGAATCAAGTATTTTATCTTCAATACAAGTTCGTCTAGTTCTGTTTTTGTTGATCCGAAGGAGTATTTTGCGACCTGTTGTCGTACTCGTGAGAGAAATTTATCAAAAGACTCTCCGTCGGCTGGCATAAGATTCCTATAAAGGTGTCTTTCAAAAGTTGAATTCCTTTTAGGTGAACGAGCATTCATCTAACTTCGCCACCAGAACTGCGTACACGTCCACATTACTTTCCGTATAAAATTCAACTAAAGCCCCAGGAGTGTTGTAAATAACTTCTTGCAGCTGTGGGCCTCGCAAATGCAGTAGCTTGTTCATATACTAGACAAGCCTCAATCACCTCACCTAAGCTTTGCTCTCTCTCTAGCAGCCTTTTCTTTAGGTCAATGGGGGCACATGAATCAAGTATTTATCTTCAATACAAAATTCGTCTACTTCAGCTTTTGTCGATCCGAAGAGGCATTTTGCAACCTGTTGTCGTAATCGTAAAAGAAATTTATTAAAAGACTTTACGTCGGCTGGCATAAGATTCCTATAAAGGTGTCTTTCAAAAGTTAAATTCCTTTTAGGCGAAAAGCATTCATCTAACTTCGCCACCAGAACTGCATCCCAGGAATGTTGTAAATAACTTCTTCCAGCTGTGGGCCTCCTAAATGCAGTGGCTTGTTTTACTTTTTAAGTGGATCAACAATTTCTTTTGACGCCAGATACAACTACAGCGATGTCAACCATTTCTTCCACTCCACACGAAGCAATGATTTCTCTATCATATCACAGAGGAATGGCTTGATGACCGACATTGCTATTTACCTGTAAAATGAAATTTCTTTAATTCATTGTATTTCTTTTTTTCAATTTGTTGTATTCATCTTTTCGTTTTTTTTTTTTATTACGAATGTTAGACAATTTAATGTGCTTTATTCACATACCGACGCACAATCGAATGTGCCACCAATTTCCCAATTTAATGTTCCCTCAATACCACAATTTAATGTGCCTACAAACTCACAATTTAATGTGCAATCAATTCGCCAATTCAATGCGTAGCTAATTTAATCTAAGCTCGTTGTCGATTTATCGTTCGGTTTTTTTTTACAGCCTCGTCGCCAATGTAATAATCCGTATTTAAACAATATTTATTTCAATTTCAATATTTATTAATTTCAATTTTATTATTATGTTCAAAAGGCCTACTTCGATATATGTACTCGTACATATACAATTCACAAGTGCCAGTAGTCTTATAAGTACAGTAGTTTCATTTAGTCGTCGCCGTACATCCAGAGCAACGTTGCCAAACTTCTCATGTAGAAAGTGGCAGTCCGAAAGCCATGTTCATGCTGCAGGTCTGATCTCCCCTTGATCCTATTGACTCCGGTTGAAAACGTGCAATCTGGTGATAGTTAACGCATCACAGTCGCACAAAATGTGCCCTGTGGTGTCATCCTCATCCACTCTGATATCTCAGGTTGTAGTGTCCAGATAGAAAACCCATATTCCTATTAATGTCAGACGTAAGCCATACACTCACTCATTTGGCATTGTAGGAAGGCATCCCAACCATTTGACCTATTGGAAACTTCAGGTTCTTTCCCCATGTACAACCTCACAACCATCAACTTGACCCCTGTTATTTGACCTTCATTTTAAGAGACTAAGAAAATCTAGCCACGTTTGGATGGCCAAGTATAGAGACTAATGTTGAGTATGCTAGTCTACGTGTAAGGAACCCAAGTAATAATTACGGAACATCTTCTTTTCCACTGCCGGGCTGTCTGTGTTTGGTCGAAGAAGGTTCGACGACAAGAACAGGCATGCAACAGCCGATTTGAGTAAAATCACTGCGCCTTCATTAGAGTGACTGGATCGCTGATGGTAGCTGAACACAAGGAGCTGTGAGGACTTGAGAGAGAGACAGCCAATCTGCCACTTACTTGTGTATCAGAATCATTTTTTCGATTTCACGAAGTTTCTTAGATGGTTTTTTAGTTTAATTTTTTTGCTTTAAAAAATCTTTAAATTTAGTTTCTTCAAGCTTTGCCGTGAACTTGAACTGTCGCCTTCATCATTAACAAGAGAAACACAAATAATTCAATGATAAATTTCATGAAAAAAATATTTTTTTTTTATTCTGCCTGCTTGGTCGTTCTGCCAATGGTTTCCACGTTTTTTTTTTCCAAAAAGGCGTCAACGGATGTACTTTCTTGAAGGTTTTCCGTAGTTCGTTTTTTTTCTTTAGCTTTTGTTGTTGTGTTTGTGTCTATTCATAGCACAGCGGAAGTGTTTAAGTACTTCAACTTCAAAACGAAAAGAAAAAAAACCAAACCACTTGCAACTGGCCCAGCATGACATTGACAATAGAGTGGGAATACGAAAACGAAACTATACATGAACGTCAAATGAGACCTTTAAGAAAACGAAAAAAAAAAGAAATTTAATTGCAAACGCTTATGTATGTTTATTAAGACAAAGAACGAGGCACATTTTAATCCCTTGAATTAGGCACATTCACTTACTCTCAGTCATAGTTCAGTTCAGTTATTTAAACGAATTAAATGGATGGCATTAATAAGGAAATATGTTGCACAAACTAAAAGAAAAAAAAAAGAACATCAAAAATGGCATGAGATGGAGAGCCACTCTGCTGGCTGGGTCGAATCGTGTACAATGTCTGTTGTGTTGCAATATGCAAAATGACAACTACAACAACAACAATGCAAGCTAAAGGAAATTAAGGAATAAACGAATAAAACACACCAATTGGCAAAGAATCGTCTGAAGAGTGTGTGTGCAACACATTTATTGTTGTTGTTGTTGTTCATGTGGTAGTTTAGGCATTAAATGCAGCACAACGACCGTGCTGTGTTTTCCTCATGTTCATGCACATCGGTTAAATGGCACAGCACACACAAAAACTTTAAACAGCACAACTCGAACTTGAATGCCCCTCTAGCGGCAATTTAAACTTTTATTCAGAGTTCCGCCCACAGATCGTTCCCGTCCATCCATATGGCTTTAATAAGCCAATACAAAAAAAGAAATTTTTTCAAAAACAACAAAAAAAACAATTTTTTTTTGCCTCGTTTTGCTTTTGTTTTCTTTCTCATATTCATTTTGCCCCTGTTTGTGTCTGTCCTACTACTGCCTGTCCCCTCTACGGCATGTACACATGCCACACACAAAAGAAACAAACGAAACAAGACGAAACGTAAGCAAAAAAATTGAAAATATATTTCTGTGTGTATTCGAGTATGTGGCAAAGTTATTGTTGCCTTCATCAGGCTGATGTGTGTCGAGCAGAGAAGGAGGAAAGCGTAATGGTTCCTGGCTTTACAATAGCAACTGACACAACATCACAAGGCACAGAGATATACTGTATAAACTGTGCAATGTATAATGATGAACACAGAATGTTGCAACATCCAAGTAAAGAAAAAAACAATAACAAAAATCGAATATTCGCAACAGACACGCAAACACAACTGCAGTTTACTCAAAACGTTTTTGGAACAGGTATCAAGAAGTGTGCAGTAAGAAATGAAATAAAATTGTTTGTAATTCCGAAAAGTAAACGTACTCGTATTACCACGTACTAACTGGCTGGCTATGCCGGATGATAGAACCGTATGAACAACGCTATAGTCGTATAGGTATCGCCAACTACTCCACACTATTGTTTTTGGCTTAATATCGCAACATACTACATTCGCTTTTTGATTACAAGAGTGGCAAGTAAATTCAAAAACAACAACAATGTGTACACAAAAACCAGTAGGCAACAAGGAAAAAGGCATACCAAACAGAAATCTACAAACGTACGTAACACAACTAACACAATACGGACGCAATATTTTACACTATTTTTGTTGTTGCTTTGTTTGTTTGTTTGTTGTTGTTGGTAGTTGTTGGTAGTTGTTATATGGCTGGTTTTTGTTTGGATGACTGGTTGGCATGCCATTTATTTGGCATGTCATGCCATTACCATCCATGGCATTACTATCCAACGAAAATTCAAACCAAGCCACACACACACACACAGCAACAGAAACACTACACAACTTGCCATGACGATGATGATGATGATGATGATGAGGAAATTCGAACTCGTAGACTTGCAGAAGAAGAAAAACAATTGTGGAAAATTTCAAAGAAACCAGAAACAGATAAAAAGACGAAGTAGTCGTCTAGAGCATTTAGCACAACTCGCCGTCTCTTCTCCTTCTCTCCTAATACAAGTACTACGAGCGTAGTATGTGAAGTGATTGTAAAAGTACATGCGATTATAATACATGAACTCTTTTCGAAGTGTTTTGCTGCCAATTCGATTTCAGTATCATTTAATGACAATGTTTTTGCAACTGCAACTTGGTGTGTTTTGTGCATAAGAAAATAGTACATCAATGACACGTTTAACGACGGCTGGGTGATGAAGTAAAATTTATTTACTTTTATGACTACCATATCTGAATATATCTCAATCTCCGCTTCATCTGACAGCATTGCATCTCCGAGTCTAAAATAATCCTTTGCTAAAACTTAAGTCTCATCAGTAATCACAACGGTACTCCTCTAAGGGCCGCACTGTGGTACCAGAATAAAATATCTATTCAGGCCCTAATAAGTCCTTCTCTCTACCTCTTATAATCTAATGAGTCAAATCGAAAATATAGAACTAACAAATTATAAGATATTAGATATTACAAGTACGGGATGGCGTGGTGTAGTGGTTAGAGTGCACTCATACAACACATGTGGGCGAGGTTCGAATCCTCAGCACCTCAGCAGAGAACATGACAAAAAATATTTAATTGCGGTTTGGAGTTTTTAATAAAATGATAATGACAAATATCAGACAAATTATAAGGAGAAAAGGCCACCTGTTAAGAGAAATTTACAATGCCAAATAAGGATCACCACCACCACCACTAAGAAAAGATCTACACCACTACATACTATCATATGGAGGCGAGCTACAGCCTGCTTGATCACGACATTCGATAATAACATCACCTTCGAAGGTTTGACAAACATTTCTCTGATAAAACATTCGAAAACGACTGCTGAAAGCGAAACGAAAAAGAACTCATAGAGTTCACCCGTCACTCAGTTTCACCCGTTGAAGGTTTGGCTGTGATGTCGACAGCAAACCTTTAGCAATATCTAAAGCGAATAATATTGCTTTGCTCTCCTATATTTTCGCTTTTGCTCTCTTCTTTTTTGCCGTTACTTTTGCTTTTTTTGCGCCTCTCAATGCTAAAAATAAGAGATATTAAAAAACGAAAATAAAAGAAAATCGGCATATACCCGCTACGCATGTTCATTTGTCGCTGTTTCAGTGACGACTAAAAGCAAGAGAATAAAAATACTTGTAAATTGAGAAGGAACAATTCTTACGAAATGAACAGTACTGTTCTATGCTCTGTTAAACAAACACAAATGTTCTTGTTTCGAAAATTTATCGTTAATATCGAACAATCGTTTATTGTGAATCTCAAATCAAGCGGAAGTAGACTAGTCATCTACATAGCTTGAAAATCTACTCGATTAATGAAACTGAAACGTGGTAATAAATGATTTGTGGAAAACCAAATGCTCCATAGAGGAATGACGGAGAAAAAGAAATGCTGATCCCCTCAAGAACTGTTGGCGGTGCTCTCAGAGAGGTGGAACAAGGCATTCATAGTTTTGGTAGGAGCAAAGTTGTGGCTCTTGTTGTGGATATTTCCAAGGCGTTCGTTAGACTTTGGCATGAGGTGCTCGTGTCGGAACTTATTGTTTTTGGTGTCAGTAACCATTTCTCCCGATTTATATCGAGCTTTCTCAGAGATCGTTCCATAAGAATGGTTATAGATGGGTTTTCATCTGATGAGTTCAGGATTAATTCATTGGTACCCCAAGGATCTGTTCCTTCTACCACTCTATTTCTAATATTTTCTAACGATTTTCTTTTTCCCACCTCCAATTTTATCAACTACTTCGCAGATGATAGCCACGTTTGTCATTCATATTTATTTCTCTTTCGTAGTCTGAACCTTTTGGAGATTAAGGCGAAAATGAAACACTCACAAGCGACTTAAAGGAAATCACCGAGTGGGATCGTGCGAACAGTTATTTCTGTTACGCTGACATGGTGATGTAAAGTCATCTGTGAGCATGGGTAATGCAGATATTGAGGAGTCAGATGATCTTGATATTCTGTGCATGAAAATTGACTGTGACATTCGGTGAAGGAAGCATTCAACGGTCTCGGTAGTTGATTGTTCAATGAATCGCGATTTTTTTGCTATTAGGCTTTTCAGTGTAAATTTGTTTAGGTGTAGGAAAAAGATTCGTGACATGTGGCAATTTTTAGCATTGCCAATACGGTTTGTCATTTCATTGCGGTTACGTGATTTTTATAATTATAGCCCTGTAAGACAACATAACAGCTGCCATTAGTGAGATACTGGCCAAAATGCTGGAAAAAGTATGCCAAAATTGAAGCTCACGGATGAACGCATACAGTCAATAAACTGTAAGTTGTTATTTAAAAATTTTTGTCAACTTAATGTGAATTATTAGATGTTGCCTATGAACGACAGTAATATCTGTACTCTTGTTTGAAATTAAATGTTATTCTAGAAAAAGTTGTACTTAAAATTGTATGGAACAGTGATGTATATATTCACAGCCGATTCATAGGCATTTTTTTCATTACCCTTGCTAGGGTAAGGTTGGCCTTAGCATATGGCTTCGACAAATCCTTTCCCTTTCCCCTTTCCTAAATTGCAGAATGATCACCACCCTAGAGTGGCGGAGTCTCTTTAAGCATTCCAGTTTTCCAAGCACACTAATTCTTGATTAGATTGAGGATGGTAGTAATTGGTTGGTAAAAGGTTACGGACCTATATAGGGTGTCATGGAAACTTTTCTGGCCAATGCATCTGATATTTCATTACCATTTATCCCACAGTGTCCAGGTACCAAAAACAACTGGACCTTGTTTCCAAGCGAAAGCGTTTGCAACTTATCGTAGCAATATTTGACTAGTCTAGAAGTCATACAATTCGAGGCAAGTTCCTTTAAGGTAGCTTGGTAGCTTGGTAGCTTGGTAGCTTGGCCGTCAGTGAATGTATTAATGGTCTTACACTTGAGTCCACTGTCTAGTCACACCACCGTACATATAGCAATAGTCATGATCTCACTCGGAAGGACACTCAGCGATCTTGACAAGTCTCGGTTGGGTTCATGAACACCAGCACTGGCACAGTAATTATTTTTGTAGCCATTGTTATACCAGTTTATATAAAACTCACTCCGAACTAAAGCCGCTTTAGACCTACAATCTCTATCAGGGAATTCAACCCTGAATCTCCTGCTAAAGCTGCGATCCAAAGGCATAACATACAGAACCGAAGATGGTTCTCCGACCATCCTGAAGAGAATGGGTAGACTTTCCGATGCATTTCGGGATCCCTTGGCGAAAAACTTTACAAATTCAGCACTACAGATACAGACCAAAATTAAATAACAAACTCACCGTTTAATGTGTAATCAGTGTATTTGTTTAATACATAATATTCTCTTATTTGTAATCCTCCTTGTCATTCTCTTTTTCTCATGCGTTTGCCATTTATTATCATTTGGTGTAAAACAAAAACAATTTCCACCAGCAGACAGCATACCACTTGAATTCTACGAACTACAAATATATTTATTTCTACCGCCCTCCTCATAATCCCTCTAAAGGGTAGAATTAATAGCAATCGTAACTCATACAGTTGGTTAATGGGAGAGAAGTACACGAAAAAGAAAAATTTGCCACAAAATAAATTCCCTCCACTTACAAAATGGCAAATTGCCATTAAAAAAAGAAACACAAAGAAAAATTCTGAATAAATACAATCCGAAACAGAATCGTATACAAATTCTTGATACGAAAGAAAAGTGTTTACTCAAGGAGGTGGGGGGATGGTAAGTAAGAAAAATGAATACGTTTGATATCGTAAAAGGACATGAGAAAAACAAGTAAATGAAACGAAAAATGAAATGAAATTTGTTTGCATCGCAATGCTGTTTTTCATTACAATTTGTCGCACATTCTACATACAAACGTACACATTCATATACATGAGGATCTGCTGTTTAAAATGAAATTCCAATTCAATTCATTGGGGACCATTAGAGACTTGTGTTAAAAAAAAGTTTCACATTCATCAAATGGTAATTTATTGTTTTGTTGGTAAATAAAGAATTTTTTGAACCTAAAAAATTTAATAAAAAATGGGCAAAAAAATGGTAAATCATATACCAAATATGCTTGAAGTCTTCAAAATAATTCTTTAAAGGCCACTAAAATGAAAATTATAAGGCAGTCAAAAGTTATTGACCAGTCGCAGAGTGATTGCTATATTGATTTAATGTCTTTATAATAAACAATAATTACTATTGTGGCTCAATAAAGTCTTCGGACAAATACTAAAGGGTCCGCCATCTAACGTTTCTTTTTCAACTAGTGCTTATTTCGTGAATGGTAACACATAGCTCATGTCTGATTTGACAGATAATTAGTTTTATCCTTCCGCTGAACGAATATGGTTGTGTATACGCTTGAACAACGCTGGGAATTTGGGCCTGCGATCGATTTACAGAAGATGCTGATTTTGCCAAAAAAAATCATCTTTTCTTTTAATTGGGCCATTTTTCTTCGAAAATGAGCAAGGAGTGGCCATTACAGTCAATGGCGACCGTTATCGGGCCATGTTGAACGAATCTTTGTTCACAAAAATTGAAGAGGAGTATATTAGCAACATCTGGTTTCAACAGGACGGCGCTACGTGCCACACAGCCGAAGCTACACTCGATGTTTTGCCCCATGTTTTTGAAGATCGCATTATCAGCCGCAGAGCTGATGTCGTTTGGCCACCTCGGAGCTGCGATTTGACACCGTTGGACTATTATTTGTAGGGTGCTGTCAAAGATAAGTGTTACGCCAAAAAGCCAGAGACAATTGACGCTTTAAAGGACAATATTCGTGAAGCCATTGGTGGAATACAGCTGCACACAATCGAGAATGTGGCAAAAAATTGGACCGATCGTGTAGGCTACTGCATGGGCAGCCGAGGCAGCCATTTGCATGACATTATTTTCCATTATTAACCGGAAGAAATAAAGAAATTTGAGAAAATATTCAGTAGTTTTTTTATAGCATTTTCAGAAAAGAAATTTATTTGGCGAACCCTATAGTACTAAATATATGTCCACCGAATAAAATTATTCTAAATTTAGCCAACGCCGGGCAGTCCATAAGAAGATGTTTCGTAGTCTCCCCACCCTCCAAACAGCGCCTACTTAGGAGCGAGTCCCTATGGACCAACCTAAGGAGACTGATTAAATGTTAACAAATTTATTATATCGGGTGTTTTTTTTAGAGTTTCATAACTCTGAGTTGGCAACAGAGCTATATTTGCAACCGATTTAACAGCTGATAGTTTGGTGTTTGGCTTTTTGATTAGTTTAGCGTAACATTTCATTATGTGTAGACTTACACCGTCGGCATTTTACCAAATGGGTTGAAGCACAAATTGATATTGAATTGCTATTTAAAATTTTGTTCCCAAATGAAGTCCATTTTTGTTTAAATGGTTTGGTTCTGTCGCATTTGGATTAAGGATAATCCACAAGCTTTTGTCGAAACACCATTATATCCACAAAAAATTACAGTTCGGTGCGTTTTATGGGCTATCGGAGTGATTGGTCCCATGTGCCTTTAAAAATGATGATGGCAAAAATGTTACTGTCAATGGTGAATGGTATGGGGACATGGTGATGTAGCTGGCATTAATATTGCCAACATGTGGTTCCACAAGGACGGAGCTATATGTCACAAACTACGCTCTAAATTGATTTACTCAAAGAAATTTTTGATGAAAAATAATTTCAAGTAATCGTCCAATTAATTCGCCACCAAGTTCGTGTGATTCAACCCCATTGGATTATTATTACGTATTTTCTTTCGGTTATGTAAAGTCTCTTGTCTGCGTCAATAAACCAGAGGCAATTGAACACCTGGAAATCAATATCCGAAGAGTATTGGTGAAATACGGCCATTCTGCAAAAAGTTGGTTAAAATTGGTGTTTCAGATTGCGCCTTGTACGTGCCAGCCTTGGCAGCCACATGGCCGAAGTCATATTTAAGCGTTAATGTCATGAAATTTTCTATCCACCAAAGTCCGTTTCATTGATATTTAAAATATATTCGTTTCTTTTATTATGATTTAAACTTGTGTAATTGTAAAAAAAACACCCAATAGTTTCCATAAAATTGATTGATTAAAATATTTTTTTCGTAATAAAAGTTATACCTAAACATTCCTGTGCTCCTAATTAGCCCATAGTGCTTATAAGAATTTAATAAATGCAGTAATACAAGCGTAATTAATTGTCTTGTAAGCACGTACATATGTTTCTCACAACTTTAACTACCCGTCGGCATGGTAAAGAGGTGCACAATAAAGAAATTTTTTTATCCCATAATTGTCCGCCCGTCTATCTTCTTATAACCGAATGAAAATAGAAAAAAAAATTAAACAAAAAAAAACATTTTAATTGAATAATTTACGATTTAAATTGTGGTCGAGACAACAAAATACTTAATTTGGATGAATTAATTTCCCATTAGAAAAAATTAAAGAAAAAAAAACAAAAAATCGTTCAAAACAAGTCTCTCCTTCTATTGATAGATTAACCGGTGCTTGTTGTAGAAGGTGTTGTTGAGTTGAATACGAACATATTTAGTATTTCTGATTCAAATCGACAAATTAAGAGAAGAAAAGAAAAATTTATTTAAAATAAATACCAGTCACAATAGACGACACATTTAATAGGATTAAATTTCAATCATTAATTTCAATTTTTAATTTCAATTAACTGGCCTTAGTTTGTTGTGAACACGATTATTTTGAATCTTGAATGTGAAATCATTCTGCAGCAACTATGTTAATTATGTCCCCCATACGAGTATAAATAATTTGAATATATTGGGTTCAATCAACTATTTGTAACACCCACCCACACACACACACACAAACACACACGAATGAAAATATTAATTAAAATACTGAATTTTTAAGAAAAGCCGAACAAAACGAGTGTTCGTTTAAATTGAATGGTTCGTGTTTAGAGAGCCTTGAATAAGGTTGGTATACCACTGAGTAACCCAATTAAACCAGGGTTGGCAACCCACTGGGTAAGCCAATTAAACACACCCGGGTTTTATTGGGTATTGTATTAAAAGAAAACCCGCGTGGGTTGTTTTTTTATTTAAAGTAGTTCGTAGTTTATTTGCAACAAAAGTAAGCATAATTTACGTGTTGGGAGTACAAATTAATTCGGTCCGTTTTTCTTTTAGCTCAAAGAAGATAATGAATTAATAGATTTATCAAAATAAAAATTTCTCAAATCATGGCTTACATTTTTTCTCCACCTCTGAGCCAATTTTCGAAACCCGTTTTAGAAAAACTTTTTGTCTTTTGAGGCGATTAAGCTTTGAAACCAATTTTATATTCCCAGAAAAGAAGTGATTCGATTACATCCTAAAAGATATCCGTCGAAATGGCCAATAGTCAGAGGGTGTGGCATTTGATCGTTTCTGACAACCGCTTAACAACTTTTGCGATGTGAAGCCAGGCGTTGTCATTAAAAGG
This sequence comes from Wohlfahrtia magnifica, assembly GCA_023159175.1. Taxonomy (NCBI): domain Eukaryota; kingdom Metazoa; phylum Arthropoda; class Insecta; order Diptera; family Sarcophagidae; genus Wohlfahrtia; species Wohlfahrtia magnifica. Next base: position 3,118,693 of record JAKWBJ010000484.1, on the reverse strand, counting down.
AATAACTTAATCATGCCTGTCTTTGTATTACGACCGTTTTTCCCACAATGCGCTGTTCAAACGAAGTACAACAACTCTGCCTTATTCCGACCAAGAGTGCAAAAAATCAAGTCAACGAAAAATAGTGTCATGCATCTATGAACGGCCACGAGATATATAAGATACACCCGGCTTAGTTCTCGTTTACAGTTTCAGGGTTTTTTAAACCAGCGCTGTATCGAAAAGATTTAAGGCCCATGGGTATTACACAGGAACTAACTAGGCAATAGAATAATAATTAAAGTGAGCGCTTGGCAAGGGTGCTTTTTGTCGCCCTTCCTATTTAATTCCGTCCTATATCAGGTTAAGTCATTTGCATATATCCCGCCTGATATTTTTTCTTTACAAAAATTGTCAAATTGATTTCAAATCGTCATATCCGGCAGCTGTGTTTGTCAGCGTGTATATATTGAATCAATTTTAGGCCAAAATGATAGTTATTTTTCATGCTGCAGAGTGGATAGGCAGTAATGAGGCTCCTATCGATTACATATATATATCTGATCAGATCTCTTTCGGATGTGACCTTCAACTCTTAGCTGGCAGGGATTGTTGTGTTCCCTTGGGACACTGTCACAGCTAGTTTTGTGTACATCCCATCTGGGTTTCTGGTCACAGGAACATCATACGCAGCATACGATGGTGGGTAGGTAGAAGTATATGTTAGGCTCTAAAAGAGCCTGGGCGAAGGGTGACTTTTGCTTTATAGCCATACTCACCTGACCCAGGGTGGATATGAAGCATACCAACTGTTCAAACTGAATAGTCGGAGCATCAGCTCTGCTGTATCTATCCTCACAGGTCACTGCGTCACGGGTAAGCACTCAAGAATGCTGCGCTTACCTGCGACTTCTTATACTAGGCTCTAGGAACTCTGGTGACTAGAACAGGGACAGCGCGTTATGTGGTATCACAACAGACCGCTATGCGTGCCCAATTGAGCCAGACTTTAGTTAGGCTACCTACCATATATCAAGTCCTGCCGCAACAAACTCCCATCATTGGGTCCAATTTCCAGCATTACGTTTGATTTTTTTTCCAACTTCGACTGGTTTGGTTGATTTCGAGTTAAATTGGTTGCCTTCATGTATGCAGTGAGCGACCAATATTCCTGTTTTTCCCTGTGTATTCCAGTCTATGCCAGCTGGATGTTTGATGAATGCCTGGATAACGTTGGTATTGCGTTGTCTCCCATTCATAGAGGATGGCTTGATAAGCTGATTTCCACACAGGTCGTAAAAAGCGGAAAAATTGTTTGGGTTTGGAGATCCGAAATGTTTAATCATCGCTACAGTAACGAGTTTATGTTAGAATGCTACCAAGTCTATATTACGTATCCTGAATTTTGTGTTGTTGAAGATATTGCATCGACTTACTGTTGCATCTATTACTGTTGAGCCTTAGTCGTGTCTTTGTAGCTTCACTCGCCAGAAATTTAAGTTTAGCAGACATGTAACGATGGATGTCTGCTAAGAGGCGTATGCCAAACTTTCCAATTTTGATTTCGTCTTTATCTTATGGTACGGCCCTTTCAATTGTTGTAGCATTGCGAACGATAACATCAAAATATATAATGAAAGTAGCGGGTATAATATGCCTCCCAGACGGACTGCGGTTGTCACAGAGATGCTATTACCATCATAATTGACTTAGAATTTGCTTGTGAGCGTGTACGCAGTTTAGTTATGTGATACCCCGTTTCTGTATAAATGAAAATAGATCATTTATCTCTTTTGCTTGATGTAAAGCGGTTTCATTCAATACGTAACTTTTTTGGAACGCATCTCTCGCATTTCAGACGGTGTCTTTCCGTTCCTATTGATTTTCTATTGATTTTTATAATATTTTTAAATTACAGCCAGTTGCCAAATCCCACTACGCAACAAATGGACAAAAATTTTCTAACCTTGGATAACCGCTATATTTTTTTTGTCGTCTAACTTCAAAAATCATCAGCATTTCAGATTCTATGGATAAGTTTTTTTTTAGAATTTTCTAAAATGTGAGATTTTTAAAGAGGCTGCTTCATACATCTTATGCTGTTATTCGCCTGGGCATGATGACAAATATTGATAAGAGTTTCAATAAGTTTTACTTCGGAAGTTACCACCGGCTTGTCTGGACTGGAATGTTTTTCACTATTTTGACACCATTTCCTAAGAATTGGTAACAAACAAGATTGTAAAACTTGTCTGTACAGACCTTTTTTCACGATATGGAGATGCCTTACACCATTGGCACTTTTTAGGGTGGTATTATTCACTTGGTCGTCGTCTAACAAGGCTAGAATTTCATAGGTTGACTCATCTGAACAACAAATCTGAAAATTGTTATAGATATGGGTTTTAAAATAAAGGGTCCGCCAAATAAATTATTTTTCTGAAAATGCTATAAAAAAAACTACCGAATATTTTCTCAAATTTCTTTTTTTATTTGAAAGTACAATCCTTCCGGTTAATAATGGAAAATAATTTCATTCCAATGGCTGCCTCGGCTGGCCACTATGTAGCCTACACGATCGGTCCAATTTTTAAGCACATTATCGATTGTGTGCAGCTGTATTTCACCAATGGCTGCACGAATATTGTCTTTTAAAGCGTCAATTTTCTCTGGCTTGTTGGCGTAGCACTTATCTCTGACGGCACCCCACAAATAATAGTCCAACGGTGTCAAATCGCAGCTCCGAGGTGGTCAAACGACATCAGCTCTGCGGCTGATAATGCGATCTTCAAAAACAGGGCGCAAAACAGCGAGTGTAGCTTCGGCTGTGTCGCACGTAGCGCCGTCCTGTTGAAACCAGATGTTGCTAATCTCCTCCTCTTCAACATGGCCCGATAACGGTCTCCATTGACTGTAACGGCCACTCCTTGCTAATTTTCGAAGAAAAATGGCCCAATTATGCCTCTGGACCAAAATCCGCACCAAACAGTGACTCGTCTTGGGTGTATCGGCTTTTCAATGTATGCGTGCGGGTTTTTCTGTGCGCCAAATGCGACAATTTGCTTGTTTACATACCCGTCAAGATCAAATTGGGCTTCATCTGAAAAGATGATTTTTTTTGGCAAAACCGACATCTTCTGTAAGTCGATCGCAGGCCCATATTTCCAGCGGTGTTTAAGCGTATACACAACCATATTCGTTCAGCGGAATGATAAGCCTAATTATCTGTCAAATCAGACATGAGCTAAGTGTCACCATTCACGAAATAAGCACTAGTTGAAAAAAAGACGTTAGATGGCGGACCCTTTATGTAAAAATACCAGTCTTCAGCAGTCATCTGGCGGTGTTCTCATGTCAAGGTGAGTCGTTTTTCCTTCATTGCATCTGTCAACTGAGGTTTTTTTTACTGGACAGCGACCTGATAAACTTTCTCTGCATATTTTTTGTAGAAACTGATATGCTAGACTCTCTAGCCAACTGTATTAACATTCTTGCACATTTTCTTGATTCTGTAGGCAGATATACTAATTTTCCTGTCCGTATGTGGTATGGTAATGCGTTTTCTGCCAATATTGCACATTTCCCTTTGAAGTAAGGGATGCTTTTGTTTCAGTTTCATTTTAATTATAATTATTAACAGCACTTAAGAAACACTTGCAATTTTTGCTATCTTCCGCTGTGAGTGACTTGTATGCTAGAGAAGAGTTTTAATTTAAGATTTTTTCTAGGGAACGAGTCGTATAATCGACCCATTCTGGGAGTATTTTACAAAACAATTGAAATAACACTGTTTTAAATCTTAAATTCAATCAACCTAATGCGGCGTCTTAAACACTCTGCGGCACCCTCCCTATTAAAAATGTTGTAGAAATCAAGTACACCTCTTAACTATTAGGAACTATTTAATAATTTTATAGTAAAAGCACGTCGGCCCTAAATGATAATTACCAGCATTAAAATTCACGCTTTAAATTACATACAAGTGTACTGAAAGCCCCATAATGATAAAATAATTCACTGTCCTTAAGTATTTGGTAATCGGCTGTAAATAAACAAATTTTATATTCAAATAATAATATTTTTTACTAAAACTAATTTACAATTAGTTGGGTCAAATGACCCCTATACGGCTTTTTTGGTATGTAAATTTTTCCGTCTTTCTAGTATTAACGAGCGCACCCAATGTGATCATTGGCTTGAAGAATACGGCATCAAACAGTCAGACATGACCGACAAAACGTTATATCCCATACATGTTATAATTTATTAATAGCGCCGACATGAAAATCTTCACCGGTACGACAGGGGGGCAGTATAAAGTAAGACGAAGAAAGATAAAACGATTGGTATCGTCGTGTAGATGAAATTGTTTTAAAATCCGAATGAATTGTGAAGAAATAATTTTTTATGGGCCAACTTTTACTCTCATTTCATTCACAGCATTGTTGTTATTGTTGTTGTTGTTTAACATTTCATTTTTCTCGTCTTGTTTTTGTTTGTTTAGTTTTTCATTGAATCATTCATAAATAAATATGAAGGCAGTTTATAAAAGAATTAAAACAATTGTGTTGAAAATAAGGAAACTAAAGCACGAACTGCGGATAATGATGTTGAGTATATATTGGTGGAGCTATCATCTTATAGTGAAAAATTGCTGCTTGGGTGTGTTTACAGACCAAATAAAAATATCAAATTGGACACCATTATATCTGAGTTAGAACAGTTTCTGCTGACTTCGCTTAATCTTCACCCTGTTAGTAACTCAATGCCAACACATTTCACTAAGACGAATGCCTCTCTATTAGATCTCTTCCTCGTCTCTGATAGTTGCAAAATATCTCATTATGACCAACAACCAACAGCACCAGGCATGATCTTATATTTCTGTCTTATAATTTCAGAATACAACGTCATGAAAACTCATTTTGTTATCGTGACTTCAGTAATATTGATATGCCGTCACTTGGCACTTGGGAATGACCTTTTCTACTAGCTGGGGCGATATTTTCTACATACCATCTGTTGATGCACAAGTCGAACATTTAAATGGTCTTATCTATCAGTTATTAATTAAACACGTCCCACTCAGAACCAAAAGATCTAATAGAAGAATAAATCCCTGGTTTTTCTCGGAGACTAAATCGGCTATTGAATGTCGGGAGGTACATTTTAGTCGATGGAAACGTTACAAAACACCGCAGTTGCTTGCGGATTATCACAAGGCGAGAAGAGAAGTTGTAGCAATGATCAGGCGGGAGAAGCTATTATATTACGGCAATAAATTTCAGAATGCAGTAAATACTAGGCATACATGGAGGCAGATTCGCGAAATGGGAGTTGTAAATTCCAATAACATATCAGACACATTAGATGTTAATGCTGTTAATAGGACATTTGCTAATATTCCGCAACCACCGGTAAATGTGAATTTTTATGATGGTAACAACAATAAACGATTTCCACTTCCGACATCTTAGTTTGGATGACACAATTGAAGGATTTTTAAAAATTAAGTCTAATGCTGTTGGCTTAGACGACATCCATCCTCGTTTTATAAAACTTATATTGCCTTATATAATACGTCATATCAATCACATTTTTAACACGATTTTAACAACTAGCACTTTTCCAATTGAGTGGAAGTCAGCGAATATTATTCCAGTGCCTAAAAGTGATGGTGACTACCGGCCAATATCTATCCTTTCCTACATATCAAAAGTTTTTGAGAGAATTCTTCATAAACAATTCTTTATAAACACATACTCGACAATAATTTACTAACAGACCGTCAGTCTGGTACAGCATTAACCGAGGTGGTTGAGAATATCCGTGGCAATCTAGATGATAATAAGTTAAGATTTTTGGTCTTACTTGATCACTCCAAGGCATTTGACACTGTTGACCATCAAATGTTCTTATTGAAGCTTGGCAATATGTTTAAATTTCCTACAACCGCAACAAAATTAATATCTTCGTATTTAACTGGTAGATTACAAATAGTTGTCAATGGTAGTATTGTTTCTTCACCCTTATTTACAAGCCGAGGTGTTCCGCAGGGGTCCATACTTGGCCCACTTTTTTACTCCATGTATGGAAATGACCTTCCTTTGCAGATCAGATACTCTAAAATTCAAATGTATGCTGATGACGTACAGCTAAGTTTAAGTATAAGTTGTTCAAAAACAGCTATAAATTCTACTATTAATGAAATAAATTCTGATCTAAATAGAATTTAGCAATGGGCATCTGCTAATGGACTACTTCTTAATCCTATTAAGTCTAAATTTTTAACAATTGGCAAAATCCCGCCGGTACTAAGAGGGAATTTGTATATTTCTCTTAATGGGACAAAATTTCAGTTGGTAAACACAGCCAGAAATTTGGGCGTTACATTTAATAGCTCGCTGACATGGTCGGATCACATTAATCAAGCATATGGCGTAATTTATAGGAGGATTAGAACCCTACGGCTCTTCCCTTTTATATGCCTCGGAGATTTTTGCTGGATGCAATATGATTTTGAAACGAAAGCTCAACATAGCGTTTAATAATATTGTTCGATATGTTTTTGCTTTGAAAAGATTTGATCATATATCACCGTATTTAATACACGTTCTTGGCATGCACCTCGATGACTACATGCTCAGCTGCTTTTACAATGCCTTTAGGTTTACTATGGTGTATGCTTGTCAGAAAAGCTATAGTTTAACAATCCCGGACTAGTTAATAGTTTCATTGGAAGTGATTGCAACACACTAAACCCCAAATAAAACAGAGGTTTTCATCGAATAATAGTGAACTAACGCCCACACGCCTTTTTTTAGCACAAGCGTATATTGTGCAGAGCTTTTGAAAAAATCCAGTTCCATTTAGCGTTACGTACTCGTAGCGTAGAAAAATGTGCTGTCTCATCAAGACAATGCACATATTCATGCGATATTTTTCAAATATAAGTTTATCGCTTTAAAATTCTGTATGATAATGAGTGTTGCTTACACTCTTTCCTTCATTCATTCATTCATCCATCCATTCATCCATCCATTCGTTTATTTAACCATTCATTCATCTATCTTATCATGGAGACAGGTTTTTCTGATATTGCTATTGTTTTTATTGTTGTTGTTATGCTTTTTTTATTGTTTTGTTTTGTTATAAAATTCAATTTTTTGTAGTTTTTTTCCAACAAATAATAATAATTTATAAAAATTAATGAGCCGTCTTTCTCTCACATGTTTATGAATAAAAAACTAATAATAATAAAAATAAGACAAACAACAATAGCAATAATCTTCTTAGACATATACGGTCATATGCAAAAAAACTTAACAAAACTTGTTTGTATGCAAAAACGATTGATTATTAGCTTAAAATCCCTTTGTTAAACCCAAGTTAACTTTAGCAATTTATAGTAGGAAACTACCCAATTGAAGAGCAATTTAAAGCAATATTGATGTTATGAATATTGCATATAAAAATAAAAACAGCATGTCTTGGCGTCAAGGAACATTTTTGGAGGCATAAACCCTCACCCAAAAGAGAAAGTCATCTTTTAGTGAGATGTTGATTCAAGCCAGACCACTGAAATTGTCAAAGAATAGCTGTTGTAACAGAAATTTAAGTTAAGTTAGTGATCACCGTAAAGCTCTAATTCCAGTCCAATGAAGTTTTTTCGGCAATAGTAAAAAAAAAAACGCCTGGAAAAATATAATTGGACTTCGAGAAAGATGTTAAAGCTATGACAACGAATATAATAAGATTGGGACCAGATTTCTCTTACATTTTTAAGTAATATTGTAGAGAGTACGCCTAAATTCTTCAAAAACGCCTCAAAAAAATGGGTTCTAAGAATAGTGTTAAAAATATAAGTTCCTCTCTATTTAGGCGAAAAGTACAAAACTAAGTGGACGGATTCTTTGGTGTCATTGTCTATCTCTCACTCCAGTATTTAAATATCATACCTTTTGTTAATGTTTTTTTAAAGGACTTAACAGTGAATACTTATGTACACACATTTGCACCCTACTATATGTATATAAATTTATACACCCACTTTGTCACAATCGGCCCAATTTAAAATTTTTGAATTTAAGTACAATAAAAACTCTCTTCTTTAGTGGTGTACATCACATCAAAACAACTACACAAAGCTCGTTATTTGGATGATTATTATTCTACCGATAAAATTAATTGTCTTGATTTTTACGTTTTGAAGAATTTTTTTTGCTATAAATGTGTACAGTGTGCAAAATCCATATTCGTACACCCGATAAAAATTAAAAAATTTACAAAATATTCAACGCATAAGCAAATTTTTGAAAATTTCGTGTCTATTTATTGTTCTTATGACAAAATACAAGTAATATGTAAGTATCCTATAAATCGACCGCTAGATGGCGAAGTATTCACGTAATGGATAACAAAAACCGTATTCGTACAGAGTAATGATTTCAATAAAATTAAGGATATTATGCATAAGGATTAAAATTAATATTTTGTTGGATATCCTTTTTGCTTTAAGACAGCATTGAGTTAATTGTGGTGATTTTTTAATCCATTCCGTCCTCAATGCTACTTTCAGGTCGTTTACGTTTTTAATGTCGTAATGTTTAAAATTTTTCTTGAAAACTGACCACAAATTCTCAATAGGGTTGAGATCTGGACTTTGAGGTGGCATTTGAGGTATTTGAGACAATTTACAAAATCAAAGTCGGAAATTCAGCGCTGTATGTTTGGGATCATTGTCCTGTTGAAAGATAAAATCCCTAGAAATGCCCATTTTTTTCTGCACTTTGCTTCACATTTTTCTTTCAAATATTTATGTACTAGCAGACCCGGGCAAACGTTGTTTTGCCTTCGAATTTTATTTATATTTTGTACTGTAAGTCTGGTTTGCATGCAAAGTCATGGCTGATTGATATTTAGAAGAAGAATGAAAGGTGCACTAAACGGACATGGCAATTATTGTTCAAATGGAATTATATATATTTGATAGCTGGGACCGATCCGATGTTGAACTGTGTCTTGTGAATAATTTTGGTATAAAACAAAAATTCGATTCCTGGCTAGTTCGTTGTCTTCTGCGCGCTCGTGTGTGAGCGTAGCATTTTGCAACATACTGCAATATACGCTTCTTATGATATTTTTTTTTGTTATTGTTATTGTTGGGGTAGAAAGACTGCCCTTCATTGTCTTACCTGTTGCTTATTTACTTTTTTCAATAGCTTTCAATAATACAATTAATTTACTTTCACTAACACAATGGGTTAATTTATTAAAATGCATGTATGTATGTAATATTTAATTTAAATAAATTAATCTTCAATTTAATAGTTCATTTTTTCGTTTGACACCAACGAACTTTTCACGAAAAGAGGTTATGTATGAGTCGGTGTCGAGATACTTAACGACGCTACACCCTGCCACACGCCGATCAAGCACCTAACGCCTTCAGCAAAACATAAAATAGGCTTATTGTGCAAACAGGGTTTAAAAAAGAGGAATAGATATTTATTTACTTTTTTATATGTTTTTTTTTTCGCAAAAAGATGTTAGGTTTCAGTCGGTATCAGGCTAATTAACGTCACTGCACGTTGATTAACGAGCCAACGGCTTTAACGAAACACAGCATAGTGCAGTAGTTCTTGAGTTACGCGCCATCCGTCGGACGAACTTCAAACTACACAGAAACACTCCTCACGCCCCATAGAACATGCATATTAAGTTTGGTCAGAATCGGTCCAGTAGTTTTTGAGTTTAGCGATCACGAAGATACGTCATTTTTATATACATAGAGATATAGTCCCTTGCTGACATAATTCCATCAATGAAATGTAGATTCCCAACTCCTGATGCTGAAAAGCAACTCCAAACCATTAACGAGCCTCCACCATGCTGAGAGAATTAGGTTATGGTTATCGCCAAATTTTATATTAAATTTGGACTCATCCGTAAAAATAATTCTTTTCCAGAAGTTGAAATCCTTATTTTGGTACTTTTTAGCAAACGTAACCCGTCGTTGCTTATTAATTATGCTAACAAATGGTTTTCTGACAGTATACTGACTTTTGAATCCAATTTTTTAAATGTAATTTTGAACTGTTTGAGGTGTAACGTGAATTCCAAAGTTATGTTCCAAACTTACAGCCAGTATAACGCCAGTTATGGAAGGATCGATGCGAATTTGTCGACATAGGAATGAGTACTGTCTTCGTGTTAATTTGAGTGGGTTACATTGGACAGTAGAAGCACTGCGCTTCATTATTATTTCAATTCCCTGTAAAGATTTCCATCAATGTTAGTTAGTGTTTAATGACTCCATTATATCTCAACAGATTAATGACCCGAACAAGACTATTGTTATCGTCAAGGATTTTATAAATCACTAAGATTACATTTTTAATCACTTTTAATTACAAATTTATTTTAAACAGCTGATTATGTTATGTGTATATTTATTTTGAGTGTAGCCAATCTCTATATTTGATAATCGCTAAATAATGTAAGCGTATTAATTGAGTAAAGTCCAATATTTTCTTTAAGTCCCAAATAAATCTATTTCTTGGAATAAACAATGAAATTCATGTTTCGTAATCCAAATTTATTTAAAAAAACTAATGGCCATTATTACAATTTGAGTTTATAGTTCGGTAAACTTTAGCTAAAGTGATTTTAAAAGTTACCTTCAAATTGTTTTCGTAAAATAAAGGTAACTTTTTTAAAATATGGCAATGTCAGAGTTGGGTATATGCTCTGCGTTTCGCCGAGATGAAATGGAAAACGTAATGAAACGTATGCAAAAAGAAGAGGTACAAGATCCTATAAATACGAAAATCTTTCAGGACAGGACTATGATTGAAATGGAATAATTTTCCGCAAAAATAATAAAAGACAGTTAGTGAACACATTGGCCAACGCATATGCTTGCTTAGTACTATCGAATGTATGTAGGGAATATGTACTCGCCTCCTGGTGCATGTAATGAAATTATCAGACAAGGAATTTTTAACATCACCTAAAATGTAATAAAATATTTATTTGACAATTAAGTAAACACATTTAAATAAATTTATTCGTTGTATATACATATGTATGCATATACATTAAACAAATTATTTGTTAACTCTAAATTACATTCCACTTCTCATTTTTGTTTTCGTAATTTGCTGGCCTAGTTCTGTTAGTAGACAACACAGCCTAGAAGAGCTTTGATTTATTTGATCTTGCAAAAGATATGTAATAGAGTATGCAATTATTTAACTTTTACTTTTATTTGAGTAAGAAATTTATTGAATTTGAACTTCTAAAATTACTCGACTAATCGTGTAAGAATAACTAACTAAAAAAACGTGTATTTGGTAGTATGCTTTTTTAATTAAAAACAAGGTCGATGTTTTTTGTTTTTCTTTTGAAGCAGTAGTATTTATGGACGTTCGACATAAATTTATTCATTTCGTAACGAACGGCGCGGCATAAAAAAACTAATTCCTTCTTTAATGCGTTGTGCGATTCATTGGATAATCAACTACAAAGAGATACGCTCTAGGCGAGAAACGAGTACTACGTGAAAATATGTGATTGACTACTCTACCATTATTAAGCAGAACCTTCGCTCTCGCCTGTACGCGGTACAGACTTTGAAGCACCGGCCCATAAATGAGAGTTGTATTCCATTTTGGGTCGGATAAATATTAAGTAGATCAGATGGAGTGAAGTATTTCGTACACTGTCTTAATACTTGAATGCTTCTTTCGACACATGATATATGCGATCTTCCCAATAAACATCACAGTGAATTCTCAAGAGCGTCTGATTTTCCAATATCTGCATTACCCGTAGACACAGATGACAACACACCACCACGTCTGAGTGTTAAAAACCAACATTGGGTCTTGCTTACATTAAAATCGAGACTGTTCCCACGACTCCGCTCGAAGATGTTCGCCAGATTACTTGTGAGAGTGTCTTTCTTATTTATCATTTTTGCCCCAATCTCTCTACGATAAAAAGAATTTGAAGGACAAATGTTGTTGTCATCTGCAAAAGAGTAGATAGGATTGAGTGTAGGAAGAAAGTCGTTAAGAACTATTAGAAATAGCGTAGTAGAAAGAACAGAGCCTTGTGGTGCGATAAAATTGCATTAGAAAGTTTTTCCGATATTCGCTTTGTCTTGTCTAAAAACATGAAATCGTCTATTATACTGATACTTTTTATATCAGACTTTTTTTAAATTTGCCATACTTTGTATTATTAAGTTAAGCTTCCGTGGATTGTAGTTAAAACAAAATAAATCTTGTGTTTAGTTTTTCAATTAAAATCCTGTATTCAAAACAGTTTTGTGCACCACTGCTTGCAATCTTTTTACAGGCAATAACAATTTTCTATTCTTAATTACTCCGTCTGTTTACAAGTTTGGAAACAACAACAATTACTCGACAGATCTTTCTATCTAAAGATCTTCCAACCCGATTGTAGTTATAGCTTGGGTTTGATCCCAAATTATATTCTCTTAGACCAGAGTTTAACCACTATAAACTCTGCTTACGCTGACTTCAAACCAATAGACTCGTTCGCTGAGTTAACTACAAATAAACTGATTGTTGCTTACTTGTTTACTTTATTTATCCAAATATTCTGTTCTTACATAGTTTATCTTAAACCAATTAATCATGTAGATACTTATTCTATGCGTAAGTAATACTTATCATAAACTATCATATCAACTAAAACTTAAAATAAAGCAGAATAGCCGCAATCCTTTACCAAAACGAATCAACTCTTATACTATATTCCGCAAAAAATGGAAAAACGAAAACACTCATATACTTAAAACCAACTTAAAACACTACTTACAACTAATTAACAACAACAGGGCACAGATATCCACTTCACTGTGCAGTGTTATACACCAGGCTGTCCAAACCCAGGGTATTGACCATCCTGTGATAAAAAAGCAGGCCCTCGTCGCCATAGAGCAGCCTCTCGTCTCCATATCACTCCTCCTCCCGAAGCAGCCGGTCACTATCTCATTCTCTAGGGCGGACGATCGTTCCAAAAACGCCAGCACAGTCCTCATAAGAAAAATATCGATCCTCTTGAAACCCGCATGGTCATAAATGACCCGACAAGACGGTCTCCGGAACGAACCATCGAGGAACTGGCGAGCCCTTAATCCAAGAAAAGCCGACAAAAAACGCCTCTCCTAAGCCTCTCCATCTAATGGAACGAAATCTCACCGATGTGCGTTTTATATGGCTGAGTAAACAAAATCTTTGAAAGCCCACGAACCCCTCTATATTTCAAGTAGATTCCATTTCTTTCTTTTAATTTATTTTTAGTTCTTTTGTAGCCATGCTTGTTATTACCTGTTACTTGTTTTCTTTGCTGTTAGTTTTTGTTGTTGCTGTGTTATTTTTATTTACTTTATCTCTGCTAATGTTTATTGTTGTTGATTCTAGTTATTTATAAACAGCACGTATAGTTATTCTTGCAGCTTTTGTTTATTCATTTTAGCAATGTTATAAACGCAGAGGAGGTTCCCAATCTTATTTTCGTAACAATATTCTAAAAGTTATCACTATTGGGATACCTTGCGGAATTGAAGTTGATTTTAAAAACTTTAACTAAATGGAAGTGAATATTTTTACATCCCAAATTTTTTAATAAAATTTTAACGGATAATATAGCGTGTTTTTTATAGAGGTATAGAACTTTAAGTTGGCATTACTTTTCAAAATGGCCACCAATTTAACAGCTGTCAAGTGATTTATTCTCAGTTTGGCTTGGAAATTCATCATGAATAGACTCACGCCCGGCGTAGATTCGCCGAATGGACCCAAAACGAGTTTACCGTTGTTCCTGATTTTCATAAGTGAATTTTGTTCAGAGGTGAAGCGCACTTCTGGTTGAATGGCTACGTCAACAAACAAAACTGCCGCATTTGTAGTGAAGGTAATCCTCAAGTGTATGTGGAAACAGCGTTACATCCAGAAAAACTAACTTTTTGGTGCGCTTTATGGGCTGGTGGAATCATTGGTCCGTACTTTTTCAAAAACGATGGCGGCCAGAACGTTACAGTCAATGGTGATCGGTATAGAGCCATTATTACCAATTTTTTCATTCCTGAATTGAATAACTATGATGTGCAGGAGTTGGTTTCAACAAGACTTATTGAAAGACACGTTTGGTGACCGCTTAATTTCACGTTTTGGACCTGTGAATTGGCCTCCAAGATCTTGTGATTTAACACCGCTAGACTACTTTCTGTGGGGCTATATAAAGTCATTGGTCTATGCGGTAAAGCCACAAACGCTTGATCATTTGGAAGACAACATTCGCCGTGTTATTGCCGATATACGGCCATGAATGATGGAAAAAGTCATCGAAAATTGGACTCCAGATTGAACTACATCCGCGTCAGCCGTGGAGGTCATATGCCAGAAATCATATTTAAAATGTAATGCCACAAGATTATCTTTCGGATAAATAAAATTCATGTCAATCGAATAATCCATCGTTGTTTTATTGCAACACCACTTATAAGCGTAAAACTAAATAATCACAAGCATTTGCTATGTTACAACCAAAATTTTTCATACAAAAGTTGCTCGATTAATTGACACACATTGTTCGAGTTATTTGTTAGTCGAAGTTGGCTATTTTCATTATTCCATCAAATAATGAACAAAAAATTCGTCGATTAATCGAAAAAGGCTTAAACGAATGGATACTATAATATGTAAGATTAAATAGATTTTCACCCAAAAATAAGGAAAATATTTGACACTGTGTGGTCACATTGAAATCGTTTTTGTTTGACGAAAAATAATTTTATTTTCCCAAAATAAGGTGTTTTGTTGTTTTCTGCTTAAAATTATTTTATGGTCACATTACGGCAAAAAAATATTTTATGTTTTTCGTCAAATATTTGCCAGATGTGAATTAAAACATTTTTTTTTTGCTTGAATTAATTTATATGCTTTTATATAAAAAAGTGTATAAAAAATTAAATACAAATTACAAAATAGTGGCCACGTTTTTTCGTCAAATATTAGGACAAATGCGACCGTAGCTAAAGAAACTGTCAAAATAGTGGAATCGATTGGGAGAATCATGTCCGCAGAAGGCACAAACATTTCCATCTGTTGGCAAGGTCATAGGGTTCGTTTTATGAGATGCTCGTTGGATAATTTTTATTGTTTAACGTTAGAAACGCAGAAAATTACTTACAAAGTTATTAAGATATTGCAGCGTTAAAGTGATGAAAGTAAGTTTCATCAAGACAATGCTTTAGATCGTAATTGATTATTTCGATGACCAAAATCTATGAACTAAAGTTCGAATGGGCTTCATCACGCATGTTTAATTTGAATGGAAGGGGACAAAAAGAGTAAAAATGATAACTAAGAAAATAGTTAAAATAATAATGAAGATAGGGTTAGCGAAGCACGTCGGGTTTTAGTAATAAATAAATTTAGTAATAAATAAAAATAAATAATGATTTTGAAAAAAGAAATAAAAATTTATTATTATTTTTTATTTTTTTTTAGATTTATTTTTAACTTTTCTTAGAGTTTGCGGTTTTGAATTTAAATAAATTGTGGTTCTGCTTAACATTCAGCATAAGCAGTCGTGGCCGAGCGGTTAAGGCGTCTGACTAGAAATCAGATTCCCTCTGGGAGCGTAGGTTCGAATCCTACCGACTGCGAAGGATGAATTCTTTTTTATTTTTTTTCTTTAAAGTTTTTTTTTTAAGTTTTAAGCCCACCCATAATGAAGACAATTTTTATGACGATTAAAAAGGTGGCTTGCCTGTGTGCGCGTGTTTGTATGTTATTGTTGTTGTTAATAATAAAACCTGTCAACAGATAAGAAAAAAAAGTAATAAAATAAAGCGTCATCATTGTCTCACCTATACAATCACTTCACTCCACTGCATTTTATTTGACTTCATTTCATTTCTAAAGTGTCCGTCCGTTTGCTTGTCTGTCTGTTGGATTTTCGGTGTTCGTATATGAATTAGTGAGCGAGTGAGTGAATATGTGTGATTGTTGAAGTTGTTGCCGTTGCTGTTGTTAATGCCGTTGAATGTTGTTGTGGGTGATGCCTTCTGTTATTATTGGTCTTGTTTTTATGCGATTATGAATTTTGAGCCTTTTTTTTTGTCAGTCTGTCCGTCTTGCTAGCTGTCCTGGGCACAATCAAATAAAAATGAAAAACATTTAAGCCAAGACGTATTGTATTGTTGCCTGCCTCTTTACAATACAATGGTACTCGTATGTCTGTCTGTAAATGTGTGTGTGTGTGTGTGTGTGTGTGCGTGTACGTGTACGAATATGCCAGTCCCATATGCCTGTGTTCACAATCAAGAAGAGGACTTGAAGATTGCGGGTGTGTATCTTTGAAATTATTGTTAATATTCGTGTTGTTGCTGTTGTGTTGTGTGTTGGGGGCAAATATAATTCATGTTCAAAATAAACATTTCCAAAAGAATAGCAACAACAGCAAGAATAACAATATCAGCTAAGCAAATGAAAGAATCAACAGTAACGAATGAATGCGAGTGATATTAAACGCATAAGGAACACCTTCTCAAAACAATAAAACTTAACAACGACAACAGTACTCGTAAGATTACAAGGCAGAACGCAAAGAAATGTGTGTGTTTGTGTTTTGGCTCTGTTCGGTTTTTATTTGTCTCCTCATTTTCTTACCTGAAGACGTTCAGTCGATTGCTGTTTTTATGCCGCCGCACCTTCTTCACTATGTACATACTTCCTATAATAATGTTAACAATACCCTCTGTTTCTACAGCTTTAGCCCGCCTGAACATCAAATGCCATACCATATCCATTCAATATGGAATGGATTCTGTTTTAAATTTTTTATTATTTGAAAACGAGAAAAAAGAAAAAAAAGTAAATAAAAGAACACATTATTGTGGTTATTTTTATTATCCCACAAACCAATAACACCGCTCAGACAGCGTTTATCCATTAATTAGCACACCTGAACGTGACTTTTTGAATTATAACCACTTATCTCCGCGTGCATCTCACCAGAACCGATAATTGGATGGATCAAAATCGTCGGACGGGATTGGGGGCGGCATTTTTATTCCTGTATACGGGGTGAGGGAATCTTTAAAACTGCCGGACCACTGCAGTGTCTTACAGGCGGCGGTCTCGGCGATAAAAAGGGCGGCGGACTGGTTGATGTACTATGGGGTGTATGAGAGTGAATTCGAATCTGTACGGATAGTCAGGCTGCGATCAGGGCGATCTCCGGTGTCTACTCGACATCGCGTCTGGTGTATGATGCCAGGCATCTCTGAACGGGATGGCGAGACATTCAGACCGAGAGATTGTCTGGGTAGGGGGTTAGTCGGACACCCATGGGAACTGTGCGGCAGACGGACTTGCGAGGGCTGGCTCTCTCCTCAGAAATGAGGAGATTGACCACTCAGTTGGGATGCCACTCTCCTCTTGCAGACTTATGGTCATGCGGTACATGTTGTGCAGGGCTTAGCTACGGTAGGATGATGAACCCACGTGCTCTGTATCGAGGCAAATCTGGCTCCTATATGATCGGGCTCGCTTGGAGTCTATTATAGGGATGCCGCGACTTAGGCTGCGAATTCTTGTGGCTGCGATCACTGGGCAGTGGGTGGCTGGTCGGCACGCTAGGTGATTGGGTCTGCCGTTCAATGACTATTGTGGGGGTTGTCAGGATGAGGAGGAAGAGTAGAATGTCGAGCACTTCTTGTGCCAATGCCCGAGTCTTTCGGACATTTGGACTGCTTTCGTTGGCAGTTCGTCTCTGGATGTCAGGATCTGTTCTTTTGTACATGCGTCTGGTTGGTTCGGATCGGATCGGGATGCAGACATGTAGGTTGTTCATTTTCTGGATTACTGATGGGTATCACAGTGGGATCAATACTGGACCCAGGTAAGCTGGGCGTGTCTGGCTATCCGTCGTAACTAACTAACTAACCACTTTTTTGTTTTTAGAATATTATTTATTATTATTATTTATTGACGTTGTACGGCAACAAAGAAATATAAAGAAAATGATTTTATATTTTACATAATTTTCGTTAAATCCCGACGGACTGAAAAAAAAATCAACGTCTCAAGCATTATCTCATAAGCAAATAATCCCATGATCATTCAAAGTGTATGAGACAAACGCAAGTATGTGGCAATCGATAAGAAGCCTTGCAAAATCCATTTGTAACGGCAGAGGTATATCGTGAGGTTTGTAGGCCTATTAAACGATATTTGTCTTTCGCTTTACAGTTTCCAAGATCTTGCATCGAAACTACGGAATTTAACGCTTGTAGCGGAAACAATAGGTCTAAAGATTAATGTGGCGACAGTAAAAAAATCACCGTCTCAAAACTACGTCCTAAGATCGATTTACAGTTGTCACGAACGAAATAGGGAATGAGTCACGGTTTTACAAGGGTATTCGTCACGCTGTCATAACCCACGGGTGGTCAAAGGAATTTTCTGATCCATATATTACGAAGCACTTATGTTCTTTGGTTCGACCGATTCTAGAATACGGAGCTATTATATGGAATCATATATGTATACTTCCTTCATATGAAAACAGACACCGCAATAGGTCCGATCCCCCAGAATTTTATCCTTTACCCGATTTTTCGAATAGTTAATGTGTCTATAGCCAAATATGACCTTTTTCATGAGGGTATATCTCGGTTTACAAGGACTTTTGGGTCATGCGGTAAAAACTCGTGAATTCCTTGATGGAATACCTTTCCACCCCAATAGGTCCGATTTCCCCAGAATTTGATCTTTTACCCGATTTTTCGAATAGTTAATGTGTCTACTGTTAAAATTACAAAAATGTTAAAAAAAGAATTTAACTTACGAAGTTATCTTCACACCCTTAAACAGACTCGCTCTTATTAAGTTACCAACTTTAAAAAGCCTGAGACCAATGCTAAGTATTACATTTTTATTTAATTTAATACGTGGTGATGTTGATTCCGAATTCCTTCTAAACAAAATTATTTTTAACGTTTCAGTTCAAAAATTTAAAATGTCACAGCTCTGTTTATGCCAATAATGATCCCTTTCGTCAGATATGTTTACAATTTAATAATCCATATCATTTAATCGATTTTTCTAAGAGTAATGAAATTTTGTACAGAAAAATAAATATTGCATTTAAATTAATTATATTGGCCCATATTCATAGTCAAAAATAAAGTACCTTTAAGTGAACAAAAGTCGACTTTTACATATTCATGGAAAACTTAAAGTATGCTTTTGACGTTAGAGTCGACTCTAAATAAAAAAAATCAGCTGAACATGTTTTTAAATAATTTAAAAATAAATATAGGGTCCGCCATCTAACGTTTTTTTTTCAACTAGTGCTTATTTCGTGAATGGTAACACTTAGCTCATGTCTGATTTGACAGATAATTAGCTTTAACCTTCCCCTGAACGAATATGGTAGTGTATACGCTTGAACAACGCTGGGAATCTGGGCCTGCGATCGACTTACAGAGATGCCGATTTTGCCAATGAAAATCATCTTTTCAGATGAAGCTCATTTTGATCTTGGCGGGTATGTAAACAAGCAAAATTGTCACATTTGGGGCACAGAAAACCCGCACGCATACATTGAAAAGCCAATACAACCAAGACGAGTCACTGTTTTGTCTTCGAAAATGAGCAAGGAGTGGCCGTGACAGTCAATGGCAATCGTTATCGGGCCATGTTGAACGAATTTTTGTTCACAAAAACTGAAGAGGAGGATATTAGCAACATTTGGTTTTAACAGGACGGCGCTACATTCGATGTTTAGCGCCCTGTTTTTGAAAATCGCATTATCAGCCGCAGAGCTATTGTCGTTTGGCCACCTCGGAGCTGCGATTTGACACCGTTGGACTATTATTTATGAAGTGCCGTTAAAGATAAGTGTTACGCCAACAAGCCAGAGACAACTGACGCTTTAAAAGACAATATTCGTGAAGCCATTGGTGAAATACAGCTGCACATAAGCGATAATGTGCTTAAAAATTGGACCGATCGTGTAGGCTATTGCATGGCCAGCCGAGGCAGCCATTTGTAAGAAATTATTTTCCATTATTAACCGGAAGGATTGTACTTTCAAATAAAAAAAGAAATTTGAGAAAATATTCAGTAGTTTTTTTTTATAGCATTTTCAAAAAAAAAAAGAAAATTATTTGGCGGAGCCTTTATTTCCTTATCCGTTCTTTAGGCATTTGTTATATTTATTTGAGTTTGAAACACTTTAAGGAAATAGTCATGCTTTGAAATACAATTTGATGCAAAAAAACTACGAACTACCCAATCAGAAAAATCGTTGATCAAAAAAATATTGGTAGTCAGGTATACAAATGGGTTAACGGACCCTAGCTTGTCATTGTAGGTTTAAAAAATAAAAGCCGCTTGTTAAGAGTTCACACTTTCAAATATTTGATAAAAAATTCGACATAAACATTAATCAAATAGCAGTTGACACCCACTCAAAGCCAGTTCAACTTAAAGTATATTTCATTTTCAACTACGAATATGAACAAGATAGTAAAGGGTTTTAAGTTAGAGACTTACTCTAGCAAGAGTCGACTTGAGTATGGGACTATGAATATGGGCCATTGCATTTAATTTAAACCATATTACCTTAGTCTGTATGGAGTTAATTTGCCATAGACCAAATAAATAGATAAATATTAGGTCTGCTAACGCTCCCCATCCATGATTTTCACAGGTGAGTACCAAACTCAAAGGTGTGATGTTAGGACACTAACCTACACACCTTGGTGAAATGTTGGAGACCATCTAAACTCCTGCCGTTATATGACGTACGGCATCCGGTTGAGAGTGCAACACCACACCGAGCTCACACTCTGCCTGTATTTTAGGCTTAAAACCACAATCACCACTAAGCTCCCACAAGGTGGCTAACCCAAAAGTCAACCGCGGGCCGAAGTCCCTGGCACCAGAATACCTTTGTTCGGGTTCAGTAACATAAATGCTACCTCCAGTTTCAGCCCCTTAACGGCTCCTGACCGGTGACCGGTAGCTATAGCGTTGCCAGATTTTGATGATGATTTTGTCATATTTTTGATGATTTTTTCACCAAAATGTTATTTGATGATTTTTTTTCTGAAATGATTTTTTATTTTTAAAAATTACGATAATTTTTTTAAGTAGTTTGTACCAAATATGTATATAATTTTTCTCAAAAATAAAACGAAATAAAAAATCAAAAGTTAATTTTTAAAACAAAAAAGAGATGTTTCCAACGGATTGAAGGTTTTTGGTTGTGGTTACTATGTATGTACCCTGTGAACAACCTGCACAAAATGTGTCATTGTTTCAGGCCATTACAAAGTACTTCTTCTTTGAAAGAATTAATATAAAGCTTCCCCCACTTAATAGATGAGAAATATATTCAAGACTTAGAGCATTGTCCGGCAAACTAACATGGATGCATTTTACAAATGTGGCAGTAATTTGAGAGCTCTCACTCAGGAGATTTGGCACTGTATTTTCCATTTGTTTTCTCTTTAGTTCTCTCTGCTTATTTTTTGCCTATGCGTGTGAGTACGTACGTGTGAAAACAGAAGAGAGAAACAAAAATGTAGTTGATAATGGAAATTACTCTCTCAGAGAGAGTAAAGTTGATCTTTAAAAAAAAATTCGAAAAAAATCAACATACATCCGCCACACATCTGCATTCTTCGCTGTTTCAGTTGCAACGAAAAGCAAGATCGTAAGAAACTGTTTAAATTAATGTTCTGTTGCCACAAAAATTTGCGTTAATTCTTCACGCATGTGCATTCGTCGCTGTTTTATTGACGGCTATAAGCAAAAGAGTAAGAAGACGTGTGGATTGAACGTGAATAATAGAATTGTCAACTCTAGATAATCGTTAATCAAAAACGATTGATGCTGATAATGGCGATCTTATTTAGTTTAAAAAAAGAAATGCCAAAAATACTCAGAGTTGTTTGTCATTTCACCGTGAATGGACTAAGAAACGAACAACGCTTGCAAATCCCTGACTTTTAATTTAATTTTAAAAAATTCATACAGTCAATAAAGGAAGGTACCGTGTGATTATTACCAACTTTTTTTTACCCAAAACGGTAGAACTGGACTTGGCTGACTTATAGTTCCTCCAAGACGATGTCGTATGCCACACGGAACGTGCTACCATGAACCTATTGAGAGGCGCGTTTGTTGAGCAATTAATCTCACATTTTGGAACAGTTCATTGGCTACCAAGATTATGCGATGTGACCATACTATACATTTTTCGAAGGTATACTACAAGTCTTTCGTGTAGAGAGACAAGAGACAACTGCAATGGGTGAGATACCGGATTAAATGCTAGAAAAAGTATGCGAAAATTCGAGCTAACAGATGGGTCACTTTCGACGTTGCCGTGTGCATCATTCAAGTTAAATAATCGTTAAGTAAATGGCAGGCATTTATATATCGCTCCAAATAAATATTTCATTCACTTTTGCAGACTTTTTTTAAATTTTCAATACTCAAACGGTTAACAAAATCATCCGTTACAATATGACATCTGTTTCTTATAAATTAACTATTTTTACTTCTATATTTTTGTAATAAATTTTTTACATTAAAAACTGATGATTTTTTTCTTCAAAATGTGATTTTTTTTCGCCAAATGATGATCCTTTTTCTAAAGCTTCTGGCAACGCTGGGTAAGTATTCGTGAACCGTTGTCTTCGCAAGATCCTTCGCATATTCTGGCCATCACCAGAATTTCCATAGACTGGAACCCGCAATGGAACAGCATAGGGAGTCGTCTTCTTCACACATGAATAAGACACATTGACGCCGAAGTAAAGGCATTGAAGTGAGGGCTTTGGCACAAAATAAAGAATTGTTTAAGTAATTTATTGAGGGCCTATGCTCATTATAGTATCTTCTAATTTTTTTCCATTACTCTTACAAAGCATTTCCATCTTAAACGATTTGCTGCCGTGGTCTTTGCCTCTTCCTATGTAAGATTGTTTTATCTTAGTTCTTGCCAAGAATCAAGAAATAGTGTGGCTTGTCAAGATTTTTTAAAGCATATTTATTAAAGTTTCCTTGCAAAAAGTTGAAAACGAAACACCTTTTTCTTATATTTAAAACGAGCGCTTTATTAAGCCAACCATTTTCGGTTTTGATCGAAATTTTTTGCCATTATTTGAGTCCATCAGTGTAGAACTTCTAGATTTTCTGAGCAAAAAACTGATCAATTGCGTTTTGCAGGCCGCTATGTAATTTAAATTTACACTATTTACTATTTCTGGAGAGAATGTGTAAGATCTAGGCTATATGGTGGAGACATCAAAACTTTTCCGTCAAGCTCTCTCAGTTTCTGTCGGGTTATCAAAGATTTGTGTGGTTAGGTGTTGTCTTGATGGATCATCTTGAACGTGTTACTTTTCTTTCTTTACTAGGACGGCTAATTTTGATACTGCTCTCGTAAATTAACATCGTAAATTTGAATAAAACACTTGAGTTAAGTTTTTTTTTAATCAATAAAATCAATAAACATTTTTGCAATTGAATCAGTTCAATTGCTCATATCGCGTTGACAGTTACTTAATGGCAACGAATCCTATAAACATCTTGTAAATGACTTTAAATCTCTAGAGAAGATAATCACGCTATTCGGTGCGTGACATATCAAAATTTTCTTAAATTAAAATTTTCTTAAATTTTGATTTATCATTACAAAAATCAAAAGAAGAATGCATTGTAATTGCAAGAAGTTCGTACATACGATGATCCATCTGACCCAAATAAATTAGTCTTCTTTTCTTCAAACCATTTCCCGTTGTTCTAGTTATTTGGCATAAATGAAAGTGTCGCTATTATTTCCTTCACCACTGTATATAAGTCTGGGTTTCTATTTCGAAAGTTCTCTTCATGAAACTATCGCTAAAGCTCTTTACAGACGATTGTCAGATCTAAAAATATTGTCACACCTGGTGATTTGCCAGACAATTGGAAAATTGCCACCACAATGTATATTTTAAGTTCGCACGATAGTATGACGTATTTGGTAGAAAATCTGGCAATCCTAATATACATATGCTTATTCTGACAATGCTGTAAAAGATATTCAGATCTTAAAAAATCGATCATCTGATAATCTAACAATGATCTGACAAAGTTGAAAGATAAAAGTTGTAAGTTCACACAACTATAAGAAATATTCTGTACATTTTTCTGACAATAATGTGAGAACTGACAATCGGCTATTTTCTCTTTCCAACTTCCATTCGCGTCTACACTACACTAAATGGTGGTCCGACCGTAATGCACGCTGTTAATTGTAAGTCACACCTTAACGTCAAGTTCTTTGCTCAACTTAATTTGACATTTCTTTGTTTGACAAATTTAGCCATGAAAAGCTACACATTTGAGCAGCGCGTTAAGATTGCTGAAGCCTTTTACGAAAATGGATGTTCAAATCAAAACGCTTTTCGTACACTTCGCAATCGACCAAATGTGTCCGCAATGATGCAGATGATTGTTGAAAAGCCGATGCAACCACAAAGTGTGACTGTTTGGTGCAGTTTATGGGCTGGCGGCCCAAACTTCTTCGAAAATGAAGTCGGCCAAGCAGTTACCGTGAATGCTGTTTGCTATGGCGAGATAATAATCTTGTTGCCAGAAATTGAGGATATAGACCTGGACGATATATGATTCCAACAGGATGGTGCCACTTACCGCACAACCAACGAAACAATGGCTCTTTTGAGCCAGAAACTCAATGACCGTGTTATCTAATGTCGTGGCGATGTTAATTGGCCGCCAAGATCATGTTATTTGACACCGTTGGACTTCTTTTTCTTTGAAAGATTTAAAAGAAAAAGTGTACGTAAATGAGCTAAAAACAATTCAAGAGCTAAAGGATGAGATAATTCGGTGCATTTACGACATTGAACCTTAAATATGTCTCGCAGTCATTGAAAATATGCACCGACGGATAAAGAGAGGTATGCTTCCGAAGCCGTAGCGAGCATTTGACCGATATTTTTTTTTTCACATATATTTGTCATAGATCCTTCTGTCAAATAGAAGATAACTTTTTGAAAATTCCTTGTTTTATTTACAATTAACCTTGTGCGTTTTGGTTGAACCACCTTTATTTCAATATAATTCAAGATTTTCACAACAACATTGTTGTTGTTTGACATTATGAGTAAAGAAACCAAAATAGATTTTCTAAGTATTTACAAGATAGTGTGTACGCCGTACCAATCTTCTCTTCCTTTTCACCCTCAAACTTAGACTTTCCGAAGAAAAAATTTCATAGTGTAGCCCAAGTGTAAGAAAGTAAAAAATTCCTACACTGTAAAGCTTAATATTTTAAGCGGCAGAACTAAAGTCTAAAATAAGATTCACCCATTGGTTCGGCAGAAAATTTTTGTTCCAAATAATTTTTTTTTATGTAGTTTGACGTTTCTCTTTTTGAGGGAGAGCGAGAGAGAGTGAGAAAGAAAGTTAACTTGCTGCGGAACAATTTCAGGTTGAATTGTTTAAATTTTGATTTTTGTTCCTAAACAATGTGCTGCCAGCGACTTTAATTTTTTAAGCAAAGTTGAACTGAGATGTCACTTCATAGTGTACGTATGTACATATAAGCAGTTGTTTTATATTATGAAATGGTTATAATATATATTTTATACAACTATGCCACCTAATTGTAAAACTAAAACGCCTCGTATATTTGTTTTTCCAGAACAATTGTTCGAAGTGGGTGAATCGTTTCAGAACACACTGTCATAAAACTAAAACAAAAATTTTGTTCCGAAGTAATTGGTGAATCCAGCTTAACTAATTAGCGGACAATGACTGTTCGTTTGTTTACAGCCAGCGTGTGCAATATTTTTCTATTAAATATTTAAATTCCAACAAATGAACACAATTTGTTGTTGTTGTTGTTATTTGTATATTTGACGTTGACTTGAAGGTTACGTATTACGTCTGTTCGTTCTTTCGTTCCTCCGTTCGTTCAAGAGAAAAAATAAAAATAAATTCTCGTATAAACAGAACATTTTAATGAACAACAAACACATCGTTATGAAGGCGAATACGAGTTTTAATATTTTTGTGTTTGTTGTTGTTGTAATTATTGTTGTTTTTGCTGATTGTATAGCACTTTTTTGTGTTTATTTATATTGTCATACGCCATTTTGTCGAGTCACACAGAATATAATAAAGCAACAGTAACAGCCAGAAACAATACTTGTTCACATCCATTCATTGACTTCGTCATCACTGTTTATAGAAACGGCCGGAGTTTATATTGCATTAACGCAATAATAACAACAGCAACCAAAACAGCTTGAACTGTTGAAAGTGTAATTGACTTATTGAATTATGTTGCTTTACAACACAATATCTAAAAAAAAAAATATAAAAAAACCTTCGACTTCACTACCCTCACCAAATGATCCTGTAGCGAATGAGTAGTTAATTGGAAATTCATTATATGGCAATAGAAAATGTGTTAAAACATACGAAAAAAAAAAATTAAATTTCTAATGAAGTTTGTCAACAAAAACCATAAGAATAGGGTAGCAACGAGGGTATGTGTGCCTGGGAGCATGGCTTTACTTCGTGTTTATCGATCTATTTAAATCTATACATACATACATATGTATGTACATACAGTTTGTAAAAAAAGTCTTTTCAAAGCAAGAAAAAAGTTTAAATCTTATTTTCATTTGAGAATTCCAGCAACAAATTCTTAAATTGTTTTTTTTTTGTACACATTCCGTTACTGTACCTCTTAAGGACTTCGATACGTCAAAACTTTTAAAATAGAAACACACATTACAACGCTGATAATAAAAAAGGCCTTTAACTGATTTCTTTGCTGTAAAAAAATTGTTTTCAAAAATAAGAAATTATTCGCAGTTCTTGGAATTTGGTTCTTTTATGAAACAATTTTGGATAAACGTGTAACAGGAGTCTCTATATTTAAATGAAAACATTCGGGGAACAGTAGTCTCCATTGTTTTAAAGTCAAATCAGCGAGAAAATTTCCCGATTTGTTTTCAGGGCAGGCAAAACAAAATAAAAAATAAAGCTGATATAGTGATTCCTTGGCTGATGGCTATTTATAAGGCATGCTGGGCATATTCTTACACTCATGAGTTATGGGCCGTTTAAAGAGTGGTATTTATTCCGAAAGGGAATAAGAACTTCCATACGGGTCCATAGGATTCAGACCCATCAGCCTGTCTTCTTTCCTTCTGAAGACTTTGTTAAGGTTGGTCGACTAGCATCTTCACACCTATTATCTGCGTCCCAACATGCCTGCACTAAGTACAAATCTGTTCAGACTGCGCTTCAATCGCTTGTGGGGTACACTGAAAATGCCCTCGAGCACAGGGAGTAAGCTCTAGTGGCATTTCTGGATATAGAAGGGGCCTTTAAAAATGTGATTCTGAAAGCGATTCATTGGTCACTTACTAGCCACATCATAACGCAAAGATCTCTTAGGAGACCAAATGGTGAACTTGCGACGACAGTGGAGGATCAAGTTGAGATATGAGCTGCTCATTATGGTAATCTCTCCCGTCTGTCTGCCCAACAATCCAGGAGATCGTGAGCTCCATCAGCAGCCGGTGTAGATGGAATAACTGCAGAACTAATAAAATCTAATCGCCTTATTAGCGCTACAACACTCTATCCCATTATTCTAACATTTTGGGAGATCTGCACCCTACCTGGTGAACTTGCTGAGGGTATGGTGAAAAATATTCCGTAAAAGGGAGACCTTAAAAATTCGAATAACTGGCGGGGTATTACGCTGCCGTGCATGACTAACAAGGTTATCGCTCAGATCATTTTCAAAAGAATTTCCAAAAGACACAAGAGCAAGCTGGATTCAGACCACTAAAGCCATATACCATATAAATACTCTCCGTATCATTACAGAACGATCTGTGGAGTGGTGCTCGCCACTGTATCTTTGCTTTGTGGATTTCGAAAAAGTCTTTAATAAACTGAAGCATGAGACGATATGGAGTGCGCTGACATGTAAGGGGGTTCCGCTTAAACTCATTGAACTCATTCACGGTTTATATAGCAATGCATCTTGCAAAGTTAGACAAGGCAAGCGGACCGATAGAAGATGGAATTGGCGTCCTGTCACCAGTGTTATTTCAAATAATTCTTGATGCAATCCTCGAGAAAGCCCTTTTCGGCGACAGAGGAATAACATGGGGATTACAAAACCGGTTGAACGGCATAGATTACGCGGATGATATCTGTCTTCTGGCGCATAGCTTTCCTTGCAACAAATACGTAACATAAAGCTGGCAGCGGAAGCGGCAGGTTTGAAAATAAAGGTCGCGAAGACTAAAACTCTACATACTGATGCGACGTCCCGGGAATTATTTGTTATTGGCACTAAGGAAACTGAGCACGTCCGTCAATTCTGCTACCCAGGAGGTATTATATCCGCAAACGGAGGTTCAAGTAAGGACATTCAGAGCCGCTTGTAGAAGGCTGAGATCAATTTGGAAATCATTCATATTATCGTTACGTAGCAAAATTGCGGTATTCACTGCCAATGTAAAATTTACCCTTTTGTATGGTTGTGAAACGTGGAACGCTGCCACTTGCGATATGAAGCGAGCGTTCGTTAAGCGCTATCTTCGTAGGATCCTGGACATCTTTTGGCCCATAATTGTGTCTAACCTTACGCTTTGGCTCGGAACGAATCAAGAACTTTTATCAAGAGATTAAGTGATATAAAGAGGCGCAAATGGCGGTGGATTGGTCACGCCCCAAGAAGACAATCTAATGATATTAGTAGAGTTGCCATAGATTGGAATTCGTAGGGGAGCAGAAGAAGAGGACGTCCAATTGGAAACGAATGCGGCATGAGTTTGATAGATGTGAAGGGGCTAGCACAAAACGGAGAAATATTTAGGCAGTATATTGAGGACCTATGCTCCTTTTAGGATCGATTGGAATTTGTTATTAATTAACATAATTATATATATAAAATTTGGCGGCACGCTTTTAGAATTTCGCGGCACACAATAATGTTTAAAATGCAAAACATATACAAAAATTTTGCTTCCAAAGGGTACACATAGGTAATGTGCAAAAATCATGTCCACCACTGTTTAAAATGTATTAATTCCTCTTGTTTCTGTAAGGAGCATAGGGTCCTAACGGTAAAAGTCTATCTTGCCTGACCGCTGCCACGATATTTAACACGTTCCATTACTGTTAACTGTGGCCGGTTCGATATCTAGTTGTTGGCGCAATCTATGATTCGGTCGGATTTTCTTGGGGCTGCCTTTCAGGTTCTACTGTATTTGTAGTAATGTCATTTTGAGGTCTCCGAAAAGCATACCCGATTCATCACTATTTGCGAATTCTATCGCCGGACTCAAATGAAAAGGAAATTTTTGATGGAAAAATTTTGTTTAGTAACTTCGTAGTTTGGTTTTTGAGTATTAAATTACTAACAAGCTTGATACCAAATAAGCTGAGATCTACAACTTCTTCAATCGGTATTACCAGTTCCGTTGGACATAATATCGTCACATTTTCCAAAATAAAATCATCATCATGCGTTGGAAAATCGTTAAAATATTGAACAAAATGGTCACAAAACAAAATGTTTTTATACTACGGGGCGGATTGACATTGAAGCTACCTAGCGCTAGATGGCAGCACAAACACAAAAACTTTTTCTTTCTTAGAAATTACGATCTGTCAAACGTCAGCTGTTAAAATTTTAGCCGAATTAATCGATTAGTTTATCTGTTATAGACGTTTGAAATAAGCAACTTTTGTGTTTCTTGGAAAATGGAAAAAAGTGAATTTATTGTAGTGATTAAACACTATTATTTGAAAGGCAAAACGGCGAAGGAGACAAAAGAAAAGCTTGATAAACATTATAGCGAATCTGCTCCGTCAAATTATATGGTAAAATATTGGATTGCTGAATTTAAACGGGGCCGAACAAGCACTGCAACAATGCCATCAACAGGAAGGCCAAAAGAGGTGGTTACTGAAGAAAATATCAAGAGAATCCTCGATATCGTTATGTATGATCGCCGGGTCAAAATGCGTGAGATTGCTGAAATGGTAAGTATATCATATAAACGTGTGTTCAACATTTTGCATGAACATTTGCATATGAAAAACCTATCGGCAAAATGGGTGCCGCGTTTGCCCAGTGTTGAACAAAAACGAGTTCGACAGATCACTTCACAGCAGTGTTTGGATATGATAAAGCGTAGATTAATAACTGTTGATGAAACGTGGGTCCACCACTACAAACCTGAAACCAAAAATCAATTGAAGCAATGGGTGGAAGGAAGCTGGTGGAAGTGCTCCGAAGAAGGCGAAGACAGCGAAATCGGCTGGCAAGGCTATGGCCAATGTATTTTGGGATGCACACGGAATATTGCTCATCGATTATCTTCTAAAGGGATCCACAATCACAGGAGAGTATTATCGTGCATTATTGGATCAATTGGTTGATGCAATCAAGGAAAAACGACCACATTTAAACAAGAAAAAAGTGCTCTTTCTTCAAGACAACGCTTCGGTTTACAGAGCATTAGGTACGATGCTAAAACTACGAGAAATCCAGTTCGTACTGATTGAAATTGAAAAAATGGCTCGCAGGAAAAGGATTCATCAAAAACGAAGAAGTGATTACCGAAACTAATGCGTATTTTGAGCAATTCCCAAAATCTTATTATTCAGATGGTATAAAAAAGTTGGAAAATCTTCTCTCTAAGTGTATGGAGCGAAAAGGAGACTATGTTGAGAAATGATTGGTTTTTGAAAAAAAAAATGTGTTTTTCCTACTTAGGTAGCTTCAATATCAATCCGCCCTTGTACATACATAGGTTTTATTAACAAAAAACAAACAAGAATGAAAAAGTCGTCTTTCTGTAAGATATTGAATCAAGACATACCGGTAAAATTGTCCAAGAATGGCTGTTGCAACAAAAGTCTTAGATAAATTATAGACCACTAAGGTGTGCTTCAAAATGATAAGCTCACCTTAATATTTGCTCAATTCATTCAAATTATAAAATGTTATGTATGGTCACCTTATTAAAAAGTTTTACGTTCAAATAAGCCGGTTTCGCTCTTAGAGATGTCCATTATATTATGTTTATTTTAATTTATGTAAATAAGTGCAAATTTCAATGTGTCAAAGTGATAAAATCAGTGATTAATAAGCAATTAATCTATTCAGAAGGTATCACAATTGTTATTTTTTTTTAATAATTTATAACTTAAATAATATTTGCGCGGTATGGGTCGCGGGAAACCCTTGTCACCTTATGAACAATGACAAATTGTGGCACTTCATGAGCAGAGATTGAGTATGCGTGGAATGGCGAAAAAACTGGGACGATCTTTGTGTGTTGTGCTAAACTTTCTCAAAAACAGAGGAAATTATGGAAAATTGAAAAGCACGGGTCGTCCAAAGGTCCTGACTGCCCGTGAAACACGGCAAATTTCACGAAAGGCCTCGATTTTCATGTAAAGTATGGTAACAATAAAAGAGGAATTGAAATTACAAGCTTCAAAAAAAAATTCCCTGTCTGAATAAGCGGCATAAGATTAAGCCTAAGGAGTTTGCGGAAAACAACATAGCAACTAATTGGCATCAGGTAAACATTTTATAAGATATTCCATACATTTTTGGGGTTGTAGGTAACTTTTTCTGATGAGAAAAAATTTAACCTGAATGGATCAGATGGTTTCAATTGCTATTGGCGAGATTTAAGGAAGGAGCCCTTGTTTTTTTCCAAAAGGAATTTCGGCGGTGGCAGTTTGATGGCTTGGGATGGCTTTAGCTCACATGATACACTGGAACTCTACTTTCCTTCCACTCGAATGTATAGTTTAGAGTACCAGTACCATCCCTTATTTTTAAGACTGCATAAATTAATGATAATTGATTACGTGCTTAGTTTAAGTAAAAGTTTTGATAAATGAATCACTGACCTTATCATTATGACGCATTCAATTTTGCACTTATTTATATATTTAAATATTTAAATAAAAATAATATAATGGAACATCTCTAAGAGCAAAACCGGCTTATTACTTACATATTTGAACGTAGAATTTTTTTTTTAATAAGGTGACCATACGTAATATTTTATAGTTCTGATGAATTGAGCAAATATTAAGGTGACCTTATCATTTTGAAGCACACCTTATAAAGCTGTAATTCCAATTCAATAGAGAATTTTTAAACAATTGTAGACAAACGTCTGGAAAAAGATATTTGAGGTTCGAGGCAGTGAGTATAATACGAATGGGATCAGAGAGTATGTCTAAACGCTTTAAAAACGCCGCAATAAATAAAGAGCTCTAATATCTATTTTATCTATTTAAGTAAAAGTACAAAGCCAAGTAAATGTGGATTCTTTTATTTAATAGCCTTTCTCTCATACCAGTGTATGAATATGATAGTTTTGTGAATGTTTCGTTAAGGACCAAGCAAGTAATATAAGTGTGAAGCTTTGTTTCATTTGAAGGCGTATTTTAAACTTTACAGGAACTTTTTAGTTTACTCAAAATATGCATTTGGTTTTACTCCCCACTTTTAAATACAAATTTTTTTAATAAAAATTTGCGTTCAATTTTCTCAACAACCGTTATTTTTGCCATTTTTTCATTGCTAAACATGAAAGTTCTCAAATAATAGAAAAACTATCAACTCTGAAATTAGAATATTTAACTCGAACGTCAAGTCAATACATGTGTACGGCTACAAGACCTGGAACGTCGCACCTCGCGACATCCAGGTTATATAAATATTCATTAACAGATGATTGCGGAGGATCATGAAAATCTATTGGCCCAACACGATACTAAATAGTGTGTTATGGTCCCAAACCACTGAAATACCTATCAAAACGGAAATAAGAAGATGAAAATGGAACTGTTTTGGTCATGTGCTAAGAAAACTTCATAACGACATAGTTCAAAATGTAATAAATTGGAATCCACAAGGTAGCCGACGAAAAGGAAAGTCAGCCCATTACTGGAGAAGACAGATCGAAAAAGAAGTTGCTAAAAAGAGAAAAAGCTGGAGTGAAGTTAAAAATATGTCCGCGGATAGATCACACTGGAAATCATTTGTTGCAGCCCTATGCTCCTTATACGATCGAGGGGAATGTATATATATTCTATTAAAATAACGATTTTTGTAATATAATAAAAATTTATTCGTTTTATTACTTATTATACTGAAGTAAATAAACTTTTATTATATAGGGTGGGCAAATTTGAGGTTAGGAAGTAAATTGGCTTAAAAACACATTTTTTTGACAAATTCAGTTTCATTCATACCAATATAAAATCGAAATATGGGAATTAATAATGGAATATGATGTCGGGCAAATGTCCACTTCTAGCACATCGGCAGACGTCCGCTCTTCTCACAAATATTTAAATGACAAACATTTATTTCAATGCAGGTCCGAATTTCATCTTTCAGAGTGTCAGTTGCTTGTGATTTGTTTACGTAAATCCGGTCATTCAAAGGGCCCCAGAGAAAATAACATCGCCAAATCGATAAATTACGCGACCGGGAAATTTCTCGTGCAATAACTGAATTGTTTGGCTGGCTGTGTGGCTTCTGGTGCCGTCCTGTTGAAACCAAAGGTCATTGATGTCAACATTAGCCAATTGTGGCCAGAAAAAATTGATTTTCTTGGTTTGGTAGCGCAGAGAATTCATGGTGACGGCGTTTTCGAGGTCTGTTTGTGGATTTTGTGAGCCCAATATGCGACAATTTTGTTTGTTCACATAGCGGCCTAATTGAAACTGCGTCTCATCACTAAAGATGATTTTAATGAAAAATGCGTTGTTTTCGTTCAGTTTTTCAAACAGTATATTTGCACAGTTAAAATTCTTTGTTTAAGTGTGGAGCTTTCCATAGTTAAAATTTCCTAATTTTTTTTAGTAAATAAGTGTCAAAGGTTGACAGCTCAATTCTTGACATTTTATCATTTGACAGCCAATATACTTCCTAACCCTGTATAATAAAAATCGTCATTTTAAGAGCAAAAATCGTCAAGTCGTTATTTGGTTCTTTTTGGTACCTAAAATCGTCAAAATGACGATAAATTGTCACATCTGGCATCAGTGTTTTCAATATTTATTCTAATGAACGTGTTTCTTTATTTTCTTTTATACTTAAAAACAAAATCAAAATTTTTCCCGCATGTCTGTATGCAGACACAATTTTTTAATAGATTTATCGATAAAAAATAAATTTTCTTTATAAAATACCGAAACGACTTTTAAACGTCCAATTGATCTCAATCACACTAAAACAATATTTGCGCATGGATTTTCAATGTGTACCGACAAAGAATTTATTTCTGATAAACGAACGAAGGAATGATTCAATGCCGCAATCAATTAAAATATGATGGAGAAACAACAACTACAACAGGAAAATGAATTTAAAATTAAAATGCTACAGTTTACTCGTACATGCAACAATCATACGCACATACATAACGAAGTATGTAAATATCTAATAGGGCCCAACATTTATTCTTTACCTCTCTTCCTCCCTCTTTTCCTTATACTCTGACACATAACTATTCACACATCATTATTCAGTTATAAATTGATTTGAAAGACGACATGAAACAATTTAAATGGAAATTTCCAAAACTAAATGCGAGATTATCATCACATAATAACACAAAATCTATTTGTCATTAACACATTTACAATAGAAAACAAAAACAACAATAATAACAACAACAACAATAATAATAAAAGCAATAACCATTACAATAACAACTAGACAGAAATAAAAATATACAATAAAATATTGAAATAAATAAAAACACATGTAATATGTAATGAAACTTAAAACGACAAATAATCCACTTAAACGTCTGATATTTGAAAAGCAAAATAAAAAAAACTGAAATAAACACCTTCGACTGAGCAAATAAACCAACCAACCAGCCAGCCAGCCAGCTAGCCAGCCAGGGCCACATGCATGAAGTCAGCCAGTCAGTCAACCAGCCAACCGACCAACCAACCAGCCAACCACTCAATTAAAAAGTTGAAATTCATTTTAAAGCGATTACAACTACGTCACACCATCTAATAAAAGACAGACTATCATACACTACCCAGTCAACCAAAATACTGGGCGAATAGAAATTGATATTCTATGATAAGAGAAAATTCACTGCGAAATGAAACCTAAAATTAATGATTTTTTATGCTCAGATACTAATCTCCTAGAATGGAAAGAAGACCTGCTATCAACGTCCACTACATACTGGCGCCAATCGGAAACAACAAAATAATTTCAGGTCCTGTTCCAACTGGTCATTTCAACGGAGATTGAAATTTTTCCTTTTCTGCATTACCTGTCTGTGAGTTCTTTCTTGTACGCTCTAAAAGCTGGAGCATCAGTATTCATTCACTACACGCATTCAAGCCAGCGCATTCACTGGACTTTAATGCTTGACTATATCTAAGCTGCACAGCACATACCTTACACAGATCATGGTTCATTATAATTCTGATTCCGTCATCAAAGTGCAAACGGTTGTTAATCTTACAGGGAATATTTCTGTTAAACCCTGCTAACAACGATTCGTCGGATCTTTCATTGCAAATGTTTCAGCATCCCAGAGCGGAACAGGTAAGATAAGCATTTTGTGCGGTGTAATTGTTTACTAAGCACAAAATAACACCAGGCTGAGTTCGTTATTGTTAGTAACATACTTATACTTACTTAGTTACAATCGTTTGTCGGCTAACTGGCGCCAGTTTGAGATATCCAAAGCCATCAAATTGTGCAACACTTGGTCTGTCCAGCAAAGATTTGGTCGTCCATTATCCCACCTTCCGCCTAGTGGTACCCATACGAGAGACATGGCCAAGCCAGCGCAGCCGGCTACATCTTAATGCTTTTCACAATATTCACATCTCTGTACAGCTCGTACAGCTTGTTGTTCCAACTTATGCTCATACTCTCATATCCTACTCGTAGAGGCCTGAAAAATCTTACAAAATTTTGTCACCGTTACCCGAGAATAAGCACGACTCTGTATCATATAGTAGAACAGGGACAGTGTTGCCACTAAACAAATTTAATTCTACCAAACTGTTTTCAAATATTTACCAAACTCTATACAAATGTACGAACTTTCGAAAACCATTAAAACATACATGTTATGATATAAATAACAATTTTTACCAATATTGTTACATGTATTGCTATCAGGGTTGGCAATCCACTCGTTTTATTGGGTATTATATTTAAAAAACCCGGGTGAGTTTTTTATTTAAAGGTTTTCGTAGTTTATTTACAAAAAAATAATTAAATTTTATGTATTGAGAGTATAATTTAATTCGGTCCATGTTTTAAGCCCAAAAAGATAATGAATTAACAAATTTTCCAAAGTAAAATTTATTAAATCACTGCTTACTTATTTTCCTCACCTCCGAGCCAATGTCCGAAAACTACTCGTCTTCTTAAGCGAAGCTGATTTATGTTTCTTCAAATGAAGTGATTCGGTGACATGACAAAAGATATTGTATCCATCGAAGCAGACAATATTCAAAAGAATAAATATTTGAAGACTACTTCGGGTGTGGCATTTGATTGTTTTTAACAATTATTTGGCAACTTCGGCGAAGTGAGACCGAACGTTGCAAAGGAAAATTTAATCTGTCTATCTGTCTTTATATTATGGCCGTTTTCTTATAATGTACAGTTTAAACGAAATTATCGTACTAAGATTGCAAAATTGCATTATAAATACTAAAGCACTGTAATAGTACTAAAAATCAAAAATTATGTCGACGTAAACGACAATAGAACCCATCAAAAACCCAATAAAGCCCGGTGAGTTGGGTTTTATTTAAAAAATCCGGATTTTTGGCAACCCTTTTTGTATACCGTGAGCCATAATATTAAGTAAACATCCCCATTTTCTAAAATTCAGTTTTTATTTCAGTCTTTTAAAATACAATAAACTGAGACTACAAAATTAGTAAAAAATAGCAAAAAATGTTTTACTACAACAAAATTTATGCAACAAAAATAAAAGGTACACCATATTTAACGCGTTAAAAAGTGTGTACAAAAATGCTTAAGGCAGGGAATAATTAAGCATCTAGTCTTCGAGAAATAGATTCCACTTTTTTTTTGTAAATTTAGATGTAATTTTCCGCCATTCCTCTGTTATAAATGATAATTTTCTTGTTGTTACAAATTCACCTTTTTTTGAATTTTATGAACAAAATGTTCCCGCAACCGCTCAGTTGGAGTCAAATCGGATTATAGGAAGGATACTACCGGTAGTTAGAAGTGCAAAAGAGGAACCACCCGTGCAGTGTGATTAAAATCATTGTCTTGTTATAGAAATCAAGATTTTTACACTCCTAACCGCTCGCGTGCTGTTCAGTGTGATATGAGCTGTGTGACACGTAGAGACACGAGATAACAATAAACAGTAACAACAAAAAGAAGAAATTTCTAAATCAATTACAAAGATGCCATGTGAACAGCGTAATTCGTAGAAGTAATTTAAACAGCAAACAAAGTCATTCGTAGTCTCGTATGAATATGACATATTTTTTAATTTAATTTTATTGATTTTACATTTATTCTCGGCGATAATTAATATCCACTGAGATCACCAGTTTTTGAGATTATGAAACCCTTTACATAGGTATTATGTACTATCGATTCCGACCATTGCACCAGATCCTAGAACTATAGATTGAGTGGGTAATAAGGTATCTAAGAAAGATTTTCTTTACAACAAACAAGTTAACAAATTTCTCAGCAGTAGTGCTCTATTCCAATAAAATTTATATAGTTTTCAAATTAAAATGCTTGCTGGGTATTTTAGTTTTTTTCCTCAAAAGCCTGTTTTTTTATAAACACTTTTGTTATGAAACGACAGACAGTCGGTATCATGCAAATAGAATCGATTTGCATTGAATACTATTAGACTAGAACAGAGCAGAGCAGAGCTGAATTGTTGTGGTGTAATTGGAACTGAAATGTTATCTCCACTGTTGTTTATAAAGTTCATTATGCGGGTTTTTATTTTATTTTTCGTTTTTTTTTTTTAACACACAAGTAGTTTTCGTATCGCCTTTCAGACGAATGGAATATAATTTATGGAGAGAAAGAGATACTAATACTGATATTCAATGATGGAATGATTAAAATAAAAGCTAAGATTTGTTAATCGAATAGCATTACAAATATTAATTTAATTACATATTTTAATTTTTTGTAAACGAGGGTTGATTGTTAAAAAAGTGTAGAACATTATGATGTTTATTTAATTTGTATGCGTATAAATTGAACTTTGAATTTATATTTGCATTGTAAACCGTATACTAAGGTCAAAGGTTGACTGTAAGAAAAATAGAATGTTAACTTTTGACACTGGTATAACGATACCAACTTACATTCTTTTAAGGAAAGCTATTGGGTATGTTCTGCTAATGGAAAACAGGAGAAATTTAAATAAAACTTAGCTGCGACATTTATTCGAAGGCTTTGATAATAAAAAAGTGATTTTAAAGGTAATAAAGTGCATTAATATAAGAAATTATCAAAATTTTATTAGATTTGAAAATTATAGCAATTTAAAGTTTCATTCGATTTCAATTTCACTCGATTTCGGCTTCCAGAACATACTCGGATATCTTAATCGTGTAATATTTAGGAAACGAATATTTTAAAATGTTTATTCTTAATTTAAAAAAATTCAAAGAACTACTCGTATAGTAGAAAGTAGATTTGAATTTAATGCTTTAAACACATAGACGACGGCAGGCTACAAGACTACACGACTATAATTGCCGTTAGCAGCATATCTAGTACTTAGATATGTTGGAAACG
The DNA here is from genome assembly GCA_023159175.1 of Wohlfahrtia magnifica. Taxonomy (NCBI): domain Eukaryota; kingdom Metazoa; phylum Arthropoda; class Insecta; order Diptera; family Sarcophagidae; genus Wohlfahrtia; species Wohlfahrtia magnifica. The sequence goes on along the minus strand of JAKWBJ010000484.1, from coordinate 3,079,759 downwards.
ACGTCGTAATAAGCAGCTGATCCAAAAAAAGAATATACGTTTTAATATTCAAATAAAATTTAAATTACTTTTGCAGCTTATTTTAATGTGTATTTCTTTCTTTATATTTTTACTAATTAAAACCCGGAGTGCTTCGCTACCCCTATCTTTGATATTTTCTTTAACTATTACTATAATTTTCAATTTATTTTTCCGGTTTTGGCCCCATTCGGTTCAAGTTCGAACATTTAAGATATAGTAGCCCGTAGTTACTTTCAAAAAGACACTGTAAAAATTTCAAGATAATCTGAGCTGCTTTTGGAAACTTTTATTATCACCGTTCTCAAGATATAAAAAATTATTATTTACCTTCTATGGGAGGTTCTACGCCCGCTTGTCTAATTCCGCTCACTTTTTGACTAATGATTTGTATTGACTATGAATCCATTTGTGTCAAATTTGGAGACTCTCTGTTACCATTTTAAAGATATAGGCAAATGAAAATTACCTTTGTATGGGCGTGACGCCGCGCAGTTAGAATTTTTGAAATTTATGGAGTTCATTCCAGATATACAGAGAGATACTGTAAGAAAGTCAAGAAAATCGACTTAGCCGTTTAGCTGCCTATAAGGCACAAACAAACATACATACTTATACACATTCATATTTATATATAAGATTATAATAATGCAAAAACAACGACGCTTCTTGATTATCAATAATTTTTAACATTTTAATTTTTTATAGTTTAAATGTTTTTAAATTTTGTAGCCAAACAAAATAGAAATAAGCCTAAGTTGGCCACAGCAGCAAGGGTAGTCGTGTGGCCGTATAGCTGTGTTGCTTTCAAAATAAGCGTATTCATATAAATGTGTGTATTTTATTTTTGTAGTTTGTAGTCGGTGGCCTGCCGTCTTCTATGTGCTCAAAGCATAAGACTTTTTCGATGTATGTATGTATATAGTTGTTATAGTCCTTGTGCAGCCTCTTATGTTCACATTTATTTTGTTTGGTTAGAGAATTAGAGCTCTATTCGTACATGTTGTGTCTTAAGATATCTCCCAACATACATTCTGCAGCGTCCTCATTGATTAATTTCAGCATTTTCTAGATATGTGATATATGATATGGTGTCTAAGACCACAATACCTGGTAAATAGACTCGTTAATATTAACACCAGAAAGGTGGTATTTGATGTTTAAAGTGGAAATCAATTCGGGGTGCCTTTCTCGAGAACTAAATTCAATTCAATTTCTATCTATTTCCATTAGAAATTTATAAATAAATAGTTTTTATGCTTGTGCCGCTGTGGTGTGGGAGGTAAGACACCCGCCTACCAACCAGAAGGTCGTCGGTTCAATACCAGGACAGACCATCTTAAAAAAAAAGAAGACAAAGTTTTCCGATAGCGGTATCACCTCATAACATTAGCTAGTAACTGGTTATGATTATAAATTTTATTGAAAACTTCTCTAAATGCATTTGCCGCTCGGAGCAGGCGTTAAACCGTAGGTCCCTTTCAGTGAGTTTCAAAATAGAATCGGGTACAGTTCATTGACTGCGAGAAGTCCCCATGTTCCTTCATGGAATGTTATTGGGATATGCATGTCTTTAGTCTTTAGTGGAAATTTTTAGTTTTCTTATCTTTCTTATTTTTTTTTCTCATCATAAATATAATCATAGCTTATGAAAAGGACTTTATTCAGAATCGTCGTTCTTACGACTATCATTGCCATTAAAGTTATTAGCAACATCATCAGCATCATCATCATTATCGTCGTCATCATCGTCATCATCGCTATATTGAAGATTTTATTAGATTTTGATCAAATATTAAAAAGCTCAGCGCTTCTTGAGGAAAATAGGATCGGAAGTTACCAGAAGTCTTAAAAATATATCCTCATTAGATTTTGCTCTTGAACATTTTCGCAAAAAATTCTCTCTAAAATTTTTCAAGTCTCTGTTTCGAGCTTCTTGCGCCTCTTCTAACAACTGTCCTATCGGTAATTAGGCATGATTTATTATTTCTGGTCCATGAATTAAATATTTGTGAACAGTTAGAGACCTATTATATCAAGGATACATTTTCACAAAATATTTAGCGGTATCAAGTGCAAACTTCCGAAAAATATTGAAAACAACGTTACCATTATTACGTACATTCGCTTTATTAAATTGATGTCAAGGTTTGTGATTTATGTCGACGTGTCCGCATTTTGAAAGAAATGCCTTCCAAATCCAGGTTTTAGCTGATCAATAACCAAACCCAATTTACACCTAAATCCAGTTTGGATGCAGGCTTTGTTAATTCAAACAATTTGCTTTTTATCTTCAAAACTAGCGTGTCATTTTATTATTGGAAGTTTATGTAACAAATGAAGAAGTCATTCGAAAAATCGGATCCATCCATGTAGGATTGAAAGGCCAGGTTTTAACTAATAAAAAACTTCGCTTAACTTTGCTTAACTCACTACTTTAAGTCCACATATTTCCTAGAAATGGCTGATTTTTAGCCGCTAAACATAACAAGAAAAACGCAAAAATGATCTCACTAGCCTGTAAATAATGGTTTCATTACTCCTTTTTACAAAAAGTTAGTGAGATCGATTATTCGACTTCTTTCAAAAACCGGTTTTCCAATAATATTCACGTCGTAGTGTCTAGTAATTAAGTATGCTGGAACAACGTTCGGGTATTTAGGCCTTAAACATATCTTCCACAACGCCCTAATATTTCATCCAGTGATTAATTTTGGATAGCATAGTTTCATTTCCAGTTGTTTTTATTTTGATGATTATCTCTTAGACTACCCGCTGCTTACTGGCCGTTTTGGAATGATATCATGTCAAACTGATATGGGTTCCAAGTCATGCCGGCATCCGAGGGAATATAGGGTTCTCTTTGTCTCTCGTACAGGGGGACGTGCATGCCCCTCTATGTGCGTCGTAGGTTTTGTTGGATAAATAGGCACTGAGCAGGATGGAGCACAAGTGGACCAATATCACCACTTGTGAAGTAACCAGAATGCTTTGGACTTCTCTTTCCATGGAAAAAATAAGGCTTTTCTTAGGTTTGAAAGGGCGTTGATCGGGATTTTTCGTACATAATTACCGGGCAGTGTATAATGGTTCGCATGTCGGAGCGCATGGGATGCCCTGGTCACGGCTACTGTGGGTGCTGGCAGGATAAAGAGGAGGAAGAATCGGTACAACGCCTTCTATGCGACTGTCCTGCTCTATGGAAGCTTAGACTTAGGCATTTGAGTTCATGTTGCTTCCATGATCCTGACTGTTTTAGGGTCACTTTCGAAGTTGATTAACTTCGTCAAGAGTACCGGTTGGCTTAAATAAAGGTGATTGGTATTTTTTTGGTCTTTTTGTAGCGATCTATCTTCTGGGACTCTCGCTTGTTCGGCCTCTTTAATGGGTCTGTCCTTGTGAATAGGCCATAGTGAACTCGCCTCCTAGTGAACTCGCGAAATGCGAGCAACCCATTGAACTTAAACTAACCTAACCTTCCTTTCCAACGGTTTCCAAATATTTTCACACTTAAGAGCACATCTAAAGAATCATAAATGCATGCACCACGTATTTAATAGTGTGTGCCACTGTGGTATGTTAGGTAAGACACCCGCCTATCAACTAAGAAGTCCTCGGTTCAATCTCAGGTCACACTATCTAACAATTTTAACGACTTACTAACGACTTGTTATGAGTATTTATGCTGTGAAAAACTTCACTAACTAATACATCCGCCGTTCGGCGCCGGCGTTTATAGTTCCTTTTCAATGAGTCTACTTGTTTTTGATTTTCCATATATTAAATATAAATATTTATTTACAGAAACTGGGAAAAAATTATTGTTGCTTAAGTGTATAAACGATGAGTATATTTGCAATAAAAAATATAAAATCGTATAAAAATTAACCGGTTATTCGTCTTAAAATAAGAAAATAATAAAAAACCGGTTAATACCGGTTTAAATTTAATACCACAATTTGCGCTATCAAATACCTCAATTTGCGACGGATAATGGTCATATGACTCCCACTTATATTGAATTAATTATAGTACCGACAAATTTATTATTTGAATTTAACAATTGTTTGCACAGTATAAAAATATGTCAAAAATGAATGAAAAATAAATTTGGATGGAAATGCATCCTTTACAATGTAGTAGTTACGTTCCAAAACGGTAGTTAAGTTCCAACACGGTTGCTACATCCAAAACAGTTACTAATTGTGTGAAACCGCTTTATTATCAGGCAAAACGATAAATCATACAATTTTCTTTTATACAAAACCAGGATATCACATAACAAAATTGCATACACGCTCACAAGCAAATGTTGAATTAATCATTGTGATAAAAATGTCTGTCTGTATAACAACTACAGGCCGACTGAGATGCGTACAATCCCCGTTCGTATTAAATATATACTTATAATCCTTGCAATGCTAAAACAATCAACAGTGGCATAAGATAAAAACCCACCCATCACTTGGAGAGTTTGGAATACACCGTTGGTATTTGCCTCTTAGTCAGGGTTGGCAAGAACTCAACCCACCGGGTTTTATTGAGTTTTCTCATGGATTTCATCCGGTTTTATATATTAATTCCCATAACATTCTATGAAAGAACATGTGGACTTCTCTCAGTCAATGAGCTTCACCCGATTCTATTTTTAGACTCATTGAAAGGGACCTATAGTTTAACGCCTCCTAACTAGTTACTAGCTAATGTTATGAGGCGATACTGCTGTTGAATTTTTTCTCTTTTTTCAGATGCTCTGGCCTGGTATTGAACCGAGGACCTTCTTGTTGGTAGGCGGGTGCCTTACCTACCACAGCGGAACACATTGGGTTTTATAACTGCTTCAAAGTTTCGTGCAAGTTGACAATATTTTTTGTTTGTTTATACATACAATCACGTTGTTTTAGTATTTATTGTGCAATTTTCATTCTTGGTAGGATCAAGGTGGCATTGTGTACTATGAACTGCTAAAATTCGGTGATCGTTGCAGACTGCAATCACTTCGGTATAAAGGCAGACATAATTGAGTTATTCTTTTGCATGACAATACCCGGCCTCATGTCCCAAAATTTTCAAAACAATTATTAGAAACGATCAAATGCCGCATCCGCCATATTCTCGAATATTGTTCACACCTCCTTATACGGGCTTTCTTTACATCGGATTTCGCTATAACGGTCTGTTTGAATTATGGAACACATCCGCTTTAAGCGCAAATTACCTCGTTTTACGGCTAAAAAACCGTGGATTCTCCGTTTTTTAACAAATAGTGTAAGTTTCTCGTTTAAAGGCATTTCGATTTACGTCCTTTATTTTCAAAAACTATCTAGGCCATATAAAGAGATACAACTTTATCTTTTAGCATGTCACCGAATCACTTCCTCACGAACTCGGCTTCAAAGCTGGAGCGCCTTAAAAGACGAGAAGTTTTTCTGAGACGGGATTTGGAAATTGGATCAGATGTGGGAAGATGTAAGCAGGGATTGATAAATTTTTATTTTGATAAATTCGTCAATTCATTATCTTTTTTGAGCTCCAAAACGGAACAAAAAAATTTGTAGTCCCAATACGTAAATTACACTTATTTTTGTTGTAAATAAACTACGAAATTCTTTAAATAAAAAATCCCACCAGGTTTTTTTAATGTAATACCCAATAAAACCCGGGTGGACTTAATTGTATTACCCAGTGGTTTGCCAACTCTGATCTTAGTACATAATTATCATCACATGCCTGCTAAATTTTAATCTCTGAAGAGTGAAGCTACAAAGGCGAGTCTAAAGCTCAACATCGGTAGATGTGCGGTAATACGCTGCAACACTCTTACCAACACAAAATTTATAGAATGCAATGGAAGAGGTTAGTGATTTTTGCTACCCTGGCAGCATTCTAACAAATTTCGGATCTCCAAAGCCAATCAATCTTTTGGTATTTTACGACTGTTATCACAAAATGAATTAAAATAAACACATATAACTCCTACGTAAAATCAGCCAGTATGGATGTTAGTCCTGGAGTATAATATCTCGTAATGCCAACATGACCCAGGTGTTCAACAATAGTTGTCTTCAAAAGATATTGGGAATATTTCGGCCAAACACTTTCATGAATATCAACTTATGGGAACAATCGAGCCAACGTCCAACTCATATGTGGATTCTTGATCGCAAATGTCGGTGGTTTGGTCATACGCTTCGAAAACCACATAAAGACCTAACAAGAACTACATAGACTGGAATCCACAAGAAACAAACATGCAAAGTTTGTCACTCACTGCATACTTAGTAGCTGCAAATTGAACTCGAAATCAACTAAGCCTGTCGAAGTTAAAAAATAAATAAAATTGAAAAATAATGCTTTAGGCATGATCGAATGATAGGAGTTTTTTGAGGTGTTATTTTTCCTCCTAGGAACCATAGGACATGATATATGCTCGCTACCAAACACAGCAGCCAGATATATTGATTTGTCGTTGTGATATTTATCTGCGTTTAGAACAACACTTCATTAAAATTGGAATGATTTTAAATAAAATTTGATTCAATTTTAATAAAAGTCACGAAATATCATTCAGAAAAATCATTAATAAAAAAAATATTGTCAATCAAATATAAAAAATGAGTCATATGACCCATTCCCGTCGCTTGTATCGGCCTAGGGACAATCACCCATGCATTACCAAAATCCATACTCTATGTAAGCACCTTAAGGTTCCCACAAAAGATATCCAGTTATCTTTGTGCCGTACCAGATACATAGATTCGTCAAATGTATTTCCAGTTTCCCTAAGAACAGTTCGGCGCCACGTTATTGTGGGTCCAATCCAGCTAAATTTTGTTGTTGTTGATGCTCTGTTAGCGGGTAGTTATTCATAGGTCCTTATTAAGTATAACACTGTCTGACCCGTAGAGAGGCATAGACTTTATGCAGGCTTTAAAAACGCGGCATTAAATTGCAGTGCTTATGCTTATTTGCAAATGCCAAACGCCTAAACTAACTAAACATGTTAACCTGTTGAAATCCGCTATTTTCTGGCTTGTTGGTAGATTTACTACCTTGAGCAAAAAGTTTCCGGAATAACACCCGTATGGCGGTCCCATCGTGCCGATTTAAAAATAATTTTTTGGTAAATTGGTACATTTATTGTTGATATTCCCGCTTAATGTTAGCGTCATAGCTTGACCTTTGCAAAAGCTTCGTAGCCAAGAGTACGTTTATCTCTATCTGTGTTGGCGATTTAAAAATTTTTGGCCATGTTGAGGTCGCAAAAAACATGATTTGCGAGACTGAATCCGATCCCACATACATCAAAAGGATCATTACTAGAGACGAGACGTGGGTTTGTAAGTACGACATGCAATCCAGACATTAGGCAAGTGGTGGTTAGTGGCGTTCACCAAATGAGCCGAAACCGAAAAAACGAAGTTCGTCAAAAAGAAGGCAATGATCACGGTTTTCATGGATTACAACGGTATAGTGCATCATGAATTTTTACCAGAAGACCGGACAGTAAACAAAGAGTGCTATTTGGGCGTTATAAGATGTTTGTGTGAAGCAATTCGTCGAAGGAGAGCAGAATTGTGAGCAGAAAACTCGTTTATTTTGCACCATGATAACGCGGCGTCGCACAGTGCCATCTTTATTCGAAATTTTTTGACGAATGATGCAACAAATATCATCTAACAGCCACCGAATTCTTCTGATTTGGCTTCCTGTGACTTCTTTCTATTCAATCGAGTTAAAAAACCATTACGGGGAACGAGTGTCGGCAGGCGTTTCTAAAATTGTAAAAATTGTAATGCTATGACGACAAGATTTAGCGGGAATTTCAATGACAGATGTACCGTACGGGGGTTATTCTGGAAATTTTTTGATCAAGGTAGTATATTCTAGCGATTCTGTTTTGTTAGTATTAATCTTAGGGTTAACCCTCACCGATTCTTGCCACAGCTAATCTAACTTCAGTTGCATCACCATAAGCAGTGCGAAAGTAAAACAATATCATTGGCATACTCAAGATCTTCAAGGCATTTATTAAGACGCTTGGTGTAACGCTGTAGCGGTGTTATAAATCTTCAGTATGCTATTCAGCACAGTAATGAGCGCAAACGGTGAAAGTAGGCATCCCTGTCTTATACTAAAAGTGAAGTCGAATAGTTCGTTGTGCTGAACTCTAAATTTGGCGCTGTCGTAGCTGTTGCAGATTATATATTTATATTATATTACGCGGTACTTTCTCATGTTCTCGAAAATGCTTCAGCTGTGTTTTCCCTTTATGAGTGGAAGGCCTTTTCATAACAATACTGTTATACTCGATGCATTGCTTTAAAATAATCCGCATAGTATTGATGTTATCAATTCTCGTCCGGTCTGCTAAGTAGTCCAACAATTCGTTTTAAAATTTGCTTGTTGGACACCTTACCTACAGTAGATAGGAGTGTTACAATTCACCTCCAATTTTGCGATTAGAAATTTCTTTTTTTCTTTTCACCCGGAGAGAATCATTACCGCATCCCCCCATATACTTGTTATTAAATAAGGTATGTAGCATGTCGATCACACTGGCGTTGCAAGCTGGGATATTATCAATACCCTCGGCTTGTAGATTTGTTCTGTCCCTTCGTACTTATATCTAGCGAAGGCAGTCTTCTTTGCGCTGAGGAAGCTTTACATCTGTTAGAAAGAATATTTAGGGTCCTGTTAAAATGTCTTTGCCGCACATTTAGCTGTTCCTGTTATTCCATAGATATCAAGTTGCCGCGTTCGTCTCTCATAGGGACATTCTTGTTAGGGTTATCGTTTTTTTGAGTATCCTTTAGACTTCTGGAATACTGCCCTGTAGTACATAGCCGAGACTTCGGCGCACAGGATATTCGATGTTGATATTAGGATCTGTACGGGCAGCCCGGCCGCGATTAGTGCGCTTTCGGGTCTCTAAACGAGATGGCGTGACATTCAGACCTAAAGATTATCTAAATGAGGAGTAACTCTAACACCCAGGGGAATTGTGTGGCGGACGGACTAATGAGGGAAGGCAACGAAGAGATTGATCATCTGGTTAGGGTGCCACTTTCGTCTTGCAAACTTCTGGTTCTGCGATACATGTTGAGCCCTTTACGATCGAGCTCATTCTGAGTCTATCATAGGATTGCTGCGACATAAGTTGCGAATCCTGATGGCTGTTATCACTGGGCACTGGGCTGCTGGTTCGCATGTAGACTGAGTCTATAATTCAATGACTGTGGGAATTTCCAGGATGGGGAAAAGAAGGAGATGTTGAACATTTCCTATGTCAGTGTCCGAATCTTTCCGATATTAGGATTGCTTTTTTGGCAGTCCGTTCTGCATGCTATATCGGAGCTGGCTGATGTAAATGACAGCAGACTCACTTCCTTTTCTCATGCATCTGGAAATGTAGGTCTACTTGGACGATACCTTATATGGTCATTTAGTATTAAATAACTATGGTTATCTTTGGTGAGTTGTCTGGATATTGCAAATATTTTCCTCATGTCGCCTTCGTCGGCTGCGGTTTCAACCTTCTGCGCTAGTTTGCTAAAAAAATATTGCTTGAAAAAGATAAATAAAAAAACTTTAGATCGCTTTTAACTTTCTTTAAAGCAAATCTCCCTAACTCAACTGCCTTTCCATGTTATAGCTCAGCTTTTTAAAATCTTTTGGTAATCGACTTAAATTAATCTTAACGAAATATAATATCGATCGTTGGTTAAAAATGCGCTCATTATTATTGTATTCAACTAAAATGTGTTGATGAGAAAGTTCAGAGAAGCAACGAACAATAGTAGTATCAGAGCCAAAAGTGCCGTAATAAATAAAACATTGGCAACTGAAATCACATGATTAAGAAAAGGAAAGAAGGGCAAGAGATGATGAAAGAGATATTACTACTACTGGCTGCATTGCACACAAATTCAAGAAATATCACGCTGTCATATCTCAAATCCAACTCAAACGAGTCATGAATACATTATAGCACATACAGCTCTGAATAGTTTGTACAAATGCAGCACATACAGCTCACAAGTACTGCATGGCAATACAGCCCAACCAGTCAGCCAACTAGTTAGCCACTGTTGTTGTTATTTCTTACGACACCATTCCACTGCCACACTCCAGCTATTCTATCCCATTCCATCCCAAACATTCATGTGCAACTTTCCTGTTAGCCTGTCCACTAACAGCAGCACAAGCAGAGTACGTGTATGAACGAAACTTTTTTTTTTTTGTCAAGCACATGTGTGCACTGGAGATCTAAAACTCTGTTCAGGGAATTTTGTGTGTGTTACTAATGTCCCTGCCTGTCTTTCTGCCTCTCTTATTACCTCTATACGTTTGGCCATTCGTGCCTTTCATGTTGAGGCGAAGAGATGTTGTGTTACCGATACAACTGATTGTCGCATAAATCAATCGCATTGCAATACAAGTTAAGTCAAAAGAAACAAAAAAATATTGCCGATGTATAACATGTACATGCGAGTGGCAGACTTTTATGCCTCACTGTATGTGGTGTGCGTGTGCGACTGTTTGCTATTTTGTTTGCCGTTTTTGGATTTTGCTTTTCATCCATGATTTTAGTTGACTTTTTTACAAAGAAGCATATCAGGCCTGATTCATCACAATTTTTGCTGTTGTTTTTGTTCTGTAAGCAATATTAAAGTTTATGTATGTATACGAGGGTAGTTTAGTTAAACTTTCTTTTTTTTAAATTGATTGGAAGACAATCTTCATACATTCGAATTTAAATTTGCAACAACGAACTTGTATTAAATTTTGCGTAAAAAACGGATTTAATGGTGCGCAAATGTTAGAGATGTTGGAAAAGTGTTTCGGCAACGCTTTGTTAAAGAAAACATTCGTTTACCAGTGACACAAGTGTCACAAACATTGATAAAGTAAATGAAATGTTAGTTAATAACAGCAAATTAACCATCAGAGAGATAGCGGGGGCTTGAACATCGTCTATGGATCCGTCCAAGACATTTTGGTTAATGATTTATGTTTCCGTCGTATAGCATCAAAGTTGGTGCCAAAAGACCTCAATTTCATGCAAAAAAGAGACCGCGTTGAGGTCACAAAAGACATTATTTGCGAGGCTGAATCAGATCCTATGCAGACATAAGGCAAGTGAATGGCGTTACCAAATGAGCCGATATCAAAAAAACCTCGTCGTTTTCAGTCAAAAAAGTAGGCAATGCTCACAGTTTTCATAGATTACAACGGTGTAGTGCATCTTGCATTTTTGCCAGAGGGCCAGACATTGAACAAAGAGTATTATTTGGGACGGTTAGCGTGAAGCAATTCCCCGAAAGAGACCAAAATTGTGGGCAGAAAACTCGTGGATTTTGTACCATCATAATGCACCGTCGCACAGTGCCATCATTATTTAAAATGCAACAAATACCATCTAACAGCCACCGGATTCACCTGATTTGACTCCCTGTGACTTCTTTCTGTTCAATCAAGTTAAAAAACCATTACGGAGAACGTGTTTTTTGCAGTTGAGTGGAAATAATGGGGAAATCGCATCCATGGGACAAAGTCTAGTACGTTGTTGGATTGTGAGAGAGCGATAAATGACTTTGCTGTGCCGCGTACGGTGAATGTTGTATTGATACCCGAGCACCAGGTAACAAAAAAACAAATGAACTGGCGATTATGGCCAGGAAATCGCCGACGGTAAACACAATGGATCCTAAGCCCCTTGAAACGATGGGATTCGAATTGGAAAATTGGACTTTAAATGTCCATGTTTCACTTTTGAATAGCGCACCGCTGAGAGAAACTGCAAAAACATTTATATAAATACACATATTTATTCCTGCCGCTTCAATGTAGAACATATGTTAAACTAAATTCCGATCATGTCTGCCTAGAGCAACATTTTAATCTCATACCAGGTTTTCGTTGTTATCATGATTTCGGCATCTTATTGTCTTTTCCAAGTATGGTTAGGACTCCTTCTACGTCTACCTTAGGGCGCTAGCTAGCGCTATTCGTATCACAATATCTCGAGATTTTTGCAGTGTTTTACCAATCCAGTTCCATTCGCGTTTAAGGGTTTTTGTTCTTATAGCGTTCGCCTTGTCACTGACCACAGATCGAAGCTGATATTGTTCTCGGCCAAAAGATCCTTACTATTCTTTTCAAGCATCTGTTAATAAAGACCTGAATTGCGATGAGTTCACGTAGGCATGCGTTCCACGTTTCACATCCATACAGACAAGTTGATTTTACATTCGAGTTAAAGATTGCTATGTTAGTCTGCCTCGATATGTGTGCAAAGTGCCATACGAGATTTAGGAGCCCAAATGTGTGTTTGGCGCTGTAAATACAATTGTTAATGTCAGCAGAGATACCTTCTTATTTGTCAATGATGCTTCCTAGATAGCAGAAGCTACTGTAGTCTTCGACTAGTGAGCTTATTAAGAACGGGTGGCTATGGTTTGCGTTTACTGGCATCGATTTGGTCTTCGCGTAGTTGATCTTTAGACCGGTTTTTCCTGGTATACTTATGGCTTAGAAAACATATGTTATCAGCATATTCCAGTTCATCCAGTTATCCTTGCCATCCCCTTGCTATTCCATTGTTTGCGTTGGTGGTATTTCTCATCACAACATCCAGCACAATATTAAACAGCAGTGGTGACATTACTCATCCTTGTCGCACTTCAACTTTTATGTTTATCTGGTCTCTCAATTGATTTTTGTTCAGAACTATGCAAGAGTCTCTGCGGTTAAGTTCCCAAATGAGGGATATAGTTTTCGGTGGTGTCCATTTGCATTTCAGCGCCCCGTGATCGTGAGTTTCGAAGTCCTTCTCGGAGTCTATTAAAAGCATGTAAAGGGGACATAGCCATTCAACTAAAGCATGATATGTGAAGCCGGAATCCGGCTTGCTGTGGTCTAAGGCCAGGTTCCAGTGCACTGGAGAGACGGCATGCTGTAATGCAGGAATACATTGGGGATATCCGAGCTAGAACCGATCAAGAGTAGCATTCTGGGCATTCGAACAGGTCACTAAAATTTACGAGCAAGGTTGAAACTAAAAGTGACTGAGGACAGTGTAGGGCTTGTGTGAAGGAAAATAAAAGCCTGGAATACTTCCTATGCCACTGTTTGGACTTTTCCAGAAATAGATCACAATTCCTAGGGAGCGACACGATTTTGGAGTTTTCTCACCTTAGGGGTCTGGGATGACAAAACACTCGAGAGTATGTCAACTGTATGTCCTTGTGCGGAGTTCATCAGGAGCAAAAATGATACGTTTTCTCCAAAGTAGGATTTGTATTAGCGAAAGCAGAACGAACAATCTGATTCCCTGGCCTTCAGACAACTCAGTCAACCAACCAGACAAGCTGAGTGGAGCTAACACATTTACTTATCCACCCTCGTATGCTTGTTTGTAAGTAAAATTTTAACAAAGTTTGCTTGTTTTTCCTCAATACGTTTTTGATTTTTTGTTTTTTTTCTGCTTTTCTTGTTGCATTTTAAAATGTTCGCTGTTGTGTTGCATGTTTTTTTTTTTCTTAAATTCTAGTGGGCCGCATTCATGAAATACTTGCAGCAGTTTTCAAAGTTGATTTTTCTTTTTGGTACGGCCGGCTTCATTGCTGATTTTCTTTTGAATAAAGCATTTTTTGTTTGTTTTGTTTTGGAGGGGCCCGTTAAACTGGTTAAGATTTTTTGCTTCTGTTGCTGTTGCTGCTGCTTTATTCTTCATATCTCGCTTCTTATGATGTTTGTTGGGAGTATGCCACATTCGTAAAAGCAATTTTTTTAAGTGTTTGCGGTAAGAGATTTAAGTATACACATGAGAGAGGGGAATAAAATGTGTTGGAATGGTGTTGGCTGTCTAGGTGGTCGTCAAATGTGCGCCTCTTAAGCATTCAGATGATGATTGCTTTGTTGCATCGCATCGCATTGTGGTGCATGTGAGGAGGCGAATACATGTTGCCAATGTTAAGACAAACGTCTACATTTATATTTTATACTTGACTGAATCTGAATCTGAATTTGAATTTGAAATTGCATTCGTTGTTGTTTTTAGTTCGCTGCTAAATATTCTCAGGCACTCTTGCAGTTATTATTACCAACCAGTAATGATAGAGAGGCGTATCGGGGGGCATATACACGAATAATAATTGTACTTGATTTATAGATAAGAGTCAAATTTTAAGATCTCTTGTTAAGATTGTATTTCGATTTACTTGTTGTGAATTTAAAACAAAAACAAAACAAGAAAAAAACAAAATATTAAATAAGTATGTTCGTCTGTGCATATTTAGACTTTTCCTGAAGGCAGTTAAATAATTAAGTCATGCGACACATACAACTCATAGAGGAGACGCAACAAAATCCATTACATGTCTGACGTTTGAAGTCTCTACAGAAGACAGCTGTCAAAGTGTAAAATCAATTTCTTTTTGAAAAACATTTTTTAAAAACAAATTTTTTCTGTTTTTTTTTTTCTTTCTACTCTTTGCCTGGGTAGACAAAAATGTGTCACGCATTGAAAATCAGTTTCTGAGTACACGACACCACAAACAACACAAGGAAAAGTAAATTCGAAAGACGACTAAAATAAAATTAAATTCAATAAATTTAAATAAAACATTTACAGCCATAATTTGAAGCAACTTTTATCAATAGTTGAGATGTTTTTTCCTACAGGGATTTTTAAAAAATTAAAGAAGAGTTTCAATATAAAATATTTCTTTTTTTTGCTTTTGTCAAATCTAAAGGAAACTTTTTGGTCAATTAAATCTGGAAAACAAACTATAAATTGTAACCACTTTTCAAAATCGTCAATGTAATAACTAATCTTTTATGGTATGACTCTCTTGCCAGTACCACAGCTACTGTTTTACTAAAAACACCCTAAACGTTTAGCGAATCTTATCAGGAACAAAGATCCCAAAGAAGAATAGGCGATAACTGGCGGGGAATCACGATGTTGAATACAATATACAGCAGCGTTAGGCAAACTAATAAAGGTTGGGCAAATTTGAGGTTAGGAAGTAAATTGAGTTAAAAACACATGTTTTTTTTGACAAATTCAGTTTTATTCATACCAATATAAAATCGAAATATGGGAAATAATAATAGAATATGATGTCGGGCAAATGTCCACCTCTAGCACGAGGGCAGACATCCGCTCTTTTCACAAAATTTTGCACTACATTTTGCAACAAAGTTTCGATTATCTCGTCACTGCAGCGCCGAATTTTATCTTGCAGAGTGTCAGTTGGTTGTGGTTTGTTCACGTAAACCCGGTCTTTAAAATGGCCCCGCCAAATCGAGAAATTACGTGGCCGGGAAATTTCTCATGCAATAACTGAATTGTTTGGCTGGCTATATGGCTTGTGACACGTTCCTGCTGAAACCAAAAGGCACTGATGTCAGCATTAGCCAATTGTGCCCACAAAAAATTGGTTATCATGGCTAGGTACAGAGAATTCATGGCGACAGCATTTCCTTGCTCATTTTGGAAAAAATACGGGCCGATTATGCCGCCTAACTACAAACCGCAACATACAGTCACTTTAATTGGATGTAATGGTTTTTCGAGGACTGTTTATGGATTTTGTGACACACAAGTGCGACAATTATGTTTGTTTACATAACCGCCTAATTGAAAATGAGCCTCATCACTAAAGATGATTTTGTTGAAAAATATGGTTCAAAAATTTGTGAAAAGGGCGGACGTCTGCCGACGTGCTAGAGGTAGACATATTCCATTATTAATTCCCATGTTTCTATTTAATATTGGTATGAATAAAACTGAATTTGTAAAAAAAAATTGCTTTTAAGCCAATTTACTTCCTAACCTCAAATGTTCCCACGATTTATTAATGTTTTTTACAAATATGGTCAGTGTTGCCACCAAAAAAATTTTATTTCAAACGCATTTTGAAAATGTACCAAAATTTATATAAATCTACCAACTTTTAAAAACCATTTCAACATTTTTGATAAATAAAATGACAATTGAATTCTTTAATTTTTACTAACATTTTTTTATGTTTTAATAAAGGATCCGCCAAATAATTTTTTTTTTTAGGGTCGGCTGTGTGGCACGTAGCGCCGTCCTGTTGAAACCAAATGTTGCTAATATCCTCCTCTTCAATTTTTGCGAACAAGAATTCGTTCAACATGGCCCGATAACGATCGCCATTGACTGTAACGGCCACTCCTTGCTAATTTTCGAAGAAAAATGGCCCAATTATGCCTCTGGACTAAAATCCGCACCAAACAGTGACTCGTCTTGGGTGTATCGGCTTTTCGATGTATGCGTGCGGGTCTTTCTGTGCCCCAAATGCGACAATTTTGTTTGTTTACATACCCGCCAAGATCAAAATGAGCTTCGTCTGAACACATCGCACATGATTTGCAAAGTAATGTCGCAATATTTCCCAGCGTAGTTCAAGCGTATACACAGCCATATTTGTTCAGCGGAAGGATAAAACTAATTATCTGTCAAATCAAACATGAGCTAAGCGTTACCGTTCCCGAAATAAGCACTAGTTGAAAAAAAAATGTTAGATGGGAGACCCGATATTACTGAATCTTAAAAATATGCATAAAAATTTTAAGTCATTACCCACTGAAAATTCCTTTCGTAAAAAATGTAAATAATCGCCAAAACTATTTCTTATTTTATGGATAAAATATTTTATTAATAGATAAATAGCATTGGACTGCTCTGCGTTCCTGTCCTGTATTCCTCAAGGTGTCTAAAAACACCTCATGATAGTAATACATGCTTAGTTTTGAACCCACTATAAGCTGAAGGGAACTATATCGCTGAGTTATTTTAATAAATTTTGTACGAAAAGCAAAATATTATTTGTGGGGAATTTAGAAGTTCAGATTTTTTGTCCCTAAATGTGTTGTATTGATAAATTTAACAAAAAGCAAAATAAAAGAAGGACAAAATTATGTATTTTTACTAGGGAGATCGATTATTCGACTTTCTTCAAAAACCGGTTTTCTAATAATTCGAAAAGTATCACTTTTTAAAAGTCCATTTTTCGATTAATAATAATTCAAATATCCGGTTAACCGGTTCTTTTATTTAAATGAAATTGTTTCTTATCTTTGAAGCGCAGAGCTGAACCACGTCGTTTAAAAAATAGCAATCAATACTAACAATAATTCTAACAAATCTCATAAAAACTATGCCAAAACGGTGTGCGGAGGCCATAAGAAACAAAGTTTATTACACAAACTATTGAAAAGTGCTAGAGTTTCGAACCGCTACTCAAGGAACTAATTTCGTTTTTGTTGTATTACTTGGTAGAGAATGGAGTTAAAGGTCTGTTATTATAGTTATAACTTGGGTGCCTATTATAACAACAATTAAATGTTTTACTTTGAATAAATCTATTAGTAATATACGAGTCCTTAATTGCCTCAACAAGAAAATTTGCTTAGATTTCGAGAAGCGCAGTATGTAAATTTATATACCACGTATTTGAATGTAAGTGTTTCACTGTTGTATGTTAGGTAAGAACCCACCTTCCAGCCAAGAAGTCGTCGGTTCAATCCCAGGCCACACATACTGACAATTTTCAACAGCGATATCACCTCACAACATTACTAGCGATTGGTTGTATTTACGCCGTGAAAAAATTCAATAACTAATAAATCTGCCGTTCGGAACCAGCGTTTGTGGGTTTATGGGCTTTCAACGAGTCTAGTCGATTATTCTCCATACATAAAAATCAATATTTATTTTCAGAAGATGATTAAGGGTTGTATTTGCTCAAAAGTGCAAATCTTTTTCGTGTTCTTTGTGCGACGTTCAAGGTTGTCATATTTTTTTTTCTCTGTCACTCCTCTAGGTAGCTATTGGCTTTTCCACAAAGCATCTATTGTTTTTTTTCAGTTTTTTTAATCAATTTGATATTTTTAGGTTAAGTAGATGATTAATCCACCGTAGCTTCCTCCATATGATTTATTTTTATTATTTTTTTGTGTAGTGGTGAAGATCCTTGCTAATTGGTGGTGATCTTTACTTTAGCATTGTAATTTTTTCCCAGTAGGTGGCGTGATTTTCCTGATCATTCGTCTGATGTTTGTCATCTTCGCCAGTGGTATGCGTGAAGGGTCAGGGGCACTTTTTTCTTTTTAATTTTAGATGGAGTTGTCTGGAGGGAAGTTGAAGCCTTTTTTTATTATTAAACGTATGAAACCACAATTAAATGTTTTCTTCGTCATGTACTCTGATGGGGCTCGAACCTGGGTCGTTTGTGTTGCTGTCATATAGACGAAAATAATTAAATTTGTACAAATAGTTAAACGATGAGCATATTTTCAATGACAAAATATACAATCGTATACAAATTATGCTTATTAATTAACCGGTTCACCGTAAACTTCTATCAACAATCGTTGATTTTCAGTAGCCGTTTTCTTCAAATGGAAGAAGGTTATCAGACTTCCACGCAAAACATCTTTTTTAGGCAAAAAATTCGATATTATCATAGCGATTGAAAAAAATGTGTTTTCACACTTTGGCGACACTGGATTATAATGACAAATATTTACCCTCCTAAATACCATAATTTTTTTATTGACACTTGTGTTTATTTGCTATTCAAAAAATGAAAATTTTGGAAAACCCGTATTCGACAAAACCACAAAAGCGATCTTCCTAATTTTTACACAAATTATTTGAATTGTACCTTCCAAAAGCATAATTTTTGATTGAAGGGTGCGGCTACGTAGAGCAGTAAGAGATACCAACGTAAACCGGTGTATCGCGTTAAAGGTGACTCTAATAGAGGCACTGATGCCTTAAACACGAATAGAGTTTTAATGTTATATCAGGCAGCCAAAACATTTTCCGAGGTGGCAGAGACGTACACACCGTCCACCATCTTTGTTGATTTGCCTAACATCGGACGGTGAAAACAGGGTCTTCTTGATAAATACCATGTGATTTTTTTACCAGCAGCTAAGGCGATTATAAAACGACAATTATTGAAGGACCAATCTGCAGACATTTAGGAAACCTTAAAAGTTTTTAAAGGTACAATAGACTGTTAAGGCTTCACACTGTATGTGTGGACTACTCACCTCTTCTTGGCTGCCAGAACATTGTATGGTTCTTTTGGAATCCATTTCAACAACATGCCAGCCAATGTCCAGCAAAATGTTATTTGCATAATGTGATCCATACTCCAGATATTGCAACTATGATCTTAGTAATGAGGAGAAAATTATAAAATTATGTTTTTTGAAATGTTTAATAATTTTTTTTTCATCAAAAAGGTTTATTTACTTAAAATAAATAAATATAAAGTTGAAATTTTGTTATGAAACGCGTCGAAATAAAACAATTGTGGAAAATAAAATCGATGCGATTTCTATCACACCTTCAGTTGATTCGTTCATTTGTTTGGACTTTCGATTTCATTTCAAAACAAATCGATTTCTATCACATACCTAAGTATCTTTTTTAAATTGTATGAATAATTTAAACAAAAGTTGGCATTACTTTTCAATTCAATTGTATGAATATTTTAAGCAAAATAATTTTGTTTGTAATATGGCGTGTTTTTTATAGAGGTATAGAACTTTAAAATAGCATTACTTTTCAAGATGGCGACCGATTTAACAGCTGCCAAGTGATTTATTCTCAGTTTGCTTTGGCAATTCATCATGCCTGCAAATAGTGTAGTTTTCAATTTTCATAAGCGCATTTTGTTTAGCGATGAAGCGCACTTCTGGTTGAATAGCTATGTCAGCAAACAAAGCTGCTGCATTTGGAGTGAAGGTAATCCTCAAGTGTATGTGGAAACACCGTAACATCCAGAAAAACTGACTGTTTGGTGCGCTTTATAGGCTCGTGGAATCATTGGTCCGTACTTTTTCAAAAACGTTGGTGGCCACAACGTTACAGTCAATGGTGATTGGTATAGAGCCATGATTACTAACTTTTTCATTCCTGAATTGAATAACCATGATGTCCAGGAGATGTGGTTTCAACAAGACGGCGCAACATGTCACACAGCTCGTGCCACAATAGATTTATTAAAAGACACGTTTGGTGACCGCCTAATTTCACGTTTTGGACCTGTGAATTGGCCTCCAAGATCTTGTGATTTAACACCGTTAGACTACTTTGTGTGGGGCTTTGTAAAGTCATTGGTCTATGCGGTAAAGCCACAAACGCTTGACCATTTGGAAGACAACATTCGCCTTGTTATTGCCGATATATGGTCACAAATGTTGGAAAAAGTCATCGGAAATTGGACGTTTAGATTGGACTACATCCACGCCAGCCGTGGCGGTCATATGCCAGAAATATTTAAAATGTAATGCCACAAGATTATCTTTCGGATAAACAAAATTCATGTCAATCGAATAATCTATCGTTGTTTTATTGCAACTTAAAGTTCTATACCACTCTAAAAATCAACCATTATAAGCCAGAAAAGGTTTATCTGTCTATATAATAATCATATTTTAGAAGCTTCTAATATTACTTGCAACTTGTTAATTAATTTGCTTTTTCATTTTTATTTTACTTACAGGTCAGCAAATTCAATATACGGTAAGTGACTTTTTAGTATAATCTTTAAACCACTTTAAGATTTTTATTACAACAAATTAAATAATTGATTGATTACGTATTTGTAGGACGTTTAAGATTTCATTTTCTTTTGGTTGTTGCCCTTCAAGTAAATATGAAATGTTAACTTAAGCAGCCTTAAATAAAGACATCTAATTAAGAATGAAAGTAAAGAAAAGAAGAGAAAAACTTTGTCTTCTACCAAAGTTCATTCCTATTTACTTATATTTGACCAACCGAAAAAAAGCTGCTTATCGCACGACCTTTAAACCCATCAATTTTATTGTTAGAAAGTTAATGCCATTCAATAGAAACACTTTATTTGACTTTCTATTCAATTTGTTGTTGTGTATTTATCCTCTTTCCCTTTCTTCTATAACGTTTCGTATGTCTTTAAACGTAAACAAAAACACACACACATACATGCAGATATGTATGTATCGGGTGTTTTTTTTTACAGCCACACAAGTTTGAATTATAATAAAATAAAGAAATATATAGGGTGGGCAATTGAAAAGTTTATATTTAAAAATGCAATAAAACAAAAACGGTTTGAAATTTTGCCAAATTTATTTTTTTGTTGTGAAGTACAATTGTTCGGATTATAAACGAAATATTATTTCACTCATATGGCTCACAGTATCCTGTTCAATCGCACCAGTTTTCGAGAACTCTTTCGAATGTTTGAGGTCGTATCTCGTCAATGGCATCACGTATGATGGCCTTCAAATGTTCAATTGTCTCGGGTTTGTCGGCATAACATTTGTTTTTAACGGCGCCCCCTAGAAAATAGTCCAACGGTATCAAATCGCAGCTTCTTGGAGGTTACCATTTAATAATAAATCGACCATTCTGTTGAAATTAAACATCGTTCACATCAATACCAAGAAGAGTGGGCACAAAATATCGGTTATCATGGTGCGATAGGTGTCTCCATTGACCATAATGTTTGAAAAATATGAAATATGGGCCAATGATGCCTCCGCTCCACAATCCGCAGCAAACAGTCACACGTAATGGGTGCATGGGCTTCTGTAAGACCACGTTTGGGTTTTTTGAGCCCCAAATACGGCAATTTTGCTTATTAACGTACCAACCAAGATGAAAATTCGCTTTTTTTGTCTTTGTTTGGGAAACAAATTTCCAGTAAATTCCAACGTTGCTCAAGCGTAAATCGATTTATTTCGTTCAGTGCAGATAATATACTGAATTTGTGACAGAATAGAATGACATAAGTATTACCAGATTCGAAATAATCGCTGCTTCAAATTTAAACTATTAAATTATTATTAATTCCCATAACATTCCATTAAGGAACATGGGGACTTCTCTTAGTCAATGAGCTGCACCCGATTCTATTTTTAGACTCATTGAAAGGGACCTACAGTTTAACGCCGGCTCCGAACGGCAAATGCATTTAGAGCAGTTTTCAATAGTAGTAATACTATACATACAGTTACTAGCTGATGTTATGAGGTGATATCGCTGTTGAAAAACTTTTTCTTTTTTTTCAGATGGTCTGGTCTGGTATTGAACCGAGAACCTTCTGGTTGGTGGGCAGGTGTCTTACCTACCATACCCTATATTTTTATTATCAATGAAACGGGTTTTGTTGGATAGAAAATTTTATAAAATTAATGTTGAAATGTGATTTCGGCCATCTGGCCGCCCTGGCTGGAGCGTACAAGGAGTAATCTGCAACACCAATTTTCACAAACTTTTCGCAGCATATGCGGCCGTATCTTTCCATTAATTCTTCGAATGTTGATTTCCAGGTATTCAATTGTCTCTGATTTATCAACGTAGATAAGTGACTTTACATAACTCCAAAGAAAATAATCCAATAGAGGTAAGTCACACGATCTTGGTAACCAATTATTTGGGCCATTACGTGAAATTACTCTTTCATCAAAAGTCTCTTTAACTAGAACAATTGTAGAGTGCACTGTGTGGCATGGGGCTCGGTCCTGTTGGAACCACATGATAGCAGTTTAGTTAATTAAGGTATGAACAAATTTTGAATCATGTTCTTATACCGTCCATCATCGTTTATGAAGACATGTGAACCAACGACTCCGCCAACCTATAAAGCACACGGAAGAGTAAAATTATGTGGAAGTAATTGCGTTTCGACAACAGCTTGTTTTATTAACAGACAATTCTGCTTATTTATATTTCCTTTTAACCAAAAATTGACTTTTTCAGAGAACAAAATGTTGAATGGAAATTCAATATCAGTATTAATTTGTACTTCAGCCCATTCGACGAATTGGTGACGCATATTACTGATCGCTTGGCTTTAATTCCTGCACAAGTTGAATATTGAAAGCTTTTAAGCCAAGATCCTTTTGTAAAATCTTCCATAAAGTGGAAAGAGACAACCTTAATTGCTAAGAACGGCGACAAATTGATTGATGTGGATCTACTTCAATGCTTCCCTGTACGGCGGATACAGCTTCTTCAATGCGCGCTGTTTAGCGTTTCATGGGTCGCACATTATCAGTAAGATTAAATGTGGTCCGAAAACGATCGATTGTTAATCGAATTAGCCGCTCTGAGGAACGATTATTTAAGTTATAAAATGAACGAAGTGCACGATAAATTTGACGAATAGCATTGTTTAGAAAAAAAATTCAACAATTTGCAAGCGTTGCTCTGGTGAATGTTGTCTATACATAATGAAATGTCAAGCCAAACTAACCAAAGAGCAAATATCATCGGTTGTCACTTAAAACAGTGTTGTCAACTCAAAGTAATGAACCTCTAAAAAAAACATCCCATATATACTCATGCATGTAGTTCTTCTTTGAAGTCAGGAACGATTATTTACGCCATAAAGTGGAAAAAGTCCACAATAAGTTCGACGAACAGAACCTTCAGTTTAATAAAAAAAAATTTTAACAATTTGCAAGCGTTGCTCTGGTGAATGTCGTCTATCCATAATGAAATGTCAAACCAAACTAAAAAAAGCAAATATCAGCTATTAAATCGGCTGTCAGTGTTGCCAACTGAATTAATGAACCTCTAAAAAGAACACCTATTAATCAAACCTTACGTAACAGATTACCATATAATCTCCCCGTCTTTTTTGGTTGCCTTGATATTAAAATACTCTTCCTCACTCACCCAATTTCGTTTTTTTTTTTTATTTATTTTAAGTCAAATAAACCTTTTGCGAGATTTAAAACAAATTGCCTGCTACACACAAACAAACATTTAGTCAGTCATTCACTCACTCACTTAGTGTGTCTAATATTCCCAGAGGTACTCGTTCCATACACTCATGCACATGTTTTTTATGCTCAAAGGACGTGCACACACATATTCATTTTTTGTGTTTTTTTTATTTAATAAATGGGGTCTGCTTATTTGACATGCGATGAGAGGCCTTTAAATAGAAATAAAAGTTATAAAGCAACAACAACAATTCTTAGTCCTTGTATGTACACACAGAGATATGTTTAGACTGTATGTCTATAGGGGGTGTGTGGTGCATGTGATATGTGTATGTGTATATGACTAGAACATATCAAGTGCCAGTTCCATATGTTGCCCTCCATTCAAAAACAAAAATAAAATCAACGACAGCAACAACAAAAGTAGCATGATATTTTAAATGCAGACAAATATGAAGGACAACACGAAACAAATATACACACACAAACATTTGCATATATGTATGTATGTACATATGTATGCACAGAAAAGCTTAAAAAGGCAACTACAATATATTACAACCCAGCAGAACAGTATACTGTAACTACAGCAAACGTAACCGAAGGATAGTCATTCAGTCAATCGGTAAGAATTAGAGTTGCCAAGCTGGTATGCTTTAATACCATCAATCATTCAATTACTTTGCGTTCTTTTCATAAAAACCAGTTTAATTGCCGTATTTTGTTATTTTCTTTTTTTCAGCCTTCTCTTAATTTAATAACACAGCTTGGCAACCATAATCATCCACCCCATCTGCTCTATTTCTTAATACCTGTCACTCACCGCTAGACAACTACAATTGCTCTCACATACATGCAGTGCTGCTAAATGAATAATATTGGTGTATATGTATGTAAATATTTAACTCCTAGTGAGTGTGTGCAAGGGCTTTTTATGTACAATAACAGGAAACTGACGATAACATTGCTATTGCATAAATATTATATCAGATGAAAACTATATCTACTTTACTTTGCAACAACTATGGGCCTGTTCGTAAATGCATAACTGCTCTGTATCTTGACCTTTAGCGCCTTAAAACAACAAAGCTTCACTACTTTATTACAAAATTTGTTTATGCAAATAAATGGCGCTGCTGCCGTTAATTATGTGCATTATAGAGCATCAATTACTTTTCTGTGGTAAAAGTTTGTGACTTATTTACGAACAGACTCTATCTCAGAAGTTATACAAAACAAAAGTGCTTATAGAGCGCTGAAAAGATCCCTAATCCGATCGAAAATAGTCTACATTCTGAGAGGGCTCAAAAGTTCATTCACGTCTAATTGAAAAGATATTTTTTTTCATCCCAGCTATGTTTGTCTGTTTAATGTGAGCCCACTGTAGCTGTAAAGTTGGAATAAAAAAGACAAATAATTCTGATTTTCCTTGTTGGAACTCAAATTTGTTTGTGCCTGTTTATCTCTGAGATGTACATACATACACACACACATACGCTCTCAAATACTTCGTACTTGTACTCGTAATAGACTGCTTTAGGGTGAAAACCTTGTACCGAGAGATACAAAAATTTTTTAATGTTTCGTATTCACATTTTTAACATACATATCACTCACTCTGTATTTATTAAAATATTTGAAAAAATATTTTATATTTTTTCTTGCAATTGTTATTATATAAGCCAATTGGAAAATTTAAAAGGAAAATTTTTTAGAAAGCAGTAGGTACTGCGTAGATTTTTTTTCACAAAATTCGAATACAAATTTTATGATAACGGAACGACTACTTATCATTTTTAAAATTAACAACAACAAAAAATGTTGAATAAAATAAAAAAGTTTTAAAAAACGAGATACAATATGCAAAACCTGTATTTAAAAAAGCCTTTATCGAAAATGATCACTTTTTTATTAAGTAAACTGTAAAATGTTACTCTTTTGTACGATTTTAAGTAAGTCTCAGTTAAGACGAAGAAACATTTTGAAGGAAAACATTTAGTTTGGTATCAAATTATGGGTAGGGAAGAGAGAATCGTTTTTGCATTCGGTACTCGGCGATACGCTATGTGGTGATAAGTGCATTGCAGTTGATATTTACTTAGTTTTACTTCTTTGCAATAGCATTAGCAATGGAATGCTGCCGACAAAACATTCGCCAGTGTGGACGCAAATGGAAAAAACAAAAGAGAATACAAAATGTTGTCCTTCAAATTGTGTCCTCGCCTAAACTGGGACTAAAGAGGCTTAGTTTAATAAAACAAATGAACAAGAAGACATTTTTATCAACATTTTTCTTAAAGATAACAAAATTCAGATGATTAATTTTTGAAAACTGTACGAATACAGATTGTGCGTACTGTACATGCTATTCAATTAATTCGAGACAAAAAAATATCTTTTGCGCATTTTTGACATATCTGGTGTGTTAGCCAACTGACTAAAGAAATTTTTTTCCCAAACTGAAATTACAATTTCTTTGTCAAATCTTGAAACTACGTACATGCATATCGTCACCTAAAATCCAAGAGGCCCTAAATGAAAAAAATTCAAATTCGACTTTTTGATGAATTCACTTTTGATGAAAATACATCATAATCAATCAAAAAGTCGATTTTGAACTTTTTGTCGTTTACGGTTTTTAAATTCTAGGTGACGTTATATTGGTTAATTAACTTAGGACGAAATATTAAGCGTTAATAAGTTTTAACTCAGTTTCATCATTCACTATCGTCTATCTTAAGAATTTTACCCACCAGAACCAAAAGTTTAACATCGGTATGAGAGACCGAAAAATGGAAGTGTGTCTCAAAAATTGAAAATAGTCAGGAGGGTTAAATAAGTAGTTTTTCCAGTATTTACTACATTTAGTAAAAAAAAGAATGAGAACAATCGAGACAGAGCGTTTAAATACATAAATAAAAATTGGTCTTGCGTTACGTTACATTTCGGTAGAAATGCCCATGTGTATAATATTTTTCAATCACCTTTTCTCATTAATTTTTTAAATCTTTTCTTTGCTATATTTCCTAGTGGCCTCTTTTGTTACGAAATCCCCTCTATTTTTTCGCTTTTGATTTCTTCTTGAAAAACTCTTCCTCTTCGTTTTTTGATTTTTATTTTTTCACTATTATATGGTTGAACAACGAAATTCCTCCATTTTGTTGTGGAAAAGTGAAGTCATGTGTGGTGAACGTTTCTACAATAATATTGGATTATTAATAATATTTTTTCACTCTTCTCTTTTTGCTATTGTAATTGTTGTTGTCGTGTGAACTTTAACAAACAAATCTTTTTTGTAAAAAATTTTGCATTTAATCTAAAAAACATCACATCTGATAAATTTTATAGCATCAACGTTTTTTTTTTTATTATTAATCTTCTTATACAATCTTACATACATATAAAAATGATTGTTTGTTTGTTTGTTTGAGGTCCATAGGCAATTAAACGGCAGAACCGATTTTCTTGAAATTTTTTCAGATCTCTCTGTATGTCTGGAATGAACTAAAGGCTATATAAATTTCAAAAACTTTAACTGGGCGGTGCCACGCCCATACAAAGTAAATATTTATATTTCTATAAATTGAAACCTTGATAATCCGGAGCTCATTAATTTGAATTTTTCGGTAATCCGGACATCATTTTTCATCCCCTTTTGTAGTCTTTATAATCCGGATTGATTGCAACTTTTTAATCCGCATTGTTTCTAATTTGTTGTGTATTATTGGTAACCTCAATTAATTGTTATTCCAAGAACATAGTTTTTTCTCTTGTTTTTGCTGCAAAAAAAGAAAACTATTTTGTCAACTTTAAATTTCCTGCTATAAACACATTCAAGGCTACCGACCATCGACGACACGACTACAAATAACGCTGGATACAAAAGTAGCCAAGCAATCAGCTACTTAATTATTTTAACGACTACAGCTACGAAATAAATGTAAACAAATGGACATATGATTATTCTCTTTCAGTGGTGCCACATAGATTTTATCGCGTTTTTAATGTACATATATATTTCGTTTACTGCGTTTTTAAAACGCCTATTTCATGCATCCTATTGTATTGACAGCACTAAACTGTTTGTTGTCGTCATGAAAAATACAAACTAGCCTAAGTTAACTACGGTCTACAACGGTAGTCGTGTTGCCGCTTAAGTAACGCCAGCCAACAAGGTTTTGGACTGAAGCAACCAAATATCTTTCCTAGAGTAAGAGTCTGTAATTGGTTTTTCTCTATCACGTCAGGTTTTCGAGATACAAAAAAAATGTTTTTATTAGTTTTTTACATAAAAATCATTAGTTTATTTAAAAATCAATGAATTTTGAAAAATGATTGGCGTTATTTGAACGTCGTTTGTTTTTTATTGGTTCGGTTTCACGTCTTACCCAGTAATAGTCTCCCAGCATGCTTTTGTTTCAAAATCCATGATAATTTCTTTCAATTTTCATTAAATCTTGGTGAGTACGCTCCCCTTTTTCGTCGCTCATAGCACTCAGGTTTTATGGGCAAAAATCTAAATGCGAATGATGAAAATGCATTTTGGGTGAAATTCTTGCACCTTATTCGTGATAATTTTTCAATAATTCAGCAACAATTTGTTTTGCTCTTATTGTTTCCAAGAGAACTGTTCGCGATACTCTTGAAAGATTTCTAGGCTGCATATTCTTTCTCCAATAAACATTGTGTAAAATTGTCATCATTCAATAGTTTCCTTATCTAAGGGTCCACAAATATGCCTTCTTTGATTTTAGCTTATGAATATTTAGAAAAAACTGCTAACAAGCATTTAAAAGAGAACGTCATTTGGATCAATTGGTGAATTCGCAGGTCTTTTTGGCCACTCTTTTCTGACGTAATGATGACATGTAGCGCGACTATCCTATAGACAAAGGAAATAACAATATATTTTGAAACCTCCTTACGTACCAGTCAACAAACCAATGACCTGAAACAGATGAATTTACAATTATTTACGAAGGTCTATACTATATATACCAAGAAATTTAAATCACACACCTTAAGAACACCACAGATCTTCTATTTATTATCATTGTATTTGATTAAAGTCAAAATTTCAGTCATTCATTCGTAATTTTCCTTTGCATTAATGGCATGAGCAATTGGTATGGCCTATTTTCTATTATGCAAAAAAGAGCCTTTAAGCCATCAAAAAATAATCTCCATTCAGTTTTGCCTTATGGCTGCTTCATTTTTTAAAATAAACCACCAACATCAGTACAGTATAGAATAGAATAGAGTGTTTCTGGATTGTTACTTTTGTCCCAACTGCAAACTTTTCCGCTACTGCATGCGTGAAGCTAGTAATTCTGCATCTTGCTTGGTTAAATGTAAATCCCGAATTAGATCATTTAGCTCAGCTTATGTCACTAAGTGACGTTCATCATCAGCCTTATGCAAACTACCACCGCTGGTGAACGATGTTTCGGACTCACTGCTCTTAGCACTGGGAATGACTGCAAATGGATCATTTGGTGGATGTTGAACTGCTTTGGAGGACCTTCGCGTAAGTGATTTTTTTCATTTCTTCATATTGAATCCAGCAACTTTAGTTAAACAGAAATAACAATCGGTTTGGTGGTTACTTGACTTTCTCCAAAGTACTGTAAATGAAAAATCGAAATGGATCTTCTTGCCATTTGACCACTTGTATAAAACAGTTCTGCAACTATTGCAAAACATTGATTCTGATATTGCATATCCTTTTTTCCAATCAAATATTCACCACAGACAAAGCAAAAATAGCTTGAATCAGTAACACACGATCTCCCTGACATGCTTAAACGCTACTATTATGAAAATTTAGAATGAATGTGGGCTTCTGTCAAATTAATAATTGTAAAATTGTAGTGCCAGTATTGACAATTTTACAGCATTGCCAACATGCGATAAAAATGAAAAAGACGTGATAGACCAATTTTTATGTCATATTCGAATTCAGCTCACCATGAGCACCACACTCATGTATTCTATTTTTGACAGCTTGTGGTCGACGGTCGGTAGCCTTGAATGTGTTTATAGCATTTTTGTTACTTTCATGATTTGTAAAATTGAAACATGTTATCACTTTTTTATAAAATGTACACATGTTTCTGTTTTTTCCTTCCTTTTTAAATGTAATTATTTTTTAAATGACTAATTAATATAATATACCATTAGATATGTCTTTTAAAAGACATAAAAAAACTAAAACTATATTTGGTACTCCGGATAATTCAATAATGCGGATCAGGATCTATAATCAATTGTCCGGATTATCAAGGTTTTACTGTATCTTTAAAATGGTAACAAAAAGTCTCTAAATTTGGCTCAAATAAATTTATAGTCAATACAAATCGACAGTTTAAAAGTGGGCGGAATTGGAAAAGTGGGCAAAGTAAATATTGATTTTAATATATCTTGAGAACGATGACAGCTAAAGGTTCAGACTTTCGTCTGATTAAAATCATAGTCAGTAGAAATCATCAGTCAAAAAGTGGACGGAATTGACGAAGTGGGCGTGAAAAAGTTTCAGACTTTTGTCTAATTAAATTCATAGTCAATGCAAATCGACAGTCCAAAAGTGGGCGGAATTGGACAAGTGGGCGTAGTGCCTCCCATGCAAAGTATATATTGATTTTAATATATCTTGAGAACGGTTACAGCTAAAGTTTCAGACTTTTGTCTGATTAAATTCATAGTCAATATAAATCGTCAGTCAAAAAGTGGGCGGAATTGACGAAGTGAGCGTGATACCTCCCATATAAAGTATATATAGATTTTAGTATATCTTAAGAACGGTTAAAACTCAAGTCTTAGAATTTGGTCTAATTGACTTCACGTCCAATACAAATCATCAGTCAAGAGCTGAGCGGAATTGGACAAGTGGGCGTGGTACCTCACATATAAACTAAATATTGTTTCAGAAGGGTTAAAGATAAAGTTCCGTATATGGTACAAACAGCTTCATGGTCAATATAAGTCAGCAGTACATCTTGACAAACACAGACGTAAATAATAAATACACATTATCTGCCAGTAATTGGATGAAATTCACAAGTGGGTTGGCGCCTTCCAGTCATACTAAATATTAAATTTTGTATATGTGGCGAGCGGCAACAATTAAAACAGCGTTATCTACCCACATTAGCCAAAAACCGATTACTTCAGAAAGCACACTGCATAAAAGCTATCTACATATGTATGTATCTATATACTCGTATACATATATAAAAATGGATTGTGGTTGGTTCGGATGCTTAAAACTTCAAAACGACTGCACCAAATTGGATACTTCATGCTGCGATTTGGTTCGTAATTGCCACGCGAAGGTTTAGGAAAGAAGAAAAGTCGAAAATTTTCAACAGATAGCACTATAGGTGGTCATTCCTTTATCACTGCCTCTGTTGAAGTTATTTGAATAAGATTTGGCACGTCGACTCAGTGTTCATATTCTAAGTTCTGTAGCGAATATAAACGGGCTTGGATAAGTGAGCACGCTGCCTCTTTTACAAAATAAATATTGATTTTTGTATATCTCGAGAACCGTATGAGAATTTGGTAAAAATGCCTTTGTAATTTACACTAATCATCAACCAAAAAGTGGTCGCATAATAATCGGATATATGGGCATCATACAAATTAATATTGATTTTTTTTTATATTTTGAGAGAAAGTTTCTGATTTTCGTTTTAATGACTCGGCAGTCAATACGAATCATCAGTTTAAAAGTGTAAGGAATTGGATAACTGGGCATGGAATCTTTCATACATAATAATAAGTTGTTGTTTTTTATTGTTGCTGTTTTTATTATATTGTTTTAAATCAATAAATAATCATGCTGAGAAGTTATACAAACAATGGTTGTCCTTAAATAGCTGTCTCCAGATGGCTAAAGCAGTCTTATATACAAAAATGAATGTGTGTTTCTTTGAAGACTGTGTAGAGCTAAACGACAGATTCTACAGTGTCTTTCTGGAAGGAACTATAGACTCTAAAGATAAAAAATTTTACATTTAGCATAATAATTAAGATGGGGATAGCGAAGCATACCGGGTTCTAGTTAGTTTTATCATAAGGAATTTACGTTTTTATGACACTGAAAAGCAAACAAACAAAATTCATCAAATATGTATTTATGGCTGTATTTACAGACGTACATACTAGGTATGAATATTTCACATCACATTTTTGTTTTTTATGCATTCAAAGGATTTATAAAGTGTCATCGTGTAAGGCAATTTTACTTTAGGTTTTAAGGAATTTTATACGAAAGAAAGCAGCGTACATATTGAAAAATATTACCCATGCCATGGAAAGCAACAGTTACGATAATCATAATTTAAAAAAAAGTGAAGTAATTTCTTAAAATGCTTTATAAGATGGCAGAAACGTTTCTTTTCGTTTTTCTTGTCAGAAAAGAATAAATACAATTTTCCACAAATTTTATAAATTATTTTTTTATGTTCTTTTATAAAAAAAAATTAGCACTACGTTATGTAGAAAAATAAAAAATGTTGCACTTTTCTTTAAAAAATTATAGAATGAAAATACATACAGCAAAAGTCTGCATACAAGCCTTTGATACAGTGTGTCAAGAATAAGTTTACACATTGACAATAATTAAGTACTTATAAATTCATTATCAATAAAATGGCTCTTTTTGCTTCCTAACACTAACTTTTTTTAATTTGTTATGATAATATACATATCTTCTAAAATCTTAATTAAAAAAATAGAACAAATTCAGTTCAAAATATATAGGGTCCACCATCTAACGTTTTTTTTTTCAACTAGTGCTTATTTTGTGAATGGTAACACTTAGCCCATGTCTGATTTGACAGATAATTAGTTTTATCCTTCCGCTGAACGAATGTGGTTGTGTATACGCTTCGCTAAGTGGGCCTGCGATCGACTTACAGAAGATGCCGATTTTGCCAAAAAAATTATCTTTTCAGATGAAGCTCATTTTGATCTTGGCGGGTATGTAAACAAGCAAAATTGTCGAATTTGGGGCACAGAAAACCCGCACGCATACATTGAAAAGCCGATACACCCAAGACGAGTCACTGTTTGGTGCGATTTTGGTCATGAGGCATAATTGGGCCATTTTTCTTCGAAAATGAGCAAGGAGTGGCCGTTACAGTTAATGGCTATCGCTATCGGGCCATGTTGTACGAATGTTTGTTCACAAAAATTGAAGTGGAGGATAGTAGCAACATTTGGTTTCAACAGGACGGCGCTACGTGCCACACAACCGAAGCTTCACTCGATGTTTCGCGCCCTGTTTTTGAAAATCGCATTATCAGACGCAGAGCTGATGTCGTTTGGCCACCTCGGAACTGCGATTTGAGACCGTTGGACTATTATTTGTAGGGTGCCGTCAAAGATAAGTGTTACGCCAACAAGCCAGAGACAATTGACGCTTTAAAGGACAATATTCGTGAAGCCATTGGTGCAATACAGCTGCACACAATCGATAATGTGAGTAAAAATTGGACCGATCGTGTAGGCTACTGCATGGCCAGCCGAAGCAGCCATTTGAATGAAATTATTTTCCATTATTAACCGGAAGGATTGTACTTTCAAATAAAAAATTAATTTGAGAAAATATTCAGTAGTTACTTTTTTACAGCATTTTCAAAAAATATATATTTATTTTGCTCACATTTGGTGTTGTCAACAAACTCTTTACACAAAAATTAGAAAATTTGTTTACATTATATTTAGCGGTCAATAATAACATTTTTCAGACTTTTAATTTTTGGTATAACTTTCTTTTGCATTTACTACACATTTTAGTAGCTTTTTCAACCAATTAACCAACTTTTTTAGACCATAATCTGCCGATATTTTTTGTCACTCTGCCAATAATGAAGTTTAAATGATAAAATGGTCTGTGATCGGCGTTTAGCTAATAAATTTAATAGGGTTCAAGTCGGGGTTTGTGCAGAAGAAGTCACATTCGCTCCACATGCGAATTATTTTTAGAATCGTTGTCGTTATAAAATTTAAATTTTAGTTTGTTGTCCTTGAGTAACCCGAATTTCTTAGTGATGCTTATCAAATGGGTCTTTAAAAGGTTTTAGTATTGCCATACATCCATTGTTGATTCTATAAAAGCAAAGTCTTCCACACAGTCCCTTGAAACACACCGCTTAATCAATAATGATATTTTGTTAAATATAACATTTGGAATGATAATATTCTTTTCTAGCGATGCTGAGGGTTTTCTCCACACGTTTGTAGGCTCATCGTTATAATACTACACCAGTTTTATTTCAGCACAAAATATATCGTTATCTCAATAGTCAGACGGTTGTTAAACGGCGTAAGGGGGGTTAATGGGGAGCGATATTGTGATATGATTGCAAACTTTTTAACGCCACAACTGCATGCTTTAGCTTGACTAACATGTGGTTTCAACAAGACGGTGCCACATCACATACAGCCAGGGTTACAATGGAATTACTGCGAGACCTCTTTCCCCAACAAATTATTTCAAGGAATGGTGATGTTGATTGGCCTCCACCAGGCCTTTCGCCTGATTTGACTGCTCCGGACTTCTTTTTGTGGGGATATCTGAAAAGCAAGGTTTATGCAAGCAAACCGGAAATGCTGGAACAACTCAAACGAATTAGACGTGATAAAATTAATGACATACCACGTGACATGTGTCAGAATATAATGAAAAATGTGCTCGTGAGGCTAACAGAGGCGGGCATTTATCTAATATTGTCTTCCATGCATAATTGCCAACATTAAATAAGACATTTATCAATATAAGATCCATTCTCTTTTATATAATCAGAAATTATATAACAAACAAAGTAGTATACCTTCCCGACGGATACCCTGTATCTGCTCTTGACTATTATTTTTATTTTAAAACTGCCTGTCGAACCGTTCAATGACAATCGATAATACCACACTCCTCTTTAAGCTCTTTCACATACGAATACGCTCTGCATGCATTATGGTCTAAGGGTCAATTCCACTCTTTAACCTTAATCTTCCGCCCTTTTCAGTTCGATTTTGTAAATTGTAAATCGTTTTTCTTGCCATGAATCGACTATACCCTTTTACAAAAGATCATTATAGTAAATCAACTGAATGGCAAGGCATCTTTTAAGTGGTGTAATATGGAACTAAATGAGATTTGCATTTCAAAAAATAATCGCCAATGACACCTGCACATCTGCTGGATAATACATTCTCCTCTTGTTATCTCAAACCGTAAGTAAATGATCATGATCGATGTTATATGAGCCCATTGTAGCGATTGGATCCATTTCGGTGTGCTTTGATAAAACAAGCATATATTTCGTTTTTTATCTTACTCGATTTATAAAAGATTATGTTGCCTGTATTACTATTCGCTGATTTCATGGTCAGCTCCAATCCACATGAAAACCTCTGACAGTCCGAAACTTGCCATATCTAGTTCCAACTCCAAGTGTTGTTTAGAATCGTTTGGCGTAGTCTGATGACGGAAAACAGTAACTAACTCCAAACATAACAGCAAAACATATTTGACCTGCAAATAAATGACAAGCTGAGTAAAAAACATTAAACACCTTATAAGAGTTTTTTGACACTAAAAGATTGGGTAGTATTTGCTTTTGTTCTATTTTTCTCTTAATTTGCAATAAACTGGAATATTTTTGGCCACAACCCTTTGAAGATACTGCATAAATTATGTGTAGTAAAAAAAATATGCATGTGGTAACAAAGCTTGACTTTTTATTGCCAATTAAATTTAAAAAGATTATTATTTTTATATGTGTAAACTCATTCTTGACATACTGTATTTTCTTCAACATCAAAAAAATTGAAAAATATTTTGTATAAATTGTAAAAATTAATTTTGATTTGTTTATTAGGATTATTTCTAAAGGTATTGGCACTTATTTTAACAAAAAACAAAAACAATGGTTTATGAAAACAATGAAACTTGACAGCTTATTCAAAATGGCATATGCAAATGTCAGCGAACAAAAATGTTTTTAAATGTTTTGAGTAAAAAATTTTTAATTTTAAAAATAAATAAATAATATAAAGTTGGCATATACTGTTCGTTGGAGAACCTCCGCTAAACGTTTTGGCATTCAATCGACTAGTTTTGACGTTCTAATGAACAATTTTAATGTTTCTTTTGAGCCGCCAAATACCGCGTTCCAATAAATCCCATAAGTGTTTTGTGGGATTTAAGTCTGAAGACTGGATCTTGTTGAAAAAAGTAGTTGTTGCCCAGGTCCTATTTTGCTATGCTTTTATTTAAATATATCGAAATATAGTCTAGGAACAAAATATAAT
Source organism: Wohlfahrtia magnifica (assembly GCA_023159175.1). NCBI lineage: Eukaryota > Metazoa > Arthropoda > Insecta > Diptera > Sarcophagidae > Wohlfahrtia > Wohlfahrtia magnifica. Next base: position 3,043,654 of record JAKWBJ010000484.1, on the reverse strand, counting down.
ATCATGCAACCGCCTCCACCCATTTAACAGTGCCACTTAAATTCTTATGATCAAGCGCTTTTCCTGGTTTTCTCCAAACAAGCTGTTTGCCTTGAACACCAAAAATTCATAACTTGCTTTCATCTGTAAATAAGACCTTTTGCCAGAATTCTTTTGTCTTCTTTTGTCTTGTCCATTGGCAAAAGTAATTGGCTTCTTTCCATTTACAAGTGACACCAGAGGCTTCCTACGTGCTACGCGTCTCTTATAATTAGCCTTTTATAAAACTCTGCGTACGGTATCTTTGCTAACAGTCTTATTAAACTGATAATTAACAGATTTAGTGATTCCTCATGATGTAGTTTTAAGATTCTGCTGGACTAGTTGCAAACGTGCCGTTTTTCCAGCACAGTCAGATCAGGTGGATTCCGAGAACGCGTGTGAGACACAAAAATTCCTATTTCTCTATAATTATTCACATCTTTCTTTACTAATAGGGGTGATAGACTGGCAAACATTTGTTTGCAAACATTGCAAATAGCCAATCGCATACATGGATAACTTACCTTTCCTTGAATGCGATTGGCTATTTGCGATGTTTGCCAATGTATCACCACCTTAATAGGGGTGATAGAAGGAAAAACTCTTTGAGAAATTAGTAAGACTGTTGGCAGAACGCATTCCATAAGGGGGTGATACATTGGCAAACATTTGTTTGCAAACATACCAAATAGCCAATCGCATACATGGATAATTTACCTTTCCTTTGCGATGTTTGCAAACAAATGTTTGCCAGTCTATCACCCTTATTAAGGGGCGATAACAACAGTCTTGCTAATTTCTCAGAGTTTTTCTTCTTACTAGAGCTTTAATATAATTTATCATTCTTCCTCATAAATTTCCGTTTTCACTCGACTCATTTTAAAAGAGTTTATAAATTTTCTTTTTTAAGCCCCTAATTACTTGTTAATTAAAATAAAAAAAGATGCTACTAAATGATGCGTTTAATAGGAAAAAATTACATCAAACGACCGTTACATACTTTGTACGCAAGCTTTTTTCTGCACTAGAGATTTGTTATAGAAAATGATCGATAAATCGTAAGGTAAATCGATAAGGTAGCAAATAAGTTGTTGTTATATTTAAAGACAGGTTGACTAACAGGGTGGCAACCCACCGAGTAACCCAATTAAACCCACCCGAGTTTTAATGGGTATTATATTTAAAAAACCCCGTGTGGTTTTCGTAGCTTATTTACAACATAAATAGGTGTAATTTGCATATTGGGACTACAAATATATTTTTTCCGTTTCTGAGCTCAGAAAGATAATGAACAAATTTATCAAATCACTGCTTACATCTTTTCTCCACTTCTAAGCCAATTTCCAAATCCCGTCTGACAAAAACTTCTTGTCTTTTAAAGCGCTACACCTTCGAAGCCGATTTTGTATTTCTTCAAAGAAAATGATTTGGCGACATGTTAAAATATAAACCCATATCTCCTTATACGCCCTAGATATTGTTGAAAATATGTATTGCATTTGCTTTCATTACACTTTAAAAAAACGGAGAATCCACGTTTTTTTAACAGTAGAACGAGGTAAATTGCTCTTAAAGGGAATGTGTTCCATAATACATACAGGTCGTTATAGCGAAATGTCATGCCAAAGAAAGCCTGTATAAAGAGGTGTGCGTATATTATATTTGTCGCAACTGCCGACGGCGTAATGTTCGTAGAATACGGCGATTGCGGCATTTGATCGTTTCTAATAATTGTTTTGTAACTTTTGCGACGTGAGGTCGGGTGGAATCATGCAATAGAATAACATAATCATGTCTGACTTTATATTTCGGCCGTTTTTCCATAACGCACGATTCAAACGAAGTAATTGCAGTCTGCTCCGATCACTCAGTTTTATCAGCTCATAGAACACAATGATGCCTTGATCCCACCAAGACTGCAAAATTGCATTATAAAGACTAAAACAACGTGATTGTATAAACAAACTAAAAATATTGTCGACTTGAACGAAATTTGGAAGTATTTATAAAACCCCATAAAACCAAAAGAAATCAGAAAAAAACTTAATAGAACCCGGTGGGTTGGGTTTTTTTTAAACCCGGGTTTTTGTCAACCCTGTTGACTAATAATTTAAACATTTTTGAATTAAGAAAACTATACAAATATATACGAAATAAATAATAAAGCGTATACGCAAACCTTTGCTGCTGGGTGTACATTTTTATGTATGTAAAACAGATGAAATGTTTAATAAAGGGTCCGCCAAATATTTTTTTTTTTTTTTTTTTGAAAATGCTATAAAAAAAACTACTGAATATTTTCTCAAATTTCTTTTTTTATTTGAAAATACAATCCTTCCGGTTAATAATGGAAAATAATTTCATTCAAATGGCTGCCTCGGCTAGCCTACACAATCGGTCCAATTTTTAAACACATTATCGATTGTGTGCAGCTGTATTTCACCAATGGCTTCACGAATATAGTCCTCTAAAGCGTCAATTGTCGCTGGCTTATTGGCATAACACTTATCTTTGGCGGTACCCCACAAATAATAGTCCAACGGTGTCAACTCGCAGCTCCAAGGTGGCCAAATGACATAAGCTCTGCAGCTGATAATGCGATCTTTAAAAACAGGGCGCAAAACATCGTGTGTGTGGCACGTATTGCCGTACTGTTGAAACCAAATGTTGCTAATATCCTCGTCTTCATTTTTTGTGAACAAAAATTCGTTCAATATGGCCCGATAGCGATCGCCATTGACTGTAACGGCCACTCCTTGCTCATTTTCGAGGAAAAATGGCCCAATTATGCCTCTGGACCAAAATCCGCACCAAACAGTGACTCGTCTTGGGTGTATCGGCTTTTCAATGTATGCGTGCAAGTTTTCTGTGCCGCAAATGCGACAATTTTGCTTGTTTACATACCCGCAAAGATCAAAATGAGCTTCATCTGAAAAGGTGATTTTTGATTCTGCAACATTACCATGATTTTCAAAGTCATGTCGCAATATTTACCAGCGTTGTTCAAGCGTATACACAACCATATTCGTTCAGCGGAAGGATAAAACTAATTATCTGTCAAATCAGACATGAGCTAAGTGTTACCATTCACGAAATAAGCACTAGTTAAAAAAAATACGTTAGATGGCGGACCCTTTATCAGAAGTTTTTTAGAGGTTCATAGCTTTGAGTGAGCAACATTGCTATATTTTTTAAAAAACGATTTAACAGCTGGCAGTTACTTTTTGTTAAGTTTGTGTGATATTTCATTATGGATGGACCTACACCAGAGCAACGTTTGCAAATTGTTAATATTTTTTTTATAAAACTAAAATTGGTCAAACTTTGTTTGTGTGGTTGTTCTCCTGTGAACCTACTTATGGTTGAATGGGTACGTAAGTAAACACAATTCTTGCATTTGGATAATCCACAAACTTTAATCGAAACACTACTACATCCACAGAAAATTACTGTTTGGGGCGCTTTCTTCAAAAACGATAATGGTCAGAATGTAACTGTCAGTGGTGTACGGTGGTATAAGGTCATGATTCGAAATTTGTTCTTACCTCTATTAGTTGGCATTAATCTTGCTGACTTGTGGTTTCAACAGTCAGTGTGACGGAGTCACATGCCTCACAGCGCGCTTTGTGATTTACTCAAAGAAACTATTGATGAAGGAGTAATTTCACGTAATGGTCCAATTAATTGGCCACCAAGATCGTGTGATTTAACCCCATTGGATTATTTTCTTAAGGGGTTATGTAAAGTCACTTGTCTAAGTGGATAAACCAGAGGCAATTGAATACCTGGAAGTCATTTTATAAAGTTTTCTATCCAACAAAGCATATTTCATTGATAAAAACTCGCGTAGCTCTAAAAAAATCACCCGATATAATCCAATAATATCTTTTTAGCTCTATACACTTTTCCCACTGCCTGTTTTTACTTGTCCAAGCAATTTGTTAATGTTTGGAACTGTAAAATAATACGAAAAAACCTAATGTGACGAATAAATAGCGTGATTAAGTAGTTGAAATCTTTATTCACTGCTTTGATTTTGTGAACTAGTGCAGTTTTGATGAAACAACACTTTCTTTTTATCCAGAAGCTTCATTGCTTCCTTACTTTCGTTTTTAGAACTCTACAGTAAGTTGACATAATGTTCGCAGTTGATAGTTTTGCTTCTTTTTTTCTATTAAAAAATAGTCTCAAGCGCATCCCAAAAAAGAGGCACATTTTTTAATGGCTAAAAAAATACTACATATGTAAATAGCATGGCACCCTGAAATTAAAATATGTACGAGGGGTACAATATATATTTCGGGAACTGGCAACACTAATGTCCCGAACTAAAATCCGGCAACATCATATTAAAGTTTGAAATTTTTTAGCATAAACGTATTCACAACGTTTTGATGTACAAGTGGTATTTGTTTTGTTTACCGTGAGTTAAGAAAATCAATTTAATCAAAAAATTAAAGTTTCGAGAGAAAGTGTTGTTGGATTATTTTTAGCAACTTTCGACGTGAATTAGCTCAACAAGACTGTGTGGATGAACTCAGTTATTTGTATGGCGATAAAACACAATCAAAAACCACAGTAAATCGCTGCTATAGTAAATTCAATCGCGGTCGTAGTTCGGTCGCTGACGAATTCCTTGAAGTTCGTCCAAACTCGGTTGTTGTGCCACGAAACATCGAGCGTGAACTGATAATGCAGATAGTCATGTAACATATCTGAAATAGAGGCATCCGTCCACATTAGTTCCACTCCAATACATACGATTTTGCATGAACACTTAGTTGTAAAAAAATATGTTTTCGTTGGATAGCCCATAATTTATAAATCACACAAGAAAAGGTTCGCGTCGATTGGTGCTTCAAAAGACGTGTATAAAAATGTGACAGGTAACAAATTATGAATATATGCGTACGAGCCGGAAACAAAACAGCTAAAGCTAACAAAAGTTGTTCGTGGAAAAAGCGCAGCTAAACAAATAGTCGCCTTTTTCTTCGGCCGAATGGGTCAAGCGTTGTTCCGCTTGAGCAAAGAAAATGCCTCCGAAGAAAAATGCGATTAAAGGTAAATCGTTTTTACCAAATCAGGACTGTACGGAGGATAAGATATCAGTTTGATGTTTTAATTGCTCAAAAATTCACGTATTTGACGAGATATGTGAGAGCTCGCATTGTCATGATGGAGAATAATTCGTTTTCGGCCGAAGACAAAATTCATCAGCGGTTTTTCTATCAGTGTAGAATAAAGGCTTTAAGCAGGATTTTTTATGTCTGGTTTGCGGGTGTTGTTTTGCTTCTAAAGTGCTTGCTTGGAACTTAACCCATATTACATATTACATATTTCTAATAGACTCTACCGTGTAGAACAAGGATCTGTTTTTGGAATTTTCGCAATACCTCCAAAATCACAAGTTACGAGAAAAAAAAACTATGTTTTAGAACCTTCATTCTTTTATATGGAAAGCTAATATCTTAGCTGAATTTTAACCAATTTTAAGTTACTTTTCGGACATATAAGCCGCTTAAGTGGGCTTGAATGATGTGGGTGTATTTCTCAAGCAAACACATTTTTCAACCAAATTTTTTGGCACATTTTTCTAATTTAGATGCGTTTTTGTGCACTATTTTTCATAGGAACCGTATTATTTATGAATTCATTAAAGAATTATATTAAGTTATGAATAAAATGAGACTTAAGGTTTCGAAATTCGTTGAAAATTGATGGAGTTATTAAAAAACATTTTCTGAAATCTCGTTTGTTATCTAATAGATTCAGTAGGTTTTATCACCAATCTAAACCGCCAATCTTCTTCCATTTAAGGAATAGTGTATGCATAGTTCGATAAGTTATGCATTAATACCAAACCCAGACAAAGCTTTAAATACTTTCGCATGAATCGGCCGGTCAAATTTAGCTTTATAGACGACTAAAGGCAGAAGTATGTACCACGCATTACTGAGCGTGTGAAGTTAGTTAACTTTGAACTTTTTAACGCTTTATGTTTTTTTTTGACAGCTATCAGCTGACAGCAAAAGATAAATAAATTAAATGAATATGAATAATTTCTCAATGCACTAACTGTAAAACAAATAAAAAACAGTTGACTGAATATGCGTTTTTAACTTTGTTGTGTAACTTGCAATTTTTCAATCGCGTCAACTTTTAAACGCACGATAATTGTTAACGCATAAACTCGTGTTATGTACTTCTTTCTACCTTAAGAGGTGGTATGTATTGATTAGCTTTCCCTAAGTCTCTTCCGGGATCTGGTGCAATGTGGATACCTGATCGGCGGTAGACTTACCAGATACAAAGCCACACAACCAGTGTTGTCAACGTTTTATGATCAGAACGCGCAGACCTCCAATTCAAAGGGCACTAATGAGGCGCTACAGTAAAATTTAATTCGATTTAGAACAAAACATCAACTTAATTTTTTTTCCATTTTTGGGTTCACTTCTAGTATTAAGAAAATACCTTTAAGAACTGGTGCTAAACAAAATTTTGTTCTTTCTCCATTGCTGTTTATCGTTGTCCTCGACTGTTAGTTGCAACTTGGTATGTATTAGGGACTTAATACAAAGTTAGAAAACCTGAGATATGGCTCATAGACATTGCGACATGCAATGAAAGCTGGATTATAAACAAGCGAAATTATATAGAGCGAACTTGCGGATAAACGTCTTCAAAACCAATATTGTGCTAATCAACACAAAGATCTTTCGTATTGAAAGCAGAAATTTGAGAAATATGCCCTTTGTTTGCTATTTCGGTAGTATCCTCAAGACTTCCGAAGATTTCAGAGTTGATATTCGGAACAGATTGAATTCAGGCAGCCAATCTTTTGGCCGACTGCTTGTTATATGGCGTTCTTTACATATCTTTCCAAAAACGAAAATTAACATGTTTAACTCGTGTGTATGAAGTATGGCTACGAGTTATGTAATGCGGCTATGATTTTGTCAATACCATTCAGAAATTTATAAACCGCTGCCTACAGCGCACTTTTAAAATATTCTGGCCAGAAACAAGAACACGCCAAGTTTCTGTAATGAAGGTAATTGTGGGACGGAATTGGAAATGGATTGAACACACTCTGAGGAAACCATACTATGACTTAACGGACTTGGCCATTTATTGGAACACATAGGGAAGCGAAATCCTAGAGAAGACAGAATGCAACAGAAGCTGCTTCCCTTGGAAGAATTACTTGGTTCCCTTAGAATCTTTGTAGGATCTAAGAACAACAACTTACAAGTTTAGTATGGTAACTAAACAATTAAAATTTCTAGCCTTCTTCTTTAAAATATTCAATTTTTTCTATTTTACTTATAAGTCTTGAAAAATAAGCCCTCACTCTACAAGAAATGAATGACTGAAACTAACACAGAAACAATTTTTTTACTAAGCCATTTACAACTTTTTTATATTTAAACATTTGAAAGAGTGAAACAACAAGAGAAAAAGTGAAACAACAAGTGTTGCAGAGTCATATTTTGAGACATTTGACAGAATACATAAAAAACAATATTTTTGTGAATTCTAGCAAAATTAAAATAAAAAATAATCGAAATAAAAATATTGTATGTATTATGTAAACAAAACTGATAAAAAGACAAGTGGTTGTAACCAGGTTGGATGAAATTGAAGCATACGTAATTATCCAGAACTTTTAATATTGCTTTTATTATACACATGCTAATATAGCGTGTTTTTTATAGAGGTATAGAACTTTAAGTTGGCATTACTTGTCAAGATGGCGACCGATTTAACAGCTGTCAAGTGATTTATTGTCAGTTTGGTTTGGCAATTCATCGTAAATAGACTCACGCCTGAACAACGCTTGCAAATAGTGCAATTTTCATTTTTCATAAGTGAATTATTTTTTTCAATTTTCAGTTTTTTCAATTTTCATAAGCGAATTTTGTTTAGCGATGAAGCGCACTTCTGGTTGAATGGCTACGTCAACAAACAAAATTGCCGCATTTGGAGTGAAGGTAATCCTCAAGTGTATGTGGAAACACCGTTACATCCAGATAAACTGACTGTTTGGTGCGCTTTTTGGGCTGGTGGAATCATTGGTCCGTACTTCTTCAAAAACGATGGTGGCCAGAACGTTACAGTCAATGGTGATCGATATAGAGCCATGATTACTAACTTTTTCATTCCTGAATTGAATAACCATGAAGTCCAGAAGATGTGGTCTCAACAAGACGGCGCAACATGTCACACAGCTCGTGCCACAATAGATTTATCGAAAGACACGTTTGGTGATCGCCTAATTTCACGTTTTTGACCTGTGAATTGGCCTCCAAGATCTTGTGATTTAACACCGCTAGACTACTTTCTCTAGGGCTATGTAAAGTCATTGGTCTATGCGGTAAAGCCACAAACGCTTGACCATTTAGAAGACAACATTCGCTGTGTTATTGCCGATGTGCCGCCACAAATGTTGGAAAAAGTCATCGAAAATTGGACGCCCAGATTGAACTTCATCCGCGCTAGCTGTGGCTGTCATATACCAGAAATATTTAAAATATAATGTCACAAGATTATCTTTCGGATAAATAAAATTCACGCCAATCGGATAATCCATCGGTGTTTTATTGTTTTTATTATTATCATTTACATATCTTTCCTACAACTTTTAGATTTTTTTCAACTGTATAAACTCAGTTTAGTTCAAAACAAGAGTAAGAGAGGCGAAAGAACCATTAAAATAAAAAAAAAATTAATTGATTGATGTACATTATATAATTACTTAATTATAAAATATATGTTTAATTTCCTAAATTATGAATGTAAAAAATATCAGATTTTACGGGTTTATACATCAGATATAAGTCAACTTTGACTAACATATACATCATCGTTGATAAGTAAGCAGCAGCAGAGTGAGAAGCTCAGATATATGTTTTATAGTCGACCGAATTCATAAGTTTGAAAAGGATGGAAAATCAGCTATACACAAATGACTCGGCCTTTTTTTTTCATTTTGCCCTTAATAACTTGGTAGAATGAAATGATAGATATTTCAATCACAGTGCCAGTCAATTGACCAGTTAAATGACTGTCACTGTTCTTGTAGGGTATATTTCAGATACATTTCAAAAACACTATTTTTATTAATTTTTGCACAAATATTATCTGGAATAATTTAATATTTTAATGAGTTTACTAAACTTAGTGACTATATATTTCTTAGAAAAAAATTGGGGAAAAGCGCGTTTTTAAAAAGAGTGCTAACGCGCTAAATGGGCAACACTGCACACAACCATTAAATCAATCAGAATTCTCTACAAAGCTTAACATGATTTATTATACGACAAAAATTACCAAAAAGAAATCCCTTTAATATTTTTTAAATCTCTATTGCAAACATTAACTGAAATGACGTAATAATATAAGAAAATAACAATTTATTTTACGCAGAAAAAAAATGTGAAAATTTATCAACTGTAACTGTAAATTTAAACACTCCATCAAGAAGAATTTATTTTTTATGCGAAATATAAATTTTTTATTTTGATTTTCGATTATAAAACTGAAAGAAAGGGTTCATTTAATATTTTCTCATCATTCATTCACTCATTCAATTATTTATGTACTCAGTCAACAGTTCTTCTTCCACTCTATGCCATTCACTCATGTTGAAAAAAAGTAGAAACAAAATAGAAAAAATAAAAAGAAAAATAAAAAGCAAAGTGAATAAATATTTGAAACGTTTTTCTAAAACGGAAACAGGATATGGGTAACAAGCTTGTAACCTAACGGCATATTGTAAATTATGGTTGTTGTTATTATACTTGTTGTTTTACTGCTAAATGAAACTGTATGTCTAAGCGTGTGTGTACTGCAACATTATCCTGTATTTCAAACAAAATATTTTCATGCTTCACTGCATCTGTAAATAGACACGTACAGTGTCACGTTATGAATGTTAATAAACGAGCGATGGAACAAATTTTTTTTTACATTTTTACTCTTCTGTTTTCGTTTTTTGTTTTTGTTTTTTTTTTCTATGGAATTATGAAGTGAAAGGAAAATGTTTAAATTTTGTAATAAATTTAAATGTAAAGAAACTTAAATAAATGAAATGTTTAAAGAAAAAGTTACACCACTGATAAGTTGTTTAACGAGTTAACAGATAATTATGGGTCGATTATGGATGGCAACAGAAGTTTAGTTTCGTTGCTAGTTGCCATACGTAAATCAATTTTCGGCAACTGGCAACAAAAAGGCTATTTATTGCTTCACTACTTGCTATTTAGGCAACTACAAATTTCCAGTTGCCGTTCGGTAACGCAATTGAAGTTCTGTCGCTATCCATAATCGACAGATTTATTTGTAAATTTTTTGTGGCCTAAGTGATTTTGACACCAACGTATGTTCTTTTGATCATATAAGAAGCACAAGGTCTCAATAAATTTTCGACATTTTCGGCATTTCGATTTACGGTCTACATTTCCAGAGCCTATCTAGGCCGTATAAAGAGCTATAACTTTATCTGCAACCATGTCACCAATTCACGTCGTTTGAAGAAATATAAAATCGGCTTCAAAGTTGTAGCGCCTTAAAAGACGAGCAGCTTTTCTCAGACAGAATATGGAAGATGGCTAAGAGCAGGGGAAAAGATGAAAGCAGTGACAAATTTGCTAATTCATTATCCTTTTTGAACTAAAAAAAAAAAAAATGGATCGAATTAATTTGTAATCCCAATTCGTAAATCACACCTATTTTTGTTGTAAAAGAATTACGAAAACCTTTAAATTAAAAAATCACCCACCCGGGCTTAATTAAACCCACCTGGGTGTTATTGGGTTACCCAGTGTGCTGCCAACCCTGTCTATAAGCGATTCTAATTATTATGCAAATATTAATACAGAGAGGCTTATCTGCCTTTCGAGAGGTCTATACGCTAGCGAATTATGTCCGATCCCCCATGGAGATCACCTGAGCGCAAAATAGTATTACTATCGTTTCTTTTAAACTGCGTCCACCGGAAATTCATGCTACAATCAACAAGGCAGAGAAGGGGAAGTTGCACTGCAGTTTAGAAAACCTCGATTGCTCGGTCAATATTTGGTTGCCGTCTCATATTTTTACGAATATGCGTGCTAAGTTGGAAGAAGTGAAAGGACTAAAGACATTCTGCTATTTGGTTAGTTGAATTGATAAGACTGATGACTCGAAGAAGGATATACAAGGTCGCAAAACCAATGCCCTCCTGGCCTTCTGAATCCTTTCTGGGAATTATCCAAAATATCGCAGAACACGAATCTAAGTCTATTTATCTCTAACGTGAAGACAACATTTTATAAACAAATGCCTGAGCAATATCATGCCTATTTATTGGTCTACAACTAAAGGGTGGTACAACCAAAACGCCCGGTGTTAACTGTAAATAAAACAAAAAGTCTGAGAAGAGAATTATCTTAATTTTTTTTATTATAATAGAAGTATGTATGACAATTAAGTGTGAAACTAAATATCGGACAAATATTCGCCACGGCTTCGGAAGAATACCTCTATCTGGCGGTCCATATTTTCAATGTCTCTGAGATATAATTAGGGTTCAATATCGTTAATGTCCCGCATTATTTCATCTTTAAGCTCTTGAATTTTTCTTGGCCTACATAAAACGGCCATTGAATTTAGTGCACAAAATAGCCATTGTTTCGTTATCTGTGTTGCAAGTGGCACTATACCGCTGGAACCACATATCGTGCAGGTCCATATCCTCAATTTCTGGCCACAAGAAGTTCGTTATCATCTCGCGATAGCGAACTCCATTCACGGTAACTGCTTGGCCGACCTCATTTCAGAAGAACTACTGATGACGCCACCAGCCCATAAACCCTACCAAACTGTCACACTTTATGGATGCATCGATTTTTGAACAATCACTCGTGGATCCTTATTTGCCCAAATGCGGCAATTCTGCTTGTTAACTAATCTACTGGGGTGAAAGTGTCCTCTTTCTAAGGTCACCATTCACTTCTGTCAAATGAAATGTTAATTCAAATCTTTATTCAAAATTCGCATCAATGATGCACGTGAGATGTTCAATTAATGAACACGACAGCGAGGCGAGGTTGACTGTTCTTCTGCTACACTATCGTGAACAACAGTAATATTTGTTTGCTAAAATTTGGCCAGAATTCTCCCAATTGTGGACATATTTGTTCCATTATTGCATTTTGATTTGAACGCCCATTTTTATAAAAGGCTGTTGTGTACTTTTCCATGGTCGAATTTGTCCAACACTGAAACAAAGGAATGTCAAATTAAGTTGAGCAAAAAGCTTGACGTTAAGGTGTGACTCACACTTAACATTGTGCATTTTAGTGGGACCACCCTTTATATCGTGGTATATTGCAGGGTCACGGCCGATTGACATCTAAATACGCTAACGTTATTGGGGATGCCTGCAGTAGACGTACAAGGCATCCTTCACACATAAAGTACAACAGAAATCAATTGTTGACCTCCTTATGGAAGCTCCGAGGAAACGGTTGGCTGTTGCCAATTTTATTCAAAATGAAATGAAACTTTGAACAAAATTAGCGAAAAAAGTTATAAAAAAATTCTTCGAATATAAATCATTTAAGCATTTAAATGCAAGCCAGATATGTTGAAAGTAAAATGACAACAGTATAGGGCTAATTTTTTATGGCTACGGTAGGTTGTTTCTATGTCTGTAACTTAATTGTCGTTTCGTTCCTATATTAGTATTACTGAAATACATAGAAACGACGAAGAAAAGTTATCGAAAACTCCAAATAAAACTTGACATCACTATACCACCTCAAAAAATTCACGGAATAACCCCCGTGTGACGGTGCCATCATTCCGATTTTTTGTTAAGTTGGTACATCTCTTGTTGATATTCCTGCTAAATCTTAGCGCAATAGCTTGATATTTGCAAAACCTACGTAGCCAAGAGTACATCTATCTCTATGTGTGTTAGGGATTTTTTACAATTCTAGAAATGGATTTAAATTTGCAACAACGAACTTGTATTCAATTTTGCGTAAAAAACGGATTTAATGGTGCGCAAACGTTAAAGATGTTGGAAAAATGTTTCGGCAATGATTTTTTAAAGAAAACATTCGTTTACCAGTGGCACAAGTGGCACATACATTGATGAAGTAAAAGAAATATTGGTCAGTAACCACAAATTAACCATCAGAGAGATAGCGGAAGACTCGAACATTGTCAATGGATCCATCCAAGACATTGTGGTTCATGATTGAGTTTTCGTCATGTAGCAGCAAAATTGGTGCCAAAAGACCGGTGTTGAGGTCGCACAAGACATGATTTGCGATCCAGACATCAGGCAAGTGAATAGCGTTCACCAAATGAGCCAAGACCAAAAAAACCACGTCATTTTCAGTCAAAAAAGGTAATGCTCACGGTTTTCATGGATTGCAACGGTGTAGTGCATCATGAATTTTTTTCCAGAAGGTCAGACAGTAAACCAAGAGTGTTACTTGGGCGTTATGCGTGAAGCAATTCACCGAAAGAGACCAGAATTGTGGGCAGAAAACTTGTGGATTTTGCATCATGATAACGCACCATTGCACAATGCCATCTTATTATTTTTGACGAAAAATGCAACAACTACCATCCAACAGCCACCAAATTCAACTGATTTGGCTTCCTGTGACTTCTTTCTGTTCAATCGAGTTAAAAAACCATTACGGAGAACATGCTTCAGCAGCCGAGAAGAAATAATAGAAAAATCGCGGGAAACACTGATGGGCATACCGAAACTCGAATGTAAAAAATGCTTCGAGGATTGGATCAATCGCTGACATAGTATGTTGTAGTCGATGGGGATTACTTTGAAGGGAACAATATAAATTTAGATGAATAAACTTGTATTTTTAATTTTCTCAATAAATTCCGGGAACTTTTTGTTTAAGGTTATATTTTGTTTCGTTTTTTTTTTTTTTGGCATTTTTGGCCATAACTTTGTTTTTGGTTTTAAATAAAAAATCATAAAATGGCTAGTACGGAATTTTATTTTGCAAGTTCAAGTGAGAACGATAAAGTGATAAACATAACCATACATAAGAAAATGTTACGACAAAATGTTGATGTCATTGCCATTCCAGGTTAAGTGTAAGCAACGTTATTTTAATTTAAAAAAAAAAATCATTGATTTATTCACTCATATGCATTTTAATTTTTTTTAAGATTTGCGTACGCATTCTAATTAATAAAACTGCACTTAAATACGTCCGGGAGAAAATCGGTCAAAAAATTAAATGCAACATTCGAAAATCTCCAATTACGCCAACAATAAAACTGTAACAGCTTTAGGTTTTCTTTTTGCTCAGGGATCATATCAGTTCAGCGTGGGTAATGACTTTAATTTATCGTTGGCTCAACCCTGCTGGCATCAATGGGTGTAGTAGGTGCTTCTTCTTCTACAATAGCCTCCTCAATTTCTTCACTGAATCCTACAATATCTCCTATTGGACTTATTGCATTAAATGCATTAAATGCACTTCTTCCAATGATGACATTGGAATCTGCTTATTGGCGCCTACTCCAGTTGCTCTGCCTTCAGATTTGTTACTCTCTCAGCTTCTTTTATACTTTGAATTTTAAATCCTTCCACAACTTTATTTTAATTATATTGTTACAAAAATCAGGTTGGGCACCCCTGCGTCTATTACATCGCTAAAGTAAATAGACAAAAGCCGCAAGCACAACTATACGCACTGTTTACAAATAACCACATCTTCAACAACAAGCATTAGCAGAGATGAAGTAAATAAAAATAACACGGCAACAACAATAATTAAGCAGCAAAGAAAACAAGTAACAGACAATAAACAAGCAACAACAAAGACTAAAGGCTGAAAGAGGTAGATGTTTACATACGCATGACTACAAATGAACTAAAAAGAAAATAAAGGAAAGTAATGGAATCTACCTGAAATATCGAGAGGTTCGAGAGTTTTCGAAGTATTGTTTACTCAGGTATATAAAAAGCACATCGATGCGAACAACAATCGGGTTATCTTGTGTAAACTCAGCGAGTAGAGTTTATTGGAGTAAAGTGAGTTAGTAAGGAGTAAAGTCATAACGTGAGTCGTGAAGTAAGAAACCAAATTGGAAATTGAAATTGGAACTAACTCAGTAAAGAAAGTTAAGTGTGGATTACCTCTGGTTAAAAAGTTGTGAACGAACCTAAGTTGCAACAACGATCGGGTTAGAAGATCTTTAGGTAAAAAGAACTGTAGAGTAATTGTCCGGAGCAATTAAGAATAAAAATTGTTTATTTGCTTGTGAAAAGGTTACAAGCAGTGGTGCACAAAACTGTGTAAATAAAGGATTCCAATTAACAACTAAACATGAGATTTATTTTATTTTAACAACAATCTACGAACTCATACATAAATACACGTTTTTAAAAGGTAAAAACCTAACAATATACACAAGTATATGTAAATACATACACATTTTTAGTAAAATCTTAAAATCTTCTAAGGTGTGCTTCAAAATGATGAGGTCACCTTAATATTTGCTCAATTCATCCAAACTATAAAATGTTATGTATGGTCACCTTATTAAAAAAAATTCTACGTTCAAATAAGTGAATAAATTATTACGAAAATATCGTTTGATATACAAATTTTATTACATTATTTCCACCTTGATCAAAAAGTTTCCGGAATAACACCCATGGGCCGGTACCATTGTTTCGATTTGAGTTTTTGTGTTTCAGCAGCCGTTGTGCAAATTGGAAAAAATCCCTAATACACATAGATCTAGATGTACTCTTGGCTGCGTAGCTTTTGCAAATGTCCAGCTATGACGCTAAGATTTAGCGGAATATCAACAACAGATATCCCAACTTAACAAAAAAAAAAAAAAAAAATCGGAACTATAGGACTACCACACGAGGTAGTAGGCAGAGATTGGTGAAATTAAAAAATAAATAGAAAAACATACATATATAGGTCCTATGCCTTAAAATGTAATCACAACCTTAAATCAATACTCAAAAGGTATCCAAAATCGAAATCAGTGCTCTTAAAACCAAACTCTTAAGCCATTTTTCACATATAAACGTTCCTAAATTCTATAACGTTCCCCCTTACAATAAACGTTTATGTGTGTCTGAGTCTTAACACAAATTAATACGAAACTGGTGTAAATTATTGTTCATTTCAACTGTCGTCAAAAGTTATAAAAGTTTGAACAACTTTTTTTTCTTTTCAAACTTCAAGCAGACAAACGAACCAAAAAGAATATTAAAAAAGTACTACACAACAACAACAGCTATGATAAAATCATACATACAACACCAGAAAATAAATATAAAAAACGAGAAAAAGAAAAACCAAATGTATTACACTTTAATGTCACTATAACGACCAATCATTAGTGGCTTTAATTGCTCCGGCCTTCATGTGTCAATCATCATCAATCAACGTAGAGAAACCAAACAAAATAATCAAAACAGCAATAACAACAACAACAACAACATGCAGTAACAATAAGCATAACATAACAGTGAATATATATGTAAGTGTATGTACGTATTAAATATAATAAAAACCAGATAAAAAGTACTAGTGAAGAGAAGAAGAAGAACAAGAAATGAATAACAAAAAACGTAATATTATTTGCTAAACCACTAGATTACACACACACAGACACACGGCCCTGATACCTTACCAACAACAACAACAACAATAACAATAGAGGCCATATAAATGTTCTAAAAACCAAAAACTCTCCCTCCACCACCAAAAGCAGTTTTAATCATACGGTAAAAACAAAGATCGTGTGTGTGTGAGTAATTGTACAGTAACAAACAACATGACAAACTTTCAAAACAAATAACGGGCGTAAATAAAAACCACCCTCGAATGTAAAAATAGAGTATTATTTGTATCCATAAACACATGCACACACACAGGCACACAACAATGCAAGAATATAAGACTACATATCGAATATGTTAAGAGTAAAATAAGAGCAATCGTTTCCAGTGGGTGAGTAGCTGGTACATAGAAATACTTAAAGTGAAGAGTGTGGAGAGTGTGTAGAAATAAAATAAAATAGATTTGTATTGTGTTTGAACATATTTTTTTTTTTTTTTCCTACTTCACTCGTCTCAAAAGTCGAGTTGAATTTTCTTTGTTGTTTCTCGTCTCGCTTTTCCTAAATGCCAGACTCAATTTATTACAAAATTGTTAAAATGGAAAACAAACAGAATGAAGAGAAGAGAATAGAAGAGAAAAGCAAAATGAAAAGAAAAGTAAAATAAAGTTAAAAGCACAACGTTACAACGTTACAACGTTTCAGCTGAATAGAAGACAACAAAAATAACCACAATAACAACAATAGCAATAGAGCAACGTAAGCATTAATATGAAACAAAACAAAAAGTATAAGAAATAACAATAACAAGAAATACGAGAGTTTTTTGCCTTCTTGTGCTTTAAACGCCACCACTATTACGCCCACATTATTTCATAAGAAAATTTCTTAGACTCGTTGTGCGGCGTAAAATATTTGTGTTTAATAAAATGCCACTAAAAAGTCTTCATAATTTTATATTTTATTTCTGTTTGTTTATTTATGAAATATCGTATCTTTTCTAAGGTCAATGCATTTAGTTAAGCATTTTTCCACAATTCCCCCAAATAATAAAAATTTCGCAATGCCCTCAAAATAGGCGATTTACTTAAACGATGATTCTTTCTTTTGACCCCAATCTACCACCAAACAGCAATTTTTTTTTAAATTTCGATACGGTACATAGTGGCAGGGTATCAAGAGACATCAAGAGCGTGTGCTAGACAATATGGATTTATGCCATAGTTATTCTCATACTCTGTACCTTGCCCTGATGGTAAATAACTTTTTTTTTATCGTTGCAGAAGGAAGTCTGCTCTTTAAATCAATACTAAATCCGACCAAAATCACTGAATAATATTCCCTACTGACTGTTTTGAACTTTTTATGGCAGTCGGTATGAATATGATGACGTCCAACAGAAACATCTTAGCCATTTTTGATGTACTCTTACCCGAAGATGATTTTGATTAAAAATCGCCACTTCGAGATAAAAAATCGGCAAATTAAAATTTACCATTCTAAGGACAATAATCCTTTTATTAACAAAACTAACAAAACTGAACATTAACTAATGGTTATAATATGTAAACTAATATAAAAATAAAAAAATTAAAAAAATAACATAAAACAACATAATAAATCAATTGTTAGTACAAAAGTCACATTTCTATTCGAGAGGAAAATGTAAAGTAAGAAGGAGAATTTGAGTACCAACAGCAAACAACAGCAAATTTTATCAAGATAACGATCCCAAACACATGTCGGATGTCACAAAGCATTCATTGATCCGTAACCATTCTAAATTTTAAGAAATATCCGCGCGGAACACAGAGCCTTATGTAATTGAAAATTTGTGGATATCACATCGCAAAATCTGTCAAAAAAATTTTAGAAACGATCAAATGCGATATATTGTCGGGCCCTCCCTATTCTCCGTACATTGCTTCTTATTGTTTCGACGTATACAACATGATTTGGCAGGCCACCGCTTTACTTTTTTCGAAAATATTGAAAATTGGCTTCAAAATTGGATCGCCTCACAAGACAAGGATTTTTTTTTTTAGAGACGAGATTCGAAAATTGCCTGAGAGGTGGGGAAAAGTTCTAAGTTATCTTTTAAAATAAAATAACTTGTTTGATCCGAATTAATTTGTACTCCTAATAGATAAATTACACTGTGCGACAAAAAAAAAATGGCAGAAGAAGAATCTGTTTTTGAAATTTTTGAAAGACCTCCAAAATCTCGATTTATGGGTAAAAAACCGGTTTTTCGGACCTTCAGGCAATTATAAGCTCATATATTAGCATATATGGTATATGTTAGCTGAATATTACCCGATTTTAAGTTTCGTTTCTCTGGAAAGAAGAGAAACAGACCTTTTAAATGATATATATATGTCGTTTAAGTAGCCCTGAAGAATCTTGGTGTATTTCTCAAGCAAACGGATTTGTCATCCATTTTTTTCCACATTTGTCAAGTATATATGCGTTTTTGCGAATTATATTGCGAATTATATAAAATGAAACTTACGGTTAAGAAATCCGTTGGAAATTGACGGTGTTATTAGGATATAGCTGCGTTATTAACAGTTGGCTCTTTTTAATATAGCAAATATTTGTGTTCACAAAAATTGTAAATGTTACTAAAACCAATAAAGTTGCCGTGCATTTAGATTTTCTCAAAAAGTCGGCATTTTTTAAGGCAAAAAATCGGCAAGTATGGCAGGCCTGCTTTAGACTCTAAAGTTAAGATCAGAATCAAGGCAACGAACTGCTCTACTCTTTTATTTTCAGACGTACGCAGTCACACGCATTAGAAAAAAATAAGCAAAAAATAAACAAAGAGCAGTAAAGACAAAACAAGCGGAAAAATACAGTGCAAAATGGCCTGAGTGAGAGACTCTCAACTTACTACCGCAATTGTAAAAAAGCACTGATATTAGTTTGCCTAACGCTGCTTAAAAGGGGTGATACATCGGCACACATCTTTGTGCAAACATTGTGCATGTATGTGTTAAAAGTAAAAAAGTAGCCACACGCATACGTTGTGTGTAAGTTCTCCATGTATGCGATTGGCTATTTTTTACTTTTCACGCATACATGCACAATGTTTGCACAAAGACGTTTGCTAAAATAGCACCCCTTTTAGAGTAAACCAATAGATTGCTTATGGTTGCGCGTAAGCAACCGCGATAGTTTAAGCACGCATAACTTTTTCATTTACAGTTGCCGATCGTTCACTATCACTTCAGGAATATTATTGATTATTTACAGCGTGTCTGTTTGGATTCAGTAAATCGGCTTTCAAAAATTAAAATTCTCGCGGATTAAGTCGTTGATTGATTGGTTTCGGTGATGGTGTTTTCCTTGCCAAAAATATTAATGAGTTCGGTTACAAATTGTCAGTGGAAGGCTCTGAAATGTTATATCTCTGGTAATATTAATTTGTTTTCTTGAGACCAGCATCCGGGGGATAACCCCTACTCATTCACTGCATTGTGCTGGTACTACGAAAATAGGTTATGAGAAGGATTTAAATTTACTCATGTCGTAAGTGGCAGGGATTGTAGGGAAGTTTTTAATGTGTGGGGGGAATGATACATAACCCACAAGCGAACTATTTCTGCCGTGTGTTTGTGGTCATTGTTATGTTGGAATTCGTAGTTGATTGAATCCATCCTGTCCAGACTATTTTTCGAGCACTTTTCTTTAAATTATTAAGATAAAGTGTTTTGTCCGTTATTTCTTTGATAAACAAGAGCTCCACGACACCTGCCACCAACATACCCCCTATAGCATGACTCCAGCACTTCCATGTTCAACAGTTGCAAGTGTGTATATACTTCTCTAGTAAAGCATCGCCCTTCAGTCTCCATGACAAAACACGTCCGTCCGACTTGTAACTTAATCCTAAAACTGTTTATCCTTGTTTATGTGCTTTTTTGCGAAAGAAAAATCGCTACATTTGTTGTTTGTTTTACCTTGCTAATCAGTAGCTTTTTTCTACAAACACTGGCATTACAGTCAGCACTATTTAGCGCTCTGCGTACAGCATGTGAAAAACCAACCGTACCAGTGCTTTCTATCATTGCTGACATTTCTGATGTCGGAGATGCCGCTTTTTACGAACAAATGGTGCCTGCGGTCGGCCACTTCTTTCTTAATATGCACACTCTGGGTCGTCTTTAAAGCGAATTATTATACTAGTAATGGTCATACGTGGACGATTTACTAATTATCATTTTTCCCTAAAAGATAAATGCGTACAACAAGAATACGCATTTAAATAATTTTTTTTTTTTTTAATTATCGTTTCTTTACTTTTTTGACTAATCTTTAGTACTTTAAAGCAAGTACCGTTAATAAATTTTTAAACATCATTTCTAATACGAATTAATTGAAAAAATAATTTAAAGTTGTAAAATGGCTTTAATTTAATGAAACATTGCTATTAGAAAACATGCTGTGCATGCAATTACGATGAATTTTGTCCCAAAAAATATGCACTATGAACATTAAAGATTTGTTTTTGTAGATACATATGTATGTAAGACTAAAGAAAAAAAAATTGTTTAAACTGTAATTATATTTAAATATTGTTATCTTTTAAATTGCGTCAAAATAAAAAAACACCACTTTAATGTTGTTTTACAGTTTTTATATTCTCACTTTATCTTTATGCAGTTTACCTTAATAGAGCAACTTAATATTCGTTTATACAACACTTTTATTTACACCTAAACACGACTTTATTTTAGCAAATTCTTCCTATTATTTCCTTTAACATTCGAATTATTTCCGTTAATTTAAATGTAACACACAAAGATGGTCGAGTTGGCGGTGAGTGCTGTCAAATACACAAATAAGTACGTCATTGATAGGGTAACACATTAATATTATCTGTACCAAAATCTCACAATACAGTTTTAAAGGCGCTGATGTGGTGTATTTTCTTTTTAGACATTTTTATTTTCGTATCAATATATTATATTGGGTATACAAGTTAATAATGTAGATTTGGACAACATATGGCATAACTATCACACATGGTTTATATCAATAATAACAAATATGGTATTTTGGAGGGTAAACTTCTGTCATTATAATTCAGTATTCGATAGACGCCAAAGTGTAAACATACATTTTTTCAATCGCTATAATAATGTCAAATTTTTCACCTAAAATTATGTTTTGAGGGGATGTCTGATAACCTTCTTTTATTTGAAGACAACGGCTGCTGGAAGTTATCGATTGTTGGTGAAAGCTTACGGTCAACAGGCACCAACTCAAAAAACTTGTGAACGATGACAGGGAGAGGCCAAATCAACCGAAAAAGTTTGAAGATGAGGAATTGAAAGCATTACTCGGCGAAGATTGTAGTCAAACTTGCATTATCATTGTGACTCCCACGACTGACACGACAAGCTATTTCCTTACGTTTAAAAGCAAGGAAATCGGGTCCCATATGAATTGAAGCCGAGAGATGTTGAAAGGCGATTTTGTATGTCGAAAATGATGCTTGAATGCTACAAAAATAAGTCATTTTTACATCGTCTTGTTACTAGTGATGAAAAATGGATACGACACGATATACCCAAGCGCAAAAAGTCATATGTAAAGCTCGGCCAAGCAGTCAAATCAACGCCGAAGGCGAACATCCATGACGCCAAGGTAATGCTTTGTATTTAGTGGTATCAGAAGGGTGTTTTCTATTATGAGGTGCTTAAATCGGGCCAGACGATTACAGGGTACCTGTGCCGAAAATAATTGATTCGCTTGAAGAGAGCAATCAAAAAATAAAAACCAGACTATTGGACCAGACACGAGGCCATACCCTTCCATCATGACAACGCTCGGCCACATGTTGCAACACCGGTCAAAAACTATTTTGAAAATATTGAATGGAAAGTTTTGGCTGGCCCACATTATAGTTCAAACCTTGCCCCTTCTAACTACCATTTGTTTCGATCGATGTAGAACGTCTTTACTGGAATACACTTCAGAACAGGGTGTCAAAAATTGGCTGGAGCAGTTCTTTTGGCGCGGAATCCATATGCTAGCAGAAGGATGAGCAAAAGTAGTGGCTACCGATGGACAATACTTTGAATAAAAAAATCGTCATTATTAACTTGTATACCCAATAGGTTTTGTTGAAAACACAAAATTTTTTGTTTCAATTATATTTATCGCGTGGCAACCCTTCAAGACTTATAAAGATGAAATGACGGTGACTTTTGGTCACCTGTGTACTTACTTATACCCAGAATAGTTGAGATAACCTGCCTTTATGCAAGACGAAGCTGTTCGCATTGTCATAGCTTCCTTTAGTAACGCTTTGACTTCAGATGGAATGTTTGTTTGTAAAAATAATATTTTTTTTGTTAGAATATTCGGGCTATTAAAAAGCAAATGAATAGGCAAGATTGCTCAAAATTTCATATAATAGTCTAATAGTAGTTAACATTTAACGAAGGTAATCTTGCATGGAAAGTTACTGCACCGAAAACATAAAAGGTTACGCTATAACATCCAAACTTATTATTTCGTTGTTTTATTTTTTAAATAAATTATTTCTTCTGACAAATTTTTCTGCTAAGGCCTTTAAACTAGACTTTGGTGTACCAATGGTTTGTTAACAACAAAGTGAATTAAACCACCACGTCTACATGTTTTCATTCTTATACGAACCGAAGAAAAAAACTTGCACAAGTTTTTGTTAAAACAGTAGCAGCAGCAAATAAACTCAACTTGAAACTTTGAGAGTTTGACGACTTACACACAGGCATACACACACACACACACATATAAACAAGCATATTGTACATAGTCGTGTTTTTGAATTAAGCAAAGGTATGATGAAGTTCGTGCCACGAGGCAACAGATATAAAAATGTAGGTGGCATTCATTAAAAGAAACACAAAAAAAATGAAACGAAAAACTTTTCCAAACAAAAAAAAAACTCAAAACACTCTGTGGCAGTGAAATGTATATTTTTGTTGTTGTTTTCGTAACTTTTATTTATTTTTTTTTTCTACAAGTTTTTCTTGGTTTTTTCTTTGTTTTTTTTTTTTGTATTTTTCCGTTTCTTTGTTTTTGTGTGTACATTTTCGCATTTCATTTTTTCGTAACTTTAAGTTCGTTCGTTACAAGATTTAGAAAAGTTTTATCAGATACTTTTACTTGCTTGTGCAGTTTTTTTTTCTTTTTTCAAAGTTTCACAGAAAAGTTAGAGAAATTGCAAAAGAAAAAAGGTTTTTTTCTTTTTAGACAAAAAAAGTAGAAGAAGAAGTAATAAGTTTGCGGTTTAGAAGGCAATGTGATCACAATCATTACAATCTTTGCCAAAGAAGATTGAAATTTAATCCGAAAATCTGTCTGAATTCAAAAGTTACATTGAGTCTGAAATTTAAAAAAAGGTTTAAATTGAATTTGAACTTTATAGGGACGATAAAAAATAAATAACGGTGAGAGAGAATTTCAAATTAATTTTGCCTTTATTCCACCAAATTATGACAGAAAAAGCGTCATAAATTGGCTTTAAACTTCTTTAAAGTGTTGTTACCTTGTTAGCTTAGACTGAGGCAGTGTTGAAAAAGCCGTTTAGAGAGAAAATTAGGCTGCGTCAAGTGGTAAAGCTCAGATTCCTGCCACACTATTTCTTGACAACTCTCAACGTTGCGTTGATTAATTATACTTATACACAATCGGCCATATTCTCGTTGTCGTTATTGTTTTAAAACGACATTAACCCGACAGTATGGCATCACCGTTGTAGTTGTATACATTTATCGACGCTTTATACCCATGGGTGCAATATTTAAGAGGTACCCCATTGAAAAATTAAAAAACAAACAAAATATGTGTCATGAAAGCACCGGATATAAAGTTTAACCTTACAAAGGCATGCGTTAAAATTATGATATCGATTTAAACTTTTCATAGAATACTTTTTTTTACCAAAAAGAACGTTTTAAACGGTTCCTTATTAAAAAATTGTGATTTTGGAAAATAAGAACCAGTTTAATGTACAAATATAAAGGGTCCGCCATCTAACGTTTTTTTTCAACTGGTGCTTATTTCGTGAATGGTAACACTTAGCTCATGTCAGATTTGACAGATAATTAGTTTTATCCTTCCGCTGAACGAATATAGTTGTGTATACTCTTTTTTCGCTTCGCTAAGTGGGCCTGCGATCGACTTATAGAAGATGCCGATTTTGCCCAAAAAAATCATCTTTTCAGGTGAAGCTCATTTTGATCTTGGCGGGTATGTAAACAGGCAAAATTGTCGCATTTGGGGCACAAAAAACCCGAACGCATACATTGAAAAGCCGATACAGCCAAGACGAGTCACTGTTTGGTGCGGATTTTGGTCCAGAGTCATAATTCGAAAATAAGCAAGGAGTGGCCGTTATAGTCAATGGCGATCGTTATCGGGCCATGTTGAACGAATTTTTGTTCACAAAAATTGAAGAGGAGGATATTAGCAACATTTGGTTTCGACAGGACGGCGCTACGTGCCATACAGCCGAAGCTGCACTCGATGTTTTGCGCCCTGTTTTCAAAAAAAAAAAAAAAAATTATATGGCAGACCCTATACATAGCGTGGACAATTTAAAAGTTTAAATTTGAACCAGCGTTTATTTCGAATCTGGCAATACTTATGTCATTCTATTATGTCGCAAAATCCAGCATACTATCTCCAATGAACGAAATGAACTGATTTACGCTTGAGCAACGTTGAGATTTAATGAAAACTTATCATCATTTCAAATCATTTTTTCAGATGAAACTGATTTTTATATTGCTGTATTTGTGGCTCAGAAAACACAAACGTGGGCTTACAGAAGCCAATGTAGCAATTACGAATGACTGTTTGGTGCGGCTAGTGGAGCGGAGGCATCATTGACTCATATTTCTTTGAAAATGAGGTCGGCGAAACTATTAAGTGCAATGGAGACACCTATCGCAACACGATAACCGATTTTTTATGCCCGCTTTTCCTGGTATTGATGTGAACGATGTTTGGTTTCAACAGGATGGTGCAACTTGCCAAGAAATCTCATGCCACAATCGATTTATTGCGTCAAACGTTTGATGGCGGTTTAATTAGTCGAAATGGTGATGGCAGTTGGCCGCCGAGAAGCTGCGATTTGACACCGTTGGACTAGTTTCTGTGGGGCGCCGTTAAAGACAAGTGTTATGCCGACAAACCAGAGACAATTTAGAATTTGAAGGCCAACATTCGTGATGGTATTGCAGACAAACACTCAAACAAGCTCGAAAATTTGTCCGATCAAATGGGATACTATGAGGCAGGGTTGGCAACCCGCTGGGTAACCCAATTAAACCCTCCCGGGTTATATTGGGTATTATATTTTAAAAAATTTGGGTGGGTTTTTTTTTAAATGCTTTCGTAGTTTATTTACAG
This sequence comes from Wohlfahrtia magnifica, assembly GCA_023159175.1. NCBI lineage: Eukaryota > Metazoa > Arthropoda > Insecta > Diptera > Sarcophagidae > Wohlfahrtia > Wohlfahrtia magnifica. Next base: position 3,017,599 of record JAKWBJ010000484.1, on the reverse strand, counting down.
CAAAAATAGGTGCAATTTACGTATTGGGACTACAAATTTATTTGTTACGTGTTTGACCTCAATCAGATAATGAAATAACAACTTTATCAAATCACTGCTGACATCTTTTCCACACTTCTGAACCAATTTCCTAATCTCGTCTCAGAAAAACTTCTCGTTTTTAAGGCGCTTCAACTTTGAAGCCGATTTTCTATGTCTTTAAAAGAAGTGATTCGGTGACTGAAAATGTGGGCCGTAAATCAAAATGCCTTTAAACGAGATGAATACGAGTTGCGTTTGCTTCCGTTACACTTAAAAAAAACGGAGAATCCACGAGGTAAATTACGCTTAAAGCGAATGTGTTCCATAATACAAACAGGTCATTATAGCGAAATGCCATATAAAGAAAGCCTTTATAAAGAGGTGTGCGTATATTGTATTTGTCGCAACAGCCGACGGAGCAATGTTCGGAGCATACGACGGTTGCGGCATTTGATTGTTTCTAATAATTGTTTTGAAACTTTTGCGACATGAGGTCGGGTGTTATCATGCAAAAGAATAATTTAGTCAGGTCTGTCTTCATATTCCGGCTGTTATCTCATAAAGCACCATTCAAAAGAAGTAATTGAAGTCTGCTTCGATCACCCAGTTGTAGCAGCTCATAGTACACTAAATCTAATAGGAGATGTTATAGAATTCGGTGAAGAAATTAAGGAGGCAATTGTGGAAGAAGAAGCACCTAATACACCTGTTAAAAATGTAAATAAAACGTCCGCTTTCGTTGAAGCCATTAGTAGTGAAATATCCATTTTCAGCTAAAACAGAACGGATTGCATTACTGCAAAAGCAGACTGACAACAAACGAAACGCAATCACTTGGAGGCTATCATGGGGTATTTAAAAGACATTTCTCGGTACCAAAGACAGAGTTTGGAAATTGAAGAAGAACATTTTGAAATTTATAAAAGAAAATAAAAAGAATAGAAGAAAATATTGGAATTGTTGGCAATTCAAAGCAATTCAAATAATAAATGCTTTAATGTTTTGTTTCTTTTTTATTTACTTTTTTATTTACATTTAGTATTGTGAGTAAATATAAAATTTGTAATGAAAAAGATTCTTTAATTGTATCTCTTATTCTGGCAGCTTCTGAACAATCATTTCTTTCTTCATTTTTATTGCTTATGTTATAATATTCAGTTTCTTCAGAAGGCATTTGTAAATCACTGTCAAGAAATAAAGTGTTGTAGTATATGCAAATGTTATGCAAAGCATCACATGCATTAATAATTTATGTAATTTTTTGTTGTTTTATAATGTACTTATCTAAAACCCGGAGTGCTTGCTACCATCATCTTAATTATTATCTTAAATGCTATCTTCGGTTAACTTTTTACCCTTTTTCCCCATTTTGTTCCCTTCCAATCATTTGTCTCTTTCACAAATACACTCTAGGTGCTGCTTTTTGCTGTATACAGTCTTTACACATACACACATTTGTTATTATACAGCATACACATATACAGTTTGTCAAGAAAACCTTTTTACATAGTGAAAAAAGAATTGGATTTGACTTTTATCATTAAAAAGAATTGATTTTTGGTTTTATTTTTTAAAATATCTTTGTTAATTCAATTTCATCTAGATATTAGCTAACTAGTAACATAAGATAAAAAAACAAAAAACTCAAGAATTTTGTTGGTAATAAATGGGATGAAAATATTAAGTCGCAAGATAATCAATTACCTTTTCAGAGAAGATATAAATTTTTGCACACATTCAGTTGGAATTACAGTCATAAAACCTTTGTTTTTGAGACGCCTCTTGGCAGTACTTCTTTAAATAAGTCTATAGTTTTTTTTTTTTTAATCTGGACTCAGAACATAAGTGTCCAGTACTTTGCGACAGTTTTAAAGAAGCCAAGTTCTTAAGAAAAAGCCTTTTGTTTTAAGTAATTATCCTGATATAACTTGAACTTCGGCTTTTTATTAGTATTGTTACGAAAATAAAAATGCCTAAATAGAAAACACACCACATCAGGGACTGTATTGTGGGATTTCTGTCTATTGGTTTGTTTAGAAGTTGTATACTGTATAAAAGGTGTATTTGATGGTATTGCCGTACTGATTTGAGTATTTGACGGCATTGCCTATTCGGTAACACAATCTCACATGTTTAAAATTAACGGATATGGAAGCATTTGAGATATTTTCGGAACTTTCCAAACTGTAGGCAATTAGATATATAACAAGGCAGCTCTGCCTACGTCGACATTGTTATCGTTTTGCTGTCATAAAGTAAAGTCATGCTTGGGCGTAAATAAAAGCGTTGTATAAACAAATATTAAGACAAGATAAATAAGTTGGAGACTGTATAGTTATAATTGAAGAAACAACAACAAAGTGGTGTTTATTTTATTTTGACGCAATTAAAAAAACTCAGACGTTTTAAAAAGGTTAAAACGTAAGAGTATAAAACCTAGTTTTTTAGCACTGTTAGTTAACTGCCACTTTAATATGTCCAGGTATTAATTCACATCAATATTGTTCTCAATGAAAAAAACTTTTCCTACTCCCTTACTAGATATACACCCCCAAACCATTACCGAAAGTTCTTCATGTTTTACAGTTTACTTTTAAGGATTTCTTCCATACTTCACTAGGGCCGTCATTATAAAGAAACACTTTTATGGTTTTGTCACAAAATATAATTTGATCTCAGTAGTCGCCAAGTTTGGAAATAAGCGATAGAGCAAAAGGCATTCGCCTTTCTTTGTGTTGAATTATAAGCAGTGGTTTTTTAGCGTAAAACAGTCGTTCGCAACATTCTTCTCTGAACCCAACAGAAAGTGTTTGTGTGAATACCAATACATTTTTGTCCACTTTTCTTCGTAACACGCTCTCTGTTTTTTTCTAATTAGTACGTGGGGCCTATGGTGCATGTATTAATGTTGGTCTATTTTTGTTTTTAGCTCGTTTTATACTTTTGACATAGTTTGTCATCTTGTTGAGAACATTTCAGATAATGCTTGAAAGTTTTCTCCACCGGTTGACTGTAGCAAACCAATTAATTTACATCCGACACTGTTCTATTGTGAGGCATTTCAAAATCTCGTATATTCAGCATTTATTTGATAATAAAAATAAAAGCCTTAATTTAAACATTTCAAAAGTTGCTTGACTAATGAAACAAAACAATAAATAAAATATTTGGACAGCAAACTTTACCAGATTAAGAAAATAACATAAAATGTAAAAACATATTCTTGGTATCAAAATTTTGGACTTTCTATTATTTTTTATCTTATTTCTTTATCCTAATTTTTCATTTTTGTGTTCTTTTGCTGTTATTTGTTAGTTAATGATCAGATCATTTTGAATTAATATAAAAATATACAAAGATTTTCTTGACAAACTGTAGATGGCTTTTGTCCAGTGTGATTTCTGTAATTCCCGCCTTTTGGCTAATGTAGAGTCAATAACAAAGCTTTAATAGTTGTCGTTCTCCATATGTATAAAATCCATTGTTTGGTATGAATGGAATGTGCCACGCCTATTTATACAATCTCACCCAGTTACTGACTGATGATGTGTAATGTTTACGAAGAAATTTCTACTATTGCCGTTCTCAAGACATACAAAAAATAATATTTACTTTATGTGGGATATCAACATATAATGAAATCAATATTTAATTTGTATGGAGGGTACCACGCCTACTTGTCCAATTCCGCCCGCTTTTCGTCTGATGATTTGAATTGAGTATGGATCTATTTGGGCTAAATTTACAGAATCTTTCTGTTATTTTTTGAAGATATAGACAAATAAATATTCATTTTGTATGGGCGTGGTATCGTCCAGTTGGAATTTTTAAAATTTATATTGCCTTCCGTATATACAGAGAAACACTGTAAAAATTTCAAAAAACGATTCGGCCTTTTAGCACAAACAATTATACAAACACATATTCATTTTTATACATTTATAAGGTTTGAAGCACGTCAATTAGAAATCTAAGTCATGATTCAAAGACTCCAATTACTCCCTCTATAACGTTTCATACCTTTGCATGTATCATATTGTAACGGTTTCTTGCACTGCGTTTAAGGGCTGATCTGGAGGGTGCCATTAAAAATGTTTTCAAGGGTCCTATTATTTTTATATGGGTTCCATCAACGCAACCTTTGATTCGAGAAAAACAAGTTCGTTTATAAAAAACACGCGTACATTAAAACATTCCTTCATCCGTCATTTGAAATTTCAAAATTCGACAACATTTTACTTACCGTGGGCTGAGCCAACGATAAATTAAAGTCATTACTCACGCTTAGCTGATATGATCCCTGAGCAGAAACACGTAAAGCAAGATTTCCTTTTCGAAAACGAACACCAAATCCCATTTTCTAGATAAAGTCAGCATTAGTCCAACAATGTTCTCCGGCACAATCTGGGATCGAACTGCCGTTTCCAGGCAACGCCTTTAATCTTCATACACACGTTCGGACAATCCGGGCACACATCATCTTCGTAAAAGGTAAGCACTAAAGCATCCATGACCGCTCAGCAACTGAGTCAGGTAAAAATTTACCTGTCCGTGTCTCAGCCACATTCGATATATGCGTGTGGGTCCATCTTTTCCCTCAAGGAGGTATTCCAATCATGTCGCCACTTTTCCATAGCACCTTCCTCCAGTTGGCCCACCAGCTGCAGGGGCATCAGTCCCGCAATAACAAAAACCGCGTCCGTAAATAATTTGCGGAAGACAGAGGCGACCCTGAGCACACATCTTCTATAGGCAGCATCAATACCCATTCTATATGTACTCCTAAGCATAGCTTCTGCCCATATGGGGGCCGCATATAAGGCATTCGATCTTACCACACTAGTAAGCAACAGCTTTCTCTCCTGTCTTGGGCCGCCTACGTTTGACATTATTCGCGCAAGTGCACAAGCTGTGAGTACACATTTCCCACCGACATACTTCAGTTGCTTCCTAAAGGTGAGTCTGTTGTCGATCATGATCCCCACGTATATAATCATCAACTGTTATAGTGATAAACTCCATTTTCCTTCTACTGCTTACCAGTGGCACTTCAGTCTTGTGATCCGCAAGTTTGAGACCTACGCTCACAATCCAGCTTCTGACCACAGCAACTGCATCATTGCAAGCTATTTCCAGTTTGTCGAGATGTTTTCCCCTTATTACTCAAGGCAATATTATCTGCGAAGACAATGATTTGCGCACTCCTTGGGAGTTCGACACTTAGCACACCATCATACATAATGTTCCAGAGTATAGGGCCCAAGACTGAGCCTTGCGATACCCGTACCCCTGTCTGCCATCAGACGGGTCGTACAATCGGCAACCAGCTCGATCAGGTATTACGGCACGTTCTTCGCATCGAGTGCAGCCAACGTGGCATCCCAATCCGCAGAGTTAAACGCGTTCTTAACATCCAAGGTGATGATAACACAGTATTTCTTAGCACCTTCAAGCCAGCGGTCTCCACTGATGTGAGTGTGTGTGTGTGTGTTTGTGTAACTGTGTGACAATTCATTATTCAAGAATACCGATTGTGTTCGATGTGATAGATATGACAACAAAGAAATGGTCGAAAACCCAAACAAGTGCTTAAATTTCCTACCATATCAAACGCTTTATAATGGTCTAGCAGGAACCAAACATTTATATAACCACTCTCCAGCCCTTGTCGTATGTCCTCGCTAACATCCAAAACAGATACAACTATGACTGACGATATATGCAGGTCTGAAATCTCCGTTCGACTTTGGTAAAGAAGCAATTTTCACATGTTTCCAGTTAAGTGGATATATGCTCGATACTATAATCGTATTAAATAAGTGAGCGACGTAAGGAAGAATTAAAGGCAAAAGTAGTCTTATAAATTTCGGATGCAATTGGTCACTTCCAACTGTATTTGATTTTATCAATCCGCACGTTGACAAACACCTCGTATTTGGTTATACAATTAAATTGAAATCGGTTACCGCCAACATCAATATTTCCATCTGACAAAATAATAAAATTTGTAGTTCGCTGGAATTACTGGGATATCAGTCAACATTTTGTTAAGAACGTTTCCATCTTCTTGGTAGTCAATTTTATTACCTCCTGTCGGTAACTTAGTAAAAATCAGTAGCAATATCGCAGCTAATGTGTATGACGAAATGCTAAAGAACAATTTTAAAAAATCTACCGAAATAATGAAATTAGAATCGATTCTGTTCTAACAGGACAACAATCTTGAGTACACATTACACATTGTAAGGGCATTTTTTGAAAATAATAAAACCCAAATATGGTAAAGTTCGTCGGGATGATCTAATTTGAACTCTATCGATAAAATAACATCAGTTCGGGATGTTAAAATATCTCTTAATAATAAAACTAAGCTATAAGCTTGTCAACAAGGATATAGTTTAACTAACAAGGATACCTTTAGAAATATTAGGCAAGTTAGTCAATAGTATACCGAAACGACTTCGAGGTGTCATTAGAAATAAAAAAGGTACACAAAACGAATAATAAATATTTATAGTTTTATATAGGAATTGATTTGATAAAAATTTGTTTGATTTGTATACTTTATTTTGTCGCGTGCGAAATATTCTTTAATTTATAAAAAAAATCCATAAAAATTTATTTTTTCCTATATTGTTTATATCAAAATTGATTCTTATTTGTCAGATTCGTTACTATTTTATATTTAAAATGAATTTTGAAAATATCTTAATATCAAATTCATTAAAAATGTACACTTTATTTTGTCGCATAGTGTATGTAAGAAAAAAACGCAATTTTAGCTTAAATCGAGCAATAAATTCAGTTCTGGTTTCTTCTTCTATTTTTTTCAAGTTCTTAGCAAGAAAAGTTTTTAATTTTTTTCCTTAATAGCATGTTTCCATGAAGACAAATATTCATGTTTCGCTCTCTCATTCGTAATTTGTGCCTTAAACACTACTAAAACAACATGTTTTGTCATACAAAAATTGAAGAGCAAAACATTTCGTTTTAAGTTTTTTCAGTATAAAACACCTTCAGAAACAGTGTTGCCAATTTAGCGCCTATATTTAGCGCGTTTTAACTACCAAGAAGTCGCATTTTTTCGCGCTTTTGTAGCTTGTAGCTTGTAGTTAAAATAAAATCAATTTTGTATTTGGTTTTAATTAAAAATCCTTTATTCAACACAGTTTTGTGCGCCAGTGCTTGTAACCTCTTTATAGGCAATAAAAATTTTCTATTCTTAATTGCTCCGTCTGTTTACAATCTTGTAAACAACAATTACGCGACAGATCCTTCTACTTAAAGATCTTCCAACCCGATCGTGGTTATTAACTTAGGTTCGATCACAACCTTTTCAACCAGAGGTTATTCACACTTAACTCTCTTTACTGAGTAAGCGCTAACTACACTGGTTTTTTACTTCACGAGTTTACTCCTTATAAACTCTCTTTACACAAACTGCACTCACTAAGTTTACTTTACTTAAAGTGCAATCGCTGAGCTTACTTTACTCAGCGTTGCCAATTTAGCGCCTTTCGCGTTATATTTAGCGCGTTTCAACTTCCAAAAAGTCGCAATCTTTCTCATTAGATTAGCGCTTTTCTATTTGCAATTTTTTATAAGAAATTAAAAGCGTCTAAATTCAATAAACTCATTAATTCATATAAACTATGGACTTAAAAAGATTCATGCTGTGAAAATTACGTTGATCCTTTAAAGACACAAAGTGGATCATAGAGCTATAACGAATTCTTTCCATTTACACCAGTCTAAAGCCAATGATCTAGTCTGGCTCAAAGTCATTCTATGGAAAGTAGCTGGTCTTTCCATCTGTATTTTTTACGAATAGGCTGGCATTCCGATTTTTCTGCTTTCCGGTGAATTTCATTTAATAGTAAATTCCGCAAAGTCTTAGTTTTCATTTCTTTGAGTATGCACAATCCATTTCCGTTCCCTTCTTACAGAATAATTTCCAGATATATTTTCAAATGCCACGTAGACAACGGCTTACTCGTATATGCTTGAATGCAATTGACATCAATCACAGCCGCATATCATAACCACCAACTATATAAAAATAGACTTCGCACACAAGCTAAAGATGTTAATTTTCGTTTTTGGAGAGATATATGGCGAAAGCCATATAGCATTTAGTCGGCCAAAAGATTGGCTGTCTAGGTTCAATCTGTTCTTAATATCAGCGCTGGAATAGCCGGATGTCGTAAGCATACTACCCAATTCTGTTTGCAATTCGAGAGATCGTTGTGCTATTAGCTTGATTCGCATAATTTTGGTTTTGGAGATGTTTATCCGATAGCAAGATGTTTAAGATGCTTAAAATTCAGCTGTCATTGCATCTCACAATATCTTTGAGCATGGAGACAGATTTCGTCTGCTTAATACAGGTCTTCTAACTTTATGTTAAGTCCCCAGGCTATACTACGTTGCACCCAATCGAGGACAATTTTAAACAGCAGTGGAGAAAGAACTCAACCTCTGATAAATAATTTCTTAATGTTACACCTGAACCCAAAAGTAAAGAAAAAGTTTAAGTTGCTGTTTTCTTCTAAACCGTTTTAATTATATTTTTTAAGCAATAATCCAAATTATTAAAAAATCTTTGTAAGAATAAAAATTTATTTACAGTTTTAGTATATTTTTCTGTTTTTAAATATGTTTAACGCTTTTTACAGCGCGTTTTTATAACAAAGAGTTACACAAAACATAATTTAGCGCATTTTAGCGCCTTTTGAGTAGGAGGTCTGCGCGTTTTGATGGTCAAAAGTTGGCAATACTGACTTTACTTAAACTGATTGCTGTTCGCATCGATGTGCTTTTTATATGGCTAAGTAAACAACACATCGAAAGTTCTCGAACCCCTCGATATTTCAGGTAGATTCCATTTCTTTCTTTCAATTTCTTTTTAGTTCATTTGTAGTCATGCGTGTGTAAACATCTACCTCTTTCAGCTCTTAGTGTTTGTTGTTGCTTGTTTATTGTCTGTTACTTGTTTTCTTTGCTGCCTTATTATTGTTGTTGCCGTGTTATATTTATTTACTTTATGTCTGCTAATGGTTGTTGTTTTAGATGTGTTTATTTGTAAACAGCACGTATAGTTAGTTGTTCTTGCGGCTTTTGTTTATTTATCTTAGCGATGTAATAAAAGCTGTGGTGCCCAACCTTATTTTCGTAACATATAATATATATGTACATACGAGTATGTATGTATGTATGTATGTATATTACTATACCTACCACTTGTTTTGCATTGTTTGTTTCAAAAACTAACTGTTGATTAAAGTTATTATGTTAAAAATAAAATTGAAAAAATATTAACAGGGAGTTGTATGAATCAGTTGCACTGAAGCTTATTTCAGAAATAAAAAAGCCGGACAGGGAATGCTTGCATGATATGAGTAACAAAAGTTACAAAAATAATCATATGAAGCAAGGTGTGTGGTTAACAATAGCAACCTCTACTGGAATGGGAAGTTAAATTTTGTAGATGATTATCGAAACCATTCAACCAGTTGTGTTTGGAAGAGTTTGCGTTAAAGGTATAAAACAGCTGAAAGCAACATAGTGTGACACAAAGAAAATAAGCAAATTGCAATCATCTGCTACTGTGCTGCCAAATTGTAAAACTAACACGCCTCGTTTACAAGAATATTTCGTATGGTACCCTTGTTTTTCCAGAACAATTGTTCGAAGTGGGTGAATCATTTCAAAGGAAACTTTCACAAAACTAAAAACAAGCATTTTGTTCCGAATGGTGAATCCATGAATGGTTGAATCCAAACATTGTTAAATTTCATAAAAAGTATTTGTACAATGTAGCGTTCAAGTTTATTAAATAAAGCGTTCAGCTCGAACGCTTTGAACAAAACATTTTACATTTTCTATGAAAAAATTGACTAAATATCTCATTCAGTTTTTCTGAATAACAGTTCAGACAAAGGTTAGAAAAACCATACAAATAATCTAAACAAAACGTTTAATTCACTTGTGGAGGAGCATATTTTTTTCGTTCAGTAGAATTTTAAATTCATATTTAGCTGCTGAACGTTTATATTCAAAAACTAAATAAATATGCGTTCGGTGTTATACATTTTGAACGCAACTTTAAAGGAACGTAGTAAATCTGCCTACAAACATTCAATTTTAAATTTTTTTCAATATTTTGTTTAACACATTTTGTTTTTTCTGTGTACGGACAAATTGTGCAAATTCGTTTTCTTTCCGTAGATCTTACAATGTCATTAGACTCCGATCTCTTTATAACACTTTCGTACCTCGTACATATTTTTAAAAGTCCCCAGATCCTGCAATTGGCCCTCCTCATAATTTAATATCCTCTTCTGAGAATATTGGCCTCACTTCACTTCCCCCTCAATGATCATCAGCTGCCCTAAACTTTCACTGAAGTCCCAGGCGTCTAATTGCATTCTCCGTCTTAACATCGACTGTCAGGTAATTATCATTAAATAGCTCTCCATTAATGCAAATTAACATCAATTTTATAGCTTTTATTTTATTTGATTTTATTATTATTCTTTTTTTTAATTATTTTCTTAAAGTACTTGTTGTAAAATATCAACAGTCATAAATTTTGTTCCAATTGATTTCCTTTTTGAATTTGCACCTCTCACATAACATGATTGCTCTTAAAAGTCTAGACTCTGTGTGTCCTCGCTCAAATGGTGATTTTTTAAGTTTTCGTCTAGTTAGAGCCGCCAATATAGCCAACAAACGAATGCAATTCAAGCTGTCGCAAGCAACGTTAAGTAGTCAAGTCCATTCATCTCATGATTGATGACGATTCCAATTAAATTAATAGATTTTTCAGTTTGAAAGCATTTGGATGTGAGGAGCTGCTGCTGCCTGCACTTAAACATTAAAACGCTTCTAGTGATGGCAGTGATTGTGCTCGCGCTAAATCAAGCAATTAAATGAAGGAGGCCAGGAGTTATAAAAACAGAATCTCCTATAATTAGCTACTGGTTTAGAGGCACATACACTCACACACAAACACAGAAACACCACTAAATGGTGTAGACCGATTAACAAAATGCATCGTAAAGAGTAAAATCCAGCCCAGTAGTGATGCAGCAGGCTATTTTTTTCTTCATTTCATGTTACAACAGCAGAACATGTTTTACACACGCACTTGTTCCTGATGATCTTAGCTGTGCTGCTGATCTTGAGCTGGTTGGCTTCAGTTGAAGTGCATGCCAGCTTTCTTTTGGTTTTTTTCATCTGTTTTTATCACATCTCGACATGCTAAAATCCATAAAGAATTATTGATGCTGTTCTACATGTTGTAGTTGTTGCTGTCGCAGTAAATGAGGCTTTACAACAGCGCACACATGTTGGACTATAAAAAAGAAAAAGAAAAAGAAAAAATTATATCCACGCGCAACATCATCCACTTTGATAACCTGCGAAATACACTTTTACACTTTGCTGATCACCGTCGTCATCATTGCAATCATTATCATTAAGCAACAACAACAACAACAACAATATCAGCAACAGCAACGACAACAAGAAATAAACAGAATGGCAAGTGGTTGCTGTTCGAAATATTTGTTATTTTGCCTAAACATTTCCACGTATGGTATGTATGTATGTATGTACGTACGTCTGTCCAACCGTAAGTCACTTGCTTAAAACATCAGAATGTCAGACTGACTGACAGTTTCAGACGACACATGCAGACACAGTCGTATAACAACAATATTTGTCACATAATTTCGTGCCACTCATTAATATTCACATGTTGTCTCTCGTTTTTTGAATGGCAAACGAATCTAAACAGCAACAACCATAATCAAAACAACAACATAAATTATAACAGCCATAGCGCATATATAAATAAACAATTCAGCAGACAGACATACGAGCGAATAAATAAATAAATAAACGAACGAACTAACTAACGAAAGCATAAGGCTATGACTAACGACAAACATTGCAGATCAATTCTATCGGGTGGGCCATCTATCGGTTTAAATTTGAACCAGTGGTTATTGCGAATCTGGCAATACTCATATTATTCTACTCTAATACAAAATTCAGTATATTATCACCACTGAAGGAAATGAATCGATTTACGCTGGAGCAACGTTAGGATTTATTGGAAATTTATTTCCAAAACAAAGACAATTGGTCGGAAATTGCAAAAATCATCTTTTCGGATGAAGCTTATTTTCATCTTGGTGGGTACGTTAATAAGCAAAATTGCCGTATTTGGAGCTCAGAAAACCCAAACGTGGTCTTACAATGCACCTATTACGAGTGACTGTTTGGTGTGACTTGTGAAGTGGAGGTATCATTGACCCATATTTCTTTGAAAATAAGGACGGCGCAATCATTACGGCCAATGGAGACACCTATCGCATCATGATAACTGATGTTTTGTGCCCGCCGTTCATGGTATTGATGTGGACGATGTTTGGTTTCCACAGGAAGGTGCACTTGCACACACCTCATGGCGCAATCGATTTATGGCGTCAATCGTTTGATGGCCGTTTAATTAGCCGAAATGTTGATGTCAGTTGTCCGCCAAAACGCTGCGATATGGGACAGTTGGACTATTTTCTGTGGGGCGCCGTTAAAGACATGTGCTATGCCGACAAACCAGAGACAATTGAGCATTTGAAGACCAATATTCGTGATGCCATTGCCAAGATACGATCATATACGCTCGATAAAGTTCTCGAAAATTGATCCGATGGAATGGGTTACTGTGAGGCCAGCCGCGGCAGCCATAAGAATGAAATAATATTTCATTTCTAGCCCGAACAACTGTATTTGTTTTATTGCATTTTTAAATTTAAACTTTTAAATGGCCCACCCCATATAATCATTGTTGTCAATGGCTTAGTTTCAGCCGAAAATTATCGCTACAATTTTATTTAGTTAGGCCAGCGATTTACGGGTTCACTTGGAGGCCCTATGGCCCATTATGCTACCCTGTACAGGACAGACCCATTAACGAGGCCAAAAGGCCGGATATGGGGAGTCACAAAGATCTCCACCTTAAGACCCAAGACAGAAAAAACTAAAGTATTCTGGATATTCTAAATGTGGTGATATTGGTCCATCTGTATCCCCCCTTGGTCTGTACCCATCTGTCTATCAAGCTTGACAGTGCACCCAGAGGAACATACACGTCCCCCTGCAAGAGAGAAAGAGACAAATTCTAGTAGCGTACTCATCAGCAATTTCATCCCGTCGGATGCCCGCATGACTCGAACAATTCGACATGTTCCCGCCCAAGCAGGGTCGGTGAGGGAATCCAGCTGAAGAGATATTTTGATTTAGCCACTTACCAGTTGAGAGCACTGATTGTGACGAGACTGATCCTAATAGGCCTTAAGACTTCCAGATTTTATTTTCAGAGACGCCTAGATGCCGTTTATGGCGTAAACCTCCACCTGAAAAGCAGTGCAATAATCGAATAACCTGAGAGAGACCCTGAGTTCGATATCAGCGTAGAAACCCGACCCTGTATCCGTATCCGTCTTCTATCCATCGGTAAAGACCGTGACTATCTCATATCGGAACACAGATCCTGCTGCCCTCGTCATAGGTGGGGGCGTTGGTGGACGCATTGTATTCACTCGTGCTTTGGCACCGTGAGGTAACGTCCTAGGGCAGGTACTCACGTTAAACCACTGACTTAATGCCCTCATCCCCTACTGCCGTGAGCCCTATTGAAGTTTAAAGTAGGTACCGTCCAATCTGTCTGACGCAAAAGGACCAATCCGTGTCTAATGCGTGTCTCAGTACATCCGAATCTGTGAGTTTAAAAGCATACTATGGAGAGATACAATGACATGACGATATAGGACAAGGGCCCACCTACAAATGCAGAAGGCACATAATGCCTTTCTCATTTTACTCTCAGCAATACGCTTCAACGAGAGCTTCGAATCCAAAATCACTCCCAAGTACGTAGCTCCTTCGAGAATTTCAGAGTAATGCCGTCTAACTTTGGCTGCCTAAACTCCGGTATCTTGTACCGTCTGATAAATAAAACCAGCTCAGATTAAGCCCCAGACCGTTCGGCCTCGCCCAAGTCAAAAAGGCTCGCTTAACGTGAGAAGTAATTTCTCGCTGATAAGCGGCACCACAACTTCCGCATATGCGATCACCTTGGTACCCATGTTACACTGCGCTCGAACAGGATTCCATTTCTAACCAGGTTCTCCTAGTCACAACCTTCCTTATTGTGCCCTTACTGAAATTGGAGGTAATAATCCTGCTTCTAAGCATGTTTTCAGAACAAATCGATATCCTACGGTCGACTATGGATCATATATTCACTTTGTTGAAAGTACCCTCAATATCAAAGAACGGTGCCAAAGCATATTCCTTCTTGCAATTTTATTATTATTTCCTCTTTACTTATCTTTTTTTATTCTTTGCTTGTTATTGTCCTATGCGTGTGACTATGTACGTGTGAAAACAGAAGAGTAGAACCTTCTTCCGTTTTTTTCCGTCTTTTAAACAAAATATTGATTTAACGTTAAAGCAGTATAGAAACCAGCTTAATTCTTACTTCCTAATAGAAACAGAAGCTCTATTCGGCATCAATAGTCTATTGAAAGAAGAAACAAGGTTCGGGTTTCAAATTAACGAAATTTGTATTCCATAGTTATTCAAGTGAACTTGCATATTCGTTTTAATTCTCGTTGACTGGCACTTTATATCATTATGTTACCTAAATACACTTTCTTAGGACCTTTCATTCATTCAGAAAGTGTCACTCTGTAGTGTAGAATGTCAAAGGCCCAGTTTTTGGTAGAATTGGTTATGAAAAATTTCGTATCAAAAAATTAGCATTTGCGAAGTTAGTAAATTCAATTTAAAATTTTAGTTAAAGTTTAAATATATTACAAGTTTGATATTCTGTCCCAGTACCTCAAAACGAAGTCCTCCTTTGTATCAAGTTCTTAAGAGTGGCCCATAAAATTTTAAGTGATGCTCCTTTAACCAAGAAAATTGACTATAAATTCAAAGGCTCTGTGTTTATAGGGTTTATGGTGTCATAGGCCGTATAAAAAGTATTTGCAGTTTTTCAGAAAATTTGTTATACCAATTTTCTTAATTGAAGTCAATTCATCAGGTGCATATAGGGTGTTTTTTTTGTAGTTCATTACTTTAATTTGGCCACACTGTTTTATTTGACAACCACACTGTTTTAATTGGCCAACCAAATCGTGTGATTTAACACCATTGGATTATTTTCTTTGAGGTTATGTAAAGTCACTTGTTTACTTCGATAAATCAGAAACAATTGAACACCTGGAAATCAACATTTGAAGAGTTATTGGCGAAGTACGGTCGCATACGCTGCGAAAAGCTTATGAAAATTTGAGTTCCAGGTTGCATTTTGTACTGTGGCTGCCACATAGCCGAAATATTTAAACATTAATCCCGATATTCGCTATTATTGCCATCTCAGGAAAACTTCATAACTTTGCCAAGCGACTTGCAGCAGCTGTTCAATAGAATCTTGCAATTATACAAGTAAATAAAGAGTCCGCCAAATAATTTTTTTTTTTTTTTTTAAAAGCTATAAAAAAAACTACTGAATATTTCTTCAATTTTTTTTTATTTGAAAGTACAATCCTTCCGGTTAATCACATTATCGATTGTGTGCAGCTGTATTTCACCAATGGCTTCACGAATATTGTCCTTTAAAGCGTCAATTGTCTCTGGCTTGTTGGCGTAACATTTATCTTTGAAGGCACCCCACAAATAATAGTCAAACGGTGTCAAATCGCAGCACCGAGGTGGTCCAATGGCATCAGCTCTGCGGCTGATAATGCGATCTTCAAAAACAGGGCGCAAAACATCAAGTGTAGCTTTGGCTGTGTGGCACGTAGCGCCGTCCTGTTGAAACCAAATGTTGCTATTATCCTCCTCTTGAATTTTTGTGAACAAAAATTCGTTCAACATGGCCCGATAACGATCGCCATTGACTGTAACGGCCACTCCTTGCTAATTTTCGAAGACAAATGGCCCAATTATGCCTCTGGACCAAAATCCGCACCAAACAGTGACTCGTCTTGGGTGTATCGGCTTTTCAATGTATGCGTGCGGGTTTTCTGTGCCCCAAATGCGAATTTTTTGCTTGTTTACATACCCGCCAAAATCTGCAACATTACCATGATTTTCAAAGTAATGTCGCAATATTTCCCAGCATTGTTCAAGCGTATACACAACCATATTCGTTCAGCGGAAGGATAAAACTAAATATTTGTCAAATCAGACATGAGCTAAGTGTTACCATTCACGAAATAAGCACTAGTTGAAAAAAAAAACGTTAGATGACGGACCCGATAGTAGTCAGACGATGCAATGTTCAGCCCATGCGGTGAATATATTAAAACTTCCCATTCAAGTGTAGTAA
The DNA here is from genome assembly GCA_023159175.1 of Wohlfahrtia magnifica. Taxonomy (NCBI): domain Eukaryota; kingdom Metazoa; phylum Arthropoda; class Insecta; order Diptera; family Sarcophagidae; genus Wohlfahrtia; species Wohlfahrtia magnifica. The sequence goes on along the minus strand of JAKWBJ010000484.1, from coordinate 3,001,173 downwards.
ATTCTTAGCATGAATCTGTTTTCGAAATTTTCAAAACACCTCCAAAACCACGAGTTACGAGTAAAAAACCGGTTTTGCTGACCTTCATTCACTTATAAACAAATAACTTAGCTGAATATTACCCAATTTTAAGTTTCTTTTCGGATTTGAAAAGAAGCGAAACAGATCTTTTAAATGATATATATGTAGTTTCAGTAGCCTTGAAGAATCTAAGTGTATTTCTCCAGCAAACATATTCTTGGCCAACATTTTTCCACCTTTTTCAAGTTTAGATGTGTTTTTGTGCACTATTCTATATTTGTCGCATTTAGGGCACAGAAAACCCGCACGTTGAAAAGCCGATACACCCAAGACGAGTCACTGTTTGGTGCGAATTATGGTCCAGAGGCATAATTGGGCCATTTTTCGTCGAAAATGAGCAAGGAGTGGCCGTTACAGTCAATGGCGATCATTATCGGGCCATGTTGAACGAATTTTTGTTCACAAAAATTCAAGAGAATAATAGCAACATTTGGTTTCAACAGGACGGCGCTACGTGCCACACAGCCAAAGCTACACTCGATGTTTTGCGCCCTGTTTTTGAAGATCGCATTATCAGCCGCAGAGCTGATGTCGTTGGGCCACCTCGGAGCTGCAATTTGACATCGTTGGACTATTATTTGTGGGGTGCCGTCAAAGATAAATGTTACGCCAACAAGCTAGAGTCAATTGACGCTTTAAAGGACAATATTCGTGAAGCCATTGGTGAAATACAGATGGACACAATCGATAATGTGCTTAAAAATTGGAGCGATCGTGTAGGCTACTGCATGGCCAGCCGAGGCAGCCATTTGAATGAAATTATTCTCCAATCTTAACCGGAAGGATTGTACTCTCAAATAAAAAAAAATTTGAAAAAATATTCAGTAGTTTTTTGTATAGCATTTTCAAAAAAAAAAATTATTTGGCGGACCCTTTATAAACATTTTTTTAATATTCTTCAAAAACTCTTTAAAACCCCCAAATCACAGGGTATATGTAGACTTTTTTGCTTCACTGTATATGAATCAACAAAGCTAAAGGCCCAACCATAATATGCATAAGCTAGCCTAACGAAATTAACGAAAAGTCTTCAAATGCGTAAATGAATAAACATTATTTTTCGATGGCCATATTGTACTTATGTATACTTAAAGACTTTAAACCCACTGTTGCACATTTTCGTATATTTTCTAGTTTTTGTTAGTAGTTTCTTAAAAAAGTACCAAAATTACCAACAGAGTATTTGTTTACAAATAATCATTTAAAAAAAAATAAAAAAAATAAAATAGAAATAACCGACACATTCGGTGGTTTCTTGAATTTAAGTTTAAAAAATTACGTTTTCTTTTAAATTAAAAACAAAGGAATTCCCGTCCGCGCCTTCCATTTTTTGTAAATTATTAATTTCTTTTTTTTTTTTGTAAATTTTATTTTATTGAAAAGAAATACTCACACAAAAATGCTTTAAACAGCCGTTTCGTACTGAATGTGCTTTCAGTTTCGCACTTTACATATGCAAATGACATTTAACGAAACTTGACGAAAAGTTTCTTAAGTACAATATGGTTTGTCACATATGTTTTATATGAGTTCGCACTGTCGCTTAAGTTTACCTAGGCACATCATGGTTAGGCCTTAAATCTAAACTGAAGTAAGCTCTGACTTATACGAAAAAATTCGAAAATTTTCATGTTTGTGGAGGCTTACTTCAACCCACATTGAAAAATATATCAAATTCTAACAGCACAGCAACACTGTTCACCGCAGTAGTGTAATATTCGTAATTCGTAATATTCCTTTAACTTAAATAATTACAATAACAAATGTTATTACTCAAAAACAAGATGGAGAGAAAAGGCATGAATGAAGGATTAAGCAAGACTGTTGTGTGTAAAGGGGGTGATACATTGGCAAACATTTGTTTGCAAACATCGCAAATAGCCAATCGCACACATGGATAACTTACTTTTCCTTGAATGCGATTGGTTATTTGCGATGTCTGCAAACAAATGTTTGCCAATGTATCACCTCCTTAAGAGTGAGATAGAGCGAGATAGGGATATACAATAATGATGTTGTTATTGATCATTATGACGATGATTAGTGTGTGCCTTGTTATGAGGCTGTCGTTATTGTTTTTCTTATTGTCTCCTGATTTCGTGCGTGCCTCATTGATTGTTGTTGCTTTCGTTAGCATTACGAGGCATTACTTGTGATCGTTTGTTTGTTTATTTTTGTCTTGATTTTCGACTTCATTCCCAGTGGATTACGTAGCGCTCGCTATAGTAGGGAAGTGTAGGCTACACTCAAAAAGTTGCTGAATTAAATTGAATTCAGTTGGCCTGTTTGGTTTTATTGAATTGACTGTTTGTCCATCTATATGTGTGTCTGTCCGTCTGTCTGTCCGTTTGTTTTATTTGTTTGCTTGTTTGTCTGGCAACTGTCACGGCAGCTTAAAAATTTAAAGTGAATTGAACGCGAATTTGCACTCAACTTTTACCAGAAACTGGTTTTTTGCAATATTCTTATGCCACCACACCCCACCAGTTTCCCGATACGAAACTAAAATCTCTTGCATTTTTTTTTTCTGGTCTTTGTTATTTCTTGAATTGTCTCCAAAAGCCTAAAGAGTATCCCATTAGTCTGTCTGTTTGTCTGTCTGTCTTTCCATGTATCCTTTCGTACATTTACTCCACTGTCTGTTTCTCTGTCTATCTGTTCGTCCATTTAGATCGCTTGTGAAATAACGAGATGTTGGCAAATAAATAAAAATTAATGTGGCCCATGACTGTTATTAAAAAATAAAAATAAAAAAATTCTACTTTTAAGTAGAGAGACTCAAATCAAATTTGCTGCTATTGTTGTCGTTGTTGTTGTTGCTATAGCCGTTGCATTTGTTGTTATCTGACATACAAGAACGAAACATTTTCAACGACATTTTTATTTGTTCTGCTCCAAAACATTTCTGGGAAACGGTATCGAATTTCGGCAATTCTTTCGTATTTAAAGCAGCCGCAGCAAAAAGTCCTTATTTTTCTTAAATTTTCGAAGCATATTTTTATGATTGTGTTGTTGTTGTTGTTGTCATTATTGGTTTTATATTTTTGTAATTATTAAAAATTGAAAATTGATTGGCAGCAATAAGTGGCAGCAGGCGATTACAAAAATTTATTGTTGTTGCCATTGCTCTTGTTGTTGGTGTTGTTTTTCTTTAGTGGGAAACACTTTAAATTCCAAAAAAAAGAAAAATATTTTCAATTAAAATTTTTTAAAAAATTTTTTATCTGAAACCAGAAATCTTTTTTTTAATTTATTACTGCCTCTCAAATTGCAACAAACTGCTACCAGTTGCCTTTTTGAGATTTTAGCTCTTGGGACCTTATGGTTCCTTTTATAAAAAAAAAATTGCCTTTTTTATATTAAAATACTAAAAAAAATTCCTTTCTTATTAACTACCTATAAGGCTTTGCTTTCGTTACTCCTCTTGGAAGCACAGGGCTTTCACAAAGCATAGCCGTCTTATATGGTTTGCTGCTGTTATCATTGCCTCTTCCCATGTCAGACTGTTTTGCCTTAGTTCTTGGATAATTGTGCGTCGCCAGCTGTTTCTTGGTCGACCGCGGTTCCTTGATCTTGGAGAATTTCACTCAAGTGCCATCCTTGTAATCTCCACTTCCTTTGCCTTATCTGCTTCAGTATGGGCTCTTCATTCGTCAAATTCCATAGTTCTATGTTGCTTATGGTATTGCTGTCTCGTAACATTGCTGTTGTTTAGCTATAGCTTAAGTCCTCTTCTCTAAAAGATCAGGTTCCAATTGTCGTCTGATATCCATGTTTTTCAGTGTGTTTGCACTACAACCAGTATTTCTTCTGCGACTTAATTTTATCGGGTAAGCTATCTATTGGCTTAAATTTTAATCAACGGTTATTTCGAATCTGGCAATACTTATGTCATTCTATTCTGTCACAAAGTTCAGTATATTATCTCCACTGAAAGATATGAATCGATTTACGCTTGAGTAACGTTGAGATTTATTGGAAATTTATATCCAAAACAAGGACAATTGGTCGGAAATTGCACGAAAATGACGTACAAAATTTGATCGCAGAGAAGTTCATGAAACTGGTTTCATTGTTGATGCGTTAAGACGTAAGCGTGCTCGTACAGTGGGTACACCCGAAAATATCGAATCTGTGGCTGAGAGTGTGCGTGAGAATCCATCAACATCAACTCGTCATTGTTTCTAAGAATTTAATATTTCATGCACCAGTTTATGTCGAATTTTGCGAAAAAATATCAGTATGACGCCTTACAAAGTTCAATTGGTTTAAGAGTTGAAGCCGCATGACCATCCGCTTCGTTTTCACTTCGATGATGTCGATTTCACCAAAAAAAAAAAAAAATTCATTTTTTCAGATGAAACTTATTTGCATTTAAGTCGGTACGTTAATAAGTAAAATTGGCGTAATTGCGGCCCATAAACACCAAACGTAGTCTTGCAGAAGCCAATACACCTATTACGAGTGACTGTTTGGTGCAGCTTGTGAGCGGGGGCATCATAAAGCCATATTTCTTTGAAAATGAGGACGGCGCAACCATTACGGTCAATGGAGACACGCATCGCACCATGATAACCGGCTTTTTTGTGCCTGCTCTTTATTGTATTGATGTGAACGTTGTTTGGTTTCAACAGGATGATGCAACTTGCCACACATCTCATGCCACAATCGATTTATTGCGTCAAACGTTTGATGGCCGTTTAATTAGTAATGTCAGTTGGCTGCCAAGAAGCTGCGATTTGACACCGTTGAACTGTTTTATGTGGGGCGCAGTTAAAGACAAGTGTTATGCCGACATACCAGAGACTATTGAGCATTTGGAATGTTGGATTCGTGATGCCATTGCCGAGATACGACCCCATACACTCGAAAAAAGTTATCGAAAATTGGTCCGATCGTATGTGAGGACAGTCGCGGCAGCCATAAGAAGAAAATAATATTTCATTTCATATCGGAATAATTGTACTTCACAACAAAAAAAAAAAGATGGCAAAATTTCAAACCGTTTTTGTTTTATTGCATTTTTAAATTAAAACTTTTAAATGGCCGACTCAATATGTTGCTGTGATAACTTCCGATGTGCAGTTGTTTTGTTAGTAACTGTTTACGTGTTGCCAAGTGTAATGCATTTCTGGTGGTGTTATTCTGAAGTTGCTATATAAGAAGACATTTTCGTCTTGTGTCTTCAATGGTTATTTTTCGACATTTTAGTTTAAATTTGATTTCTCCTGTGATAAGCATTCGTTTAAGCAATTTCTCAAAACAGTTTTTCCATTCCCCTTGAGCTACGTCCAAAACATGGTTTTTGAGCGCTAAACTGCTTTTTCAGCTGCTTTTTTTGTAAATCATTAACCGTTGATATTCGAAAACAAGAATAAGTCATTGGGTGCCAAATCAGGACTGTACGGAGAATGAGACATCAATTCGATGTTTTGACTGCCCAAAAATTTACCTGTTACCGCATTGTCATGTTGGAGAATGATACGTCTTCGGCGCTTGGTTTGACGAATTTCTCCGAAGACTTCCGGCATACAAATGGTCGTCTACCACTTAGAATTAACCGTCCTACGTTGCATAAGGAGAACAGCGGCCACATGATAGAGCTGCAAAACTATCGATAGTCGACCTACTCGATAGTTTCGATAGTTTGCAAAAAACTCTCGATACTATCGGATTCTTTTGAGTGCTACTTGTAGCGACATTATTAGAATTTAAGTGAACGGGAAGGAATAATAATAAATATACAGTTTTGGAACAAATAATAGGGACACTTTATTTTTGCCCAGTCTGTCATAAAATTTGATGTATTGATGATTTTATAGGGAAAATTGTTCAGGGCATAAGGTGCCCCAAAACTAAAGTAATTACTAAGATCCAGTGAAAGAAAACTGCAGAGACTACTAAAGGAAAGCCTAGAATCAGTTTTTATAAACTTTTAATTCGTACTTCAAAGATTAATCTCTTCAAGTCATCAAAAAGCCTCAAAAATGATCTAAATCTCCTGTTTCAAGTCGCACAATAAGATAGAAAACTTATGGATGAATTCTCGAAATGTATCATTTCTCAGCAAACGGAAGCAACACCTGCCACGTAATAGTAAGAACAACATGCTATGGTCTGACGAAATGAAGATTAATTTGTTTGGAACATATGCAAAATCGTATGTACGAACGTATTTTAGAAATTTAAGAATCTGTCAGACTGTGTCCCTATGTAACTATAAAAAGTTACAGACGTCTAACAATCTGCGTCGAAAAATTTTTGCAAATGTGACTTTGACTATGTACATTCAGTGGCCTCCATATGTACTCTTAGAATTTGACGATAGTATCGATAGTGAAAAAAAAAACTATCGATGGTATTGTTTTGCAGCTCTACCACATAACCCATTTGGCTACTATTTGCTTCGCTGTACTTTATGCACGAACAACTCTAGTCGAATTAAGCTCGTTTTGGAATACCCACACGGTCGATTACTGTTTTGTTTCCGGCTCATGCGCATATATCCATGATTTGTCACCTGTCACGATTTTAAACACGTCTTTTGAAGTATCACGGTCGAACTTTTCATTCGTCTCCTTGCACCAATCGATGCAAGCCCTCTTTTGAGCGATTCATAAGTAATGGGCTATCCAACGACAACAAATTTGCTTTACAACCAAGTATTCATGCAAAATCGTACATATTGAAGTGGAACAAGTGTGCAAGGATGCCTCTATCTCACAATATGTCACATGACGATCTTACCTTATCAGTTCACGCACTGCATCGATGTTTTGTGGCACAACAACCGATTTTAGACAACCTTCACTTAATTCGTCTGCGACCGAACTACGACCTCGATTGAATTCATTATTCCAGCGATATACTGTGGTTTTTGATGGTGCTTTATCACCATACAAACAAGTGAGTTCATCGACACATTCGTGTTGAGATTATCAAAGTCGAATAGTACCCCTTGTACTAAAATTATACGTAACTTTATCGTTTAGTATTATTAAAAGTAACTATTAGAGAAATTTGTTTTGAATAATATATCATTTATTAGTTAATACAACGTTTTGACATTACTATCTAATAAAATTATAAAAATTAAGTTTATCGATTCAGCAAATGAGCTATTCATTCGCAAACAGCTTTAAGGACGCATGAATAAAAATGTGCCATATGTACTTTACAGATACTGTGAAAAAGAATTAAAAATACTAAAAACTCGCTTTTTTTAGTCCGATATCTTTGGCGATTTTTTTAAGATTTTCCGAAACCGGAAAGACGATATTTTAAAAATGACGATTTTCTGCAAAGTTCAGCAGCCCTGTTTGCACTGTATTTTTCCACTTGTGTGTTTTTGAAATTCTCTTTGTTTATTTTTTGCCTATGCGTGTGACTACGTACGTATGAAAATAGAAGATAAGAGCAGCTCTTTACCTGAACCTGCTCTAGACCAGGATCCGGCAAACCAATACTCTGAGCAAATTATCTCTTTTGTTCTCAGACGTACGTACTCACACCCATAGGCACGATGAATAAAGAGAATATATACAGAAAAGTGCAAAAACAACTACAGCGACTCTACCATCCATTTTAGAGGCATCCGTGTAGAAATGGATTCCAGTATTATCATTGTTCAATTATCGTCTGCTTGAAAAGGTGTTGTATAGTCAGTAATTTCCGTGAAGTCATCCACTCATTTGAACAAAATTCCGCTGTGCTCACAAGGTATTTGCAGCCACCGGCCATAGCTCTTAATTGCGCTAAGTTACTATAATTAACATTATCATCATATCGACCAGATACTATTGCAATACACTGCGACCCATGAGATCTGCCCCTTCCGGTCTATAGTTTGTTTAGCATAATGGTGGATACACCCAGTTAGACTCTATGTCCACCTAAACACCTCCATGTAACCTATCAAGAACCCCACCTTCACACAATATATGTTCCGCTGTGTCTGATGCCTGTCAGCACAGTCTACAAACATCCACGTCTGTGACCGCCATCCTCTTCAGATAAGCTCTTAGTCTACAGTGGCCCATCGGAAGCTCCGTTAGAAATTCAAGTCTGTGAGACCGACGCCCAAATTGCGGACAGATAGCCGCCTAATGTGGCGAAGGCCCCTTTGAGCATTCAAGTGTTACAAGCATCTACCAATTTTTCAATCCTTGATTAGATTAAGGATGGTTGTAAGTGATGCAGCACAGCAAGGTTCCAGAGCGATATATCGGGTTTACCATTTAAAAGTTAAAATTTATAAATGCAATGAAACAAAAACGGTTTGAAATTTTGCCAAATTAATTTTGTTGTTGTGAAGTACAATTGTTCCGGTTAGAAATGAAATATTATTTCATTCATATGGCTGCCGCGGCTGGCCTCACAGTACTCCATACGATCGGAACAATTTTCGAGAACTTTATCGAGTGTATGGGGTCGTATCTCGGCAATGGCATTACGAATGTTGACCTTCAAATGTTCAATTGTTTTTGATTTGTCGGCATAACACTTTCTTTAATGGTGCTCCACAGAAAATAGTCCTACGGTGTCAAATCGCAGCTTCTTGGCGGCCAACTGACATTACCATTTCTGCTAGTTGAAGCATCTTGTTGAAACCAAACATCGTTCGCATCAATACCATGAAGAGCGGGCACAAAAAAATTGGTTATCATGTTGCAGTAGGTGTCTCCATTGGCCGTAAGGGTTGTGCCGTCCTCATTTTCAAAGAAATACGTCACAATGATGCCTCCGCTACACAAGCTGCGCCAAACAGTTACTTCTATGACTACGTTTAAGTTTTCTAAGCCCTAAATACGGCAAATTTGCTTATTAACATACCCACCAAGATGAAAATGAGTTCCATCTGAAAAAATATATTTTTTTTTTTTTTTTTTTTTTTGAAAAATCGACATCATCGTGCAGTTTCTCGTTGGCCCATCTATCGAAGCGAAAATGAAGCGGATTGTCATGCGACGTAAACTGGTGTGTGAAATGTTCAATTCTTAAGAACTATGACGAGTTGATGTTGATGAATTCTCACACACACTTTCAGCCACGGCTTCGATATTTTCGGGTGTACACACTGTACGAGCATGCTTACGTTTTGGCGCATCAACAATGAAACCAATTTCACGAACTTTAGCAATAAATTTGCGTATACCGGGCATTGTTGGTCCTTCTCTGCGGCCAAATTTTATACAACATTTTTGGGCAATTTCTTACGAATTTTCTGTAATTTGGAAATAAATTTCCAATAAATCCCAACGTTGCTCAAACGTAAATCGATTCAATTCGTTCAGTGGAGATAATATACTGAATTTTGTGACAGAATAGAATGACATAAGTATTGCCAGATGCGAAATAACCACTGGTTCAAGTTTAAGCCGATAGATTTAATCCGATAGAACTAAAGTACCAAAAATCCGATTTTGGAGTTTGTCGAAGATCTCAAAGAGATTATTGTTATACTATACCACTATACCGACCAGAAAAGCAGTATCACTGCTCAGGTGTTTTTCGCAAGTAAAGATCAAAAACGAAAATTATATTATTAAGCTAATGAAGGTGATTAAGCAAACTTTATTGTTAGGTTTGCTAGCTTAGTGATATGATAACACAGATAGGTAACTGATACCACACCCCGTAAATAATTTTCCGTTATTTCATTTAAATTTCTAAATATTTTGGTAGTCTTGTGGGTGATTGCGAAAAATATTTTATTAAATCTCGTAATTTAAAACCAAAAAAAAAAAAAAAAATTTTTAAATTAATAGATTCCTTCGAGCCGGATTTGAACCAGCGACCTATGGATTACTGCTACTGGTTACTGTGTTTTCACACAACCATTTTTGAACATCTACAGTCCACCGCTCTACCAACTGAGCTATCGAAGGCATATGATAATGACCATAAAGAAATGTGTTTTAAAATATATATAAAAGAAGACAAATTAAGTGAAATACTTAAAAGCAAATAAATAAAAAGAAAAATGAAGCGTTTTTTGCATGCAAAATGTATTTTTATTGCTAAACTGTCTATCCAACTGGTAGACGTAGCTAAAGGCACTGCTACTGGCAAGTGTCAACAATAACAACACCAACAATATAAAAAAAATATAAATGAAACGAAAATATAAAGAAAAAATAATAATTTTTATCAGTAGAGTAGCATTTATCAATTGCAATCATTTTTGTTTTCAATTTTTTGTTTTCAATACTATTGCTTTAGCTAATGTGGACTGTTTATGGCTTAAGAGCTGAAGAAGAAGAAGATAAAAAAACAAAGAAATTCAATAATACCGACACTCACCAACAACAATAAATTACAGTAACAAATCACACTTTCGGTTTGATTATTGAAAAACAATGAAAAAATATATTCAATTGTTTTATGCATTTGTACAGTGCTGCCAATTTAGCGCTTTTCGCGCTATATTTAGCGCATTTCAACTACCGAAAAATAGCATTTTTACTCTTTGGCGCTTATTTTTAAGAAACACGCTTTTCTGTTTGTTTTTTTCTTTGTAAGAAATGAAATGTCACGAAATTTAATAAACTCATTAAATGCATATAAACTTTGGACTTAAAATGCTTCATTTCGTGATATTATCCGTTATTCCGGATATTATTTGTGTAAAAATTAATAAAAATAGTGTTTTTGAAACGTTTTTCAAATCTAAGGGCTCATTTTTCAAGACTTGTAAGTTATTTTAAGTAAAAAGGAAAAATTAATTCAATACGTAACTTGCAATTTGTTATTATTAGATCGTTTAGATCCTTTAAAGATCCCAAGGGGATCGTAGAGCCATAACACATTATTTCCATCTACTCCTATCTAAAGCCAATGATCTAATTTTGTCGCAAGCCATTTTATATGAAGGAGCTTCTCTTTCAATCTGTTTTCTCAAGTTATGGGCTGGCCTATACCCGATTCTTTCGCTTCTCTGCGCGTTCCTTTCGATAGCCAGTTTAGCTAAGTCTTATTGGGTAAACAAGTTAATAATGTTGATTTGGACAACAACATATGGCATAACTATCACATATGGTTTAAGTCAATAATAACAAAGATGGTATTTTGCAGGGCAAACATCTGTTATTATAGTTCAGAGAAAGAGTGCAAACACACTCTTTTTCAATCGCTATAATAATGTCGAATTTTGTGCCTAAAAAAGATGTTTTGTGGGGAATTCTATTAACCTTCTTTTATTTGAAGAAAATGGTGACCGTTTTCTTCTACCAACTCAAAAAACTCGTTAACAACGGTTTTTGTGATTCAAAAATGGTGATTTCGAAACAGAAGACAAGGAGAGGTCAGCCGAAAAAATTTTGAAGGCGAGGAATTGGAAGCATTACTCGACGAAGATTGCTGTCAAATGCAAGAAAAACTTGCATTATCACTGAGCCATTTTCCTACGTTCAAAAACATTGTGATTCATGCAAAAGCAAAGAAATTGGGTCCCATATGAATTGAAGCCGAGAGACGTTGAAAAGCGATTTTGCATGTCGTAAATGACGCTTAAATGCAAAGAGTAGTCATTTCTACATCGCATTGTTACTGGTGATGGAAAATGGATACGATACGATAACCCCAAGCGCAAAAAGTCATATGTAAAGCCCGGCCTACGAGCCAAATCAACGCCGAAGCCGAATATCCATGACGCCTAGGTAGTGGTCAGTATTTAGAGACATCAGAGGGGTGTTAGGCATTATGAGCTGTTGAAATCGGGTCAGACGGTCACAGGGTACCTGTACCGAACACAATTGATTAGTTTGAAGAGAGCGCTCAAAGAAAAAAGACCAGAATATTGGACCAGACACGAGACCATAATCTGCCATCATGACAACGCTCATCCACATGTTGCAAGACCGATCAAAAACTATTTGGAAAACATTGGATAAGAGTTTTGGCTCACTCGCCTTATAGCCAAGACCTTGCCCCTTCTGACTACCATTTGTTTCGATCGATGCAGAACGCCCTTCCCTTCAGAACAGCTATTTTGACGCGTAATTCATATTCTACCAGAAAGATGGGAAAAAGTAGTGGCTAATACTTTGACTAAATGTATCAACTCATTTTGTTATTACAATAAATGCATTTTTCAAGCAAAAAAAACCGACATTATTGTCTTGTATACCCAATAGATTGGTTTCCTCAGAGTGTGCCACATGCATTTCCTTCTCACAATTTCCTTCATTACAGAAACTATGTGTGATCTTCTTTCTGGCCAGAATATTTTCAGTATTCAACGTAGACAGCTGTTTATAGATGCCTGAATGAAACTGACATCAATCACAGCCGCATTCCATAACTCACAACCTTAAAAAATAGACTTAACACATGAGTTGAAAAAGCTAATTTGCAATTTGTGAGAGATATGTGGATAACGCCTTATAACATTCTGTTGTCAAAAGATTGGCTGCCTAAGTTCAATCTGTATCAAATATCAGCACTGGAACCGACGGACGTCGTGAGAATACTGACGAGATAGCAAAAAAACGGGACATCTCCCAGATTTCTGTTTCCAATTCGAAAGGTCATTGTGTTATTACCGTTGATTCGCATAACTTTGATTTTAGAGATGATCATGCACTAACCCGCACTGTATGCTTCTGCCTGTATATCCGATCCTATCCAGCTATGTCTGTGAGCTTAAAGATAGATGTCGTCTATCTACTTCAGTATATTCATGTTTTTAACCTCTTGTGACCTGAACATGAAGGGATTATGATAACAGTTTATTTTTGTATTTATAGTTTCCTTTAGGTCTTATTAAAACTCTCGTGGTCTTATTGAAAAAGTATTAAATTCTCCAAATGGCGACAACTTTGGCGAAAATGTCATTTGTCTATAGTTTTAGAAGCCCTAGAGTCTACGCTAAGAAATACAAGTCTAGGTTTCAAATAATATCGCTAATCGTAATAAAGAAATGATAATTGGAAGTACACATATGTGTACCCGAGGTCTCAAGAGGTTAAGTATTACTAAGGCTTTCTTACAACGCGTTTTGATTACAAATAGCTTAAGTAAAATTTAGCGCCTTTTGAGTAGGAGGTCTCCGCCTTGTGATCATAAAAAGTTGGCAACACAGGATTTGTATGAGAATGTAGTGTTCAAATAGACGAACGAAACGACGTACCTGCTAACCACAGCAGTAAATAAAATTACAAGCAATTCAACAAACTGTATGTAAATTTAAAGATACATTCATTTGTATGCGTGTGTGTGTGTATTTACGAATGTGTTTCGTCTTTTTATTTTCGTATTGTTGCTGTTGTAATCATATTCCAAAATAAACGAAAAAAACGACAATTGTAGTGTCATTACTAAATAGAAACAAAAGAATTAAAAACGAAGACCAATAACAATAACAACAAAATGTGCTTAAATATATAAGATATTCCACCACGTCAATAATAACAGCAACAACAACAGCAAATCACATGCAGATTATACTAAAAAAAAAATATCGAAAAAAAGCAATAACAATAAAAGAGAAAAAACAAAACTAAGCAATAATAGCGTGAGTAACTACTACTACTACTACTGTATACAAATGATGTTGATGGTGATAACGTAAATAATAATGACGATAATCATTATGAACGAAAAAACAACAGCAATAATGAAAAAGACTAAATTATAAATACAAGTTTATATGTGCCTGTATGTGTGCATCGTCTACGACCATACAACGCGACTACTAAAACTGATAATAATTGAAAAAATAAAAACAAACGCATTTACACTCAAAAAAGTTGTGCGTGTCATTGACAACACAGTCGTGTGCATATGAAGGCTTGCGCAATATAAAAACGTTGCATTATATTTTGTAACTGTTAATTTAAATCAAAATTTACATGCATATGATTTAAAAATTTTTTGGTTTCAAAAGTAAAGTTAAATCGAATGCACATAAACTCGATACCCACGGTAAAGTACAGTGGCTCACAGCTTATTACGTGTGCATTCAAACTTTCAAACTTTGAACGCTTGCAGAATCAAAACTAAGGATGATATCAAAAAGATTTAAACGCAAAATTTTTATAAAAATACTTATTTGCTTAAATTAAACTCATGTGTTCATGTTTGTCAAATATTTGTAAAAGTAATTTTAAGAAAACTTAAAACATATGAAAAATCCAAGTCGCAGCTTATTTCGTGTATTGTCAGCAGTCTTAGAAAAAAATTAGATGGAACATGGTTTAGTATTTGGTGTGAACTTCTTTTTGCTTAATTACATCTTTAAGACTATATAAAGATTTTTTTGCGTAGTTTCGGTAGAATCTAAGCACAAATCAAGGATTTTGCAGTCATGGTTGATGTGGAACTGACCAAACCTCATGAATAATCCTTAAATATTTTCTCATCAAACGTGATAGATAATTTGTGGAAAATTTTGGACTTGGGAACACCGAAGAAGCAGATTAGTAATCAGAATGAAATATAAGCTGTACTGGTCAAAGAGTAGAGCGAGACTCCCCTCGAAACTACCCGAAAAATGGTTACATCGATGGAAAAACATCTTAAAGATGTAATTAAACAAACAGAAGATCACCCTAAATACTAAACCATGTTGCATCTAAGACAGCGCACAACACACGAAATAAGCTGTGACTTGAATTTTTCAGTTTATAAATTCTCTTAAAATTACTTTTACAAATATTTAAAAACATGAACACATATTTTCATTTAAATAAAGAAGTATTTTTGAAAAAATTGTGCGCTTAAATCTTCTTGGTATCATCCTTAGTTTTGATGCTCCAAACGTTAAAATTTATATATTCAATGCACACCAAATAAACTGTGAGCCACTGTATGTACACATAGCCTATAAAGTCTGCGTTCACCTTAATTTTTCTTAGAAATGTAAATGCACATCATAAGTGTTGAGTTTTAATAAATATTCTTTCATATACATATGTTTTATTAGAAGTACCTTCTTAAACTACCAAAAAAATAACCAAGAATTGTTCTCTATTTTACGATAAGGGATTTTAACGCAAAGTAAATATAACCTACAAAAAGTCTGCGTTCAGTCTTAAAATAAATTATAAAAGTTCTGAGGAATATAAAATACTGCTACATTTAATACTTTGTTGGATAGTCACGCTGTTTAAAAACTTTTCTCAGTTCATTTTGCTTTGAATTTACTAGCTTCTCTGTTTCATCTGCAGTTATCTTCTCCCAGTCTTCCAGCATAATACTCCCAAAATCATTTTGCTGGTAATTACACGCTGACAAATTCTTTTCTATAATAGATTCCAACGATGTTCAATGGCATTAAGATCAGGCGGTTGGGGGGTGTTTTAAGCTGTTTTGGTACATTATACAAAAGCCTAAGTCTGACGATCTCCACTGTATGCTTTGGATCATTATCTTGTTGGAACTAAAACGACGTTGACAAATTAAGTTTTGCTACACTTTGTTTCCAATTTCTCTATAAAATACACAGGTCGAATGCTAGCTGACCCATCCCGGAAGCCGTCATGTATATCCACAGCATAACTCTACCAAAACCATGCTTTACTGTACCAACAAGATTATGTTTCTCACGCGCAGTTCCTGTTTTTCGGCATACAATTTGACAACCTTTTGTACCAAATATGCAGAACTTACTTCTGTCTGAAAACAAAACGTGTTTCCAAAATTCAGTGGGCTTATTTATACCACCTTAATCAAAAAATTCCCGGAATAACCCCCGTGTAGCGGTTCCATCGTTCCGAGTTTTTTTTTCTGTTACGTTGGTACATCTGTTGTTGATATTCCTGCTAAATCTTAGCCTCATAGCGTGACGTTTGCAAAAGCTACGTGGCCAAGAGTGCATCTTTTTCTATAATGTGTTGGCGACTTTTTACAATTTTAACCGTGTTAAGGTCGTAAAACCATGGCTGAATCTGATACCATTTTCATCAAATTAATCATTACTGGAGACAAGACGTGGGTTTATGAGTGCGACATGCACGTGGGTTTATGAGTCCAGACATCAGGCAAGTGGAAGGTGATCACCAAATGAGCCGAGACCGTTTTCAGTAAAAAAAAGGTAATGCCCACGGTTTTCATGGATTACAAAAGTATAGTGCATCATGAATTTTTGACAGAAGACCAGATAGAAAGCAAAGAGTATTATTTGGGCATTATGAGACGTTTGCGTGAATCAATTAGCCAAAACGGCCAGAATTGTACCCCTAACTCTAGATTTTGGGAGTGTTTCGAAAATTTCGAAAACCGATCCTTGTTCTGCTCGGCAGCGCCTGTCAGAAAAATAGTATCACTTGCCAGATATTTTTTTTGTCGCACCGTGTTATCGATCGATTTTGAAGGCAATAACTTTTTAATAGAAAAGTATAAAAAATTTTTTTGGCTTTTTATTATTTCCCTTTAATCTCTGCCTCAGACATTTCTTTGAGTGTAATTCATTTATAGGTGCCTGTTAACGTACCAGCCAGTACTTTATAAATCTACTCCAACTCGTAGACTATTATTTTGCAACAAAAAATGAAAAAAAGCACAGAAAAAAATGTTCACAAATAAATATACACACACACACACACTTACGGTTAAAAAACAACATCAAATACTCAACTGAAAATTGTACGTCTCATCCATCGCACAGCGCAGAATCTTGTCTCTATCGTATAAATCGAAAACAGTTTTAACACCCATTTCAACTCCCCCCGCGCCAAACATTAGCAATTGCCTTTCAATGTTTAACACAATAGTAGCGTTGATCTATCGTAAAAAATTTGGCGTACAAAAAGGGTACTTTTTAGAACAGTATCTAATGACTGCTCAATAAACTAGTACCTATACTATATAAATACGAATATTACTTTGGTACAATTGCTATAGACCAAAATAGGGGCCATTAGTTCGTTTGAAAAAAGTCTGACTTTTTTGTTAGTAAAGTAATAGTAGTAGTGGTGTTGTGTTGTTGGGAGAACAGGGCACTTGAATGTCGCCGTTTATTCTTATTCACCTACAATGATGCCTCTTCCTTTTTTCTTACTTCTTACCTCTTAACTATTGTAACTAACCGTCTGTCTGTTTTACTGAGTCTTTCTTTTGCTCCCTTTTTAGTTTTTGTTGTTGTTGTTGTTGTTTTCGTAAATATCAAGAGATTGTTACAAAACAACAACAACAACAACAACTACTACAATGAGCAGCAACAATAACAAGAATGTCTCTTGTAATTTATGTACAAATGGTGGGCTACTGTATTTGCTGTTGCTGATTATTATGGCGAGTAAGCTATGGCAACAACAACACAATGCAAAACAACAGCAATTCAATGCGACAATGAATAATGAATAATTGTACGTGTTGTACATACATATTCATTCATTCGTACATACACACATACATACCTACACTATTCGTTTATTTATTCATTTCGTCATTCTGTAAGTCACTATGTCTGTTGTCACTTGCGCTCATTTATTCATTCTACTTTTTTTGTTAAGTGTAGTTATTATTGTTTTTGCTACTTTATACGGGACACACTGCATTGTAGTTGTGTCGCTGAACGAAACATTTTTATTTTTTTTTTCTTGTTTTCACTCTTTATATGGAATTACAAAAATAAAAATAAAAAATTGAATAAAAAACAGCGAAGAAAAAAAAATAGATTGAAATTGTAAAAAATCGTAATGAATCGTCGTTTATTAGTGTGAGACAATTTTTGCTTTTGTCGCTGTATTTCAACGAATATTTTACAAATACAATGAATCGAAAAAGAACACAGCCAGACAGACAGACAGAGCCTGCAATAAATTTTTGACTTGTTTTGCAGTTTTTCTTCTCCCGCTTTCTGCCCCAGGTTTCAATATTAAATTTTGCACGAAATAAATCTTGATTTCTGGAATAACTTGTAATAAATTTCATTTACGAATTTGCAAATTCGGATATCGTTTTTTGCTTGATTAAGCAAAAGCAAAAAAAAAATGTCAATTTATTTAATGGTTTCTGCTTTCCTTTAAGATTCTCTCGAACTGCCTTCCATTTCATAGCCCCGAGGTCATTATGTTGTCAAGTGTACGAACAAGTATCTGTTGAATTAATTTTATTTTAAATTAAAAAGAAAAAAATTTAATTTTTAAGTAATATAAGCTTCCATTTGGGTTGCTTACGCAATTTCACATCGCACAATTTAAGCTGATGATTATGAGTAGGGTGAATGTACCAATAGTCGGCAATTTAAGACTTTTGTTTATTACAAGCTACTGCCCTTACGCATGTGAATGTGATGTAGAATCGATGAGTAGTTATTACAATAGATTAGTATGCTTTGTTTCAGATTATTAAGTTCAATTTAAATATTTTTTTTCAATTGAAATTAAGATTTTACTGTTTTACTGTTTTTGTGAAAAACAGCAAATTTGCCGGTAGTCGCCACTAATTTTCCAGTTTTCGGCACACTATGTTCCTATTGTCGGCATAAAATATTTTAGTACAGAAAATAATAAATCGGAATTGATTTCAAACTGTTACTTATTTAAAACAAATGTTTTTCACATTTTATATGTTCAATGCGATCAATCAGGCACGAAAGATAAATTCATATCAGAAAATCCTGAATATTATTTGTGTATAATTCAGATTTCGTGCATAGGTTACATGTTAAAGCTAAAAACGAAAAAAACAAAAGATCACAAAGGAATATACGAGGGCGGATTGATATTGAAGCTACCTAAGTAGGAAAAAAACATGTTTTTTTTTCAAAAACCATTCATTTCTCAACATTGTCTCCTTTTAGCTCCATACACTTAGAAAGACGATTTTCCAACTTTTTTTACCATCTGAATAATACAATTTTGGAAACTCCTCAAAATACGCATTAGTTTCGGTAATCACTCCTTCGTTTGAGATGAATCTTTTTCCTGCGAGCCATTTTTTCAAGTTTGGAAGCAGGAAAAAGTCACTAGGGGCTAAATCTGGACTATAAGGTGGATGATCAACCAATTCGAAGTGGATTTCTCGTAGTTTTAGCATCGTATCTAATGCTGTGTGAACCGGTGCGTTGTCTTGAAGAAAGAGCACTTTTTTCTTGTTTAAATGTGGTCGTTTTTCCTTGATTGCATTAACCAATTCATCCAATAATGCACGATACTACTCTCCTGTGATTGTGGATCCCTTTTCAAGATAATCGATGAACAATATTCCGCATGCATCCCAAAATACAGTGGCCATAATCTTGTCAGCCGATTTCGATGTTTTCGCCTTCTTCGGAGCACTTCCACCAGCTTCCACCCATTACTTCGATTGATTTTTGGTTGCAGGTGTGTAGTGGTGGACCCACGTTTCACCAACAGTTATTAATCTACGCCAAAAATCAGCAGGATTGTGCTTTATCATGTCCAAACACCGCTGTGAAGTGATCTGTCGAACTCGTTCTTATTCAACACTGAGCAAACGCGGCACCCATCTTGCCGATATCTTTTTCATATGCAAATGTTCATGCAAAATGTTCCACACACGTTCATATGATATGTTTACCATTTCAGCAATCTCACGTATTTTGACCCGGCGATCATTCATAACGATATCGAAGATTTTCTTGATATTTTCTTCAGTAACCAGCTCTTTTGGCCATCCTGTGCAGTGCTTGTTCGGCCCCGTTTAAGTTCAGCAATCCAATATTTTACCATATAACAGAGAAGATTCGCCATTTATCAAGCTTTTCTTTTGCCTCTTTCACCGTTTTGCCTATCAAATAATAGTGTTTAATCACTACACGAAATTCACTTTTTTCCATTTTCCAAGAAACACATAAGTTGCTTACTTCAAACGACTACAACAAATAAACTAATCGATGAATTTGGCTAAAATTTTAACAGCTGACGTTTGACAGATCGTAATTTCTAAGAAAGAAAAAGTTTTTGTGTTTGTACTGCCATCTAGCGGTAGGTAGCTTCAATGTCAATCCGCCCTCGTATGTATTATATGGAATTATATTATATGGCTTCTGAAAGCTAATCTCTAAAGCTTAAGTCTATAACTGGTATTTTAAAATGTGTCAGCTCATTTACAGTTCGCTCAGTTACATGTCATTAAAGCTTTCAAATTAAGAACTTCGCAATGTCCTCTTCGAAAGCGGAAAGTCATAACACGTAAAATTCATATCACGCAAAAGTTCATGAATCGAATCATTGAAATAGACTTGAATTTGTGACTTTAAAATGTAATACCGGCCACTTATAGAAAAATCCAAATACCTTTTGGAGAAGTACGATGAGAATTTGGTCAGAAAAACTTTGTTTACGCATGAGAATGTTGAGGGAACCAAAGAAGTATAATAAACGAACTGACAAAATGTAAGTACAGTAGTCTAGAGAAGTATCTGAGCTCACTACACGCGTCACAAACGTAATCCAGTTTACTATGAGCTCGCCGAATTGCATTTCTATGTACAAGGGATCACAACATCAGCCAAAGTTTACCAGAAATCCGTTTCGAAAGCGGTTCTTCTTTCCAAAACCAATTGTAGATTTTACAACAGGATTTTGAGACTTCTCATAAGTCCAAGAGGACGCAAACGCGGCTCCCAAAAATTTGCCAACTGCGGTAGCCCTGATCTGGTTCCTTTGCATTACAAATTGTCCGTTTTAGTGGTCATGCATTGCTGCAAAATAAAGTCCAACATCAATTTGTTTAAGACTTTATTGGTTCGTGATGAGGCCAGATTTTAATATGGCTGACATGCGTACAGTTAATGATCATTGGACAGTGTTACTTAAGATGAGGCTGAAAAAGATATAAAGATTTAATAAATTATTATTTCTAGCAGTCTTAACGTATTTTGAGATCTCAACCTTAACAAAATTAATAGTAAAAGCCACTGCCGACCATAGGAACAAGTGATTTTCAGTGGTGTTTTAGTAGTCGGCATTAGAGTGCCGACTACTGAAACATTTACAAATTGTTCGTTCCAATTGCCGGCATAGCTTTAAATTAGAAAAAAATAATTTTTGTTGAGCTCTTTCACTTTTATAGCCATATTTCAACAATTTTATTCCTTTAGAAAACGTTTCCGATTGAAAATTTAATATTTTAAAGTGATTACTGACATTATTAATTCGGCATTCCCACTAAGGTTTTGTTAAGAAAACAAGCATTGTCGTAAAAACTGAAAGATGATCACAAATTAGAGGAAAATGCTGTCAAAAAATACTTACCTAAGATCAAATTGTTTTTAACATATAAAGGGTCCGCCATTTAACGTTTCTTTTTCAAGTAGTACTTATTCGTGAATGGTAACACTTAGCTCATGTCTGATTTGACAGATAATTAGTTTTATCCTTCCGCTGAACGAATATGGTTGTGTACACGCTTGAAGAACGCTGGGACAAATTGCGATATTACTTTTAAAATCATGGTAATGTTGCAGAATGTGTGCGATGCGTTCAGATGAAGCTCATTTTGATCTTGGCGGGTATGTAAACAAGCAAAATTGTTGCATTTAGGGCACAGAAAACCCGCACGCATACATTGAAAAGCCGATACACCCAAGACGAGTCACTGTTTGGTGCGGATTTTGGTCCAGAAGCATAATTCTTCGAAAATGAGCAAGGAGTAGCTGTTACAGTCAATGGCGATCGTTATCGGGCCATGTTGAACGAATTTTTGTTCACAAAAATTGAAGAGGAGGATATTTTAGCAACATTTGGTTTCAACAGGATGGCGCTACGTGCTACACAGTCGATGCTACACTTGATGTTTTGCGCCCTGTTTTTGAAGATCGCATTATCAGCCGCAGAGCTGATGTCGTTGGGCCACCTCGGGGCTGCGATTTGACACTGTTGAACTATTATTTGTGGGGTGCCGTCAAAGATAAGTGTTACGCCAACAAGCCAGAGACAATTGACGCTTTAAAGGACAATATTCGTGAAGCCATTGGTGAAATACAGCTGCACACAATCGATAATGTGCTTAAAAATTAGACCGATCGTTTAGGCTACTGCATGGCCAGCCGAGGCAGCCGTTTGAATGAAATTATTTTCCATTATTAGCCGGAAGGATTGTACTTTCAAATAAGAAAAAGAAATTTGAGAAAATATTCAGTAGTTTTTTATAGCATTTCAGGAAAAACAAATTTATTTGGCGGACCCTTTATATATGTAGCTTTACTTTACTACATAATTAGTTTTATTCTTAGTTATTCAAGTATAAATACAAAAATTGCCGACTACTGGTACATGCCGACATTAAGTGCACTCACCCTATACAATTTGAAAAGAATATCTTTTTACAGTGTGAAAAGGAATTGGGTTTGACTTTTTGGTTTTTTGTTTAACTTTTTTAAATTTTTTATTACGTAATTCAATTTTATCTATTTATTAGCTACCAAATAAGAGCAAAAAAGAAAAAAAACAATAAATTTTAATTCAAAAATAAGATTAAAAAAAACAAAGAAACTCTAGAATTGTGTTGTCACGAAAATGTTCTTACATACTGGCATAACATTAATAAATGGGAGGAAAATATTGAGTTACAACATAATCAATATTTCGTATAGCCAGCATTGGCATCAATTACAGCTTAGAGACGCCTTTTCAGGGAAGAAATAAACTATTGCACACATTCAGTTGGAATTTTATCCAATTCTGTCACAACTACTGGCCCCCCTAATTCGCCTTGATTTTTAGACGCCTCTTGGTAGTATTTCTTTTAATTTAAGTTACGAATTTTCAATTGGGCACAAATCTGGGCTCTGGGAATAAGTGTCCAGTATTTTGCGACAGTTAAAAAGAAGACATGTTCTTAAGAAAAGGGCCTATTGTTTTGGATTGTTATCCTGATAGAACTTGAACTTCGGCTTTCTATTAGTATTGTTACGCAAATAAAAATGCCTAAACACAAAATACACCGCATCAGGGACTGTATTGTAGGATTTCTGTCTATTGGTTTGTTTAAAAGTTGTATACGGTATGTGTAGTTGATGGTATTGCCGTATTGATTTGAGTATTTGACGGCATTGCCTATTCGGTAACACAATCTCACATGTTTAAAATTAACGGATATGGAAGCATTTGAGACATTTTCGGAACTTTCCAAACTGTAGGCAATTAGGTATATAAGGAGGCTGCCTACGTCGACATCGTTATCGTTTTGCGGTCATAAAGTAAAGTCATGCTTAGGCTTAAATACAAGTGTTGTATAAACAAATATTAAACAAATATTAATAATATAAACAAATATTAAGATAAATAAGTTGGAGACTGTATAGTTATAATTGTAAAAACAACAACAAAGTGGTGTCTATTTTATTTTGGCGCAATTAAAAAACTCAAACGTTTTAAAAAGATTAAAACGTAACAGTATAAAGCCTAATTTTTTTAGCACTGTTAATCAAATGGCACTTTAATATGTCCAGGTATCGATTCGCATCAATATCATTCTCAATGAAACAAATTTTTCCTACTGCCTTACTAGATATGCACCCCCAAACTATTACTGAAAATTTTTTTTATATTTTAAAGCTTAAACTGTGTTTCGATACTACAAGATTTTTAGTCTTTCTTCCATACTTTATTAGGGCCGTCATTATAAAGAAACACTTTTATTGTCTCGTCACAAAATATAATTTGATCCCAGTAGTCCAGTTTGGAAATAAGTGATAGACACATGTCCCTTTACCGTTCACCATTGACAGTAACATTCTGACAAACATGGTTTTTGAAGACATATGGACTAATGACTCCACTAGCCCATAAAGCGCACCAAACAGTAATTTTTCGTAATGGCGTTTCGACAAATGCTTGTGGACTATCCTCATTCCAACTGCGACAATACTGCTTATTTGCGTACCAGTACAATCGTGCAAACGTGGCCGAACTTACGAACAAGCATATCAGGCAAAATTGTCTCATATGGGGCTCAGACAACCGCGAAGTGATTGTGTAAAAGCCACTGCAGTCGGAAAATTGACTGTTTTATGCGCATTACGGCCGGAAGGTGTTATTAGGCCGTATTTTTTTCGAAAATGATGCTGGAAGAACCTTTATCGTCACCTCAGAGCGCTATGCTTTTTCTGATCTGCAGTTAAAAATTATGAACTGAACGATGTGTGGTTTCAACATGACGGTACCACAAGCCACACATCATCATCGATTTTGGCTTTATTGCATGCGAAATTTTCCCCTTGCGTAATTTCGCTATTTGACGACGTTTACTTGTCACCAAGATCTTGTGATTTGAGGCCGGTATACTTTTATTTTGTGGGGCTACATTAAAGACCATGTATACGCAGATAATCCCCTAACTTTGGAGTATTTCAAAACCAACATTTGTCAAGTTATCGCCTAGATACCGCTCGATATCTGCGAAAAAAATGATCGGGAACTTACTCAAAACAAACGTCTGCTGCTAACAAAGGTGGCCATTTAAATGACATTGTATTCCGTACATAATGGCAAGGTCGAAGCATTATAAAGAAATAAAAATTTCATCGATATCATAGCCTTATGTGTGTTTTGTTTAAGCCTGTACTGCGATATCTTACGGCTACAGGCTGGATCTAAACCCACTTTGGCGTACATTACGAATGTACATGAGCCAATACATCCGACACGTGTTTTGATCTCGTCAAAATGTAGTTCTTTCGATTCCTTTTGACTGTTTGCACTCAAATTGAAATTTTTCTTTAATTTTTAAATTTAAATTAATTTTCCTTTACAACCAAATAAAACGTGCAAGTCAATTACAAAAATAATAACGAAATAACAATGATATATCGGGTGGGCCATCTATCGGTTTAAGTTTGAACCAGCGGTTATTTTGAATCTAGCAGTACTGATGTCATTCTAATCTGTCACAAAATTCTGTATATTATCTCTACTGAACGAAATGAATCAATTTACGTTTGAGCAACGTTGGGATTTATTGCAAATTATTTCCAAAACAAAGACAATTGGTCGGAAATTGCACGAAAATGTCGTATAAAATTTTATCGCAGAAAAGGTTAACAGTGGCTGGTATACGCAAGTTTATTGCTAAAGTTCGTAAAACTGGTTTCATTCTTGATGCGCCATGAAAATACACCCGAAAATATCGAAGTAGTGGCTGAGAGGGTGTGTGAGAATTCATCAACATCAATTCCTCATCGCTCTTAAGAATTGAACATTTCACGCAACAGCTTACGCCGAATTTTTCAAAATTTTTCGGTATTACGCCTTACAAAGTTCAATTGGTTCGAGATTTGAAATCGCATGACCATCCGCATCGCTTTCGCCAACGAAAAACTACACGATGATGTCCATTTTGCAAAAAAAAAAAATCATCTTTTAGGGTGGGTACATTAATAAGCAAAATTGCCGTATTTGGCGCTCAGAAAACCCAAATGTGGTCTTACAGAAGCCAATGCACCTATTACGAGTGACTGTTTGGTGCGACAAACATTACGGTCAATGGAGGAAAGCTGCAAAACAATCGATAGTGCTATCGATAGTTTTGTTTTTGGCTGACCATCGATAGTTTTTTTTTTCACTATCAATACTAACTCAATCAAAGTCACATTTGCAAAAATTTGTTCGACGCAGATTGTTAGACGTCTGTAACTTTTTATAGTTACATAGGGACACAGTTTAACAGTTCTTAAGTTTCTATTTACTAAACCGAAAGTATGAATTGTAACTAAAATATGTTCGTACATACGATTTGCATTTGTTCCAAACAGATTAATCTTCATTTTGTCAGACCATAGCATGTTTTTCTAAATATTACAAGGCAGGTGTTGCTGCCGTTTGCTGAGAAATGATACATTTCGAGGACTCCTACCCATAAGTCTAGTTTTCATGAGTTTTTTTCTTATTATGCGACTTGAAACAGGAGAATAAATTAATTTTTGAGGCTTTTTGATGACTTAAAGGGATTAAGCTTTGAAGTACGAATTAAAAGTTTATCAAAACTGACAGTTGTTCTACGATTTGCAGTTTTCTTTCACTGGATCTTATTAATTACTTTGGTTTTGGAGCACTTCTTGGTCTGAACAATTTTCCATATATATTAGGATTACTCATCCATCAAAATCGTCAATACATAAAATGACATACTGGATAAACATAAAGTTTCCCTATTATTTGCTTGAACACTGTATATTTATTATTATTATTTCCCTTTGACTTAAATTCTAATGTTGCTGCCACAAGTAGCACTCCAAAGAATCCGATAGTATCGATTGTATCGATAGTTTTTTTGCAAACTATGGAAACTATCGAGTGGGCGGACTAGTTTTACAGCTCCCTCTCGCACTATGATAACCGATTTTTTTGTTCCCACTCTTCTGATGTGTGGCTTAAACGGGATGGTGCAACTTGCACACATCACATGCCACAATCGATTTATTGCGTTAGACGTTTGATGGCCGTTTAATTAGCTTAAATGGTGATGTCAGTTGGCTGCCAAGAAGCTGCGACAATTGAGCATTTGAAGGCCAACATTCGTAATGCCATTGCCGAGTTACCCCCAAACACTCGAAAAAGTTTTCGAAAATTGATCCGATCGTATGGGGTTCTGTGAGCCCAGCTGCTGCAGCCATATGAATGAAATAATATTTCATTTCTAACCGGAACAATTGTACTTCACAACAAAAAAAAAAAAAAAAAAAACAAATTTGGCAAAATTTCAAACCGTCCTTGTTTTATTGCATTTTTAAATTTAAACTTTTTAATGGCCCACCAGATATGTATGAAATTGATGTTATTGTTTAACGAAAACTATTGCAACAACAGCAACAGTAACAATAACAAAAATAATTTCACAAAATTTATTTCAATTTTTCAATTACTTTTCAGTTTATTATTTTCGTGTTTTTTTTCTGCTTTTTATCTCCTGCAGCCAACGGTTGAGTAATCTAATTGGACACAGTTTCTGCTTAACAACGAGTAAATATCCATTCATTGTTCTGTTACTGGGAAAAGAAAAAGAAGAAGAAAAAAAAAACAAAAATTGCAAACCAATTGTAATGAAAATTAATGAGAATGTTAAACCAAAACTAAAACTGAAGTTGAATCTAAAACTGAAACTGAAATTGTAATTTTCATTGTTTTACCACAGCAGCTTTAGTCGTTCGTAGAGGAAACGGACCCCGAAACTATAAAAATGATTTTCATGATTTTTCAAGAGTTTTATTGTTGCCACAAGTTGTGGCAGCTATACCATAATATTGCCTTAAAGAAAGGGAGGTAGAGAGTAAAGCAGTTAAGAAAGAATGTAAAAAAGCACTTAAAGTTAATAAAAGTCAGTTAAAAGCTATACTTACATGCATATATCCATGCATACACTGGCTAATAAAAAACAGATGTTACCAAATAATAGAAACGGGAGAAAAAAATGTTGAAAAATAACAACAACAACAAAAGAAAAAGAAAAATAAAATAAAACGAAACGAAATGAAATTAAATAAAAATTGGCATAAAGAAGTCAAAGTTCTTCAATAAGTTTTTGTTTTGCTTCTCTTTTTCCTTTTTTTCTTTTTTTTTTTGTTTTTGTTTTTAGTTTCCCATTAACTTTATCATGTGAACCGTTCGTATGAAACGTTTTCTTCTTTCTTTGGCAATTTTTTATTTCTTTTTTGTTTCAAAGAAAAATCTTTTATTAACCCAATGGCTCAACAATTTAAATAGAAAATTATACTAAAATTGAAAATATTTTAAATTTACTGTGGCAACATTGAACATACATATTATTAACGTGTCTTGCAACAGGAAGTTGCATCTGTCATATTGCCGTCATTTATTTAATTTGTTTTGCCACATCGCAACGAATGGGTATAGAGTTCAACAATACTTGCAAATGAGAAAATCGTCTTACCAAAATGGCTGTTTAGTTCAAACAACATTCCTATCGAGTGTAGTGGATAAAGCGTAACCAACACCCGTACGTAACCAATATCGTCACTTTCCGTTAGAGTGTGCCGGATAATCTCAGGCAGTCGACTTTGCTTCGCTCACAACAAATCGATCTTTCAATGAATTTTGTGTGCAGTCTTGGGCATGAACCTGTGCAAAATGCAACTAACCTAGGAGCTGAAGGTAAACGCCCATGTCTTTGCTGAATAGGCTCTGTAACAGTTGGAAGTTTACCCTAATTTGCATCAAATCAAAATCATCTTCAACGATGAGGCTGAATTATAGCTGCAGAACAATCGATAGTACTATCGATAGTATCGATAGTTTTGTTTTTGGCTGACCATCCATAGTTTTTTTTTTCACTATCGATACTATCGTCAAATTCCAAGAGTAAATACGGAGACTAAATGTAGTCACAGTCACATTTGCAAAAAATTTTCGACGCAGATTGTTAGACGTCTGTAACCTTTTATAGTTACATAGGGACCCAGTTTGACAGATTCTTAAATTTATAAAATATGTTCGTACATACGATTTTGCATATGTTCCAAACAAATTAATCTTCATTTCGTCAGACCATAGCATGTTGTTCTTACTATTACGTGGCAGGTGTTGCTTCCGTTTGCTGAGAAATGATACATTTCGAGAACTCTTCCATAAGTTTTATATCTTATTGTGCGACTTGAAACAGGAGATTAAGATCATTTTTGAGGCTTTTTGATGACTTGAAGAGATTAATCTTTGAAGTACGAATTAAAAGTTTATCAAAACTGACAGTTGTTCTACGCTTTCCTTTAGTAGTCTCTGCAGTTTTCTTTCACTAATTACTTTAATTACTTTAGTTTTGGGACACCTCATGGCCTGAACAATTTTCGTATATATAAAGGGTCCGCCAAATATTTTTTTTTTTTTTTGAAAATGCTATAAAAAAAAACTACTGAGTATTTTCTCAAATTTCTTTTTTTATTTGAAAGTATAATCTTTCCGGTTAATAATGGAAAATAATTTCATTCAAATGGCTGCCTCGGCTGGCCATGCAGTAGCCTACACGATCGGTCTAATTTTTAAGCACATTATCGATTGTGTGCAGCTGTATTTCACCAATGGCTTCACGAATATTGTCCTTTAAAGCGTCAATTGTCTCTGGCTTGTTGGCGTAACACTTATCTTTGACGGCACCCCACAGATAATAGTCCAACAGTGTCAAATCACAACTCCGAGGTGGCCAAACGACATCAGCTCTGCGGCTGATAATGCGATCTTCAAAAACAGGGCACAAAACATCGAGTGTAGCTTCGGCTGTGTGGCACGTAGCGCCGTCCTGTTGAAACCAAATATTGCTAATATCCTCCTCTTCAACTTTTGTGAACAAAAATTCGTTCAACATGGCCCGATAACGATCGCCATTGACTGTAATGGCCACTCCTTACTCATTTTCGAATAAAAATGACACAATTATGCCTCTGGACCAAAATCCGCACCAAACAGTGTCTCGTCTTGGGTGTATCGGCTTTTCAATGTATGCGTGCGGGTTTTCTGTGCCCCAAATGCGAATTTTTTGCTTGTTTACATACCCGCCAAGATCAAAATTAGCCTCATCTGAAAAGATGATTTATTTTGGCAAAATCGGCATCTTCTGTAAGTCGATCGCAGGCCCACTTAGCAAAGCGATAGTCAAGCGTATACACAACCATATTCGTTCAGCGGAAGAATAAAACTAATTGTCTGTCAAATCAGACATGAAAAAAAGAACGTTATATGGCGGATCCTTTATAATGATTACTCTTCCATCAAAATCATCAATACATCAAACTTAATGACATACTGGACAAAAATAAAGTGTCCCTATTATTTGTTCCAAAACTGTATATTTATTATTATTCTTTCCCGTTCACTTAAATTCTAATAATGTTGCTACAAATAGCACTCAAAAGAATCCGATAGTATCGATAGTTTTTTTGCAAACTATCGAAACTATCGAGTGGGTCGACTATCGGTAGTCTTGCAGCTCTAGGCTGAATTCCGAATGAATGAACATGTTAGCAAACAAAATTTTTGATTTTGGTACGAAACCAATCCTTATGATATCAAAGAGAGACTAACGCATCTCGAAAAGTCTCTGTTTGGTGTGAATTATGGGCTGGCGTCCATTAGAACGTCGTCCTTTAAAAACGACGATGATTACCAACTTCTTTTGGCCTGAATTGGATGATATAACTACCAAAGACAGCCATTGAGCAGAATGACGCTACGTGCCACTCAGTTCATGGCACATTTTAACTTCTGTGCAAGAAATTTTTTTTTTTAACTTGAGACCAGCACTCAGGGGATGACCCCTATTATGCAGTACATTGTGCTGGTACTAGAAAACTAAGTTATGGGGAGGAGGATAGAGGGAATAGTGTTTCTATACGTTTGATTTGAATTTACGCTTATCGTAAGTGATAGGAAAAACTTTCTCTGGAAGACTATTCCACAAACGAACGGTGCGACTGAACAGCGAATTCTAACAACAAGCAAACAATTTTTAAAAGCAAAGCGACGTACGTCCACTTCCATTCACATCAATTTCACAACTAAACGAAATTTGTTATTTTATTTATTATCTTGCTATTATCTGCTCATTTTTGTTCGGTTGTATACATATACGCTGTAGATAATTCGCAGCCAGATAAGTCTCAAAAGAGCTTATCTGTTCAATTATGCTATAATGCGTTGCGCGATTCGTTGGACAATCAACTACAAAGGCATAAACTCTACAGTAAAAATGAGTATTTCGTGAAAAATATGTGTTTATTAGGAATTAAATCTTTACTTCGTCAGAACACATTCCGTTATAGTACCGATAGAACAATGAAACGCACGCCATATATTTCGGCGATGCTCTAACGAATCAGTAGAGTTCGCTACCCTAACGTTATTAATAACCATATTCTCCTTTCTCCTGTACACTTTCGAGAAGCTCCAAAATAGACGTTGAAGCACCGGCCCATACATGAGAGTTATATTCCATTTTGGGTCGGTTATAGGTCTTGTAAATATTGAGAAGTTCAGATGGAGTGAAGTATTTCTCGCACCGTCTTAAAAAATCGAGGCACTGAAATACTTCTTAAAATGTGATCGATGCAACAGACATCACAATGAATCCTCATGCCCAGAACATCCAAAGCATCTGACTATTCAATATCTACATTACCCATAGTTACAGACGACACCACACCTCCACGTCTGCGTGTCAGAAAACTACATTGAGTCTTGCGCGCATTAAAATCAACGCGATTCGCACGACCCCGCTTGGATTTTGTGAGTATGTTATTCATATTCCGCCTTCACGCCTCAATCTTCAGAAGGCTCGCCATATGACCAAAAGAATACGAATGACAAAAATTGTCATCTGCGAAAGAGTAGATAGGATTGAAAGTCATTAAGAAATATTAAAAAGAGTTGGAGAAAGAACAGAACCTTGCGGTACCCCTTAATTTAACTTGAGCTCGTCGGATGAACAGATGGGTGTAGAAAGATCTCTGAGAAAACTCGATATAAATCAAGATAAGTGACTGCTAAGACCAAAATCACTTAGTTGGAAATGAGAGCCTCACTCCAAACTCTATCAAACACAATGCAGATATCTAGAGACACAGCCTTACTCTCGCCAAAACCACAAATAGACCCGTTCCACTTATCTGAGAGCAACGCCAGCAAGTCACCAGTAGAACGGCCCTTTCAGGCTGTACTGACGATCGCTTAGCAAATCGTTGAACTCCAAATATTTCACAAGGTGGTGATTAATCATATTCTCCATAACTTTAGAGAGAGCGGAACAAACTGCTATTGGGTGGCATTTCTTAGGGTTACTAGCCTCACACTTTTTAGGGATTGGCGTTACATTAGCAACCTTCCAGCAAGATGGAAAAGTACCTGTGCGATATGACGCACTGAAAATGTTGCTAAAGACGAAAGAAGATAACTGCTTCGGCACCAGCCCTGGTTGCCATTCGGTCCAGATGGCTTGTTTTATTTTTCAGGTGAGGATTACTTGTAAGCAATTCAGCCAAAATGTTTGGTCATTCTTTATAAGGACAAGAACCGAACTAGCGCTGTTCCTTAGAAATTTAACGAATGACCAGAAGCTCTTACTTCCACTAGGAAAAGTAAGAAATTTAGCACAAAGTCCCTGATCATAAAGAGCCTTTTCGCTCCTAAGTACAGCGCCACATGAAGATCTCGCATTTTTGCAAAGCAAATCAGCATCATCAAATTATGCAATTCCTGAATGCTTTCTCTCTGGATCTGTCTGCCACTTTACACATCAGATTAAGCCAAGATTTGTTCCTATCTATCCATCTCCAACCTTGTTATAATTACTACCATTTCTACCATGGCATCGCCGATTGTGTCAAGGAAACAAAGTTGCCACTTAAAATGCCCAAAAAAATCGTTAAACTCATTACGAGCAACCTCGTAATTAAAAATAAAGAGTTCCGTGTTCGTAAGTGGAACCTCATTTGTATAAGTTTACCGGACGCTGGTATAAAGAGTATAAATTCATTATCATTTAGGTCTTCTTACAGGCTCAGGTTTAACTTCATCTCAGAGAAGAGTACGAACTTCCAGTGAATACCAATTTAAGCGTTTCTTTTGCAAATTCAAATCTTCGCTATGTTATGCCTGGTAAGCACCGTCAACAGCTTGTCTTTGAATGAATTTTATTAGAAAAATGATTGTAATTGTAATTGATTTAAAACGCCTGGTTATAAATATGGTGGAGTTGATGCAGGGACTTATTTCCTTCTGTAATCCAAGTGTACTTATGGCGTTTGGTTACATAAATCTTTGTTTCCCAATAAACACAACCAAGGCAATCTTATGCTGCCAGTTAAATAATTAACGAAATGTAAGATTACACCAAAATTAAATGTCTTTACGTGCATAATGTCTTATTGAAAACACATGTTGGCGACATCTGTATCTTTCGTTATCGGCAGATATCACCAGAACAAGTCACTACATTGTCAGTCTTATTTGAATGTTTCCATATCAATTCGAAACTGGCAAATGTTAGTTTTTTTGAAACCGAATTGTGATAAGTTTATCGATCAGTAAACGCGAAAACTTTATTATCTTTGAACATTAACTTTCAGCTATGAAGTTGCTTTTGCTTAAGACTTGATAACACTTTGCTGCACAAACGACGGCAAATTTAAATCTTTCTTTTTTTGACTTGCATTCTATTTGAAGTTCTGTAATACCTCAAGCGTAAGCCAACCGTAAGCCATAAGAGAACAAACCTATTATGTATTATTATTTTTCATTTTCTATACGAACAAACTTATTATTATTGATTCATAAGTAAATTATTTGCACTTTTTTTCTATTCATTCTTTAAGCCATTATAACTACGACAGCCCGTATAAAGAAACTATAAAATAAATGTGTGATAAGTTTTGTGCATATTTTTTTATAGGCAATAACAATAACAACAACTATTACTAGAACAGCAATAAATTGTTTATTTATGCAAATTCTTTAAAAAGCAAATACTCACATACACGAAATAAATACATGCGAGTGCACAAGTACAGTATGCAAAACGAATATTCGTACACCCGATAAAAATAAGAAAATTTAGAAAATATTCAATGCAAAATCATATTTTTGAAAATTTCGTGCCTATTTATTGTTTTTATAACAAAATACAAGTAATATGTAGGTATCATATAAATCGACCGCTAGATGGCGGAGTATTCACATATTGGATAATAAAAACCGTATTCGTACAGAGTAATAATTTCAATAAAATTAAGAATATTATGCATAAGGATTAAAATTAATATTTTGTTGAATATCCTTTCTGCTTTATGACAGCATTGAGACGTCTTGGCATCGATTCCACTAGTTTGGGAGTTAATTGTGGTGATTTTTTAATCCATTCCGTCCTCAACGCTACCTTCAGGTCGTTTACGTTTCTAATCACAAATTCTCCATGGGGGTGAGATCTGGACTTTGAGGTGGCGTTTTGAGGTATTTGGGTAAGTTGTACAGAATCCAAAGTCGAGAATCCAGCGCTGTATGTTTGGAATCATTGTCCTGTTGAAAGATAAAATCCCTGGAAAAACTAATTTCTTCTTCACTTTGCTTTACATTTTTCTTTAAAATGAAATGTAGATTCCCAACTCCAAACCATTACCGAGCCTCCACCATGCTTGTAAGTAGGAATTAGGTTATGGCGAAATAAGCTCGTGTTCTTCTCTCGCCAAATTTTAACGCATCCATCTGATAATTTTATATTAAATATGGACTCATCCGTAAAAATAACTCTTTTCCAGAAGTTGAAATCCTTATTTTGGTATTTTTTAGCAAACGCAACCCGTTTTTGCTTATTAATCATGCTGACAAATGGTTTTCTGACAGCATACCGACTTTTGAATCCAATTTTTTAATGTAATTTCGAACTGTTTGAGGTGTAACGTGAATTCCAAAGTTCTGTTCCAAACTTACAGCCAATGTAACGCCAGTTGTAGAAGGATCGATGCGAATTTGGCAACGTAGGAATGAGCACTATCTTTTTGTCAATTTGCGCCGGTTTACATTTCGCTGCGATTTTTTAACTTGTCCGGTTATTTTATATTTCGACACTACGTATTGGCTAGTGGAAACACTGCGCTTCTTTAGTGTGGCCATTTTCTGTAAAGATTTTCCATCAATGTGTAGATCTATTACTATTTTTCGTTGTTCATCTGAAAGCTCACAGGATTTTCTGCGCATGTTAAATTTTCCCTACTCAACTTTTTATAATAATTCAACTGACTATGATATTTTATGAAAATGCAGACTGCAACAATAAAAACGGGGAACCACACAAATAAAAAAAGTTTAAAACTCGCGTTAACAACAAGAAAAACATGGCATTGCCATTTATGCGAATACGATTTTTGTTATCCATTATGTGAATACTCCGCCCTCAAGCGGTCAATTTATATGATACCTACTTTGTCATAAAAACAACAAATACGCACGAAATTTCCAAAAATTTGCTTATGCGTTGAATATTTTGTAAATTTTCTTATTTTTATCGGGTGTATGAATATGGGTGTTGCATACTGTACTTGTATATACTGTGAGCGTCAAATGAAAGTACCCACCTTATCTTATTTGAAAAACATGTTGATTATATTTATAAGAACAAACCTTAATAAAAAGCGATATATTGAAATGGATTGTTAATTAAGGTGAAATTAATTTTATTAAAACAAGGAACTAAAACTTAGCCACTTAGAAAATAGAACACTTTTTAAAAAAATATCCAGATTTTTCGCGTCATATTAAAGTAAACAGCAGAAAAACTAGTAAGCATTTTTCGAAAAATGGAAACTCTTTAATAACACTGGTCTACAAAAAACAATAAATATTCTGGCCTTTAAATAAAACTATATGGAGTATAAAGACTTTGATACGCTAAACTCAAATCCGTTTTCAGTTTTGTTTCATCGGACACAAATTTTTTTTATGTCAACATATTTCATCATAATTTGAACACTACTTGATCGATTTTAATCGACGTACCACCGAATGTTTAGAAACAACATTTTCTCTAAATAATCCGATTATTTATTTATTTTTTTTTTTTTTTTTTTGTATATTCAAGTTTCGGAAATGTTCATAACTTAGTTGCGAAAAAAATAATTTCACGCATAATTAAAGGAACTTTTTTTTTCAGAAGGTTAAAAAAAATTTACATTTTAAGCATTTAAATTAAAGCTTAAAATGTTGAGAATAAAAAAAAGCTATAAATCATTAAAATTGGTTGGCTATTGCTAATTCTATTCAAAGTTAAATGCAGGTACCTAACGTTGACCAAAATTAGCGGACAAATTTCTTCTTGCTGATTTGAGGAAATTTTGTTTTTCTTCATCTCTTTTTTTTCATTTTAAGCATTTAAATGAAAGCTGGATATGTTGAAAGTGCCTAGGTACGAAAGGCGATACCGAAGTTCCACATCCATAGTAGAGCTGCAAACCAATCGATAATACTATCGATAGTATTGAAGTTTTGTTTTTGGCTGACCAGCGCTAGTTTTTTTTTCACTATCGATACTATCGCCAAATTCTAAGAGTAAATACGGAGACTAAATTTAGTCAAAGTCAGTCACATTTGCAAAAATTTTTTCGACGCAAGTTGTTCGCCGTCTGTAAACTTTTATAGTTACATAGGCACACTGTTTTTCTGTTTCTTAAATGTCTATTTATTAAACTTAAATAAAGTATTGTTACGAAAATGAAAATGCTGAAAGCTTAATAATCGGCTACCAACTGCATGGGTAACAGTGTTGCCAGTTCGACTCCTTTTTGTGTATTATGATTTTACACCATTTGAATTACCGTTGATAAATCGAAGATTTGAGTCTGTACTACAACATTCGAAACTAATTATGAAATGCTATAAAAGATAGCGCATTAACTATGACGCTAAGATTTAGCGGGAATAGCAACAGCAGATGTACCAATTTAACAAAAAAATAAAACTAAAATCGAAGCGATGGGAGTGCCACACGGAGGTTATTCCGGGAACTTTTTGATTAAGGTATTAATCTTCATTTCATCAGACCATAGCATATTGTTCTAATAATTACGGTGCAGGTGCTGCTTCCGTTTGCTGAAAAATGACACATTTCGAGGACTCTTACCATAAGTCTACATTCTGTAAGTTTTTTTTCTTATTGTGCGACTTGAAACAGAAAAATAAGTTAATTTTGAGGCGAATTAAAAGTTGACAGTTGTTCTACGCTTTCTTCCCATAGTCTCTGCAGTTTTCTTTCACTGGATCTTATTAATTGCTTTAGTTTTGGAGCACTTCATGGTTTGAACAATTTTCGCTATATATTGGGATTACTCATCCATCAAAATCTTCGATACATAAAATGACATACTGGAAAAAATAAAGTGTCCCTATTTTTTGTTTCAACACTGTATATTTATTATTATTCTTTCCCTTTCATTTAAATTCTAATATTGTTGCCACTAGCACCTCTTAACAGAATCCGATAGTATCGATAGTATCGATATTTTTTCACAGTCTACCGAAACTATCGAATGGGCCGACTATCGATAGTTTTGCAGCTCTAGCCCATAGACCACAGAGGCCTATTGTGGAAAGCAGACATGCAAAGAATTTGTCAAGCTTTAATTTAAGTGCTTAACATGAAAAATTTTCATTCTGACAATTTTTTATGATTTTTTGAAAAAAAAAAAAAATTTTTTTGCGCCAACAATTTGTCCGAAACTGTTGAAAATACAAAAATTTGTAATTCAGGTGGTTTATAGGAAATTTTATTCCTAAACATCTGCTGGTACCTGGGTTGAAATCGGTCAAGTCGTTTTCCACATTTTACCATATTTTGAGCGAAAATTTGCCACGCCCATACAAAAAAATTTTGCCCTGAATACGGATTTGAATTCAGCGCATCGAAAAAAAAACTGGGTTTCACATAATTGGGTATTTCAACAGGACAATGAACCTAAGCATATATCCAAAATTATAAAGGAGTGGTGGCTTTAGCAAAAACTCTTGACCACCCGCCACAATCCCCAGCCCTGAACCCACTTGAGCACTTGTGGGAATATCTCGATAAGAGAATTAGAAAAAGGAACATTTCTGGTAAAGATGATCTAAGGCTAGCACTACAGGATGTGTGGAATAAAACTTCGTCAGAATTCACCCAAAAACTTGTTGATTCGATGTCTAAAAGATTAAAAGCCAGTTTAAAGTAAAACTTACCGCAAACAAAATATTAAATATAAACTTTTGAGCCCAATAGAGTTTTCTGCTTACTTTGATTTGAAGCGAAAAGTTCTGGATATTTTCATGAAAAGTGATCTATTTTCGAAGTGGCTAAGTTTTTGTTCATGTTTTAATAAAATCAATTTCACAATTGCTTTTTATTTATATCTGTTCTTAAGGGGCTGATACATTGGCAAACATTTGTATGCAAACATCGCAAATAGCCAATCGCATTCAACGAAAAGTAAGTTATCCATTGTTTGCAAACAAATGTTTGCCAATCTATCACTCCCTTTATAAGTATAATAAACATGTCTTTCAAATAAGATAAGGTGTTTACTTTCATTTGACGCTCACAGTATATAGTCATGTGGAAAATAATAGAGACACTTATGTATATCAAAATAGTTCAAAGCCAACTCTCTATTTATATTGAAACATTTATCAAAAAGATCTTATAAATTGTCTGCTTGAATTTCGATGACATAAACAACCGTTATTTGACAAATTTTGTGCCGTTTCTCAGTTGTAGCAGTTAAGCTTTTAGGGAAAACCGCAATGTGTCCCTATTATTTTTCACATGACTATACATGTGTACATATGTATACAGAATAGTTACGAGAATAGAATAAAACAAAAGAGAAGCCACGTACGAAAATAATAACAAAACTAATTGTAACGATAATTTTCATGAAATTGATAAATGTCAAGGGAGCGTGAGAGTGAAAGAGAGAGAGGGAAAACATAAATGTACGTAAAATAGTTTAAATGCATACGTGAGAGTATTATTTATAACTGCGTTTTAAATATGTATGTAAGTATGTGCCTACCATGCGGAAATAATAGAACGCATGAAAACCAGCAGCACACGTACAAATATGCATACCAATAAAAATAAATGTAGTACGTGTGTATGTACTACGTACGAGTACATATATATGTATGTATGCATGTGTATATAATAAACTCCCTCCCCCTTTGTAATAGGAAAACAAAGAAAGTCAATGCAGGTCTAATTGAAGTCAATTAGAAAATCATTTGTTTTGTCATTATAAGCCGCTTTTTGAAAAGGGAATGAAAATTACGTCACATATTGACATGCATGTGCATGCACACATATGTTTATATTATTTTTTAATATGCGCTTGTGTGTATAAATGTCATAATAATTACACGTTTAGGAAATAAAGCAAAAATAAGGGGAAAAAGAAAAATTTTTTGGTTTTTATTTCATTACGTTGCCGAATGGTTAAGTAACTTTAAGAAAAATTCCATTTCAATTACTTAGTTTTAGACAAGATAGTCGTTGTCAAAGCGTTTCAATATTTTTCTTTTTTTAATTCTTAATTTTTTTCTTAATTGCTTACTGAATTCTTAATTTCAATTTTAGCGACTTTTTTATCTGCCCACCTCTGTGTATACGGAACGGGTACATTATTAAAGCAACATAACTCCTAAACGTATAAAATAGGTATCAAAAGACAAGTCAGATCTCCATACAGAAGTGTGTAAAACATGAGCTTAGTTTAGATTAAATGGGCCAATTACGTTCAAAAGAACAAGAATGTTCAGGTTAACACATGATGTAGTAAATAGTATATGAAAATTTAAAGTCAATCCATTTGAGATCAACAATGATTTAGTTTTTCAATTTAGCAAAGGCATTTAGATTTTCTACTCAAACTGTTTAAAATCAATAAGCATCGGAAGTACCTCTGGCATCAACATTAATACCAAAAAAGGGACAGCATCATATGGATGATCAGGAAGGCTTCACTTACTAGGAAACGGTCACACTAAGTAAGCAAAAGAAAGTACGATTAATGATGGACCCACCACTGCATAATTATATGGAGGTGTTGTATCTAGGTAACGATAGATGGCAGCCCCATCACCCTGGGACAGTTTACAGCAGACTAATCATCTACTTAACTCTAATAGATTGATTAACTAAACTAACACCAGGCAAAATACTGAAAAACAGAATATAACGGCAACAACCTTTGGCATATGAAATAGGACGCACATTACGCAATGGAACGTATGAAGTCTTCGTGAAACAGCAAGGCTTGCGCAACTAGAACATCAAATCGATGTCTTGGCAATGACGAACGAATGGTAATACTGTACTGCGAACCAGCGTCCGGCAAACTAATATTAATGCATTTTACAATTGCGGTAGTAATTGAGAGTCTCAGTCTCAGGCCACTTTGCACTGTGTTTTTCCACTTGTTTTCTCTGTACTTCTCTTTTTTTTATTTTTTTTGCATATTTTTTGCCTATGCGTGTGACTACGTACATGTGCAAAGAGAAGAGAAGAGCAGCTCTTCGCCGCAATCTGCTGTAAGTGGAGAAGAAAATAGTGGCGAAAGAGGAGTCGGGAGCATTATGTCGAACAAAATCAAGAACTCTCTTCAGACATAAAAACCAAATTGTGATAATGGCTCGCAGTAAGACATATTACTATAGTACAGTGCTATGACACAACGGAAGATGTCGACGACACTAAGAAGGATGAATTCTACACACAAGTAACACTAGCGCTGGGCAGTATTCGAACAGGAGACGAACGGCTGACTTTAACGCGAAAAACGGAAGCGACAACACCAACATTCGCTCTACCATGGGAAAGCACAGTTGTGGAGTTAAAAACAACAATGGAGAGCGAGTAATAGAGCTATGCCTGACATACCAACTAGTCATGTGTGGCTTTATCTTCCCGCATAAGGGGATTCATAAGCACACATGAACATCGCCGAGCGGCAACTTACGCAATCAGATTGATCACATACATATATAGGTATTCTTGAGTAGAATCCTTAAGATTCAAGGAAACCGTGGTGAACCAGAAAACGCCTGGCGACGCACAATTATACAAGAACTAAGACAAAACAATCTTGCATGGAGGGGTACTGGGAAAAAACCATTCGAAGTAGTCATTTGATGGAAGATGAAGTTTTCTTTTCTTCTCATAATTCGTAAGAGTTTTAAGTTTTAAGGCTTCACGTTGTATTGGTTTTGTTTTGAAGCGATCAAAAATTCAGTTCAATGCTTTAATTTGAGCAACCTTAGTCCAACCAAAATAAAAGACGAGCTGATTGAGTTTAAACGATACAATACAAGCTGCCAGGACGAATACCGTAGTGATCGACCAAATGAGGCGTTCACGCCAGAAATTGTTGAAAAAAATCAGAATATGATATGGGTTGATCACCTGCTGAAAGTAAGTGAGCTTGCAGAAATGCCAGGTATTTCAAAAAATCGTGTATTGACCGAAAATTTCGAGATAAGAAAGCATAATCGAATAAAAACAGCGTCGTAAAGATGTTTCAATAGAGTGTTAGACGGTGCTTTACAAATAAAGCTGAGTTTTTGTTGTCGATCCATAAGCACAGATAAGACATGGATCATCACTTAACATCAAAGCAAAAGTAACAGTGAAATCAGTGCACTGTACTGGGGTAATTATGTTCAAAAAAAGCGTAGACAGTTCTATCTGCAGGCATTATCAGGGCTTCCGTCTCTGGGATGAGCACGATTTAAATTTTATTGATATTTTGAGAAAGGAAAAAAACAATCAAAGCCGGGTATTATTGTAACTCTTAAGGTTCAATAAGACGTAACTTATTAAGTAAGTTGGTTCAAGTTCGAGTCCCAGCAGAAGACATGACGAAGAAAAAATGTCTAATAATAAAAAAACAAAAAAACAAGACTCCAACTTCCCTCCAGACAATTCCATCTAAAAAATAAAGAAAAAAGCCCCCTGTGACCTTTCCGCATGCCTCTGGCGATGATGACAAACATCAGACGAATGATCAGGAAAAACACGCCACCTACTGGGAAAAATTACAATGCTAAAGTACAGATCACCACCAATTAGCAAGGATCTTCACCACTAAACAAAAAAATCATATGGAGGAAGCTACAGCGGATTAATCATCTACTTAGCTTAAGTGATCAAATTGATTAAAGAAACCGAAACAATTATGCTCCCTAAAGGAGTGACGGAACAAAAAGACGTACCTTAACATAGCGCCATAGTTGTAACACAAGCAACCATCCTTATGGGCAACAATGTGTTCGATTAGTAGTGACATACCATAATGCCATAACAGACCAATTCGATTTTGAATGTGTAGACTATAGTTATGGTTACGACGTTATGTTAAGTGACGTCTAATAGAGCCCTTATCGTTACTATTTTATTATTCTATTAAAAACTGTATGAAAAGTTTTGGATGGTAAGTTGTGTCTTGTCTGACATTTAACCTTGGCACTGCAGTTAAGAATGCTTAACATATTGTTCGTCTAAAGATGTGAAGTGGTTTTGGGTTGGTGAGTAAAAATTGCCAGAAAATTTGAAAGTCATCAGTTTTCCGAAGGACCATAGTAAAGCGTGTTTATTATAGAGCTGTAGAACTTTAAGTTGGCATTACTTTTCAAGATGGCGACCGATTTAACAGTTGTCAAGTGATTATTCTCAGTTTGGCTTGGCAATTCATCATGACTAGACTCACACCTGAACAACGCTTGCAATTAGTGCAATTTTATTACGAAAATAATGGTTCTGTGCGGAAAAACCTATCGCGCACTACGTCCATTTTATCGTCGGCAAAATCGTCCATCAGAGCAGTTAATTCGATTAACCATGGAACGTTTTCGCACCACGTTTACTCTTATTGATAACTCGCATCCCCAGAGACGCTGTATGATGCGTACAGAAGAAGATATTGCTGCTGTAGAGCGTAGCATTGAGGAAGACCCGAATGAGTCCATCCGCCGTCGAGCACAGGAATTGGATCTGTGTCCATCCACTTTATGGAAGATTTTGCGGAAGGATCTTGGTCTGCGTGCTTACAATATTCAACTCGTGCAAGAATTGAAGCCAAACGATCATCAGTTAAGACGTAGATTCGTCGAATGGGCCCAAAACGAGATTACCGTTGTTCCCGATTTTCATAAGCGAATT
Organism: Wohlfahrtia magnifica; assembly: GCA_023159175.1. Classification (NCBI taxonomy): domain Eukaryota; kingdom Metazoa; phylum Arthropoda; class Insecta; order Diptera; family Sarcophagidae; genus Wohlfahrtia; species Wohlfahrtia magnifica. The sequence goes on along the minus strand of JAKWBJ010000484.1, from coordinate 2,958,510 downwards.
TTGTTTACCGATGAAGCGCACTTCTGGTTGAATGGCTACGTCAACAAACAAAACTGCCGCATTTGTAGTGAAGGTAATCCTCAAGTGTATGTGGAAACACCGTTACATCCAGAAAAACTGACTGTTTGGTGCGCTTTATGGGCTGGTGGAATCATTGGTCCGTACTTTTTCAAAAACGATGGTGGCCAAAACGTTACAGTCAATGGTGATCGGTATAGAGCCATGATTACTAAATTTTTCATTCCTGAATTGAATAACCATGATGTCCAGGAGATGTGGTTTCAACAAGACGGCGCAACATGTCACAATTGGCCTCCAAGATCTTGAGATTTAACACCGCTAGACTACTTTCTGTGGGGCTATGTAAAGTCATTGGTCTATGCGGTAAAGCCACAAATGCTTGACTATTTGGAAGACAACATTCGCCGTTTTATTGCCGATATACGGCTACAAATGTTGGAAAAAGTCATCGAAAATTGGACGTCCAGATTGGACTACATCCGCGCCAGCCGTGGCGGTCATATGCTAGAAATCATATTTGAAATGTAATGCCACAAGATTATCTTTCGGATAAATAAAATTCATGTCAATCGAATATCGTTGTTTTATTGCCACTTAAAGTTCTATACCTCTATAAAAAAACACCCTTTATAAGTAAAATTGATTTTTCCCTCAGCTTTAAAAACATTAATTTTATGCAAACACATTGAGGACGGCGTATATCAGAAGTGGCTCAAATGCGTACGATTTATCTGACAAGGTGGTGAACATAAAGATGTGGCTTTTATTACCATTCGATGGTGCAATATAGCAAAAAATTTGTTAAAAGAAAAAGACCGAAATTAATGCATACACCCAATAAAATCGCAATATTAAGACCCAACTGTGTATAATATAATTTTGCTTCTATAAACTACTGGCAAAAACTCTACGAAAAGCCTATCATAGACTTAATCAACATTTTAGTGGCTATAAAGTACTTTTTGTATAGTTGTGTTAGTGGGAGTTGAATTGAATCGGTAAATGAGATTTATTCGTATCTGGTTGAATTTATTTTTTATTACAAATATAAACATTTTAATACATATTTAGTGTAAAAATGTATATGTATTATCAGAAAAACAACACAATTTAAATAAAAATTTAAAAAAATCGACGCACACCCGCTACTCATGCTTAAACGTCGCTGTTTCAGTGACGAATAAAAGCGAGAGCATCCATTTCACAAAGTGTTTCTTTCGTTATCGTTTTGAATATAACCAGCGTTGCCAAATGTACAGATTTATCGGTATTTTGCAGTTTGTTTAAGCACTAAGCAGTTTTGAAATTTTTTGTTTAAAAAGTAAGTTTTTCTGTAAATTGTACAGATTTTGCAGTTTTTAACATTTTCGATTTTTATGTTCACTTTTGTTATGTCAAATACACCTCAATTGTTGAATATAAGTGTGATGAGGTGTACTCATACCTTTCTTAATGATTCAATGTAATTATTCCTTTTTTTATACTCACATTGAAGCTAAGAAATTTGCGTTTTTCTGCGTAGTCGTTTCAGAAACACTAAATTTGTTGGCAAAAGAACAGTGGGATCACATAACATACTACGTAAGTATGTACGTATGAGTGATATATCCGTTTCCCTAATAAAATATTAAATATTAATAAAAGTTTTAGCCTTAAATGTAATTTTTTTGCGGAATTTTTTTTGTTTTTGTTTTTATTTTATAAATAAAGTAAAAAAATTTTCGAGTTACGCGAATATATGTTGTAGAGGTTGCATTCTATTTGGAAATAACTTTTTATCTTTAAAACAAGAGCTAATCCAAAAAAGCGGTTAGCACCACTGGATGCAGCGTATTTAAAACCGACTTATGCACGAGCTGCCATGCTTGTCGTAACACACACAGTATCATTATATCATTATTTATGCACATTAATTTTAATTCGTTATATTATACTTGAATAAAAGATACATTTGATATAAATTATCCAGTATGTTCTGTAAATCGAATCGACTGAAATTGAAATCGTATGGAACTTTATATTGCTTAAGTTTCAAATCAAAAACTCACAATTCGAATAACTTCTTCGATTATCAAAAGTGTAAAATAATTGGCGTATATGTATATTTTTGCACTTTCTTAAGTATGTGCAGTTTTTCACTTTATCAGTTTTTTTTCTTCCTGATTTTCAGTTTTCCTAAAAGAAAATTATGGCAACACTGCATATAACACACATACAGCTGTTTACATACGTAAAGTGCGATTGGGTTCGTTAAAAACGCAAGCATACTAAAGTGAACGAAACTTGACGAAAACATACATTTGATTGTGTGAAATCGCACAGTCGTTTAAGCTAGCCGACGCATATTATAGTTAAGCCTTAAGCCAAATTCACTGCTCTTATGTGTTTCAATGAGTTAGAGCTGCAAGTTTGGGTTTCTGGTTTTGTAAAGTATGTTAAAGCTGCTATTATTCTGCTCATAACTCTTTACTTAAAAAAGACCATCATATATAGTCAATCGGGTGAGATACATATGTTTGTACATGATTTTGCTAAAAGTGCAGGAAGAATTTGTTTTTTTTTCTTTTCAATTTTGTCACAGGTTTATTAATTTTTAGATTGGGCCCCTCTATCCAATTGTCCGTCCGTCCACTTAATATGTACACATTTGTGGGTAAAAAAAACCAACAAAAAAATAAAAAAAATTTAAGGTTTGCGTGTCGTGATGACATTGCGAATTATAATTTGTACAAATCATGAGATTGAACACGCAAATTGTTGTTGCCTATACAAATACTGCAATAGCAACAACAACAGCAAGAACAACAACGAAAGACTAAAGATAAAATTGCACAAATTGTGAAATTACCAGGGATAAATAGTCAGCTTTTTTCTTCTAAAATTTTTCTCACATTAAAATAGGAAAAGAAAAAAATTTTGCCCGTTTTTTCATGTTTTTGTGCTGAAGAAGAAATCGTTGAAAAGATTTTCGAATAAAAACAAGAAGAAGAAGAATTGTAAACTGAAAAAACCACACAAGTTGCAGTTGTGGCAACTGCAAAAATACATGTGTAAGTACCTACAGAAAAGTAAAAAACATTAAAAAGCAAATAATTTTGCTTAATTAGCAATTCATTGTAAATTTGCAACATCAACATTAATAGCAAAAACAACAAACAACAAACGACAATTGCAACAGCAACGAGCAACGATCATGATTAGCGTTTAACAAAAATAATGAAGCAAAATTCCAATGAGCGCTGGGACTTGGGAACTGACCGATTGGGGAATAGACAGACACGGCTAAGAATTTATGTAGGTATTCAAAAAAAAAAAAAAAAACCGCCTGGTTTGTTCATGTATTTGAAAGGATCTTTTTTTTAAATTTATCTTGAATACATGCCGACAGACTTGCCAACTTAATCATCCGTGCAATTGCTGATTCGTTTTTCACATCTTCACACCCAGTGATCTTCTTTTTTAGTACTGAACATACCATCACTTATGGTACATAGACGACCCATACATTCTCCCCAACAATATGCATAATTATCATTATTTGCTCTTAATGATCTCAATTATTTAATGGATAACGTTTTTCCTTTTTTTGTTGTTTATTGGCATTATTTAACTGTCTGTTAAGTAACTTTATTGTTGTTGTTGTCGTTTTGCTTAAAAAAGGCTGCCAAAGCTTTATTTTTATTTTTTTGTTTATTTTGAAAAGAAAAATGTTTTTTATATGAAATTTGCCAACTTGTTGTTGTTGTTGTTGTTGCCTCTACAGTTCAACAAACATCCAACCGTAACTATTTGACTGACTGACTGACTATCTGACGAGAGTGTTTTGTATTTTAGTTAAACTTACATCCATGCATACATACACTGAAAGCTGCTGTGTTGCCACATTTCAATTTTTATTATTTCGTTCAAAGCTTTGCACGTAATTTGCGCGCAATGAGCGCAAAAACACAACAAAAACAGAGGAAAAAAATCCAAACATACTCTCATTTACTGGTACTCAGCAGCAAATACAAGAAAAACAGCATATTCGTCGTTGGTCGCTCGTTCGTTTGGTTGTTTGTTAAATTCATTCGTTTTTCATTCGTTAAAGTACTTGTTTCATCTCGTTTTACCATAATAGTAATAATAATGAAGAGATGGTCAGAAATTTTTTCTCTCTTTTTTGAATTTTCCTTAGTCCAATAAAACACTCTTAAAAATGGTCATATTTCCTTGCCAGATGAATTCGCCGTATATAGAATTGCTTGTGCTTTGCCTGTGTAAACTCTTTTTAAAAATTTTCTCTTAAAAAATTGTTTGCTTTTATAAATTTATCAAGTGCGTGTATGTGTGTTCGTGGAGTATGCTCCCCAATAAATTAATAAAACAAAAACAAAAAGAATTCAAACCAGTGTTGTCGCTGTTGGTAGAATATTTTTTATATAGAAGGACGCTGAACTAAATAGAATTTTGGTAGATTTTTGCTGATGCTTAAAAATTTAAAAATATCTATGATAATACTAAATCTGTTGCTAAATCTGTTTTTCTGATGGTTGGAAGCTGTCAGAAAATTATTCTCATTCCGTAGTAGATTATAAACCCATTGCTATTCTTCCCTTTTTTATCTAAAGTTATGGAGAATATTATAAGTAGGCAAACTATCTCAGGCAATCAGAGCTTTTATCTGACAGGAAATCCTGCTTTTTAAAGGAGAGAAGCTGTATTACGGCGCTAACTGATGTAATTGAAAATTTGAGGGGTGATCTTGAGAAGAGTTGCGTTTTTTTCTAGTTTTATTGTTACAGTTGACCATGCAATTTTAGTAAACTTGAAAATTTTTTTATATTTGTTCGGAGGCGTGTAAACAATTGCAGAATTAGCTTACAGATCGGCATCAGACAGTTCCATTGAATGACAAATATTCGGCTGCCAGAGGTGTACCGCAGGTCTTAATTATTGGGCCTCTATTATTCTGCCTGTTCATCAACGATTTACCTGACGTTATAGAACACTGAGGTGTACAAATGTACGCCGATAATGTGGTGATTTATAGAAGTTTCTTGGCGAATGATATCCATATCTGTGCGAATTATTTGAACAGCAATCCAGCTAGTTAATCCTAGTTGTTGAGTTGAGTTGTCTATGAACAATGGACATCAATCCTTTTAAATCGGACTGAATTTTTATTAATGATAATAATATCGGTCTGGATAAGGACATCCTGCTAAAGATTGACGATAATATAATTGCATTTGTTCGGTGCTGCAAAAACTTGGGGGTTGTTTTTAACAACAGCCTTTCATGGTACAATCATATATCGACAGTAGTTTGTCAAGTATATGGAATTTTTCGAAATCTTTGGTTCGGTAAACATTAAACACCTTTGGAAATACGTAAATTTAACAAACTTAGGGTTACTTACAAGCCAGATATTTCTATGACATAGGACCACTTACGTACCACAGACGTATTTTGTTAATTTTCTGAAATTTATAAATTTTATCTTCTTACATAAAATATTAAAAATATTTATTAGGCAGGTCTGTACGTGGTATCTACTACCGAGTCAAATCCAAACTGTTAGTAACGTAAACAAGCTTAAGGATGAACTCTTGAAGTACTTCTGCTAACCAACATATTAAGTAGAGAATTTGATTTATAAGTAACTCTTTAATTTATAATTTTATTTTGCTATCATTTGATTTATTTCTTTTTATATATACATTGGCTCACAGTCAAAATGAGACAGGCTATAGCCTTTTTAGGGGAATTATTGATATTTAATAAGAAGCAAATCTGATAGGCAAAAGTGTTCGTTATTTTAATTTATTAATTTCAAAGCTTATAAAAGCGTATTATTTCGAATAAATTATGTATGAAAATTATAAGTATGAAAATACACCTCACAGTGAAAGTGATGCACTAACATGATATATATTTTAGACTTAATTTTAATATATCATTGAGCCATTTACTGAAATAATAGCTTATAAACGACGCATTTCAATTCTAATAAATAAATCTGCCTTTACTTTCACTGTAGAACATCGTGAAGATGTTTTTGTGTTTTAATGGCATCTTTTTTGATATTTTGAACAAGATGGGTACGTCAATTTTCAATAATGTCTAAGTCCACAAAGTGTACTAGAACTTCTTTACAATGCTTGTTTTATGGTTCAGGTTATTGCCTTGTTTAAAGCGCCAGCTTCCAAAAAGAACTAAAGTTGTTCACTGATTGCATCCAATTGTCTTCAAATAGTTTCAAATTTGTTGCAATAAGAACTTGAATGCAAGCTCTAACAGACCATGTTCAACGCCAAACCATATCTAAAACATTGTCCAGCAAAGAGCTGTTCTTTTATTCGCTCTTTACGCGTATGTCTCACACGCATAGGAAAAAGATAAGCAGAAAATATACAAAGAGAACTAAAGAGAAAACAAATGGAAAAATTCAGTGCAAAATAGCTTGAGTGAGAGCTCTCAAATTACGTCCGCAGTTGTAAAATGTATTAATTTAGTTTGCCGGACAATGATCTAAACCATTGTCAAGCAAAGAGCGGCTCTTCTCTTCAGTTTTCACACGTATGCCTTGCACGCATTGGAAAAAAATAAGCAAAACTTATACAAAGAGTACTAAAGAGAAAACAAATGGCTTGAGTAAGAGCTCTCAAATTATTTCCACAGTTGTAAAATGCATTAATATTAGTTTGCCGGACAATGATCTAAAGTTTAGATTCTAAGCCCAATTGTTTTCTTAGATGTACATTTAACAGCGTTAACATTTATACATACAGTGTACAAAAATGAGAGTGAACACTTTATTTTGCCGCTCACAGTATATCAACAAATGTAAAAATGTTAGTAAAAATTGTTATTCATATCAAAAATATGTTTTTTTTTTTAATGGTTTTTAAAAGTTAATAGATTTATATGGATTTTTGTGATTTTTTAAAAACAATTTGGTATAATTAACTTTTTGCAATGGCAACACTGATTAACAATGAATAAACTTTCGTTTATTCTTTCTCCTTCGGTTACATACTCATGTATGCATGTGTGTTTGTTTCATTTCGTTTCGTGTTGAGAGAGCGTTTATGTATTATGTGGAAAAAAGGTCATAAATGGCAAAGTAAAGAGCGAAGTTTATAGCAAAGACAAAAAAAAATTAAAATGCTTACAATTGTACGTAAGCCCTGTTGCCAAATTTCTATTGCATATACAACACACAAACACACATTGTGCCATACAGTTTATTGTATATGGATATTTTTTTATGACAATTTTTTACTGTAGTAATAAAATAAAATGCCAACAAAAATGGTGTAGAACAGCCACAACAACTATAGGCAAGTACACTCATACATATGTAAATGTTATCAGTTCTTATAAGGTTGTACGATTTTTTTTTTAGCAAATCATAATCACTAACGGCATATTTTTTTGTATACAAAGCAACTTGACACTCACACAGGCACTTACTCGCTCGTTTAGTCTCACTCTTCAACATAATTGATGGCTAAGCAATAGGTACCTACATATTTAATTTTAGTTTTAATTTATCTCATTTGGTTTTTGTTGTTTTTTTCAATAGGTTGGTGTACTTTTCTTGTTTTTGCTTTTGTTTTTTTAATAAAAATAACATTGTTTTGGTATGTTGTTATTGTTATTCTTGTTTTAGTTTTTGTGATAACGATAATGATGGATAGAGATGATGAGAAGATGTTGAGCATTTTGCTATGGTGAGTGAAATGAGACACTTTTTTGTTTGTTTGCTCGTTTATTTTTTCATCAATTGCATTTGTTTTGTAATAATTTTTTGTGTGGCTCTGTATTACAATCTTTTCATTTTCTCTATGAATAATGGGTGTTTTGTGTATGCGGTAAACCACATGTTATTGTCTTGTTTTTTATTTATTTTTTTATGGCAATTTTAAGCAGTCAACTACAGCCAGACAGCAGGTTCAAACAATTTTGAACTTTTCACACTTTTTTGCGGTTTTCAGTTTTACGAAATGACTGCTTTTCTATGCTTTATGCTTTGAATTAGCCAACTTTGTGTTAACGGTTTTTAATTTTACAATAGGTAGGTACCTACAATGTATGTTTTCTTCTTTTTTCTTTTGTTTATAATTATGAAATAAGTTGGTGTCATGACGTTGTGCAATATCTCTCATACAATTACAATGACAAACCAAAATAGAGCGTTAATCGAATTGTGAACGCTCTGCAATTGGAAATTCCTATTTCGAAAGTGAAGTTGGTTGTGAACAACAAAAGAGGCAAAAGATTGACGAACACAAGGACACAATTTTAACGCTTTCAACACAACGCTCAACTCTCTTATTTAGGTTGGTCTTTAAGTCAAAAGATTCTTGTGTGTCCCTATAAACAATTGTCCGTTGAATTTGAGTTCTAATGCGTTTATCCTGGGCAAGGATTTTAGTTCTCCACATCTTCTGTTTTTTCCCAAGGCACCGGTTTGGATTTTTCGTGGAGCAGCGCTCCAAGTCGAGCAGCAGTCACAAAGTAGATATGACTTTAACTACCTTAAGTTTTACTCGGTATTTTGACCATAAGTGTTTAATAGGTATCATCTTTAAAGCTTAAAGCTTTTGTTCCAACGTCGCCTGAATAGCAGGAGAAGAAGGAATTGTACGTTGTCGCATATGAGGTTGTTGATATGTTAGACCCTATGAATCATTTGATGTCTAAAGTTACACTCTAAGTTACAAATAAAAAAATCGAATCGCCCTGCCGATTCTTCTGCACTAGTGTCGTATTCTTGTGGCCCCTATGGGAACTTTTAAGTACTTTCTAAAAATCTTATCGAGATTTACCAGTGACACCGCTCAGAGACAAAAATTCTATATCAAGATGCCTTGTAGAACTGGGCAATCTCATAATGTGTCCAATCATACATACATATATGTATACATTCCTTTCACTCCTAGGTGAAGCAAAACTAAGCTTATCTGAAGTTAAAGCTTAATTATGGCACTAGGAGTGTTTAGATATCCGAACCTTAGCTTCTACCGTCTTCTGCCAGGAGATGAATGGCCGTCCACGTCTATGTCTCCCTTGACGATTCCATTCGAGGCCTGTTGTGGTAATGTCGTTGTACGGTTTACGGAGTGTATGGCCTATCCAAACCATTAACGATGGCAAATTTCCATTTATATGGGCTATGACCCATATTTTGTCGTTAGACTAGAAAACGCGCAGCAGCTTTTTACTACATCTGCTATTGAATCACATGTGGTGTCCAAGTAGTAGATCTCATTCACATGCACTCCTATAGAGCATTTGAATCGAATTATCTACAGCTCTGAGTTAATAAGCATTGGCCTCGTTTTGTCTACTTTGTTGCAGATACCTGACTGCATTCTCAGCTTGGATATCATATGTGAAAATTTATATGCCAGTGAGACCACAATTTATGACACTTTTCGAGGTTATAGCTTATTTCAGAACATTGTCTAGTGCTGGATTGAATAAAGACAGGGCTGAACTTCTTTACAATCCAATCATATAGTGCCCAGTAAACCTATCTACCCGTAAGAAGCCTACTCGAATTGTTCAAGTGATGACATTAGAACACCTCAACTCCTTCTTCTCCACCTTCCGCCCATCTAGCAAATTCTACATCACAACCAAGAGGATGTGAATGTCTAAGGACTCACTCATATGGTATTTTTTTCCCGTATGTACTGATATGACTGGCACATAGTAGGTATTAGTGAGACATGGTGTAGTTCTAGTTGGGCCAGTGAATGAAAATAGTTGAGAAGACATTCCGAGGTACTTTTGTGTTACTTCAAAAACTCGAAGTCAAATCAAACAATTTTGAAAAATGAGTTGACTTATAAATCCGCCAAATAATTTTTTTTTTTTTTTTTAAAACAGGTCGGCTGTGTGGCACGTAGCGCCGTCCTGTTGAAATCAAATGCTGCTAATATCCTCCTCTTCAATTTTTGTGAACAAAAATTCGTTTAACATGGCTCGATAACGATCGCCTTTGACTGTAACGGCCACTCCTTGCTATTTTTCGAAGAAAAATGGCCCAATTATGCCTCTGGACCGAAATCCGCACCAAACAGTGACTCGTCTTGGGTGAATTTTCAATGTATGCGTGCGGGCTTTCTGTGCCCCAAATGCGACAATTTTGCTTGTTTACATACCCATCTTCTGTAAGTCGATCGCAGGCCCACTTAGCGAAGCGAAAACGCATTGGATACACAACCATATTCGTTCAGCGGAAGGATAAAACTAATTATCTGTCAAATCAGACATGAGCTAAGTGTTACCTTTTACCAAATAAGTACTTGTTGAAAAAAACGTTAGATGGTGGACCCTATAGGATCGTCACGCCTTTTATTATTATTATTTTTTTTCTGAGAGGAATCATATTAACAAATGTTGACCATTCTTCCATGTTGTGTGTCGGTGGGAACATTTTTTGAGCAAAAAGCCTTTACTTTTGCCATTTAAACTCACACCTAAAAGCTTAACTATCAGTCACTAATACGGTGCAAAAGAAATAAAAATTCCGTCAATAAATACTCATGTACGAGTATGTACTTCTTAGGATCGCCGAACATTGTGTCCTAAAGTACACTTGCCGTTACAAAGCTAATCAATATAAAACAAGCACTTTAACAAATGGGTATCATGCAATAATCTCTTCAAAACACTTCAAGTCTATAAATAATTGACAAAACGAGTAAAAATGACGGAAGTGAGTTAAAAAAAAGGTATAACATTCAGCACTTTACGTAATTCACTTGGAACAGCAGGTATAATTCCCACCATGGCAATCCCCATTCCCAAAAAACCAGCCAACCATCAATCTATCCATTTATTCATTCATTCATTCATTGTCATAAACCTTTAAGTACTAGAAGAAGAAGAAGTAGAGAAAACAAGAAATCATTAGCAGACAGTAAAAATTCACTTTAAAAAAAATCCTTCGTGTCTTTCTTTATCAGAGATGAGATACTCATTTTCTCTATATTCAATAAATCATTTGTATACGACAGCAACAACAACAACAACAACAACCAACCCAACATCTCATCAATTTAATATTTTTAAGGCCATTTTTTCTCGTTTTCAAAATAAAAACTACCAGCAGAGAAAATGCCAAAAAATAAAGAATAAAAATGGAGAACTAAAAATTGACGTCATTGAACGACAAAAAAAAAGAACGACAGCAGCATATGTTCGAAAAACAAACCAATCCAACGCTACTGCAAGCGCAAAAGAACTTACCCGTTGGACAGCCATCACAACACTAACAAACTCAACTTAGTGTTTAACGAACGTACTGTACTTTTACCCAGAAAAAGAAAACAACACAGAGAAATCAAATGGCATAAAAGGAAAACACGAAACAAGTTTAATTACACTAAACACACATACTCTTGTACTCATTTGTACACACACCCATTTAAAAAGTATTGCTGACGACGAAAACAACCCATCAAAAAGTGGTGAAAAAATTAAGACACAGTTTTGGCGGTGATTGGTTGTTTTGTTCGTGAGTATAACGACTTAATACGACAGTAACCGATTGCCGCTAACGTTAACCAATAGAAGTGTTTTCGTTGATGCTGTTCAGAAACAGAGCGAAAAATAAAAAAGAGAAAAATTGAAAAAGGGGATGGATTTTGTTGGTGTTTTTGGTTTTACGTTTCAGTTCAGTGCCGTAGCGTTCGTGGTGCCTGATGCACGCATGTTGGCGCGCGGATTTTGGCTGGTAATGAGCGGGTTATGGTTTATCGTGTGGGATATTTTTGTTTCTTATTTTTAGATTATTACGAAGCAGTATTTAAAGTCGAAATACCACTTTAAATTTTAAAATATGAAATTTAAATTTTATGGCTGCTCAAATGCAGTAACAAAATTGTTCGATTGGTTCTTTCTACCTATTGGAAGAAAGAAAGGAAAATTCTTTTAAGCCTGTGTTCATTGCAAGCGGTAAATGGCCGAAGAACAAATTTTATCTGTAATACGATTTACTCTCTGGTTGAACGTGGTAGAAAGACGAGGACAACTAATAATAAAATCGATTTTTATCAGCAAATCTTTTGATTTTATAAAATTTAGTTCTATACTCTGGTGCACTACACCTCGCTTACGCACTGGTTGAGGACTATTTAAAGCTTCATTAAGTCCGGGCTGCCATACTTAAGTTTCTTAGATCTAGAGCCTCAAAGTCTAGTGTTCTAAGTATCTGGCAATTAGTCAATCCTTGATCAGATTGAAGATGTTATGTGGTGTTGCACAGTAAGGTTCCGAACTGACATATAGGTAGGCTGTCATGGAACCTTTTCAGGTCGATGCATACGCTATTTTATTATCAGATGATAATACAGTGTCCAGGTACCCAAACATTTGGACCTCATTTATAAGGGAAAGCCTTTCCAACGTAAAGTAGAATTATTGACCGGTCTACATATCACACCATTCGAGCCAAGTGCCCTCAAGGCTGCCTGGCTGTCAGAGTATATATGGATGGTCTTGCCCTTGAACCCATTTTCCAGGTTGATCTGCGTACATATGGTAATGGCTATGATCTCAGCATGGAAGATACTCAGGGATCTCCTCAGTGGGATCGACAAATCTCACCAGTACCTACACAGTTATTCATTTTGGACCCATTGGTATACCAATTTAGATCAAACTCACTTCGAACTAAGGCATCATTTTGCCAACAATCTTGGTGTGGGAACTCAACTCTGAATCTCCTTCTAAAGCACAAAGGCATAATATACTTTGCCGCCGAACATGCTTCCACCCTCATCACAAAAGTGTGCCAAACTGATCAAGGCCTCCAAGGCCACTTCCTTATTGCCCCAGTTATGTGGAAGGCAGCCGAGTTGCTCCACCCTGCCGAATTTGTTCTTAGTGGTAGTTTCGTCGGCCCTTCTCAACCAAGCTATCGACGTATAAGTGATAATGGACCGAATAAGACTTAGTAAGACTTTTAAATTTAATCTTCCCTGGTTTATCGACTCGGGCAAATGTTTTTAATCTTAAGTTGGCAGCACAGCTATTGACATCTGTATAAAATATAACGTCAATTGGTTCACTGGTGCAGTAGTTAAACTTGTGTTTGCGAACAAAGAAGCTTCGTTAGAATGTGAATAAGCCACAAACCAAAGTGGACGTCAAAGAGAAGATACCATATGGCATCGGTAAAATTCCGCTTGATTTATGTATGTCTCAGAGTTACGAAAAATTGTATATAGAAGCTGCGCCGGATAATTGCACGATGTTATATCCTACGAGGGGTGCTATTTATATATCGGGAACTGGCAACACTAATGTTAGTAGCTGAAATCTGGCAACACCATAATAAAGTTTGACATTTTTTAGCACAAACATACTCACCGTGTGTTTACAGTGGATTAAGAAAATCAATTTGGCCAAAGAATGTAAATTTCAAGAGAAGGTTTTCGTTGGATTATTTTTCACAACTTTCGACGTGAGTTATCTTAACAAGAATCTGTCGACGAACTTAGTTGTTTGTATGGCGATAAAGCACCAACAAAACCCACAATATATCGCTGGTATAGTGAACTCAATCGTGTTCGTAATTCGGTTGCCGACGAATTCCGTGAAGGTCGTCCAAAATCGGTTGTTGTGCCACAAAACATCGGTGCAGTGCGTGAACTGATAATACAAAATCGCCATGTGACATATTGCGAGATAGAGGCATCCTTGCACAGTATAATTCATCAACCGCTCAAAAAAAGACTCGCGTCAATTGGTGTAAGGAAATGATTGAAAAGTTCGATCGTGGTGCTTCAAAAGACGAGTATAAAATCGTGACAGGTAACGAATCATGGATATATGCGTATGAGCCGGAAACAAGACAGCAATCGACCGTGTGAGTATTCCAAGATGAGCTAAATCCAACAAAAGTTGTTCGTGGAAATGTGACGGTGAAGCAAATGGTTCTGCCGAATGGGTCATGTGGCCACCGTTCCGCATGAGCAACATAGGGCGGTCAATTCTGAGTGGTCTTGGGAGAAATTCGGAAAACCAACCGCCGAAGACGAATCATTCTACATCAGCGTTCGGCAAATAAATATTAATGCATTTTACAATTGTGGTAGTAATTTGAGAGTCTCTCACTTAGGCCACTTTGCACTGTGTTTTTCCACTAGTTTTCTTTTTTACTTCTCTTTGTTTATTTTTTGCTAATTTTTTGCCTATGCGTGTGACTATGTACGTGTGAAAACAGAAGAGAAGAGCAGCTCTTTGCCGAAATCTGTTCTATATCTTGACAATGCGAGCTCTCACACATTTTTGAGCAGTTAAAACATCAAATTGATGTCTCTTCCCTCGTACAGTCCTGATTTGTCACCCAATGACTTCTTCTTGTTCCTGAATATAAAAGGTAAGTAGAGTATGGTCAACGAATACCAACGCCAAAGAAGCAATTGAAGCTTTTAAAAACCATGTTTTGGAGGTGTTTCAAGAGGAATGGATAAACAGTTTTGAGCAATGTTTTGAGGGAATGCAGAAGTGTATTGATCATAAAGGGGAATATTTTGAAAAACAATAAAGCCATTTTCATTTCACAATATTTGTTATTATTTAATATTCCCGAAATATATATAAATAGTAGCCCTCGTATACATAATGGCACCGTAAGATCTTTCAACCGAAACAATTTCGATGATATTTTACTCAAACTTTGTTGTATTAAAATTTTAAGAAAGGAAGCGCTTAATATCGGGGAATAGAGGTTCATAACTTTAAGTAGGCAACACTGCTATGTTTGGCAACCGATTTAACATCTGATTATTGCTTTTTGTTTAGTTTGGTTTCACATTTCAATTTGGATAGACTCACACTAGAGCAACGCTTGAAAATTGTTGACATTCTTTTATATCAATTTTAATTATTTTTTTGAGGTTATGGAAAGTCACTTGTCTACGTCGATAAACCAGCGACAATTAAACACCTGGAAATCAACATTCGAAGAGTTATTTGCGAAATATGGACGCATACGCTAAAAAGTTTGGGAAAATTGTTGTTCCAAATTGCGTCAGCTGTGGCGGCCACATGACCGAAGTCATATTTAAACATTAATTTCATAAAATTTTCTATCCAACACAGCCCGTTTCATTGGTATTAAAAAATATTTCTTTGTTTCATTATGATTTATGATTTGATTTGTAACTGTAAAAAAAAAACACACCAGACAGAAGATAGGGTGAATGTAATAGTCGGCAATTCAAGACTTTTGTTTATTACAAGCTACTGCCCTTACGCATGTGAATGTGATGTAGAATCGATGACTAGTAATTAAAATTCATTAGTTTGCTTTGTTTCAGATTATTAAGTTCAATTTAAATATTTTTTTCTTTTTTTTTAAATTAAAATTGAGAAATTTACTGTTTTTGTGGAAAACAGCAAATTTGCCAGTACTCGACACTAATTTTCCAGTTGTCGGCGTACTATGTTCCTATTGTTGGCATAAAATATTTTAGTACAGAAAACAATAAATCGGAATTGATTTCAAACTGTCACTTATTTAAAACAAATATTTCCCACATTTTATATGTTCAATACAATCAAAGATCAATCAGGCACGAAAGATAAACTCATATCAGAAAATCCTGAATATTATTTGTGTATAATTCAGATTTCGTGAATAGGTTACTCCTTAAAGCTAAAAACAAAAAAAGTAGATCACAAAGGAATATATGTATGATATGGAATTATATTATATGGCTTCAGAAAACTAACCTCTAAAGCTTAAGTCTATAAGTGGTAGTTCAAAATGTGTCAGCTTTTACCATGGACCGGTAACATAATGAGCATCCTCTCAAGTCACTTAGTTCCAGTTCAAACATAGCATGCTATTAAAGCTTTCAAATCAAGAACTCCGCAATGTCCTCTTCGAAAACGGAAAGTCTTAAGACGTCAAATTCATATCGCGCAAAAGTTAATGAAACGAATAGACTTGAATTTGGGGCTTTAAAACGTAATACCGGACACTTGTAGCAAAATCCAAACGCCTTTTGGAGAAGTACGATGACAATTTGGTCAGAAAAACTTTGTTTACGCATGAGAATGTTGAGGGAACCAAAGAAGTATAATAAACGAACTGACAAGATGTAAGTACAGTAGTCTAGAGAAGTATCTGAGCTCAACACACGCGTCACAAAGGTAATCCAGTTTACTATGAGCTCGCCGAATTGCATTTCTATGTACAAGGGATCACAACATCAGCCAAAGTTTACCAGAAATTCGTTTTGAAAGCGGTTCTTCTTTCCAAAACCAACTGTAAATTTTACAACAGGATTTTGAGACTGTCCATAAGGCTAAAAGGACGCAAACGCGGCTCCCAAAAATTTCCCAACTGTGGTAGCCCTGATCTGGTTCCTCTGTATTACAAATTGTCCCTTTTAGTGGTCATGTTTTGCTACAAAATAAAGTCCAACATTAATTTTCTTAAGACTTCATTGGCTCGTGATGAGGCCAGATTTTAATACGGCTGTCGTGCGTACAATTATTGATTAATTGATTACTAATGTTGCTTAAGACGAGGTCGAAAAAGGTATAAAGATTTAATAAATTATTATTTCTAGAAGTCTTAACGTATTTTGAGATCTCAACCTTAACAAAACTAGTAGTAAAAGGCACTCCCGACCATAGGAACAAGTGATTTTCAGTGGTGTTTTAGTAGTCGGCATTAGAGTGCCGACTACTGAAACGCCTACAAATTGTTCGTTCCAATTGCCGGCATCGCTTAAAATTAGAGAAAAATGATTTTTTTCAGCTCTTTCACTTTTATAGCCATATTTCAACAGTTTTATTCTTTTAGAAAACATTTCCGATTGAAAATTGATTGTTTTAAAGTGATTACTGACATTATTAATTCGGCATTCGCACTAATGTTTTGTTAAGAAAACAAGCATTTTCGTAAAAACCAAAAGACAGTCACTAATTGGAGGAAAATACTGTTAAAAATACTTATCTAAGTATGTACGAGGGCGGATTGACATTGAAGCTACCTAGCGCTAGATGGCAGTACAAACACAAAAACTTTTTCTTTCTTAGAAATTACGATCTGTCAAACGTCAGCTGTTCAAATTTTAGCCAAATTCATCGATTAGTTTGTTTGTTGCAGTCGTTTGAAGTAAGCAACTTATGTGTTTATTGGAAAATGGAAAAAAGTGAATTTCGTGTAGTGATTAAACACTATTATTTGAAAGGCAAAACGGCGAAAGAGACAAAAGAAAAGCTTGATGAACATTACGGCGAATCTGCTCCGTCAGATTATATGGTAAAATATTGTATTGCTGAATATAAACGGGGCCGAACAAGCACTGCAGCAATACAATCAACTGGAAGGCCAAAAGAGGTGGTTACTGAAGAAAATATCAAGAAAATCCTCGATATCGTTATAAATGATCGCCGGGTCAAAATACGTGAAATTGCTGAAATGGTAAACATATCATATGAACGTGTGTTCAACATTTTGCATGAAAATTTGCATATGAAAAAGCTATCGGCAAGATGAGTGCCGCGTTTGCTCAGTGTTGAACAAAAACGAGTTCGACAGATCACTTCACAGCGGTGTTTGGACATGATAAAGCACAATCCTGCTGATTTTTGGCGTAGATTAATAACTGTTGATGAAACGTGGGTCCAGCACTATACACCTGAAACCAAAAATCAATCGAAGCAATGGGTGGAAGCTGGTGGAAGTGCTCCGAAGAAGGCGAAGACAGCGAAATCGGCTGGCAAGGTTATGGCCACTGTATTTTGGGATGCACACGGAATATTGCTCAACGATTATCTTTAAAAGGGATCCACAATCATAGGAGAGTATTATCGTGCATTATTGGATCAATTGGTTGATGCAATCAAGGAAAAACGACCACATTTAAACAAGAAAAAAGTGCTCTTTCTTCAAGACAACGCACCGGTTCACACAGCACTAGATACGATGCTAAAACTACGAGAAATCCACTTCGAATTGGTTGATCATCCATCTTATAGTCCAGATTTAGCCCCTAGTGACGTTTTCCTGTTTCCAAACTTGAAAAAATGGTTTGCAGGAAAAAGATTTATCTCAAACGAAGAAGTGATTACCGAAACTAATGCGTATTTTGAGGAGTTTCCAAAATTGTATTATTCAGATGGTAAAAAAAGTTGGAAAATCGTCTTTCTGAGTGTATGGAGCTAAAAGGAGACTATGTTGAGAAATGAATGGTTTTTGAAAAAAAAAATGTTATTTTCCTACTTAGGATCAATATGTAGCTTTACTGTACTACTTTTTATTCTTTTATTCTTAGTTATTTAAATATAAACACAAAAATTGCCGACTACTGGTACATGCCGACCTTAGGTGCACTCACCCTACATTTTAAATAGAAATGTAACTTATTGTACCGCAAGGCCAAGTAATACAAAAATTTCCCAAAAGTTTATCTATTAGAACAGGAAGAATAAGCATTAAGACCTAGAAATTAAATTTTTGAAACAAAAAACGTTTTGCTTTGCAGAATTTGCAAAAAGTAAAAAAATGTTTTTCGATTCAATTATTCCTGTTAAAATAATGTTGATCCGATCCATTGAAATCCCCTTTAAAAGTTTAATTTGTTTTTTTTTATTAAATTAAAATTTTAGTTGAACTTAAATGTGTACATATTTGAAATGCTTTAAATTTTCTTTTCTTTCTATATTATCCTTGTAATTTAATACATACAAACACACACATATGGATGTATACACACATACATATGTATGCACTGTACATACTTTAGAGGATTTTTTTTTAACAAAAAAACTGAGTTGAAATTGAATATATTTGGCGCATGTCTCCTATCAAATATCTCTTTATGCCTATTCTTTATCATTTTCACTCTCTCTCTCTCTCTCTCTCTCTCTCTCTCTCTTTTTTCAATAATGTTCTGTTCGGCTAATAAATCTTCATTAAGTCTTGCATAGAACCAGTCAAAAAAAAAATCCCTTTTATTGAACAGTTTTCTGTAGAACATTCGTGTCTACAAGAGTATTACGGTACACGAGTATATATACCGTTATTTTTATGAATTTTCCTACAGCATAGAAGGAAATGAGAAACGTAATTACGTATCTTTAAAGTCAAAATTTTTTCTTTTATTATTGAGTTAAACTCTCAAAGGACATCTAATGATTACTGCCACCTTTTTAGCCTTTGCTAGAGTTTGAAATTCGGAGTTTCTGAACTTATTTTTAATGTAAACTTTTAATAAAATTCTTTTAAATTGTTTTAAAGCGTAAACAAACTGCATTATAATACTTATTTGCGTATAACTTTCCAAGGTGAAATGAATGTCATTCACATATTTTCATACACAGATACCTACACGTTAGGGAAACAGCAGAAACAGTAAAATTTCGTGTTCTCTAACACCGTCAATGAAACTTTTCTTTACAGTGTAAAAGCAAGTAACTATTCCTTAAGGTTTAATTAGACGTGGCTTAAGGTGAAGCTCAAATTAGTG
The DNA here is from genome assembly GCA_023159175.1 of Wohlfahrtia magnifica. NCBI lineage: Eukaryota > Metazoa > Arthropoda > Insecta > Diptera > Sarcophagidae > Wohlfahrtia > Wohlfahrtia magnifica. The sequence goes on along the minus strand of JAKWBJ010000484.1, from coordinate 2,938,996 downwards.
ATGACTTAATGTAACGCCATAGTTGCAACGCAACCAAATAACCATATGGACAACAATGTGAGTGATATATCATTACATCATAACCGATAGATTAAATTTAGGTTGTTATGTTAAGACACGTCTAATGCAACCTTAACGCCTTAGCCATAAAGTAACAAACCAACAATATCGGCAACACTGTATTTGATTAACGCAAAAAATTTAGTTGGCTTTTGTTACAATTATTACGTTACGCTAAGACATGTCTAATTAAACTTTTAACTCGAAACGTCTATAATATCCATTGAACTGAGGGTTCCTGCTTATCCCAGCTCTGGTTCCGAAAATTTGCTAACACTCCTGACTCCATATACAGCGCCGTTTTTCAGGTTAGAAGGTTGCTACTACAATGCTAATTCCTATATGCTATGGCTAGCTAGTAACTATGAAAACTATGGTCTAAAAACATTTGGTGGTTATAGAACGTGTGGCCAAACGTTAATTTCTTTAATATTGTTACGTTTTTATCTTTTAAAAACGTGTATTTATAAGTTCGTAGATTGCAGTTAAAATTAAATAAAGCTTGTGCTTGGTTTTCGATTAATAATTCTTTATTCAACACAGTTTTGTGTTCCACTGCTTGTAACCTTTTCACATGCAATAACAATTTCTATTCTTAATTATTTCTTCTCTTTACAAGTTTGTAAACAACAACAATTACTCGACAGATCTTTCTTCCTGAAGATCTTCCAACCCTATCGTTGTTACAACTTAGGTTCGATCACAACTTTTCAAACAGAGGTTATCCACATTTAGCTCTTTTTACTGAGTTAGTTCTCTAACTAAACTTGTTTTTACATCAGCACTAGCTTCGAGTTTACTCCAGGGCTTGTCAATAGCACCACGCGGTGTAAATTGTTACTCTTTCCTACATGTGCTCACACATTGAACAAAATAACAACAAACTATCAGTCTCTCAAAAAACACTCAGCGAAATGTTTAATTAAATGTTTTTTTGATAAACCAAAATTGTTAGTTTGACAATGCACTGCATTTGACGTAATTAATATAAAAATTTATCTCATTTGCTTAAATTTATACCAAATATATTTCAATGCTTTAAAAATATATGTATTTCTGTTTGAACTCCCTTTTACTACAAGTTTCTCTAAGTGCATTGAGTAAGAGAGAACTCACACACTAAAAAATGGCAATGTATGTGTTTAACGAGCCCTGTTATAAACTACACATAAACTGTTCGCTGAGTTTATAGCAAATAAACTGACTGCTGTCCGCACTGATGTACTTTTTATACGGCTGAGTAAACAATACTTCGAAAGCTTTCGAACCTCTCGATATTTCATTTCTTCCCGAATGTAAACATCTACTTCTTTTAGTTATTGTCGTTTTGTTGTTGTTTGTTATTGTCTGTATTGCTTTTCTTTTCTGTAAGTAAGCACGTAGTTGTTTTTGCGGCTTTTGTTTACTCTTTTTTTAGCAATGTAATAAACGACAGGGGTGTCCAAACTCATTTTTTTTTGGCAATAAACAGGACACAGTTCGATTTCCACTTTAGTAGTTTTACTGGCAAGCTTTTAACCATATTTTAAAAAACCTTGTCCATATGTAAATTTGCATCGATTTGTATGAGTTAATGTAGTATTTGTGGTTGCTTTTTTCTATTTACAAATGTATGTAAGGATTTCTGACAGATTGTACTACGAGGTTTGTTGTAGATAAGATTTAATCTAACGAATTCGTTAAAACTGAATGATATAATTCGATCGCTTACCCTTTTCGGATTATATGTTGTTGATTCCCGTAACATTCCAGGAAATAACATGGGGACTTCTCTCAGTCAATGAGCTGCACCCGATTCTATTTTTTAAACCCATTGAAAGGGACCTACAGTTTAACGCCGGCTCCGAATGGCAAATGCCTTAGAGAAGTTTTCAATAGTGAGTAATACTCGTAACCAGTTACTAGCTAATGTTATGAGGTGATACCGCTGTCGAAAAACTTTTTCTTCTTTTTTTTTGAGATGGTCTATCCTAGTATTGAACCGAGGACCTTCTGGTTGGTAGACGGGTGTCTTACCTACCATACCACAGCGGCACACTTTCGGGTTATATAAAACAAACAAAAATATATTTTTAACATCAATAAAACGGACTTTGTTTGATAGAAAACTGCATGAAATTAATGCTTAAGTATGATTTCAGCTATGTGACAGTCACGGCTGGCGCGTGCAAGGCGTAATCTAAAACACTAATTTTCACAACCTTTTCGCATATGCGGAAGTATATATTTCGACAATAGCTCTTCGAATGTTGATTTCCAGTTGTTCAATTGTATCTGGTTTATCGATAAAGACAAGTGAGCAGCCCAAAGAACATAATCCAATGAGGTTAAATCACATGATCTAGGTGGCCAATTAACTGGATCATTATGTAAAATTATTCCTTCATCAAAAGTTTTGGAGAGGAAAACAATTGTGGCGCGCGCTGTGTGGCATGTAGCTCCGTCGTGTTAGGGCCACATGTCAGCAAGATTAATGCCAGCTAATTGAGGTACGAAAATATTTCAAATCATGTCCCTATACCGTGCACCATTGTCAGTAACGTTCTGACAGACATAGTTTTTGAAGACATAGATCAATGACTCCGCCAGCCCATAAGGCGCACCAAACAGTATTTTTTTGTGGATAAAATGGTGTTTCGGCAAAAGCTTGCAGCTTATCCTCACTCCAATTATATCCCCTGCTTATTTATGTACCCGTTCAACCAAAAATGGGCTTCAACGGAGAACAGAATTTTGAGAAATTCAATATCAATATCAATTTGCGCTTCAACGACGAATTGGCGGTGCGGGCGATTGTCGCTTGGCTTTAATTCTTGCACAAGTTGAATCTTGAAAGCTTTTAAGCCAAAACCGTGTCATAAAATCTTCCGTAAAATGGAAGGACAGAACCCGAGTTGTTGTTGAGAAGGGTTGATTTGGATCTTCCCTAATGCCTTCCTGTACAGCGGCTACATCTCAGTGCACACTATCAGTAAGAGTAAATAGCGATCCGAAAACGATCCATAGGTATTCGAGTTAGCCGCTCTGACGGACGATTATCTACGCCATAAAATAGACGAAGTGCACGATAGGTGTGACAAACGAAGCCGTTATTTTGTTAAACAAACTTCAACAATTTCCAAGTGTTGCGTTGACGTAAGTCAAACTAAACTAAACAAAAAGCAACTATCAGCTGTTAAATCGGTTGACAGATAAAGCAGTGTTGCCAACTCAAAGTTAATCAAATCTTAACTACGCAGAGAATGGCAGCATTTTTTTGTCAAGAAACACTCAGTAGTCGGCAACAAATAATTTTTGAGTGCAGTCGCTTTTTAAGAATATTTAATATCGTTGGAATAAGATTTTTATAATAATTTGGTAAATAGTTTCATGGCATTGATTTTTTAAATATACGGATAACTTACTTTTCCTTGAATGCGATTGGCTATTTGCGATGTTTGCAAACAAATGTTTGCCAATCTATCACCCCCTTTAAGCAACTTAAGCAACATGTTTGTATCCCTGTTATGTGCTTTAACTATAAAAATGTTTGTGTTCGCGCGTACACATGCATTCGAAGTACTCGTATGTGTATCAAAAGGAATGGATGAATATTTTGAGTAAATTAAGTACTCGTATGGCATTCGTATGAATGAAAGAATATGGATGAATAAAAGAAATGGTATGTTTTTACATCATTGTTTGTGTTTCTTCTTTCTTTTTGTTATGACAGGCCAAAGAAACAATCCAAAACAGAAAAAATTGTATTTTAAAAATATTAAGCAAATTTCTAGAATTTTTTTTATATAGAAATTAAAAACTCATTTATAAAAAAACACCTGGTACTTCAGCATAGAAAAATCAAAGGGTTATTGCGTTTGTTATTGTATTTTTTAATTCCCATTGCAAAGTTTATTTTTTTTTTGTGGGAAAACCCATTGAAGAACACTACCTGCCATAAAAGTCATTAAAAAACTTGGCGAAATATTAAAAAAAAAAAAAAAATATTTTTTTCCTGTGTCATGGAGAAATAATGTCGTACATAAAATATATGTTCAAAGACACATATATATACAAACGCTTAATGAGAATATTTACGATTTTTCACATTTTCTACAAAAATATGTGGCATGAAGTGTGTACACACATACAAGTTTTAATAATGGAGAACTGTGACGAAATTTTAGAAGAAAATAAATGAAGAACTATGTATACGAAGTGCCAGGAAAAACTGGAAAAAATGTTTTAAGTGCGGCCCATCTGTTTCCAATGCCATAACTGATTCTTTCGAATCTAAGAATGAATTAAAAGCGATTACAAATACTTGCAAAAAAAGGAAAAGACTTTAAAAAGGCATATAAGCCGCACATGCTGGAAACAACTTTGAAGAGCAATTGTCCTACAAGGTGGAATTCGAATTCCACAATATTTGCGTCAATTTTTGAAAATTACACAAAAATCAATGAAATTCTTGCGGATAATGTTTAAAGGCGAAGTATGTTAAATTTTAATTATTCTGTTCTCCAAGGTTTAGTAGAGATTTGCAGGGACTTCGAAATAATTTCAAAAAATTTCAAGTGAGTGTATCTCCTAAAGCGTGTTTTTTATAGGGGTATAGAACTTTCAGTTGGCATTACTTTTCAAGATGGCGACCGATTTAACAGCTGTCAAGTGATTTATTCTCAGTTTAGTTTGGCAATTCATCGTAAATAGACTCACGCCTGAACAACGCTTGCAAATATTGCAATTTTCATTTTTCATAAGTGAATTTTTTTTTTCAATTTTCAATTTTTTCAATTTTCATAAGCGAATTTTGTTTAGCGATGAAGCGCACTTCTGGTTGAATGGCTACGTCAACAAAGAAAACTGCTGCATTTGGAGTGAAGGTAATCCTCAAGTGTATGTGGAAACACCGTTTAATCCAGAAAAACTGACTGTTCGGTGCGCTTTATGGGCTGGTGGAATCAAAAAATTTTCAAAAACGATGGTGACCAGCACGTTACAGTCAATGGTGATCGGTATAGAGCCATGATTACTAACTTTTTCATTCCTGAATTGAAGAACCATGTTGTCCAGGCGATGTGGTTTCAACAAGACGGCGCAACATGTCACATAGCTCGTGGCACAATAGATTTATTGAAAAACACGTTTGGTGACCGCCTAATTTCACGTTTTGGACCTGTGAATTGGCCTCCAAGATCCTGTGATTTAACACCGCTAAACTACTTTCTGTGGGGTAAAGTCATTGGTCTATGCGGTAAAGCCACAAACGCTTGACCAGTTGGAAGACAACATTCGCCCTGTTATTGCCGATATACGGCTACAAATGTTGGAAAAAGTCATTGAAAATTTGACGTCCAGATTGGACTACATCCGCACCAGCCGTGGCGGTCATATGCCAGAAGTCATATTTAAGATGTAATGCCACAAGATAAATAAAATTCATGTCAATCGAATAATCCATCGTTGTTTTATTGCAACTTAAACGTCTATACCTCTATAAAAACACTCTTTACATTATGTTTCGTTATTTCATCCCTCAATAAAATAAAAACGATTTGCTTTGTTCAAAATAATGAAGAGGCTGAAATAGCGGCTCTAAAGATTATATAATGTCGCACTTGGGGAAATGGAGTTCAAATTTAACTGTTTAGGATAAAGCAGCATTGTTTTTAAAACCTCCTGCAATATTTTTACAGTCAAGGGAAATAAACAATAAAAAATTTTTTTGCTTAAACATACTATACTCGTACAAATATTTATTAAAGAATTTTTTATCATATGAATTTTTAATGATGTTAATTTTATAAAAACTTTAAATCAGTTTTTATTTTTTTTATACAAAACAAGCAATTCAATTTATTAAATAAAATCAGTTGAAAATGTTTTAAAAATAGTCCACATATGTAGGTACATAGTCATATTAGCATTACTAAAGTGTCATATATAAAACACTTTTATTAGCTGTATCACAACGATTTCAAAAGGTTTTATTTTGTCGAAATATACTCTAAGTACACTATGAGTATACTCGAGTACAAATACACATATACCCAACTGAAAATATACCCATGCTCATACACAGTTTACACTTATAAGGTGTGCTTCAAAATTACTCAATTCATCCAAACTATAAAAATACTACGTATGGTCACCTTATTCAAAAAAATTCTACGTTCAAATAAGCGAATAAAAGGCCGGTTTTTCTCTTAGAGATGTACCATTATATTATGTTTATGTAAATAAGTGCAAAATTCATTGCGTCAAAATGAAAAGGCCAGTTCTTCATTTATCCAAACTTTTATTTAAACTAAGCACTTAATCAATTATTTTTAATTTATGCAGTTTCCATTTCCTTCTATTGTCTTAAAAATACGGGATGGCATCGCACTTACTAAGTTGTTTAGAACGTTAGAGCGGTCTTCGCGCCATCTGTTGCAGATTGCCACTTTGAATTCATCTTTTGTCCGGTATTGTTTGTTCTCTGCATAAACATTACGCACAAGCAGTCCCCACAAAATTTCCATGGGGTTTAAGTCGTGGGAACGGGCTGGCCAATCAAGTACTTTATAATTGCGCTCCTCAAGCTATTGTCTGGTCGACTTGCTGACATGAATTGTTGCGTTATCTAGCTAAACGGTGACAGTTTTGTCAGCATTTTGGGCCAAATAAGGCAGCAAACGTTCAGGGTACCATGTGAGCTAAAGCCAGCCGAAACTATCAAACTGCCACCACTGAAATTCCGTTTGGAAAAAAACAAGTGCTCCTTCTCTAAATCTCGCCAATAGCAATTGTAACCATCTGGTTCCAGGTTAAATTTTTTCTCATCAGAAAAAATTACCTACAAACCCAAGAATGTATGGAATATCTTACAACCTTTTTAAAAAATGTTAATCTGAAGCCAATTAGTTGCCATGTTGTTTTCCGCAAACTCCTTACGCTTAATCTTAAGCTCCTTAGTCAGACAGGGAATTTTTTTAATTTTGCTCGAATAAGGTTTGGCTGGGCGTCGATAGCTCTTAGAATTGTGCTTTCTGGAGCTTGTAATTTCAATTCCTTTTTTATTGTTATCGCACTTTTCATGGATTCCAGGCCTTTAGTGAAATTAACGGAGTTTCACGGGCATAAAGTACCCTTAGATGACCCGTGCTTTTTAATTTTCCATAAATTTCTCTGTTTTTGAGAAAATTTTGCAAAACACACAAAGATCGCCCCAGTTTTTTTGCCATCCCTCATACTCAATCTCTGCTCATGAAGTGCCACAATTTGTCCTTGTTCATAAGGTGACAAAGGTTTCCCGCGACCCATACCGCGCAGATATTTTTTAAATTATAAATTATTACAAAAAAAAAAAAAAAAAATAATAATAATAACAATTGTGATACCTTCTGAATAGATTAATTGCTTATTAATCACTGACCTTATCATTTTGACGCATTGAATTTTGCACTTATTTACATAAATTTAAATAAACATAATATAACGGTACATCTCTAAGAGCAAAATCGGCTTATTATTCACTTATTTAAACGTTGACTTTTTTTAATTAGGTGACCATACGTAACATTTTATCCTGGATCGTCACCTGAAATGCAAAAAAGCCTATCTTCACTCTTTATAAATGAAAAGTATTGGGATTAAAAACATGATGACGAATAGCAACAAATACATTTGAATGGCACAGTTGAGTCAAAACTACTTTGTTTGAAGTGGCCTAATATGTTGTTAAGCCTCTTTGACTTGTCAAGTAACATTCGGTGTTATACTCTTTTCAATTTCTCTAATAAAGTCGTTATTTGTGCAAATGAAACTTAAAAAATTGTGTGCTTTAATGTGCTGTATCATATCAATTAAAAACTTAATTTTGATTTTTTGTTTGTTACGACCTTTTGTTTCCAGGTGATTATATGTTGAGCAATTTCTTTTGTAATAAAAGTACAAAATATCCTGTCATTCAAACACTATGAAAAACCTGTATTCATACAACCTTAAAAATGTATTTATTTTTTTCGGTATTTTTCTAAAAACAAAATTATGGTTAAAGTATCGTTTTTTAATCGTTTTAATCGTTTTAATCGTTTTTTAATAGTCGTAAGTAATAAATAATGATTTTAAAAAATGTAATTAAAAATATGTATTAAAAAGGATTTTCCATACTGTGTTTTCAGCTGGCTTAATGTCAGAGTTTCCCAGTTCATATTGAACGGAGCTGTGTTTGGAAAAGGGGTGATATATTGGCAAACATCGCGATTAGCCAATTGCATTCATTGAGAAGTAAGTTATCCATGTATGCGATTGGCTATTTGCGATGTTTGCAATCAAATGTTTGCCAATGTATTACTCCCTTAAGTAATAATAATATACTACCTTTATATCACGTTCATTTTCATAGAGTACGAACCAGCTTTAAGCCACAATTGTAGTATAGATTGACACACATGCAGTGAACTATGATAGTATATTATGTATACAAATCATACATATGCTCATTTTGAAATAATAAGCATGTAAACCGCACCAAACAGTCAATTCTAAAGTGATTCGTTAATGGCTTGATGATTATCTTCGCAAGTACATCAATTTTGCTTATTGACCGTAAATTGAACGAAGTGCTTTATGAGCTTTGCAAAAAGATTTATTTTTTTCAAAGTATATTTCCACAATATGGAAGCGCTGAACAGAAACAGAAATGTAAGTACAAACCAGAGTTATCGATATCGATAGTTCTCATGCAGCTAAATAAACAACCTATAGTGTGAAACAGAAATACCCAATTCCTTCTTATTTTCACGATTTATGGAACGCAATTGTCATGAATGAGGATGATGATTCAAAGGAGTTCTGGCAAGGCATTACTACTTTCATCATTATCATTATCATCATACCGACCAGGCACTATTTCAGGACACTATTGTGCTGCTTCCGGCTTAAAGTTCAGCAGATCTGCTGCGTTCCTCACGAACATAAGCAGATCTGAAGCCATAATGGTGGATATGTCATCCAGTGAGACCCTATGTCTACCTAAACATTTCCATCTAAACTTATCAAGAATAGAGCTGCAAAACAATCGATAGTACTATCGATAGTATCGATACTTTTGTTTTTGGCTGACCATCGATAGCTTTTTTTTTCACTCTCGATACTATCGTCAAATTCCGAAAGTAAATACGGAGGCCACTAAATGTGTTCAAAGTCAAATTTGCAAAAAATTGTTCGACGCGTGGTGTTAGCCGTCTGTAAACTTTTATACTTTTTTTTTATAGAGGTATAAAACTTTAAGTTGGCAACACTTCTTTAACTGACGGTCATTTTGTCAGCTGTCAAGTGACTTATGTTTAGTTAGGTTTGCCATTTCAACATGAATAGACTAACGCCTGAACAACGCTTCCAAATTGTGCAAGTTTATTTTGAAAATCATGGTTCTATCGAAATACTATCGTCTAAGTTTTGTTTAGCGATGAAGCTCATTTTTGTTTGAATGGATACGACATTAAACAAAACTGCCGTATTTAGAGTGATGATAATCCTTGAGTGTATGTTGAGACACCGCTACATCCAGAAAAACTGACTGTTTGGTGAAGTTTATGGGATGGTAGAATCATTGGTCAGTATTTCAATGGAGAGCTATAGAGCCATGATTACTGAATATTTCGTTCATCAAATGAACAGCCATGGTGTACAGCAGCTGCGGTTTCAACAAGACGGCGCAACATGTCACACAGCTCGTGCCTTAATTGATTTATTGAAGGAAACGTGAATTGGCCTCCAAGAACGTGTGATTTAACGCTGCTAGACTATTTTCTGTGGGGATATGTGAAGTCGCTAGTCTACGAAACGATTGGCCACTTGGAGGACAACATTCGCCGCGTTATTGCCGATATATGGTCACAAATGTTGGAAAGTCATCGAAAATTGGTCCTCCAGATTAGGCTACGTCCGAGCCAGCATTGGCGGCCAGAAGCCATATTTAACTTATAATGACAGAAGATTGTCTTTCCAGTAAAATAAATCTCATGTCAATTTAAAATATTCATCTTTGTTTTATTCCATTTCAAAGTTCTATACCTCTATAAAAAACAGCCTTTACTTATATAAAAACACAGTTTAACAGTTTCTTAAATTTATATTTATTAAACTCAAATAAAGTATGAATTGTAACTAAAATACGTTCGTACATACGATTTTGCATTTGACCCAAACAAATTATTATCTTCATCAAAAAGTTCCCGAAATAACCTCCGTGTGGCCGGAATAACCTACGCTGTCTACGTACTAGCTATGACGCTAAGATTTAGCGGGAATATCAACAGCAGATTTACCAACTTAAAAAAAACACAAATCGGAACGATGGGACCGCCAACGGGGGTTATTCCGGGAACTTTTTCATCAAGTTAGTAATCTTCATTTGGTTAAAACATAGCATGGTTTTCTAACTTTTATGGTACAGGTGTTGCTTCCGTTTGCTGAGAAATTATACATTTCGAGGACTCTTACCATAAATCTACCTTCCGTAAGTTGTTTCTTTTTTTTCTTATTGCGCGACTTGAAACAGGAAATAAGTTCATTTTTGAGGCTTTGTGATGACTTGAAGAGATTAATCTTTGAAGTACGAATTTAAAGTTGACAGTTGTTCTACGCTTTCTTTCTTACTAATTACTTTAGTTCTAGAGTACTTCATGGTCTGACCAATTTTCGCTCTATATAAGTATTAATCTTCCAACAAAAAACTTCAAATACATAAAATTGGAAAAAAATAAAGTGTCCCTATTTTTTGTTTCAACACTGTATATTTATTATTATTCTTTCCCTTTCACTTAAATTCTAATATTGTTGCCACTAGCACCACTTAACAGAATCCGATAGTATCGATAGTATCCGATTGGTTTTTTGCAAACTATCGAAACTATTGAGTGGGCCGACTATCGATAGTTTTGCAGCTCTAATCAAGAATTTCACATTCACACAATATGTGTTTCGCAGTGTCTGATGCCTGTGAGCACAGTTTACAAACATCCACACTGTGATCGCCATTCTCTTCAGATGCGCTCTTATTCTACAATGGCCTGTAAGAAATTCCGTTATGAGTTTCAAGATCGGCCTTCCATACTTGAGATCCTCAGACCTGTGCCCAATTTGCGGACTGATCGCCGCCCTAGAGTGGCATTCCAGTGTTCCAAGTATCTTGTAATTCCCAATTTTTGATTAGATTGAGAATGGTAGTGGTGCTACACAGAATGGTTCCGGACCGATATATGGGGGTTAAGGGACCCTTTCTAGTCAGTGCATCTGCTGCATTAAGGACCTTATATCTCAGCGAAAGCCTTTGCGATATTTGACCAGTCTAGATGCCATACGATTCGTGTCAAGTGTCCTTAAGGCAACTTGGAATATATTAATGGTCTTAAGCCCACTTTTTCGGTTGATCTCCGCAAATGTTGCAATAGTAATAATCTCAGCCTGGAAGACTCTCAGAGATCTCCACAGTCGGAACAAAAAGTCTCAGTTGTGTCCAATAACACCAGCACCGACACCGTATTCATTATGAAGCCATCGGTATATCATTTTTGGATCTCTTGGCAAAAAACCTTGTCGCCGAACATGTCGCCACCCTCATCATATAGATATAAAACGGCGTTAAATAAGTCCAGGCCTCCAAGGCCGCTGTTGGAAACGTTCTCATTGCCCCAGTTATAGTTATATCGAGGCAGGCGAGTCTCTGTACCATGTTATCGCCACCAAGTTATCGCCGCATAAGTGATAATGGATTGAATAATAGCGGTATATACCCATAGTGTCATTCTCGGCGAAAGGCCCCATGTCTTACCGTATCACTATTATCAACGAAAAAAGAAACTTGTTTCCGAAAACCGTTTATTTTAAATAATCTTTCGGCAGAAGTACACTATATATTTCTGTTTACTTGGACCATATTGTTGAAGCTACATCTGGCTATTATTTATTCAAATTGTTTCTCCAAATCAGGATTGATAGCCAGAAGAAAACGTTCAAATGATAAAATTGTTTTACAAAAGTTTTAAAATTCGGATCCATTTCTAGATTAATGGGTCCAAACCTCATTTTAATCTTGTTAGACTTTTTCTTGTGAGGTGTTGATTGTGCGCCACCCACGAAGCCTCGTCGGAGATTTACATGATACTTAATGGTATCGACAGGTCTTTCAAGCACATAAAAAATTTCAATAAAATATCAGACGCACTTGTTTTTTTTTTTTTTTAACTTACAAATAGGAAGCTTTTAATGAAAGGCCTTTCAATATTTAATTTGAAGCTCATAAACATGATTATTACTACCCTTTCTACCCTTTTACTCTCTCATGAGCTATTTTTTAGTATCAGTATAAACGCACTGTATGACTGTCACAGTTAGGTTAGGTTATGTGGGAAGCGTTTACGAGTTTACTCGGAGGCCCATTAAAAAGGTCGAAAGACCGGAAATGAGAGTGTTCCAAAGATTTTCCCACCTAAATACACAAAAATTTCGAGAGCCATCTGGTACCCTTGACGAAGTTAGGCAACTTCGGCAGTAACAGATCCCTAAGACAGTCTAAATTGTGGAAGTGCCCAAGTGCCTCAGCCTAAGCTCCCATCGAGGGGAATGTTTTGTATCGATTCCTCTTCCTCCTCATCCTGACAGGTCTTACAGTAGCCATGACCGCGTTCCATGCGCTCTATCATTCAGTGCCCATAAATTATGCTCGAAAGAAGCACCTGCGACACCCTTCCAAACCTAAGAAGAGTCTTAGTCCTTTCCACAGAGAGAGAAAGCCAAAGCATTCTTGACATTCTACAAGTGGTGATATTGGTCCATCTGTGTTACATGTCGCTCAGTGCGCATCTAACTATCAAAGCTTGACAACGCACCCCCTGCAAGAGAGCTGAGAGCCCACTTATCTCTAGAAGTTATTCAACTGCCGTAAACTGTACCAAAGTAGGTACCGTTAAATCTACCCACTTTCTGCGTTAACATGCCTAGTCCACCCGACACCCTGAGTCTACCATAAGTGCTGACTTTGCAGAGACATATTTGACAGGGATATTCGGGGTTTGTAGGCTCAGCATTGTCTCCAGACCGGTTTGAGGAGCGCAACTCATGGCATCGGTGATTGCAAGACAGGCTAGCCTCTGCACCCTATTCAGAATGGCCAATATCCACCGCCCTCCACCAGACAAGAGCACCATAGGTGAGGAGTGGTCTAATGACCGCGGAGTACATGCAATACAAGACAAAGTAATTCTTAATTCTTACAATAGTGAATGAAAGTGATAAGAACATATTGAAATATTTTACCATCAACTTTTCCAAAAGATTTCAAGCAACAAAAGTAGCTTTTAAAGATTGCTATTCCTTTTTAAAGCTTAACCCCCTTTAAAGCTCTCACATAAAAAAACAAGCAAGTAAGGTGACAGAAACAGAGGTTTTCAGAGTCTGTTTTATTATTTTTCTGACAACGTAATATGGTGCCATTATGTTAAAAATAAACAATTTTTTAAAAACAAATCATTAAAACACTTGAAACTTTTTTACCGCTAACAAGCTGCTTTTATTATTGTCACTGTTAAGAACCATTTCCCCCCGCCCATGAGTTTGAAACTGCTTGTTCTTCGTAAAGCAATAAAAAATCTCAACGAGGGGATTCTCTCATTAATCATAATTTTATGGTGAAACGACCTTTTCGAGTGGCGACTACTCTACAGTCTAAACAGAATTTATTGCTGGTGCTGGTGCTGCTGCGACTGCTGAGTTCTCTTGTTATTTGAAATCTTCCTTAATTTCACACTTTTAATTGCCGTTAAATTGTATTTGCCTGCCTGTGTGTCCCCCTTCTATCATGGTTTTCCCGTAAGTTATACTTCCCTGTAGAGAATAAAAAAGACAATTGTAATGATAGTACGACGTACTACATAGAGGCCATGTACTATCTGTTTGTAAGTAGTAAGGATAACTATAATTCATAAAACATAACTTTGTATAGTTTTGTTTGTTTTTCAATGCATGCGTGTACAATAAGTAATAAGCGTTTAACCAACACCACTTGCTAACAAGGGGTTGTTTTTGTTTTCTTTTCTTCTTTGTGTTATTTCGTCGAGTATAACAAAATCGAAAGTATATAAGCAATCAGTGTCGCCAACTTTTTATGATCAAAATGCGCAGACGTTCTACTTAAAAGGCGCTAAAAAGCACTAAATTATAATTTATGTTGTAACTATGTAATCTAAACGCGCTGTACAAAATCGTTATTAATATTAAAAAAAAAAAATATACTGAAATTGTAAGAAAGAAAACGACTTAAAGCAAAACAACAATTTAACTCTTATGTATGTGACAAAAAAAACCTTTAACCGGGTACCACACAGAGAATACATGCAATTTTATAATATACTATACATATATACGAAAGCTGCATGTTAAAACGTGAAACGTGAAAAATGTTCTGTTTAGCGTAACATAAATTCAAATACTGAGATTCAGTACCTGAAAATGTAGCATCGGAAGCATCTGATGCAGAGCAAGGGAGATGTTTATAATTTGATGACCATGAAGAGCATGAAATTAACAATCAACTCTGTGGTGAAGTTGGAACGCTTTGGCGTCTTAAACCATATCCAGAATACCAGACTTTAAGTAGGAATATTTTACGCCAACGTTGTGGACCTACGCCTTGCTCAAATATACAGTATTGGACAAAAGATATGCACGAACTTCTGGTTAATACAAAATGTGTCAATAACAGAAATAAATACTTTTGGATTTTAAACAATTGTTTTATTTATAGGGTCCGCTATAAAAAAAACTACTGAATATTTTCTCAAATTTCTTTTTTTATTTGAAAGTACAATCCTTCCGGTTAATAATGGCAAATAAATTCATTCAAATGGCTGCCTCGGCTGGCCATGCAGTAGCCTACACGAGCGGTTCAATTTTTAAGCACATATCGATTGTGTGGAGCTATATTTCACCAATGGCTTCACGAATATTGTCCTTTAAAGCGTCAATTGCCTCTGGCTTGTTGGCGTAACACTTATCTTTGACGGCACCCCACAAATAATAGTCCAACGGTATCAAATCGCAGCTCCGAGGTGCCCAAACGACATCAGCTCTGCGGCTGATAATGCGATCTTCAAAAACAGGGCGCAAAATATCGAGTGTAGCTTCGGCTGTGTGGCACGTAGCGTCATCCTATTGAAACCAAATGTTGCTAACATCCTCCTCTTCAATTTTTGTTGTTTTGTTATTTTCACTTGTCTGCAATTTGCCTAGATTTTAAGTCCATAAAATCGTACATTGGTGGGAAATGTGAGAAGAATCAAAACATTTCAATCATCAAATATGTTGCCTCATGAAGATAGATTAGAATTATCATGTTTATTTATTTTTGTAAAACTAGGTATAAAGCTAAATCAAAACAAAGAATATCACATGTTAACGTTAAAAAAATATAAATTGATTTACCACTTCTTCCCAAGCTGAGACGCAAAAGTCGTCAATATAAAAAATGAATATATGTAAACAAAAGTTAGGAGTTTTCAGAAATTCTCAAGCGTCTTAATATTTGGGCTAAGGTGTAACATAAAGAAAATATCTATCATAGCTGGTGTTAGGCAAAGTTGGAAAACTTGGATTACGAAGACGACATCTATCTCCTGGCTGACAGATGCGAGGAATTTATATATAATTTATGGATTTTATACAGTCAGAAGCATACATCAACACTAATAACACAGCGATCTTTCGAATTCTGAATCAGAAATATGGGAAATATCCGGTCTTTTTGCTATCTCGGTAGTATCCTCATGCCGCCGAACGTCATAATATTCGTCCAGTGCTGATATTCGGAATAGGCGTTCTCCACATACATATATCTCCAAAATCAAAAACTGACATCTTTAATTCATGTGTGAAGTCTATTTTTGTACGGTTCCGAATTAAAGAATACTGCTGTGATTGATGTCAGACATTTATTAACCGCTGACTACGGTGCATTTTGAAAATATTTTGGCGAGAAATAGAGAGAAGGGTCCACTCTGTGGAAACCAAAGCACGAATTAGCAAAACTGGCCATTGAATGAAACTCGCAGGCAAGCAGAATATTTGGAAGGCAGGCCCAGTCCTATGAAAGACAGATTCAAAGAGTAGCTGCTTCTCATAGAATGACTTGGAGACAGATTAGATTATTGGCTTTAAATAGACGTAGACGGAATGAATTTGTTATGGCCATATGATGTCCTTGTGATCGTTAAAGGATTTAATAATAGCAACAACAACAACAAAGTTTAGTATTGTAATTAAATAATTACAATTATTAGCTTTCTTAAAAATACTTAATTTGTTCTATTTTATGTCAAATAACTTATAAGTCTTGAAAAATTGGCCTTTAGATTTGAGATACGTTTCAAAAACACTTTTTTTTTGTTAATTTTCTATAAATTTTATCAGTAATAAAGTAATTTTTACAGCATAAACATAAGCATTTTAAGTCATAGTTTATACGAATTAATGAGTTTATTGAACTTCGTAACTTTCTATTTCTTACAATAATTTCATATAGAAAAGCGTTAACCTAGCGTGTTTTTTGAAAAAAGCGCTAAAGAGACAAAATGTGACTTTCGGTAGTTGAAACGCGCTGAATTGACAATACTGTAAGAAATGAAACATTAGAGAGTAGAAAAAACAAAGAGAGAGCGAAAGAACGATGTTGTCGTAAATTAACGAATATGTGAGTAAAGCGGCGATTAGACGATTCAGCGCGGCTTGTCGCGTTTACGAATTTGACTAACTAGACAAGCATGTTATTACTCGAGCTGGTTGGCTTGCCATCAAGCCGTGTTGACAAGCCGCAGTGGATGGCCAAGGATGGGAATACTTAAGGCCGATTTTAGGTACGTCTTAACTAATGTTTAGGAAATAAAGTACTTTGTTTATAACAAAATACTTGTATTAAAATTCTTATTTGTTTTACGTTAAATAAAAACTGTAAAAGAATATTTCATTGATTCTCAAATCAAATCCATATGGATTCGTTTTTCTTTTGAACACATGATTCAGTAAAAGTTCTGATATCGTATTGTTACAAATGATGAGGGCATTTATGGTTTCAGGTTCTTTTTGTTAGTAAAGTGAAGTCAAAAGGGTTTTATGTTTCAATAGCTGTTGCAATCTATATATTGATACCATTACATGACTTAAGAATTTACTGGTTGTTTGTCCTTAACTTAAGGTGTTGTTCGAACTAAAGGGTCCGCCATCTAACGTTTTTTTTTTAAGTAGTGCTTATTTCGTGAATGGTAACACTTAGCTCATGTCTGATTTGACAGATAATTAGTTTTATCCTTCCGCTGAACGAATATGGTTGTGTATACGCTTCGACTTACAGAAGATGCCGATTTTGCCAAAAAATCATCTTTTCAGATGAAGCTCGTTTTGATTTTGGCGGGTATGTAAACAAGCAAAATTGTCACATTTGGGGCACAGAAAACTCGCACGAATACATTGAAAAGCCGATACACCCAAGACGAGTCACTGTTTGGTGCGAATTTTGGTCCAGAGGCATAATTGGGACATTTTTCTTTGAAGATGGGCAAGGAGTGGCCATTACAGTCAATGGCGATCGTAATCAGGCCATGTTGAACGAATTTTTGTTCACAAAAATTGAAGAGGAGGATATTTTAGCAACATTTGGTTTTAATAGGACGACGCTACGCGCCACACAGCCGAAGCTACACTCGATGTTGTGTGCCCTGTTTTTGAAGATCGCATTACCAACCGCATGGCTGATGTCGTTTGTCCACCTCGGAGCTGCGATTTGACACCGTTGGACTATTATTTGTGGGGTGCCGTCAAAGATAAGTGTTACGCCAACAAGCCAGAGACAATTGACGCTTTAAAGGACAATATTCGTGAAGCCATTGGTGCAATACAGCTGCACACAATCGATAATGTGAGTAAAAATTGGACCGATCGTGTAGGCAACTGCATGGCCAGCCGAGGCAGCCATTTGAATAAAATTATTTGCCATTATTAACCGGAAGGATTGTACTTTCAAATAAAAAAATAAAGAAAATATTCAGTAGTTTTTTTATAGCATTTAAAAAAAAAAAAAATTTTATTTGGCTGACCCTTTACAATAAAAAATTTCGAAAAATTATTATCATTTGTTTACCCTTTTTTCCCCATTTTATTCCCTTCTGACTTGAATCTAAACATTTAATTAAAATAGCCTACAGTTACATCCAGAAAATACTGTAGAATCTGCTTTTTAGCTTCAAATAAACACACATTTATTTTTATATAGTACCCATATATATGTAAGTTATAGTTTTTACCCGGTGTGCTTTGTGCGATACCCCTTCATTCAATCTTTCTGGCTTTTTGGTTGATATGTATAGATAGCGAGGTTTTTATTGTTTCTGTTCTTCACATATTAAAATTCCATATTTAGTATGAATAGAAGGTGCCATGCCTACTTATCCAAAATCATCCCAGCTATTGTCTAATAATGTGTATTGTCCCCGACGTTATTTGCACCAAATTCAGAAACCTTTATTATTACCATTCTTAAGATAAACAAAAATAATTGTTTACTATGTATAGATGATATGTAATGTAATACGTAAGGATACTTTATGTAATTCCGCTTATTTTTGACTTATGACTTGTTTTGTCTTCGAAGTCATTAAGATAGACCAAATTTAAAATCTTACACTTTAACCGTTCTCAAGATATACAAAAATCGGTATTTATTTACCAAACACACTTGGCCGATTCCGCCCACTTTTTGCCTAAGGATTTGTATTGACAACGCAGCTATTAGAACCAAAATTTTGAGATTTATTGCTAACTTTTTGCAGATATAAACAAATAAATGCTTACTCTATATGGGCGTGGTACAGCCCAGTTGGAATTTTTCAAATGTAGCCTATAGTACCTTTCAGACGTTCAGAGAAATACAGCAAAAATTTCAAGAAAATTTGTGCAGCCGTTTTGCTGTCTATAAGGCACAAACAAACTCACGTTATTATAAAAAGAAAATGAATTGATACATTATTCAAAGTATTGTCTTTCGTTAGCCACTACTTTTCTCATCTTTTCTGGTTCCAGTTTTGGGGTAAATAATAAATCAAGCCAATATTTGATACCCTGTTCTAAAGCGAAGCGTATTCCAGTAAAGGCGTTCAGCATAGATTGAAACAAATGGTTGTCAGAAGAGGCAAGGTCTGGGCTATAAGGCGGGTGAACTAAAACTTCCCATCAACTGTTTTCCAAATAGTTTTTGACCGGTCTTGCAACATGTGGCCGGAGTTGTTATGATGGAAGATTATGGTTTCGTGTCTAGTCGAATATTCTGCTGGTTTTTCGTTGATTGTTCTGTTCAAACGAATCAATTGTGTTCGATAAAGATCCCCTGTGATCGTCTGACTCGATTTTAACAGCTCATAATACAGAACATTCTTCTGATTCCACCAAATACAGAGCACTACCTTGGCGTCATATTTTTCGGCTTCGGCGTTGATAACGGTTATAAAGTTATGGTATGTCATCACTAATCGATCGTAGTGTTGTCCATTTGGTTGATTTGTTACGTTACAACTATGGCGTTACAATGGGTCACGTCTAATTGAACCTTTAGTTGATTATTTTGAAGTGGCACGAGTAGCATAACAGTATTTTACTGGTTAAAGAAGACAGATATGCAAACGAAATTTTTGTGGTCGTTAGAGATTTTATCTGTGAATTGAATTATGAAATAAAACCGATTTTGATAAATTTTTAGTTGTAACTGTTGACGATTTAGCGTGCGATATGTGCATGCATACAACAATTACAATTAGTATATAATTTGGTCTAATTTTCTTTTATTAGATCTTATGAATTTCTTTTTTTCTTTTCCGGTATTCAAGTATGCTTTTTCTGATTATAAAGAATGAGAAATGCAAGAGGGAATTTAAATTGGATTCTGTTATTCGTGATGGAAAGCAATTTCAGATTATGAAATGCACAGTTGCATTTTTAAAGCTCGCCACTGTACATACAAACACACATTTTTATGTATAAGATACACACCAGTCTTAAAATATTCATTTAATCTTAGAGCGAATTCAAGAGAGTTTTCAGAAGTTTTTATTTTCACAAAACGATGGGCTCAAGCAGGTACTACTATAGAAAGAATTAGGAACCTTTAATCTACGAACTGCATTTCTAGGCTGATAGTAAATTCGGTAAAAGGACACAGCTACTCGTATACTAAAGACTAGAAATGTCTGGTCAAGAACATTTTACACTAGGAAGACGGGAAGTTGACATACATAGAAAGCCGGATTGATTAGGTCATTTGAGCCAACTAATTTTGGATGAATTTGGTAGCGAAAAATGTATTATTTCAACCTAAAAATTGTTTATTTAGTTTAAAAATATTAAAAAATAAATAAATTGGCTACCGCTTTCTACAAAGCGGTAGTTACGTTCCAAAAAGTTACGTATTTTGTGAAACCGCTTAAGTCAGGCAAGAAGGTATCGGGTGGTCTATTTAAAAGAGTACATTTAAAAATGCAATGAAGCAAAAAAGGCTTGAAATTTTTTGTTGTGAAAAACAATTGGCTAGAAATGAAATATTACTTCTTTCATATGGCTTCCACAGCTGGCCTCACAGTACCCCATTCGATCAGGCCAATTTGGGAGATTTTCTCGGATGTATGTGATCGTATCCCGTCAAAGGCATCATAAATGTTGGCCTTAAAATGCTCTATTGTC
The DNA here is from genome assembly GCA_023159175.1 of Wohlfahrtia magnifica. Taxonomy (NCBI): domain Eukaryota; kingdom Metazoa; phylum Arthropoda; class Insecta; order Diptera; family Sarcophagidae; genus Wohlfahrtia; species Wohlfahrtia magnifica. Next base: position 2,918,191 of record JAKWBJ010000484.1, on the reverse strand, counting down.
TCTAGTTTGTCGGCATAACACTTGTCTTCAAGCGTTTGAAGCAATAAATCGATTGAAGCACCATGCTCTTAAAACCAAACATGGTTCACATCAATACCATTAAGAGGGGGCACAAAAAATCATGGTGCGATAGGTGTATCCATTGAACGTAATGGTTGCGAAATATTAAATATGGGCCAATGATGCCTCCGCTGCACAAGCCGCACCACGTTTCTGTAAGACCACGTTTGGGTTTTCTGAGACCCAAATACGGCAATTTTGCTTATTAGCCTACCGACGAAACTGAAAATGAGCTTCAGCCTAAAAGATGATCTTTGCAATTTTCTTATATTTTTTTAAATATTTTTTTGCAATTTGCGACCAATTGTCTTTGAATTTTGTGACAGAATAGAATGACATAAGTGTTGCCATATTCGAAATAACCGCTGGTTCAAATTTAAGCTTTTAAATTGCCAACCCTATAGTTAGTTAAGTTTTTCAAGCACAAATACTCATAAACAGCCGATAGCAATGTTGTGAGGTGATACTGCTGTTAAAAATTGTCAGGTGGGTTGGCCTGTGATTGAACTAAGAACTTCTTGATGGGTAGGCGGGTGTCTTACCTACCATAGTATAGTGGCACACACTATTAAATACGTAGTGCATGCATTTATGTCTCTACACATGTCCTTTGAAGTGTGAAAATATTTGGAAATTGATGGAAAGGATATGTCCAGACGTTGTTCTAGCATTCTAATTTGCTACAACTACAACAGGGGACAACAATTTATAAATTTTATTTACTTATGCATCTAGAATTGAGAAGAATCTTATTTTAATAACAGAACCGGTTAACCGGTTATTTGATAAATCTATAACCGAAAACCGGTTCTTAAAAATTGCTATTTTTCGAATTATTCGGAAACCGGTTTTGGAAAAAAGTCGAATAATCGGTGTCCCTAGTAATTACCGTTCACTTGGTTTTTGTTAGACATGCACAAGAGCTAATGGTCTCTCATAATGTGTGTTCAACGAAAATTTCTATTTATTGTTTCATGGTTTTTATTAGAACTTCTGACATTAAACATTTACAAAATTTAAACAAACAATTAGTGAAGAATATTAAAATTTGTTAAATGTAAACAGCAATTTAGTCCGGTGCAGATTACCTATTTATTTAAATTAAACGTAAAAATGAAAACCGCGAAAGAATATAAAAGGAAGTTACGCTACATAGTGAGCACACCATAGACAACACTTGGAGGTAAATACTTTACTCAATTTTGATGCCTAGAAAAAAGTATACTCCTTTCAATGCAGCATAAATGAAATGTGCTAGCCCAATGTCCACAACTGTATATTTGTTTCAATTTCAACATTTTTTATATATCACGACGACACAGGTTGTGAATTATTTTTATTGATTTTTATTTTTTTTTTGTAAAGAACCGGTATAACAAAATCAATAAATACCAACCCTACATGGCCAAAAATTTGGCCGTTAAGGCCTACCATATCTGTTACAACAAAAATACGGTAGTGAAAATGGGTAAATGGTTGTTATATTTGCTACGATAAAATGATGGCTTGTCATTTACTAGCACACATAACTTAGCATAGTTTCAAACCATATGTTGTTGGTATTTAAAATTTAAGTATGGCAATGCTGTCGATAATACTTCTGTAAAGAGATTTTATCGATTTATTATCCTCTCAAAGTACCGTTAAACTTTTGAGAAAGTGAAGACCACTACTACTTTTTGAGTTAATAAATGGCAGGAAATATCTCGTAGATTATAATTGCATTTGAATTCTGGTTGATGGAGTTACTAATTGTTGCCATTAAATAACGAAGACCCTTTATACATTTAAGTAAATCAAAATTAAATAAAGATATTATTGAGTTATAAAACTTAATAAGTAGAATTATAAAGTCGTGGCATTTTAATGTAATTTTTAGGAATTAAATTTCACTCTTCATAACCTAACAAAAATACACTGTTTTATACCTACTTCGGTTGGAAGAGTAGGCGCAGTCTAAAAACATTTGGCCCATTGTGAAACTGTTCTCATTTTAACCAGAAAAAATCCCACGTCCTACTACTCTCGTCTATCGTCGCTCCCTTGGCCAATGAATCCCCCTGATAAATGTAATGATATTACCGTAATTAGAACCTTATTAAGTCTGTCGTGGAATTGACTAACTAACCATTTAAATCTCAGATTCTGTAGTCTCGGGCAGTAGCAGGCAATATGCTCGACTGTCTTTAGTTCATCCTACAGAAGTGCTGTCCTATAGAAAGATTTTTGCGTAACGATCCATATTACAATCCCAAGTGTTTTCTACTTAGACCCAGGAGTAATTGATAGTCACTCATGTTACGCAATGAGCAGCGTAACTGAAAAGATGGCCTTCTGATGGTTGCAGCAGCCATTTCACAGGCAAGGACCTACGCGCCGAACCCAATCTAGTCAGCTCGTCAACAACTTTGCTTCCATTGATACTGTCATAACTCGATACCCACAACAAATTGAACACATTTTGCGCCATCAGCCTATGAAGGCACCCCTTTGCTAACCAGCCTAGATCTTACAGTGTGCCCCATCAGAGTTGATAGGGTGGCCTATGATAGATGAAGATCTCATTAGGATTTTAGCCAGGCACTGTATCTACTGTCAATTGACATGTTTGTTTTTGTTGAGATTACAATATTCGGGAGTATGAAAAATTGGATGTATACGGTCGTGCTCGCATTTTTACTAAGCTCCCGTATAGCTACCTGCGACTGTTGCCCTGCCGAAATGACTTCTTATTATTGTCGTCATATCTACCAGGAATTATTCGACACTTCGACTCATGGGATCTATTGTGCCCCTTCCGGTCTATAGTTTGTTCAGCAGATCTGCTGCCTTTCTAGTGAGCACCAACAGATTTAAAACAATAATGGTGAAAGACCCTATGTCTCCCTAAATATTTCCATCTAAGCCTATCAAGAACTACACATTCACACAATATGTGTTCCACTGTCTCTTATGGCTGTGAGCACAGTCTGTGACCGCCATCTTCTCAAGATGTATTCTTAGTCCACAGTGGTCCGGATGAAACTCCCTTAGGAGTTTTAAAACCGACCATGGAATCAGGGTAATCCCTTAAATGGTTTCCACATTAGTTATTATGACGGATGGATCCAAGATGGATCTCTTGTTCTCTCTGTCGAGTGTAATTTGCAACACTTGCTTGCCCTCCAGCTTTATCATCTTTCGGGCGGAGATCGCTACTGTCTTCCAACGGCGTCTGACAGCGCATATGCATTTGCATGGGCTAAATAGATGACCCTTTTTGCTCATGGATCATACACTACTATACGTACTACGTATGCTAGAAAGCACTGAACGACCCTTGTTGGGATCCCGGGACAGCGGAATATTTATGGGAATGAGCAGATCTTATGTGGATCTCATCCTGTTTTGGTATTTTCTTCGGTAGAGCCTTCGTCCTCGACTAAGGCTAACTCCAGGTGAAGAGCAAAGGATTCCTGTAGGATCTCTAGTCAGACATAGCCTGGCTATCATATCAAATGCCCTAAGTCGTGGTTACGAGTGTTGTGATATTGTTCCGAACCGTGTTACTGGAACTACTTGGTGCTTTTTGAGCGGCCACGTACAACATCCAGCCAACCAACCAATCCATCAGAGCGTGACGTGACTTTTGGCTTTCGGCGTAAATCGTATCTTTTTGATTCGAAGTGCTCTAAGAACAGAGAGTATATCAGCCTGGAAAACGCTATAGGAAAGCCGTCTACCTTTATCCGGAATATAGACAATCACTTCGTTTCCCGTCTCCATCTTAGTCTTGTTCGTGAAGTCCGGCCAAGCCTTAAACTGCTAAGCTGTTCCTATAAGCCTTTGACCATTTTTGGTATAAACACCCTTTGAAATCAAAATCTGGTGGTCACAAAGGGTCCGCCATCTAACGTTTTTTTTTCAACTAGTGCTTATTTCGTGAATGGTAACACTTAGCTCATGGTACGCTTCGCTAAGTGAGCCTGCGATCGACTTACAGAAGATGTCGATTTTGCCAAAAAAAATCATCTTTTCAGATGAAGCTCATTTTGATGTTGGCGGGTATGTAAACAAGCAAAATTCAAAATAGCATTTGGGGCACAGAAAATCCGCACGCATACATTGAAAAGCCGATATACACAAGACTAGTCTCTCTCTTTGGTGCGGATTTTGGTCCAGAGGCATAATTGGGCCATTTTTCTTCGAAAATGAGCAAGGAGTGGCCGTTACAGTTAATGGCGATCGTTATCGGGCCATGTTGAACGAATTTTTGTTAACAAAAATTGAAGAGGAGGATGTTAGCAACATTTGGTTTCAACAGGACGGCGCTACGTGCCATACAGCCGAAGCTACACTCGATGTTTTGCGCCCTGTTTTTGAAGATCACATTATCAGCCGCAGAGCTAATGTCGTTTGGTCACCTCGGAGCTGCGATTTGACACCGTTGGACTATTATTTGTGGGGTGCCGTCAAAGATAAGTGTTACGCCAACAAGCCAGAGACAATTGCCGCTTTAAAGAACAATATTCGTGAAGCCATTGGTGAAATACAGCTGCACACAATCGATAATGTGCTTAAAAATTGGACCGATCGTGTAGGCTACTGCATGGCCAGCCGAGGTAGCCATTTGAATGAAATTATTTTCCATTATTAACCGAAAGGATTGTACTTTCAAATAAAAAAAGAAATTTGAGAAAATATTCAGTAGTTTGTTTTTATAGCATTTTCAAAAAAAAAAAAAATTTATTTGGCGGACCCTATATAATCCATCGACCTAAGTTATCCTTATACTTGATCATTTACATTGATCTCCATGAGATTACTGGTGCGACTCTTATGCCCTAGTGACACTAAACTCGATTCGCTAGCTCTAGTCGAATTTTCTTAACACTTCTCCACGTAAAAAATTCTCTATTGGCAATAAGAGCAGAATAATGTCCAGAGTCGCTTATGGTGGCACCCGTTATACCCAGTGAAGCACACCTTTGGACGTTGAGAAAAAGGTTTTTTTTTTTTTTTTAATTTTCTTTATAAAAATGCTACTTGTGGTCATACAACAGTCTACTGCCGTTAAATGCATTATATTGACCTTTACGGTTGGGATCGTTTGGCTTAAAAGGAAAATATTGGTGCAACGTTTCAGCATCAATTGCGAATTTCAATTAAAACGATTCTCAACCAAAAAACAAAAAAAAAAAATTATTTTTAACTTTTTTCTTAATATTTTTTCTCCGGTTTTACTTTTAACTTTTAAATGGAATTTTCGTTTATTTTTCTCCATATTTCTTGCCGTTGGTATCTGAAGAGCCGTTTTAATTTTACTTTCGTTATCAATGCTTAAACGCAAATACAAACACACATGTACGCATACGCTTACATAAGCACTTATGTAAAGCTGTTTGGTTATTGTTGTTGTTGATGTTGTTGCCATATACCCGGTTTGTGCCCCGAATCCAATGTGTTGCCAAAGTATTAAATTTCATTAAATACACCAGCATACTGTCGAAATGAGTTGAGTGCCAATGGCATATTATTGGTTACTCTCTCTTTTTTTTCTCTCTCTTTCTGGCTCCTTATTTTTTCTCTCTTTTTTTATTTTATCTTTGTCTCAACCAGTGTTGCCGATTTCTATGTAATTACACAAAAATGGCACAAAATTTTTTTCTTGAGCTTTTTTTGAACCATAAAATTTTTTTGTATTATTTGTGTAATTGTAGTACATTTTCAATCAATAGTTTTAATTTAAAATTCAAAGAGTAAATGTATCAAATGTATGGTTGATTGGTCATACAAATGATCGCAAATAATGAAATATTGTATCGCCTAAAAAGAACACCACATTAGCGACTTTAAAACTGTATATTGGACTTTTGGTATATTGAGTGGTATATTTTGGTATATATGCCAGTGCCGTACTTATTTGTGTATTTATCAGCACCACCAATACGACCATCTTTGTGTGTTACATTTGAATTAACGGAAATAATTTGAATGTTGTAGGAAGAACAAGAAAATTCGAAAGTAATTTAAATTGTATGGCGTCTTATGCATAAGGAGTAGTTATCGCTTTGCAGTCATTAAATAAAGTCGTGTTTAGGCGTAAGTAAAAGTGTTGTATAAACGAATATCAAGTTGCTGTATTAAGATAATCTGTATAAAGATAAAGCGGGAAAATAAAAGCTGTAAAACAACAACAAAGTGGTGTCTTTCTATTTTGACACAACTTATACTCAAACGTTTTAAAAAGTTTATTAGCTTAAAGATGTATTCTTTCTTGTTTTCAAGATGATTAGTGGCAAATGAACTCCAATTTGAGAAATTTTCATATTGAAGTGGTTGGTCAAAACAGCAAAAAGGTTAAATTTTGATAATGAATTTTTCACAATTTCACAAATTATTCAGCCAAAATACGCACAATATTGTTAAGATAAGTCATCAATGCATTCAAAAAAGATTTTCTATCATAAATTGATAATTAAAAACTGAAACCAATACGCCTTTTTAGATTTTAAAGAGCAAATACTTGATGACAATTTTGACAATGAAAGTTATTGAGTAAAAGTTTTTTAAAACGGTCTCGGTCTCGGTCTCTCTCTGTTTCCTAATTTGAAAACTATAATTAATGGAAATAATTTTTAGCGAATTAAAAGTAATAAAAGCTTATAAAATATGTATTTTGTGTAATTTATAAAACTTTGAATAATTTTTAGGCCTTTTTTGTGTAAAATTGAATTTAGATTTGGGCAACATTGGTCTCAACAAGGCTTAAAGCCACATTTACAACTATAATAACACTAACAGTGACAGCCAAGCAACAGATTTTAAGGTAAAAACGAAGTATAAATTTCATAAACATAGCCACACACACATACACTCATACATGCACTCTTCAACAGTTACACACATATGCAATGAAAACTTACATATGCACAGAGAGGTATAAAAGTGCTTAAGTATTTTGCAAATGTAACGATAGTCGTCGTTGCTTTAAAATTTTTGTTGTTGTTGCTTTAGTGAGTGTTAAAGCCTTGCTGGTCGTTATTGTTGCTGTTAAAACTCATACACAGATGTAGAAATGTTAATACACGCACTGACATGCATACAGCTGCGAAAAAAATATAGCACCGCCCCCCAAAATAAAAACCGTCTTATTTAGATTTGTAATTTTAAGAAACTTTTACGTTTTCGAAGTAAAAGCCCCCACAAAATTTAAAAAAGGTAAGGTTAGATTGGGTTAAAAAAAGTAGTGCAGTCAGACTCCACCCAGTGGCCATAAAGTTCGGTGGAAATCTTAATAAGAATATACTAAAAAACAATGATAATGCAGAAAATAAAAAAAGAAAGAGAAGAAAAATAGACTGAAGGAAGAAGGACGCACTAAAAGAAAAACCAAGTGTTACCTAGTACGCCAGTCTATACCCGTTATATAACCTTCTAGGTCACAGACCCTGGCTGACGCAACTTCACCTATACCCCTATAAAATCCCTGGCCCAGCATCCTGAATCTGAGTCTCTGGAAATTTCAGAGGATATGTTTCAAGGTCTCTGGCTCCACCACATTGCCACAAACTTGGCAGAAATAAAGGATGCCCGCTTTTCATAGCCCAGTCATTGCCCTTAGAGCGCAATGTCTAGTCAAAGTCCTAACGGACCTCCTCTGACCTTTCACAACTCTTCCATTCTACGACGGGCCTTATTATCCACTAAGCTTACAAAGAAACCAAGTGGTGTTCTGACAGACGCATCTGCCAACTCAATACACTCGGTCGCGCCCGCTTATTCCACAGCACAGCTTGACGCTACACACATCCAGGAGTAACATAAGGGTTCTCCTGCACAGTGACATCAGCTTTGAGCTGACGCAGCGCCCAGTCAACGCCTTAATAGCAGCTTAACTGTCTACATAGATGACCACACTATCACTAGCAATAGTGTGGTCGCGAATTAACTCGGCTGCCCTAAGAACAGCAAAGAACTCGTCCGGAAGTCTAATGTTACTGTCCTTATGTTAGACTACCGCACCCTTGCCTTCCTCGGTCTTGGAGCCATCCCTGAAGAATATTCATAGTCAGGGAAATCAAAAATAGGCAATTGCAAGCTTTTTCTCATGCAACCAATCAAGTCGTAAGTAAGATATTTATCCGTTTCATGAATTTTTATAAATTTTGACATCCATATGTTAGTGCATATTTTTGCATATTGTGCTCATAACGGCATTTATGTGCATATTTCAGTTTTAAAAGAATATTTTCTACATTTTTTCGTATTAAAGGAGCATTTTAAACCTTTATGTGACATATTTTGGTTTTTTGTGCTCTAAAATGTAACGAAAATACATTTTTAAGTTTTGGCCATATCATGGCTTGTTTTTTAATTATCTGTTAATTGAAATTTATTGCGACAACTACATCTCAATTAATTTTGTTACCGGTTACCAGGATGTTAAAAAAATTGTTGAAAGAAAATACGAACTATAAAGTGAAATCAGAAAGCCTTTAAATTTCAAAATATGTTTGTATGTCAAAAATATTTACAATAATGTTTACGCAAATACATAAAAGACTAACTTTGTAGACTTAAGAGATGAAACCACTGCAAACAATGTCGCAAATGTTACTGTAGGTGTTCTAAGTATCAAGCCACAAATTTTTAATTTATACAGTTGTTTTGGACGAAACCAATCACTTCTCAACTGCACAACTTTCTGACGATTCGTTAAAGATTTTGGACTTAAATTTACATAAAAACATGATTTCGACAGTCGCTGCGCCGTATACAGTAAAAGCTGAAAACCCATAAAGGTGTTTTATCCTAAACTAACGCATGTTATAACTCATTGGGGAAACTTGACTTATTGCCATCAATTACTACTAGATTTTGAAGTTTTTAGTGCATTAAATACTACCTGCGACTCTGCACATTAAACTGGCAACAGATGAACTTAAAAAAGCAAAAAACTAAATTGAAATTTATAGCTTCAAGCTTCGGTTTCATTGAAAATTAATTAAAAAAATTGTAAACCAATGGCTTAACATTAGCTGAGAAGCATGCCCAGACGTTATAGACAACTCTTAACAATTTGAGAATTTAACTTAATGTTAACGCATTGCATTTAAAAATACAAAAAAAAAAAAAAAAAATCCGCCTTGTCTTACCAAAAAATTGAAGTTATGTTTTCAAATCCCCTTAGGAATTGAAGTGCAATTCTTGTTCTTATTCTGCTATATTATTTTGCGCATTTTTAATTTTTGTATTGTTTCGGAAATAAACAATGCAGTAGTTATCTTAGTTATAAACTTTATTGGCTTATGTCAAGGCTGTGAATGTATTTACCATATCACATTACTTGTGCTATTAGCAGTGTTACCAATTACGTATTGAACGGTGCTACCGTACCGGGTTTGGTTGTTACATTTGAATTTATCGTAAATAGAAATTTGTTATAACTACGAGTACAAGAATAATCGAAATTAATGATGATTTGCTATAAAAGGCGGCGGGTTATGCATTAGTTAGTTCAGTTTAGGCGTAAATAAAAGTGTTGAGCGAACATTAAGTGCAAGATAAATAAGTTGGAAACTGTAAAGTTATAATTGTTTATCGTAAAAGTGTGGAAATAAATAAGCGCATAAAGTAAAACAACAACATACGAGTTATTTACTTAATTTAAAGCAGTTTAGAAGAACTTAAACGTTTTAGTAAGTTTAAAACGAAACAATATCTTATTTTATATTAATACATATATATATATATATATATATATATATATATATATATATATATATATATATATATATATATATATATATATATATATTCAAAAAGCAATAACAGCTGCTCATCGCTTTGGTACCGATTCCACCATGTCCTGACATCATTTTAAAACAATCTGACCACAGGACTTCTGAATGACTTTCCAAAGTGATGGTTGGCTTAGAAGCAGGAACTGCCTTTTTGACATCAGTTTATAGATTTTCGATTGGATTAAGGTCTGGTGACTGTGAAGGCCACTGCAAAAACGCTCACCGAATTTCATGTGAACTATTTATTTGTCCTTCTATTGGTTTGTTATAGTGATTATCCTGTAGGAAGACACACAGCAGCGGCATTCCATCTTCTGCATAGGGTAGCATCCCAGTATACAAAATATAGACGCAAACGTGTTGTTCCGTTATAGTTTTGATGCAATGCATTAGACCTACTCCCACACTCTTACGCTTGACTCTCCATTCCTAATGGTTTTTGTAGAATATTTCTGAATTTATTCGGAGTTTTGAGGACGCCTGACGTACGAACAAGAACATAACGACTTTACTCGTGGGTGGCGTGGTATAGGAGTTAGAGCGCATGCATAACAGCACAAGCAACTCAGGTTCGAACCCCAGTAGAGGACATGAAGAAGAACAATTTAATTGGGGTTTCGATTGTTTAATAAAGAGGCTTCAACTTTCCTCCAGAATACTCCATCTAAAAAATAAAGTAAAAGTCCCTGACCTTCCAGCTAACCACTGGCGATGATGACAAACATCAGACGAATGATCAGGAAAAAACGCCATCTACTGGAAAAAAGTTACAATGCTTAAGTAAAGATCACCACCATTTAGCAAGAATATTCACCACGGCACTTCTATATTACTACGTTTTTACCTTATTAAAACGTTTCAGTTCTTTTAAATTGCGTCAAAATAAAAATAAACACCACTTTGTTGTTGTTTTACAGTTTTTATTTTCTCACTTTACCTTTATACAGATTATCTTAATACAGCAACCTAATATTCGTTTATTCAACACGTTTGTTTACGCCTAAGAACGAATTTAATTTATGGATGCAAAACGATAGAGATAGTTTTAATGCATAAGGTGCCACCTTTTATATACAATCTAAATTACTTCCGAATGTTCTTGTTCTTCCTACAAGATGGTTGAATTGGCACTGCTGCCAAATACGCAAATAAGTACGGCATTGACAGGGTGACATACTAATACCAAATATACCAAAATCCACAAAACAATTTTAAAGGCGCTGATGTGGTGTATTTTCTTTTTAGGCATTTTTATTTCCGTAGCAGTATCATATGGAGGGGGCTACATCTGCTTAGCTTGATTAATGTGGAAAGCCAATATACTCCCTAGAGAAGTGACGGACGAAAAAATAACAACTTTACTCTCATATGTCCATTATTCCTCCACTTTTGGTCTGGCCAATTTAGATGTTCTTTTGCGAACTTCATGCGCTTGACAATATGTTTTGCGTTTAAAAGAGAGACATTCTTGGGCTGTACGCTTATAAATTATGCTCTCTGAGACATAAGCGAACCGTTTGTGCTATCGCAATTATATTAAGGTCCTCTTTTAGTTCAGTTGCAGCTTTGAAAGGATCCTTTTTGCCCATGCGGATCAACCTTTTAACTTGAAGCGCGGTCAGAGCTCGTTTACTTTCACGTCCTTCAGCCTTTTCTTTCTAGTTAATTGTGTTGGTTAGAGCACCCAACCAATCGACCAGCTTCTCTATAAGATTTTCTATCAAATATAACTCCAATATTTGCTTTTTGATTATTTCGCGTTTCTCTGCACTGCAGTGTTTTCCACGACCTATTATATTTCTATTATTGGGGGTTCGTTCAACTTGATCGAAATAGTAAAAACAAAATTCAAATTTCAAAACACTTTCCATTAAAGCAATTTTGCGAAACATAACTGTTTTTATTGTATAAAGAAAGTGTAAGTGGTGCTATATTTTATTACGACATTTTTAGCCATTTTCACTTCCAATTGCAAAAGAAAAGTATCGATGTTTCAAGAGAAGTACTATTTTTTTTATAAATGGAGCATACTAAGCAATGTACTAAATATCAAAATTTAAAAAAAAAACTATTGTAATGGTTTGTTTTTGGAATAATAAAAAAAGTTTCATAGCGGTGCTATTATTTTTCTCCCAACTGTACACACAAGGGTATATATACAAAGTAGAACTAAGTTGCAAAGTACGAAACGTTTTGCTGATGCTATTGCTGTTATTATTATTGTTGTGGCCAACGTAACAATATACGTATATGGCCACTGGCTATTGCAAGAGAATTTTGAATAGGGAAAGCGGAGATATTCTTACACACACATACTATATACTTCTAAGAATACGTAAAATTCAGGCAAACCTTCGAATATGAATTCATACTTATGTTTACGTATATATGCATGTGTTTGTAAATGTATATTTATTTTGTAATTGTAATTTTATACTTCTGCTTTTGGTCCCGTTAAATGGTTGAGTAAGCGGACGGACAACAATTGGAAGGTATCTGCCTCACTGACTGACTGTTTTACCAAGTGCTGCTGTTGCCTGTTGTCCTTTAGAACTGTTAGAGTGTGTTGGTTGTTGGCAGAGTGTTGGTTATTGTGATTGTGTGTAGTGGCCAATACATGTGTTCTCCATATCGTTGCCATATGTTTGATGTCAGGGTTATGTTGGTGACATTTGTAGGTGATAGTTTTACATTGAAAACATTTTTGCATTTTCAAATATTGTTGTTGTTGATGTTAGTGGTATTGGTGTAACAGAAGGTTGATGAATATTGTAACGAAAATATTCAAAATATCACAAACAAACGCACACGTAAATACTTATCTTATATAACATTAAGGGGGTTCATTATAAGAAGTAAATAATTATGTAAGTAGCTTAGATTTGGATAATAGAATGAACTATTTTAGATTTTGGACTTAGGGAGAGAGACGTTTCAATGTGTTATGACTTATTTCATAATTATTTTATCAATTGTTGTTTATATCAGGTGTTTTGTTAGACGTCCATAACTTTGAGCTGACAACACTGCTTTATTAGACAACCGATTTAACAGCTGACAGTTGCTTTTTGTTTAGTTTGATTTGACATTTCATTATAGAAAGACTTACACGAGAGCAATTCTAGTACGAGGCGGATTGACATTAAAGCTACTTAGCGCTAGATGGCAGCACAAACACAAAAGCTTTTTCTTTCTTAGAAATTACGATCTGTCAAACGTCAGCTGTTAAAATTTTAGCCAAATTCATCGATTAGTTTATTTGTTGTAGTCGTTTGAAGTAAGCAACTTTTGTGTTTCTTGGAAAATGGAAAAAAGTGAATTTCGTGTAGTGATTAAACAGTATTATTTGAAAGGCAAAACGGCAAAAGAGACAAAAGAAAAGCTTGATAAACATTACGGCGGATTGGATTGGATTGATGAATTTAAACGGGGCCGAACAAGCACTGCAACAATACCATCAACAGGAAGGAAGAAAATCCTCGATATCGTTATGAATGATCGCCGGATCAAAATCCGTGTGATTGCTGAAATGGTAAACATATCATATGAACGTGTGTTCAACATTTTGTATGAACATTTGAATATGAAAAAGCTATCGGCAAGATGGGTGCCGCGTTTGCTCAGTATTGAACAAAAACGAGTTCGACAGATCACTTCACAGCGGTGTTTGGACATGATAAAGCATAATCCTGCTGATTTTTGGCGTAGAATAATAACTCCTAATGAAACGTGGATTCACTACTACAAACCTGAAACCAAAAATCATTCGAAGCAATGGGTGGAAGGAAGCTGGTGGAAGTGCTCCGAAGAAGGCGAAGACAACGAAATCGGCTGGCAAGGTTATGGCCACTGTATTTTGGGATGCACACGGAATATTGCTCATCGATTATCTTGAAAAGGGATCCACAACCACAGGAGAGTATTATCGTGCATTATTGGATCAATTGGTTGATGCAATCAAGGAAAAACAACGTCATTTAAACAAGAAAAAGTGCTTTTTCTTCAAGACAACGCACCGCATTAGATACGATGCTAAAACTACGAGAAATCCACTTCGAATTGGTTAATCATCCACCTTATAGTCCAGATTTAGCCCCTAGTGACGTTTTCCTGTTTCTAAACTTGAAAAAATGGCTCGCAGGAATATGATTCATCTCAAACGAAGAAGTGATTACTGAAACTAATGCGTATTTTGAGGAGTTCCCAGAATCTTATTATTCAGATGGTATAAAAAAGTTATAAAATCGTTTTACTAAGTGTATTGAGCCAAAAAGAAGACTATGTTGAGAAATGAATGGTTTTTGAAAAAAAAAATGTTTTTTTCCTACTTACGATCAATATCAATCCGCCCTGTTTGTAAAACTTTAAAATTTTGTTCTCCGATAAAGCCAATTTTTGGTTGAATGGGTAAATAAGCAGAATTTACGCATTTGGAGTGAGGATAAGCCACAAGCTTTTGACGAAACACCATTATATCCACAGAAAATTACTGTTTGGTGCACTTTACGGGCTGGAAGAGACAATAATTCATATGCTTTCAAAAACGAGAATGGTCAGACTGTTATTGTCAATGGTGAACGGTATAGGAACATGATTAGAAACTTTTTTGTACCTCAATTAGTTGGTACTAATCTTGATGTACTGTTAGCGTGATGTAGTGGTTAGAGCGTACGCATAACAACATAAACGACCCTTGTTCGAGCCCCAGCAGAGGACATGATGAAGACAAATTTAATTGTGGTTTTGAATGTTTAATATAAAGAGGCTTTAACTTCCCTCCAGACAACTACATCTAAAAATTAAAGAAGAAGCCCACTGACTTTTCCGCATACCTCTGGCGAATGATCAGGAAAACACGCCACCTACTGGGTAAAAATGACAATGCTAAAGTAAAGATCATCATCAATTAGCAAAGATCGTCACCGCTACGACGAATCATATGGAGGAAGCTAAAGTGGATTATCATCTACAGTGGATATTCATCATTGAAAGACGAAATTGATTAAAGAAACTAAAATAAAGCCATGAATGCTTTGTGGAAAGCCAATATGCTCCCTAGAGGAGTGACGGAGAAAAAAAAATCTTACTGATTCCAACAGGACTGGGCGACGTGCTATTCATTGATATTAAAAATATATTTCCTTGTTTTATTATGATTTAAACTGATGTAACTGTAAAAAAATACACGATATAAATGAACCAGTTGACCGCTAAGTCTGCTGCCTTCTGTTTTAGACGTCTTATTATTTTCTAGAAGCATACGAATTATTAATTTTTTCCTTTTTATTTTAGTTTGGTTTTGGGTCTTTTGTGAATACCCCCCTACAGCTGGCAAATTGTTTTTGCACGTTTTTCTTGCTCTCTTGTATGCATCGAAGAGCCTATGCACACAAACTCTCATATACAGAAAACACATTTACTACTTTTTTCTTATTTGCACATATGCACTTACAAATATATGTATATATAACGAGTCTTCCATTAAGCGCTTCTTATACATATTTAAATGAAAATAAAATAATATGTCTGTGTGAAATAATGAAGATTTTTTTAAAAAAGGTCTAGCGATGTCATTCTCTCGTAGCCTTGACACAAACCAATAGAATAACTTTCACAATAGTTATTAGTTTATAGCTGTAAATATTGATGTATCATTTTCAGCCACTTAATCCCTTACGTCCAGGATAGGCTCATTAACCTCTTTCCCATAGTTCGCTTTAGATGTACTATTTTCAGTTTTGATCTTAGGCTATTGTTCTTCTGTATCCTATAGACAACAGCCTTTCTTCCGCTGTAGGTTGTTTGCTGCTCGATCATACATAGCTTTCAACCTATAACGGGCCATTAATGGTCGTGGGTGCATTAATTCATGAAGATCTTTGGGACTTTCGTCTTTCTCGGCGCTGCTGACATGAAAAAAATCTGTTGCGCCCATCGTTACCTACTCGGCTGGTGCTCTTGATTTATATTGTTGTATTGCTGATTTCAGATTGTCCCCACTACAGTCTGTGTCAGGCTAAGATGTCCTCCGCTAGGATACTCGTTTAAATTTTCATTTATCTTGGAAGAAGGAACCATTATTAGATTGGAGACTGTTTTTAGATCTGAATTTTCCCAGTTACAATATAGGCACCCATCAATCAACTTTAAATGCTCAATTGAGCGAAATAAGCTTTTATTAGAAGCCCTTTTGCTGATATTTCTTTGTTAGTAGGCTTTTTGCCATTTTTCTTAGCCGCTATAATCTTTAAGCCATCGGCCAGTCCTCGTTGGCTTCTAAATGTAAACGCCAGATGTCGATAATGGTCTCGTGGGTCTTATCAGCAGCTGTCAGACAGTTGAATTCACGTTTTCCACTCCTGTAACTAACTTCTCTGTTATGTGGAAAGTTTTTCATATCACGGCCTCTACGACGGTCACTGCCGTCCTTTGAAATCTTATAACGCTTATTTCTTTGCTCTCGAACTACGTTGGTTAGTTGGTCTTCTCAAAACGCGACTACGAGACTCTCCTCTTTCTGTAAGGCGATTACCATCAAATTATTTCCAGCATCATCTGATAAATTTTCTCTCTCAAAACCTTTTTTAATTTCCCATTTGCCATGTCACTATGGTGATACAAATCTTACGCTTGTGAGATTTCTTACAATGTTCTTGAGAATGACTGCTATTTCCACAGTTTTCGCATCTCACTTGTGTCCTTTGCTTCTTTTCAGTCAAGAGCCGCCCTACCATTTCTTTGATATCATTAATAATCATCAGCTTCTGTAGTTACATGCTTTATGTACCTGCTTAGATATTTCTCTAGCAGTTTTTTGCGTGAGTACGAACGCTACGGTTTCCGCAAAGCTTGTCTTATATGTAGCGCACAACACATACTTAATATAAGGGTCCTTTATACCATTGATAAACGGTTCGGTCTTAATTCGCTCTACTTGTGGGTGGCTTTCCTTCGAATAACTAAGCTGCACCGACTTCTCTATTTCCATTTCAAAGGTTTGAAGTGATTCATTGGTTTTCCATACGTTACAGGACTCGTTTATGTTCATTACAGAATTTGCTCAGGTGTGCTATCATTAGGTAGTCTTATTTGTTTCTGCAGTTGCCTGGCATGGTTTCTAAAAATTCTGTTGCTGCACCTTTTAAGGCTAAAATTAGTTCCAGAGCCTTCTCTTCATTATCCTATTCATTTCTACTGGCAACGGTATCGAATTGAAATTTAAACACTGATAGGAGTATGCTACCACCAAAGCAAGGTGTCTTTATTCTGCTGGAACCTTCTGGTACGATTCTCCTTCATTACATTAAATTTTTCGTCAACAGTTTTTCTTTAGTTTGAGCTTGACGTTGTTATCCATGTGTTAATGTATCATACAGCGCTGTCATCGTGAAACGACATATCGTTGGTGTTCATATTGTTACGTTTCAACCTTTTTGAAACGTTTGAGTTCTTTTTAATTGCTTCAAAATAAAATGAACACCACGTTGTTGTTGTTTTACGGTTTTTATTTTCTCACTTCACAGTATACAATTATAACTATACAGTCTCCAAATTATTTATCTTGCACTTAATATTCGTTTATACAACACTTTTATTTACGCCTTAACACGACGTTTCTTTATGACTGCAAAGCGATAACTATCCCGATGTAGGCAATGCAGCCTCCTCATATACCATTCGCTTACAATTTGAAAAGTTCCGAAAATGTCCAAATTCTCTCACATCCTCTATTTTGTGTTCGTTAAGTTTAAATATCTAAGAGTGTGTTAACCAAATATGGTCAATTTGGCAATGCCGTCAAATACACAAATCAGTACGGCATTATCAGGTTAACACATTCAAAACCTTGACACAAACCAATAGACTAAAATCCCACAATACAGTTCCAGATGTGGTGTATTTTCTTTTTTAGGCATATGTATATTCGTAACATTATCGTCCAATTCAGATTTAAAGAAGTTGACAGTGTTGACCAACGTTTGTTCTTAAAGAAATATTGACTGACAACGCCTTCAGGCCAAAATGCACAGCAAACAGTGACTTTTTCAAAACTTTTGTTTGTTGACGTACCTATTCATCCCGAAATCAATCTCATAGCTGAAGATGATTATTTTATGATGGTTCTCCGAATAGAACATAAATTTCAATAAAACCCTTTTATTATTTGTACGCGTTGTTGAAGGCTTTATCCGTCCATGGTTTTTTAACAAAACAGACTAAATAAACCACAGCTAATTCACAAGATGTTTTTCCCTATTATCGTCTGTCTGATCTAAGTGGAACAATCTGTGAAGCTCGTCACCATTAGCAATTACTGAGCTGTTTTAGGATTTCTATTATGTCGATGACATCGGTTTGCTGTCGGGTTTAGCATAGTGACATGTAGCAGAAATTTAATGGTCTGGCAGAAGAAGC
Organism: Wohlfahrtia magnifica; assembly: GCA_023159175.1. NCBI lineage: Eukaryota > Metazoa > Arthropoda > Insecta > Diptera > Sarcophagidae > Wohlfahrtia > Wohlfahrtia magnifica. Next base: position 2,899,931 of record JAKWBJ010000484.1, on the reverse strand, counting down.
AGGGAAACATAGGGTAGTGTTGATAAGACAAAGGACATCAGCATCGGGCCAAACAATTCCACAAATTTTTACATACAAAACAGACCTGTTAAATTTGCGGACTCTTTTTCGTACCTTGACAGTGTTATTGTTCGGTGGCGCAAGAGTTGATGTGGACAGCAGAATTGATAAGGCTGCAATAGCATTTGCGTAACTTGGGAAAATCTGGTGGTCGAGCGATATCTCAATAAATACGAAATTACGAATATCGATTAAACGTGATCTCTGTGTTGCTTTAGACATGAGGCATGGTTAACTATGGATGCTATTTTGTGCAAACTTCAAAAGTTTTAAATCGAAGTCTTCACCGCATTTTGAAATCTTTTGGCCAAGCGTTATCGGTAATATCGACTTGTTCCTTAGGTCTAAAATGCGCCCGGTGTCCTATATAATTGCTGATTACAGATGGGGTTGGATCATCAGAAAACTGCAACATGAGGTCTTCGTGATCATGCTCGATTGAAATCCACAAGTTTCGAGGAAAAGAGGAATAGCAAAAGAAAGAGCAGAATAGTGACGAAAGAAGTGAAAAAAGCTGGATACTCTTAGTATGACTTGAAGGCGTTGACGCAGAACCGTATACGATTTAGATGTTTCTAAGAGACCCTATGCTCCTTAAGAAGTTAAAGAAATATTCGCTATTCGCTAGATTTGTCCCCAGCAATATGACCGTTATCAACTGTTTAAGTTTGGATGTCCCTTTTGGAAGAAACAATGCATGTGTATGTATGCATATGTACGATATATATGTGTGTGTGTCCGGGCATTTATATTCATTTATAAACCTGTAACCAACTGGTGAATTTTTGCGTTGTTTGCATCTGCAACGTGTATTAAATTGTAATTGAGGTTGTCAGCGTTTTTTTTTGTGCTATTGGTGTTACAATATTGTTGAGTTGTGCTGGAAGTTTTAAAACAAACAACATCATAATTATGCTGTTGTTGTTGTCAGGCAGTCAGTCGCTGCTTACTTAGTCATTTCATTATTGTGAACAGAAAAAGGAAGAAACATCACAGAACAGAACGTTAATAATTATTTTATGAATTTTTCTTGTTTTTCGGTGTATCTTTTATGTGTTTCTGCTGTTGATTGTCAATGTTTGTTAAACGTCACATCGAGAGATATCTAAAAAAAGAAAGAAAACAAAGATTTACCATTAAATGTGTCCTAGTTAAGAACTCAGTGTATGGGCGATCGAATAAAAAATGTTGACCAATTGTTTGCGTATAATTAGTACATTAGCTTGGGTGTCAAGAGAGTAGAAAAAGAAAAAATCAACGCGATGATAAATGCAATGAATGCGAAACATGCATTTCTTTATACGAAAATCATGTTTCTACAAGTGAAAAATGAAAGTATTTTCCGTTATATTTCTAAGAAACAACAATTTGAATTTATATGGATAACACGGTGCAACAAAAAAAGAAAAAAATACCTGGCCAGTGATACTAGTTTTCTTATGGGCGCTAACGAGTAGATCAAGGATCTGTTTTGGGAATTTTCGATACAAATTCTAAATCTCGAGTTATGGATAAAAAACTGGTTTTTCGGGCCTTCATGAACTTACAAGCTAAGTTATTAGAATATCAACCGATTTTTAGTTCGAAACATACAGTGGTGGTCAAAACATTAGCAACTAAAGCTGTATTCTAGCTCTTGAATTACCAATTTCTTTCCGATTTGTTTTTAATCAATGATTTTTGGTATTTTTAATAACTTTGTTGATTGCTTTTACTAGCAGGAAGAAATCATCTTCTGATTAAAGACAACAACAAAAAAGTTATCTTTGAGCAAGAGAGTCTAACTATTGCTGTTCAAAACATTTGCAACTCTCACCTCTTTTATTCTGTATAATCTTTTTTTACTTACTAACCTTTACGAATAACTTTAATTATATTTTATTTTCATAATGCGCGTGTCCGGCATTTGTAATTTATTAAAAAATTTCAAATTAGTTAGCAAATACAATTCTGAATTAAAAATCAGAATTTTGCATGATTATCGTAGCGGAGTTTCACACAAAGATATGTCACTGAAGTATTCTATTCCAAAATCAACAATTTGTCAATAATGGCAATATCCATACGTGCATGAGGTAGTAAGACCTCGTGTAACAACAGTACACGAATACAGAAAAATCAAAATTTTTTTTTGTGAAATATCATAGGGTAACACCAGGTGAAGCAAAAACTGAAACTGATATTAATGTTGGTATTTCAGCAATTAATAGAAGAGCTAGGAAATATGGTCTCTGAAGCTATAAGGATGCAAAAGACTCCTTTAAATCCGAAAGGAACAGAGAAATTCATCTTAACTTTGTACGAGCACATGCGAATTGAACTCCACAACAATGGAGAACAATACTGTCGTGTGACGAGTCTCCGAGGATTAAAAGAAAGAATTTGTGTCCGAAGACCGGCTGCAAATATTTTGACCACCACTGTACCTTTTAAATGATATATAAAGGGTGGGTAAATATGAGGTTAGGAAGTAAATTGACTTAGAACGCGTTTTTTTTGACAAATTCAGTTTTATTCATATCAATATCAAATAGAAATATGGGAATTAATAATGAAGTATGATGTCAGGCAAATGTCCATCTCTAGCACGTCGGTTGACGTCCGCTCTTTGACAAAATTTTGAACCACAATTTGCAACAAAACTTCGCTTATCTCGTCAACGCAGCGCCGAATGTCATCTCTCAGAGTGTCAGTCGTTTATGGTTTGCTTACGAAAACCCAGTCTCTCAAATGGTCCCAGAGAAAATAATCCAGCGGCGTTTAATCACAAGAATGTGGCTGCCAATTAACATCCCTAAATCGAGAAATTACACGACCGGGAAATTTCTCATGCAATAACTGAATTGTTTGACTGACTGTGTGGCATATGGCGCCATCACTGATGAAACCAAAAGTCACTGATGTCAACATCGGCCAATTGTGGCCACAAAAAATTGGTTATCATGGTTTGGTAGCGCAAAAAATTCACGGCGACGGCGCTTCCTTGCTCTTTTCTACACCAAACAGTCACTTTCCTTGAATGTAATGGTTTTTCGAGGATTGTTTGTGGATTTTGTGAGCCCCATATGCGACATCACTACAGATTTTTATGTTGCAAAATGTGGAACAAAATTTTGTGAAAAGAGCGGACGTCTGCCGATATGCTAGTGGTGGACATTTATAAATTCCCATATTTCTATTTTCTATTGGTATGAATAAAACTGAATTTGTCAACAAAATCTGCTTTTAAGCCAATTTTCTAACCTCAAATTTGCCCACTCTTTATGTCGTTTAAGTAGGCTTGAAGAATATGTGTGTATTTCTCAAGCGAACATACTTTTCATCCAATTTTTTCTACATATTTCCGTCTGCAGCATTGTCATACTCCGCAGAATTAGAAATAGTATTGGAGAGAGGACACAGTCTTAACTGCACTATTATAGTTGAATCTGAGTTTTGCTAGGAGGTTTATTATTTTGCTCGGTATGTCCTTTGCTACTAGGACCTGCGGCCATTCAGACCTTGACTCAGTATCAAGATAAGGTTGACAAATGTACTCTTGAGATTGCTCAATGATGACACGTAAAGTGTTTATGTGGTCTGCGCATGATCTGCCTCCACTACAACCTGCCTGTTCTGTGCGCAAGCTTGTTTCAACAAACGGTAGATGTCGGTTTAGAATTATTTGGGCAAATCGCATTCTTAGAGCAATGCGTCACCCGTTGTTTAATCTCCTTTCCTCGGTAGCGTCACTATTTCACTATCCTTGTATGACATTGGTAGTGTTCGAGCCAGCAGATCTATTGTTTTTGAGGCTTGTAAGTACGTGATAGATATTTTTTATGTCTACTTCTTTCTTCAGGAAAAAAGAGCTTCTTTGTGACAGTAAATTATTTTCAGAGAAAGAATGAGTTGTTCCTCAGAAGTGTGTTATTCGGTTCCATGCTTCTCCTATATATATGGTGTACTTCATTGGGATTTTCCTTTAAGTATTTATTATTATTCTGACCAGCCACTATTGCAGGACACTTCAACCTATCGGATTTATTGTGCTCTTTCCGGTCTATAGTTTGTTCAGCAGATCTGCTGCCTTCCTAATGAACATCAGCAAATCTGAAACCATAATGGTGGATATGTTTTTTAATGAGACATAAACATTCCCATCTAAACCTATCAAGAACCGTTTGGGAATTCAGAGCGACACGCAAATTGCGGTCTGATTGCCGCTTTAGAGTGGTGAAGTCCCCTTCGAGCATTCGAGTGTTCCAAGCATCTGACAATTTTTCAATCCTTAGATTGAGAATGTTAGTAAGTGGTGCTCCACAGTAAGGTTCTGGATAGGGTGTCATGTTACCTTTTCTAGCCAATATATCCGCTGTTTCATTACCATCTATCTCACAGTGTCCAGGTACCCAAATAACTGGATCTTATTTTTAAGTGAAAACCATTGCAACGTATCGTAGCAATATTTGACGAGTCTAGATGTCATACGATTCTAGTCTAGTACCCTTAAGGCATGGTCATTATTAATAATCTTACCCTTGAGCCCACTGTACAGGTTGATCTACGCATATATAGTAGTGCCGCCCAACAAAGTTCCGTACCGATATAGAGCTTCAGGCCAATGCAACCGCCATTTAATTACCATCTACTCTACAGCGAAAGCTTTTGCAACATATCGTAGCAATATTTGACCAGTCTAGATGTCATACGATTCTAACGCCTTAAGGCATGGTCATTATTAATGATCTTACCCTTGAGCCCACTGTCCAGACTGATCTCCGCACATCATCATCACATGATCTCGGTTGAGTCCATGAACACCGACACGGTCATTCATTTTGGAGCCATCGGTATACCAACAATCCCGGTTCGGGAATTTAGCCCTTAACCTCCTGCTAAAGTACAATCCAAAAGCATAACATCCAGGAACGACCACCCTGCGTAAAATGGAGAGACTTTCCGACTCAACTTTGCCGTCACCCACATCACATAGATGTGAAACCGTGTCAAACCAATCAAGGCAGCCAAGGCCCCTGTTGGATACGTTCGCAATGCCGAGGCAAGCGAGTCCCTGCACCCAGCCTAAGTTATTAATGGTGATAGTACAGCTTTTCGCCACCAAGCTATCGTCGCATACGTTATAATGGGTCGAATAAAAGAAGTAAGAAAGACAATTCGGAGCAAAAGACCCCATGTCTTACCGTACTTACTTGCCCAGAGGGCCCTTATCGCCTTATTCTTGATGGCACCAATGTGCGAGCTCCAACTAAGCCTCCCATCCAGAATGACACCTAGAGACTTAACCTTCTTATAAAAGCTGATGGTGTTACCCATAAAAGAAATACAGTCACATGATAACTTGTGTCTCCTTGTAAAAGGTACAACAACTGTTTTTGAGGAATTCACCGAGATCCTGTAACGTATGTAAGTCATAATATTATAGAAATGATTGAATAGTTTAAAAGGAAAACACAAAAAATGGATTTTAATGATTAATCGTTTATTATTTTGTATATTTTAATAAAAAGATAAAATATTAAAAAAAGATAAAATATTAAAAAAAGTTGCTAAAATTACGACTTAATTTCGGTTTATTTTCTTTTTAAAGGCACCCAGGCGTATGATTAATATTAATAATGATTGGAAATAAAAAGCAATATTCATACGCCTTAGACGACCCTCAGATCATAATAATGGATACTTTGCTAAAATAACTTGTCATGTTTTATTGATATATTCTATCGATGTGTGTATTAGCACATGTGTGTGTGTGTATGTGTTTGTGTATTAGTGTTAGTGGCAGTTAAAATTTCATCACTGTCATTCTCTCTCTATCTCTTTATTAATGTTTGACTTTACTTTACTTGACTACACTCTGCTTGTTTAATAACTTTTTAATATTTGAAGTCCTACATAAATATTTGTTTATGATTTCTTGTTCTTCTTCCTCTTCTTCTTATTCTTATTGCTTTATTACATATTTTTATTTACTTTTTCTATACTATTAACTGTTTATTTTGCAACAAGAAGAAAAACATATTTTTTTAGAGTCATCGATGACAAATATGTCATTTCATCATCGTCATCATCACCATCATCTTTCGCATTATCTCTGGCGATGTTGTATGTCATCAACATCATCATCTTTCAACATAATTTTCATATGTTTTTCTTTTTCGTTTTTTCATGCTTATTGTTGCTTTTTATTATTGTTGTGTTTTGTTGTTGTTTGATATTCAATACAATTATGCCTACGGAAGAGAAAGACAGACAGAGAGTGAGAGGTTTTCGTTTTTAAATTGTTTTTTAAATTTCATTAAAACCTTAAAGATATGTACGTATCGGGTGGGCCATTAAAAAGTTTAAATTGAAAAATGCAACGAAACAAAAACGTGTTTTTGTTATGGAGCACAATTGTTTCGGTTAAAAATGAAATATTATTTCATTCATATGGCCTCACAGTGACCCATTCGCTCGGACCAATTTTCGATAAGTTTTTCGAGTGTACAGGGTCGTATCTCGGCAATGCTGGCCTTCAAATGCTCAATTGTCTCTGGTTTGTGGGCATAACACTTGTCTTTAACGGCACCCCAAAGAAAATAGTCGAACGGTGTCAAATCGTAACTTCTTGGCGTTTAACTGACATCATCATTTCGGCTAATTAAACGGCAATCAAACGTTTGACGCAATAAATCGATTGTGGCATGAGATGTGTGGCAAGTGGCACCAGCCTGTTGAAGAGCGGGCACAAAAAATCGGTTATCGTGGTAGGATAGGTCTGTCCATTGACCATCCTAATTTTCAAAGAAATATGGGCAAATGATGCCTCCGCTCCACAAGCTGCACCAAACAGATACTCGTAATGGGTGCATTGGTTTCTGTGAGACCACGTTTGTTTTTTTGCTGAGCCACAAATACGGATTAACGTTACCACCAAGATGGAAATCAGATATGTTTGCTTTGTTTTGGAATTAAATTTGCCATAAATCCCAGCGATGCTCAAGCTTATCTCGATTTATTTCGCTCAGTGGAGATAATATATTGCCAGATTCGAAATATCCGATGGTTCAAATTGAAACCGATAGATGGCCCACCCGATATATAAAAGGAGTATAAGTAGAGCAGAAGGAAATTAATGGAAAGCTAAAAAAATAATGTTATTGTGCTAAATTGGTTTTGGTCATCACTGGCAGCACATGGAAAGGGGGAGAATCATATGCTCATCTTCTCCCCTTTTCATGTGCTTGCCAGCTGCTAATGTTGTTGCAATATGTTTCATATTGTTAAGACAACAACAACAACAGCTTTTGTATTAAAAGTATAAAATGAAATATATCGTATATCGTCCATAGAGGGATATGGAAATGGTAATGAGATAAAAGATACAATTTGTTAAAAGGCTTCAGGGTCAATAACAAAAATATGGTCAAATCAACATTCATTCATCCATCTATCAAACCATCTAACCATTCATTTATTTTTATCACTCAATGCCCTACGCTTACTTCGGTAATAGCTTTCAAACTTAAGTGCTATCACTTATACACTCACACACTCACATAAAGACAAACACTAGTAAACGTAACAATTTGTTTCCATTTCTAAAATCAATTTAAGCCTTAGGCAGGGATATTAAAAATTCTATGTATTAACAACTGTAACAACAACAGAAAAAAAAGGAAAGAATTATTATTGAAATTGGACATTTTAGCCATTGATTCTGATAATTTTTTGGTTTATTTTCTTTCCCAAAAAAACGAAATTAAACTTAAGAATTGAATTTTTTCGTTTTTTAATATTTTGATTCACATTTGATAGATGAGTTGATGGATTTTATTAAAACAAAAAGCATTTTTAAAACCAATCAATTTACCGTTGGCAATTATGGACAATATTTTTAGTTCATTCGAAATCGAAAGTTTGTCACAAAAACTAAAAAGAAATTTAAAAAGAAAAATGTTCAACATTTGGGAAATGTTCGATCTAATCGTACATCAATTACATAAATTATCGGATGGCATTTAATAGTTCCGGTTGTATTTACTATATGCACTTAATCCCTTCGTGATCGTGGTCCATTAAAAAAAATGTATGTACAAGGTTTCCGCCGGGAAGGTATACTACTATGTTTTGCCGCCATTTTGGTATAAATTAGTTCTGACAGTTCATATTTGGCAGTCGTGATGTAGAGACGTGGCAAATTTGTTATGGAAAAATATTCAGTAAACCAACGTGTTTTAATCGTTAAAACATTTTATCAAAATCAATCATCGATTTTCATGAAAAAATCATTATGAGTGACGAGGCACATTTTCATCTGAATGGTTATGTGAATAAACAGAATAGTCGGTTCTACGAATGAATGAATGAATAATTTCATCAGTCACCTTTGCATCCATTACAGGAGGAATCATTGGAACTTACTTCGTTGAAACCGAAAACGGTGTAACGGTAAATAATTCCACAACTACATGCTTTGGGCTTAACTATGATGCGGTTTCAACAAGACGGTGCCACATCACATACAGCCAGGATTACAATGAAATTACTGCGAGACTTTTTTCCACAACAAATTATTTCAAGGAATGGTGATGTTGATTGGCCTCCACGGACGCCTGATTTGACTGCTCCGGACTTCTTTTTTTGTGGGGATATCTGAAAAGCAAGGTTTATGCAAACAAACCAGAACGCTGAAACAACTCAAACAAAGTATTCGTTATTAAATTAATGAAATACCGCGTGAAATGTGTGAGAATGTAATGTAAAATATGCTCATGTGAGGATAACAGAGGCGGAAATTTATCTGATATTGTATTCCATACATAGTTGCCAACATTAAATAAAACATTTATCAATATAAGATCCAGTCTCTTTCATTAATTCAAAAATTTCAAAAATTATAAACAAACAAAGTAATATACTTCCCGGCGGACACCTTATACTTGAAAATATTTGATTCTGCTAAATTAAAAACAACATCAGTTTCAAAATTCAGTTCATGTACCTGATGGACCTGCATCCGAGATAACAACATTATTAAGTATGGGAAACTTGTATCTGATCAGTGTAGTTTGTGATGTAAGTGTTGAGATATCTGAATATGTAGTTTGTCAGTGTGCTGCTATCTCGGCTCTTAGAATAAGATTCCTGGGAAAAGTCTTCATAAAGCGCACTTTTTCCTACTGAATATTCTATGATTTAATATGTGCAGATGGTGGGCTCAAGGCTGAGACCATCATCTGACAGTCAAGCTCTAATAAGGGCAGATATTGCTACAATATTGTTACGACAATAAGGTTGCGCACCACAGTGTTTATTACATCGCTAAAATAAATAAACAAAAGCTGCAAGAACAACTATACCTGCTGCTTACAAATAACCAAATCTACAACAACAAACATTAGCAGAGATAAAGTAAATAAATATAACACGGCAACAACAATAATTAAGCAGTAAAGAAAACAAGCAACAGACAATAAACAAGCAACAACAAATACTAAGAACTGAAAGAGTTAGATGTTCACACACGCATGACTATAAAAGAACTAAAAAGAAATTAAAAGAAAGAAATGTAATCTACCTGAAATATCCAGAGGTTCGAGAGCTTTCGATGTGTTGTTTACTCAGCCTTATAAAAAGCACATCGATGCGAACAGCAATCAGTTGATGTGTCGTAAACTCAGCGAGTGGAGTTTAAGTAAAAAAACCCAGCCAGTGCAATTTGTGTGAAGAGAGTTTATAAAGAGTAAACTCGTGAAGTGAATCGTGAATTAAAAAAACCAGTTTGGTTGGAACTAACACAAAACAGTAAAGAGAGTTAAAGAGAGTTAAGTGTGGATAACCTCTGGTTGAAAAGGTTGTGATCGAACCTAAGTTATAACTACGATCGGGTTGGAAGATCTGTAAGTAGAAAGATCTGTCGAGTAATTGTTGTTGTTTACAAGATTGTAAATAGACGAAGTAATTAAGAATAAAAATTACAAGCAGTGGTGCACATAACTGTGTTGAATAAAGGATTTTCTAATTAAAACCAAACACAAAATTGATTTTATTTTAACTACAATTTACGGACTCATAAAAACACGATTTCAAAAAGGTATAAACGTAACAATATTTTGCAAAGGCTTTCGGTTATAAATAAGGTGCAGTCGTTTTTGCTATGTATCGGGACACTGGACGGATGCATTGGTGAGAAAAGCTTTCGTGACACCATATATTGTTCATGAACCTTACCGTGCGGCACCACTTACCATTCTCAATCTAATTAAGGATTGGGAAATTGTCAGATACTAAGAACAGTGGAAAGTTCAAATGGGACTCGCCAGTCTAGGGCGACGATCAGTCTTCAATTTGAGTTTCACTCTGAGGTTCTTAAGTATGGCAGGTCAGACTTGAAACTCTAAACGGACTTGCTTACGGGTCACTGTAGAATAAGGGAACATATGAAGAGGATGGCAGTCACAGATTTAAGTGTTTCTAGACTGTGCTCACAAGCATCAGAGACAACGGAGCATATAATGTGTGAATGTGACAGGTTTAGGTGGAAATGTTTAGGTTGACATAGATTCCTACAGGGTGACATATCCACCATTATGGTTTCAGATCTGCTAGTGTTCATTAGAAAGGCAGTAACTCTGTTGCATAAATGGCTGGAAGTGCCACAATATAACTCGAGGGTCGCAGTGTCCTACAATAGTCCATGGTTGTTATAATGATAATAATAATTCTATGATTTTGTAATCACCAGAAACGTAAATTCGAGAGAATCCGGGTATAAGGACTTTAGGAATAAAGATAAGAAAATATGTGAAAAGTACATTTCCACTGAAAGACGAATTGTACGAGCTGGCCAGCCGTGGTTCGTGACTGAATTGGGAAATCTTATAGTTCATACAAAAAGTGGAAGCATTTTAGAATACCTGAGCTGTTTGCTAAACTTAAGAAAAACAGATAAATAGTGAATACGAGAATAAGAATAGCCAAATCGATGTTGATGTTGGAAGAAAATTCCAAAGATGGGGATGATAAAGGAGAATATTGTCGATACAGAAGTAGTAGAAGTGTACCAATTGAACTTTTTTTTATTTAAGGCCAATTTGAATTTGAATTTATTTGAATTTATTCATGTTCCACAAACAAACGGTGCCGCTAAATAACGAATTCTTTCTATAATGCGTTAAGCGATTCATTGGACAAACAACTACAAAGGGATGTACTCTACGGGAAAATGAGTGCTGCATGAAAATATATGATTATGCGGAATCAATTCCTTTATTTCGTTAGAACACATTCTGTTGTAATACCTATAGAACAATTAAAGACACGCCACATTGCGACGATGCTCTAACAAATCGTTAGAGTTGGCTACTCTACCGTCGCTTCTAAGCACTTTCGCCCTCACCCGTACGTGGTCGAGAAACTCCACTTTGCATCAACGGCCTATACATGAGAGTTGTATTCCATTAAGACCAGGTTTGGCAAAAACCCGGGTTTTTAAAAAAACCCAGCTCACCGGGTTTTATTGTTTTTTTTTTTTGGGTTTTATAACTGCTTCAAAATTTTGTTTAGCTCGACAATATTTCTTGTTTGTCAATGCAATTACGTTGTTTTACTACTTATAATGCAATTTTGCATTCTTTGTGGGATCAAGGCGGCATTGTGTAATATGAGCTGCTAAAACCTGGTATTCGAAACAGAAATCAATAACTTCGGTTGAATCGTGAGCAAAACGGTCAAAATATAAAGGCAGACCTATAAAGTTTTCCTTTTGCGTAACAGCGTTCGGTCTCTCCTGACAAAGTTGCCGATTATTTTTTATAAACGAAAAAATTCTCAAAACAGGTCTTTCTGACTATTGGATCTATGGATACAATATCTACTACAAAAGCATATCACAGAATCACTGCTCTTAAAAAAATATAAAATCGGCTTCAAAGTAGATCGCCTAAAAAAACGAGAAGTTTTTCTAAGACGGGAGTCGGAGTCAGTTTTTTTTTTTATTGAAATGTAATTTAAGTTCATAAACCAGTCTATACATTTCATTTCATTACACCAAGTCTTAAACTAACAAGTAATATTTTTCTGTTACATAAAATTCACTGTAAAAATCAACAATTACCAATCCTGTGGCTTGGTTCTTTTCAGTCTTCTTGTGTAGATCCGATTGTTGCACAATATGACAGCCTCCGAGTTTAAATGATTCGGTAGTCTGTCTTTGTGTCTTGATGCAAATATAGGGTCCGCCATCTAACGTTTTTTTTTCAACTAATGCTTATTTCGTGAATGGTAATACTTAGCTCATGTCTGATTTGACAGATAATTAGTTTTATCCTTCCGCTGAACGAATATGGTTGTGTAGACGCTTGAAAAACGCTGGGAAATATTGCGACATTACTGAAAATCAGATGAAGCTCATTTTGATCTTGGCGGGTATGTAAACAAGCAAATTTGTCGCATTTGGGGCACAGAAAACCCGCACGCATACATTGAAAAGCCGATACACCCAAGATGGGTGACTGTTTGGTGCGGATTTTGGTCCAGAGGCATAATTGGGCCATTTTTCTTCGAAAATGAGCAAGGAGTGGCCGTTACAGTCAATAGCGATCGTTATCGGGCCATGTTGAACAAATTTTTGTTTACAAAAATTGAAGAGGAGGATATTAGCAACATGTGGTTTCAACAGGACGGCGCTACGTGCCACACACTCGATGTTTTGCGCCCTGTTTTTGAAGATCGCATTATCAGCCGCAGAGCTGATGTCGTTTGGCCACCTCGGAGCTGCGATTTGACAACGTTGGACTATTATTTGTGGGGTGCCGTCAAAGATAAGTGTTACGCCAACAAGCCAGAGACAATTGACGCCTTAAAGGACAATATTCGTCATGCCATTGGTGAAATAGAGCTGCACACAATCGATAATGTGCTTAAAAATTGGACCGATCGTGTAGGCTACTGCATGGCCAGCCGAAGCAGCCATTTGAATGAAATTATTTTCCATTATTAACCGGAAGGATTATACCTTCAAATAAAAAAAGAAATTTGAGAAAATATTCAGTAGTTTTTTTTATAGACTTTTCGAAAAAAAAAAATTATTTGGCGGACCCTTTACCCAAATTTATACAAATAGTTAAACGATGAGCATATTTGCAATAAAAAAATATACAAACATGTAAAAATTGTACTTATTTAAATTAACCGGTTATTCGTGTTAAATCAACCTGTTTATTCGGTATTCGAAAAATGAAGATTTTGAAAAAACCGTTCGAATAATAACCGTCCGATCTCCCTATTGCATAGATTTATAGGTGAAGTCAACATGAACTGACGACTTATTTGCATTTAATTTAAATTTCCATTTTTTTATCTACTCTGCTAACTTATCTATGGATGATTGCAGCCTTGTACATGACTCTATTTCGTTATCGTCGACTGATAGAATACAAATATCATCAGCAAACGTTGCCATTTTGTTGCCGTTATCTAAGGTTGGTATGTTTGATGTACACCGAGTATACTGTCTTGTGGTACACCTGCACAAATTGTTCTCATATCGGAGTAGTCATTCCTCTGTTTAACTCAAAAATAACGATCTTCTATATAGGATTCTAACAACTGAGTATATTGTACAGGTAGCTATGTTTTTAACTTGTAAAGTAGACCTTTGTGCCATACCTTAACAAAGGCTTGCGCAAAATCTAAAAATACAGCATACTTTTCTCTGTTCAATGACTTCCTCTTTTGTATGTGTAATTCGATGGACTTGATCAATCGTATACGGTTCTTCTCTAAAACCGAATTGATGTAAAAAATAATATTTTATAAAATAAAATAATAATATTTTATTTTGATAAAATTTTTAAGTCATCATTTTGGAGCTAAAAAAGGGACCGTAATAATTTGTACTCCCAATACGTAAGTTTTTAATTTTGTTGTTGTAAATAAACAACAAAAACCTTAAAATAAAAAAATCCATGTGGGTTGTTTTTAAATATAAAAACCAATAAAAGCCGAATGGATTTAATTGGGTGACCCAGTGGGTTGCCAGCCCTGAGGGTAACACATTATAGGGATTAATAATCAGTTTGCATAAAAAGATTACAATTTCTGATGCCTCCGATTAAATGGGCATAATTGTACCTTTTTAGGCACATTGATTATTTTATTCCCTTCCTAATTCCAAAAGTTGTCGAAAATAGGCACATGGATTGATAAATGTGAAGTTTTTTTTTATACATAAAAATTTTTTAAGGTACTTTTTCATACTATTTTTTTTGCCCTTTAAGGAAAATTTTGCCTTTAAAAGGTTTCAAAACTAGAGCTTCTGTTTTATTTCTTAAATTATTAAAGAGTTTTTCTTTAAATCTCTTTAAAAATCACTCTGTAATACCAACGAAATGATTGAATATGTATTTAAAGAGAATGAATAAAAAAAGGTACCATGTCCTGTTATTAACGCTTAAGTTTTTTTCTCAATTTAAATTCAAATTTAAATTTGAAATTTTTTTTTTTTTTTAAATACCACCTTAGGGCAAGTGTTGACTGGCTTTTTCATAGACTACTTCTCCCCTATTTAAAGAAAAATAAATAAATAAATTTGAAATGGAGAAGAAGAAGCAAGAGTAACTGGCAGAGATGATTTTATGCAAATTTTATTTGCAAAGCAATTTCCGTTTTACAAAAAAGGGTGCAAAGATGAACTTTATGTGCCAAAAATATTTACCATTCGCATTGAGTTTAGAGTTCATTTGGGTAACTGTTTGAGTCCCTTCTTCTTTTGATTTTTGCAATTCCCTTGAAAGTAAATGGGTCGTATGACAGAAATTAGCCAAATTACAAATTGGGTTGTTTTCCTTTTACACAAACGCACGCACACACACACACACACACAGTTAGATGTGTTTTTGTACAGGGAGTGCATTTCTTTCATGATATGGCTGCGAAAGGGAATGTCTTGTATGTCGCAAAGAAAGGGGAGAGTTGATGTTTAAAATGATTTTTGGAAAATCAAATAAAGCTAAGGAATGTATTGCCGCCTGCATTTTAAGTATTTGATAAGAGATATTAACACACACACACGCATTCACATATATGTACATTCAATTGTCAATCGTTTCGTTATACATTAATATTTACGTAACGATTTTCAAATGAAAAAAAAAAATCCAAAAAAAAAACACAAAAATTATCGCAACAAATAATGATGGCGATGGATTGCGTTACAGTGGCATATAGAGTGTGGAGTGTGCCAAGTATTGTTAGTTGCTACTAAATAACACAATTTTCATCCCCTTCCCTCTCTCTACTAAACTCCCTTGTTAAACAACAGAAATCGAAATTAATACAGACTGAGTTATAGACTGGTAGCCATGTCGACCAGGTTTGGTTGAAGCACATTTTTCCAACCCCCAATTATCGCAAAAAAAAAAAATATAAATTTGAAGGAAAATCATAGAAAAAGTGGTCGTATGGGGCTGGTTCTTATTTTCCAATAAAGGAAAAAAGTGTTTGTGAAAAAGGCAAATATAGCGAAATTATTACAACCAGAGTGCCAGCTGAATGGGTCTATGAAATAATGTTCACATGTCAAATACGGAATGTGCACTTTTTGACAGTTTCCTTATTATACGCCACTCCACTTCAATCCTTACACTCATTCATTCACTTCTACACTTCAAGTATTTCATTACATTACACGAACAGTGGGCTTAAAAATAAAGGAACATTATTTTTACTATTTTTGTTAAAATTTTCGGAAGAATTTATTTTGTTAAAAAATATTCAGAAAAAATTAATGAAACATTTTTGAAACGATTCAATTCAAATTTTTAAATGAGGCCTAAAACTCTTTTAAGCTGATTTCTTTGTTATAGGATAAGTTGAAGTGGCTCCCTAGCTTATAGTGAGGCCATATGACTCTTTTTTTCTCTCCGGCACTTAGCTTTACACAAAGCATCCATTGTTTTGTTTCAGTTTCATAATCAAATTGATTACCAAGTACCGTATGATTGTGTAGTGGTGAAGATCCTTGCTAAGTAGTGGTGCTAATCTTTACTTAGCATTGCATTTTTTTCCCTAATTGGGAAAAGGCATTTTCTCCTGATCATTCGCGTGATGTTTGTCATCAGATGAATTTGTCTGGAGGGAAGTTGAATCCTCTTTATTAAATACTCGAACCACAATTAAATTTTTCTTTTTTTTCGTTATGGGCTTGAACCTGGGCCGCTTGTCTTGTTACGTGTGCTTTCTAACCACTACACCATTCCACCCCAGGCATGTGACTCTATTAATTTACAAAACCTTTCCTTTACACCTTAGTTTCTCATAAGGCGACTAAAGACGAAATCGGTAATCAACCACCAGTAAGTATGGTGTTCGGGAAATACGTAAAAATATACGATTATTAGGTAGCTCTTCTTTATGTTGCCAGAAAATATTCCTTTGTAGTGTTGATGAAACACTAAAACTGATGTCATATTGTGACACCATACGAGTACTACTACATTAATGGAGTTGCATACAATATCGTATGCAACTTTGATCTCTTCAACCTCTGTCCGAAAGGTAAAATAGAGTTTGAAACATCAAAGTATACATGAGAGTTGTTTTCTATTTAGAATCGCAAAAGATTCTTAAGAAGGTTACGTGGAGCTCGAATGCCTAGAATATTAAAAACATCAGCATTATCGCTGATCATACGATACAATTATCATCCTTCACCTTTGTAGCAATGTGAATAACCTTTTAACTAGAATAGGACACGGGGCGCAAGTATGGAGTGTGTTCTTATCAATAACGATATTTCTAAGGAAGTTAAGTATCTAGGTGTCATTCTGGATAGTAGGCCTAGTTGGAATTCGCACATTGGTGTCTTCCAGAATAAGGCGATAAGGGCCCTCTGATCTAGTCTCGCATCCTACTGTAAGACATGTGGTCTTTTGGCTATACACCGCTATTATTCGGCTTTTTATCACTTATGTATTGATAGCTTTGTGGAGAAAGGCTGAGGAAGATACCACCATGAATAAAGAACTCGGTATAACTCGGACAATGAGAACGTATCCAACAGTGGCCTTGGACGTCTTGATTGATTTCACACCGCTTCACATTTATTGGGTGGCATGATCGGTGGCAAAGTTTCTCGCCAAAAGATCCCGAAATGTGTCGAAAAGTCTGTCCATTCACACACACGCGGAGTAGCCGGAGAACTATTTTCGGTCCTGGATGTTATGCCTTTGGATCTATGTCTTGACAGGAGATTCAGGGTTAAATTCCCGGCCTAATATGGCCTTCTTGCTCTAATGTGGTCTTAGTTCGGAGTGAGTTTGATCTACCGGAGACCGGTTCATTACTTGGTAATGAAATAGCGGATGCATTGGCCAGAAAGGGTTCCATGACACCTTATATCGGTTCGGAACCTTACTGTTCAGCATCACTTATAACCATCCTCAAACTAATCAAGGATTGGGAAAATACTAGATGCTTGGAAAACTGGACTGCTTAAAGGGGACTTTGTCACTCCAGGGCGGTGCTCACTCCACAATTTGGGCTTCGGCCTGAGGTTACCTAGTATTGGGAAGCCGGACTTGAAACGCCTAACGGAGTTTTTTACAGCCACTGTAAACTAAAAGCCCATTTTAAAAGAATGGCTATCACAGACTGTGACCGTAGACTGCAGACTGTGCTCTCACAGACATCAGAGATAGCGGAACACATATTTTGTGACTGTGGGGTTCTTGAAAGATTAAGATAGAAATTTTTAGGGATAAAAAGGGTCTTATTGTGTGACATGTTCATTATTATGGCTTCAGATCTGCTGATTTTCATTAGGAAGGCAGCAGAAGCGGTGCAAACTATATACCTAAAGCTCGCAGTGTCTTGCTAAAGTGCCTGGATGATAATGACAAGGATGACACAATCTCATGTGCAACTCAAATCTTTTTAAGTTTTCCGAAAGACGGTCCAATAGCTCTAAAATAGCATGGCTTGAAGCCTTAAACTTCACATGAGAGCTGTTTTTTAGTTAGAATCGCTGACGGTTCTTAGGAAGGTTACATGGAGTTTTTATGTTTAGAATACTGAAAGCATCTGTATTCGGACTTTTACGAGGAGAAGTTGAGGATTATATCCTTACAAATAACGATAATTTTGCTTACATTTAATCATATATCGAAAATCTATTTCATCCTTCTTGCTTCTTTCTATCGTGGCGACTATGATAATACACCGGAAATATATCTTAACTTTCGGAAGACGCATTTGCCTTTCGTCGCAGTCGCTCTCTCCCATACTTATACAACTTAAAGATATGTGTCAGCTATCCTGGTCGTCTTATAATCGGTCACTGAAACTATATCTGAGCTTATGGAAGGAGGTGGGTCTCAGTTCAGTCAAACATATAGGGCTGATTGTTGATCTTAAACAAAGTTGGAAAGCCAACTTGGCTGATGTGGCATGTAATTGGCATGTGTTACCTTTTGCTGTAAGGTAGCAGTGTATACAAGACGGTGACTTCGCCCTTCGCCGGTGAATCTACTTGACGGTTGTCGAACCTAATTTTCTTTTTGGAATGGTTTTCTGGTGGACCGGCCGCATTAAGAATTGTAACAATGTCAGATTCTTTAATAAGGTCAGATGTTCTGTTGCGATATAAATTATAGTTGCGTTGCGTAATACCACTACAAATGCCTGTTGTTATTATGCTTACCAGGCAACAGAGCTAACATGCAGCACTGAGACTAAACTCCCTGTCACGCTGTTATCCCTCGGGTCACTCCTCTTCTTATCTGAATAAACTTAGGTTCTGTTTGATATTGACTATATCTCCTCTGGACCGGAACTGTGTAGGGGATTCCACTTTGTAATTCCTAACAGTGATGACTGGTACTCTGGCTAGGTCATACCTGTCCATACTGACGGCTCTAATTTTGAGAACGGACAGTGACAGTGAAACTTTTTTCGAAAGGCTTTTTTGCGGCACTCCTCTAGGGTGCACAAAGCATCCATTGTTTTGCTTCAGTTACATTCATCAAGTTGGTTTTTCAAGCTAAGAAGATAATTAATCTACTGTAACTTGCCTCCATATGTTTGTATAGTGGTGAAGATCCTTGCTAAGTGGTGGTAATGGTGATCGTTATTTTGCATTGCGAAATTGTTTCCCCAGTAGGTGACGTTTTCTGCTAATCATTCGTCTGATGTTTGTCATTATCGCCAAAGGTAAGCTGGAAAGTCAGGGTGGCTTATATTTCGATGGATTTGACGTTATGTCCTCTGCTGGAGACTAGAACTTGTTCCGCTTGTGCTGTATGTGTTCACTCTAATGACTACACCACCCCCATAACCTTAGGGTGCCTCTATTTCTCCCTTACTACTGTAGTGCGTTTCAGGCCGTAGAGATGATTATTTGTCATAAAATGAAATAGTGGTGCACCTGTTGTTTCCAGGTGGCAATCAAATCTCTTTCAGGTGTTACTTTGAGCTCTATACTGGTAATGGCCTGTCTTGTTTCGTTTGGCATACTCTCACAGCAGCTGAGTGTACATCTCCTGTAGGTTCTTGATTACAGGGATATGCCGGGTAATTATGTTGCTGATGATCTCGCTAGGGCGAGCACACTTCTACCTGACATCCACCCACATAAGAGAGTGGGTGTACCTGAACTATCTATTGGACGCAGACAAATCCTGGGCAGAGGAGGAATCTTGCTTCACTGTTCGACTCAACTGGCCTAGATAGGACAGCAGATAGGAATACTGTATCTACTCTTACAGTTCATTGCGTAGGTACGTGTAGAAGCTGGGCTTACCTGCGAATAATTAATCGAATGCGGAAATGTAGATAGTGGCGCTCTTCATTCGCGGAAGGCTGTCTCTGGCGCGTCGTAAACACATATG